>UIDE01000009.1:0-710000 GCA_900497715.1 Magnusiomyces ingens NRRL Y-17630
TCTGCCGCATCATTGTCATCGCTCAAGGTTGATGAAGCCTCCGAGTCCGAGGTGGCCGCTTCTTTGTCATCACTCAAGGTTGATGAAGCCTCCGAGTCCGAGGTGGCCGCATCATTGTCATCGCTAAAGGTTGATGAAGCCTCCGAGTCCGAGTTGGCCGGATCGTTGTCATCGCTCAAGGTTGATGAAGCATCCGAGTCTGAATTGGCCGCATCATTGTCATCGCTCAAGGTTGATGAAGCCTCCGAGTCCGAGTTGGCCGCATCGTTGTCATCACTCAAGGTTGATGAAGCATCCGAGTCTGAATTGGCCGCATCGTTGTCATCACTCAAGGTTGATGAAGCATCCGAGTCTGAATTGGCCGCATCATTGTCATCGCTCAAGGTTGATGAAGCATCCGAGTCTGAATTGGCCGCATCATTGTCATCGCTCAAGGTTGATGAAGCCTCCGAGTCCGAGTTGGCCGCATCGTTGTCATCACTCAAGGTTGATGAAGCATCCGAGTCTGAATTGGCCGCATCGTTGTCATCACTCAAGGTTGATGAAGCATCCGAGTCTGAATTGGCCGCATCATTGTCATCTCTCAAGGTTGATGAAGCATCTGAGTCTGAATTGGCCGCATCGTTGTCATCACTCAAGGTTGATGAAGCATCTGAGTCTGAATTGGCCGCATCGTTGTCATCACTCAAGGTTGATGAAGCATCTGAGTCTGAATTGGCCGCATCATTGTCATCGCTCAAGGTTGATGAAGCATCTGAGTCTGAATTGGCCGCATCGTTGTCATCACTCAAGGTTGATGAAGGATCTGAGTCTGAATTGGCCGCATCATTGTCATCGCTCAAGGTTGATGAAGCCTCCGAGTCCGAGTTGGCCGCATCGTTGTCATCACTCAAGGTTGATGAAGCATCTGAGTCCGAGTTGGCCGCATCGTTGTCATCACTCAAGGTTGATGAAGCATCCGAGTCTGAATTGGCCGCATCGTTGTCATCACTCAAGGTTGATGAAGCATCCGAGTCTGAATTGGCCGCATCATTGTCATCTCTCAAGGTTGATGAAGCATCTGAGTCTGAATTGGCCGCATCGTTGTCATCACTCAAGGTTGATGAAGGATCTGAGTCTGAATTGGCCGCATCATTGTCATCGCTCAAGGTTGATGAAGCCTCCGAGTCCGAGTTGGCCGCATCGTTGTCATCACTCAAGGTTGATGAAGCATCTGAGTCTGAATTGGCCGCATCGTTGTCATCACTCAAGGTTGATGAAGCATCCGAGTCTGAATTGGCCGCATCATTGTCATCTCTCAAGGTTGATGAAGCATCTGAGTCTGAATTGGCCGCATCGTTGTCATCACTCAAGGTTGATGAAGCATCTGAGTCTGAATTGGCCGCATCGTTGTCATCACTCAAGGTTGATGAAGCATCTGAGTCTGAATTGGCCGCATCATTGTCATCTCTCAAGGTTGATGAAGCATCTGAGTCTGAATTGGCCGCATCGTTGTCATCGCTCAAGGTTGATGAAGCATCTGAGTCTGAATTGGCCGCATCATTGTCATCGCTCAAGGTTGATGAAGCATCCGAGTCCGAGTTGGCCGCATCGTTGTCATCGCTCAAGGTTGATGAAGCATCCGAGTCTGAATTGGCCGCATCATTGTCATCGCTCAAGGTTGATGAAGCATCCGAGTCTGAATTGGCCGCATCGTTGTCATCGCTCAAGGTTGATGAAGCATCCGAGTCTGAATTGGCCGCATCATTGTCATCTCTCAAGGTTGATGAAGCATCTGAGTCTGAATTGGCCGCATCGTTGTCATCACTCAAGGTTGATGAAGGATCTGAGTCTGAATTGGCCGCATCATTGTCATCGCTCAAGGTTGATGAAGCCTCCGAGTCCGAGTTGGCCGCATCGTTGTCATCACTCAAGGTTGATGAAGCATCTGAGTCCGAGTTGGCCGCATCGTTGTCATCACTCAAGGTTGACGAAGCATCTGAGTCTGAATTGGCCGCATCGTTGTCATCACTCAAGGTTGATGAAGCCTCCGAGTCTGAATTGGCCGCATCATTGTCATCTCTCAAGGTTGATGAAGCATCTGAGTCTGAATTGGCCGCATCGTTGTCATCACTCAAGGTTGATGAAGGATCTGAGTCTGAATTGGCCGCATCATTGTCATCGCTCAAGGTTGATGAAGCCTCCGAGTCCGAGTTGGCCGCATCGTTGTCATCACTCAAGGTTGATGAAGCATCTGAGTCTGAATTGGCCGCATCGTTGTCATCACTCAAGGTTGATGAAGCATCCGAGTCTGAATTGGCCGCATCATTGTCATCTCTCAAGGTTGATGAAGCATCTGAGTCTGAATTGGCCGCATCGTTGTCATCACTCAAGGTTGATGAAGCATCTGAGTCTGAATTGGCCGCATCGTTGTCATCTCTCAAGGTTGATGAAGCATCCGAGTCTGAATTGGCCGCATCATTGTCATCTCTCAAGGTTGATGAAGCATCTGAGTCTGAATTGGCCGCATCGTTGTCATCACTCAAGGTTGATGAAGGATCTGAGTCTGAATTGGCCGCATCATTGTCATCGCTCAAGGTTGATGAAGCCTCCGAGTCCGAGTTGGCCGCATCGTTGTCATCACTCAAGGTTGATGAAGCATCCGAGTCCGAGTTGGCCGCATCGTTGTCATCACTCAAGGTTGATGAAGCTTCCGAGTCCGAGTTGGCCGCTTCTTTGTCATCGCTCAAGGTTGATGAAGCATCCGAGTCCGAGTTGGCCGCTTCGTTGTCATCTCTCAAGGTTGATGAAGCATCCGAGTCCGAGTTGGCCGCATCGTTGTCATCACTCAAGGTTGATGAAGCCTCCGAGTCCGAGGTGGCCGCATCGTTGTCATCACTCAAGGTTGATGAAGCATCTGAGTCCGAGTTGGCCGCATCGTTGTCATCACTCAAGGTTGATGAAGCATCTGAGTCTGAATTGGCCGCATCGTTGTCATCGCTCAAGGTTGATGAAGCATCCGAGTCTGAATTGGCCGCATCATTGTCATCTCTCAAGGTTGATGAAGCATCTGAGTCTGAATTGGCCGCATCGTTGTCATCACTCAAGGTTGTTGAAGCCTCCGAGTCTGAATTGGCCGCATCGTTGTCATCGCTCAAGGTTGATGAAGCCTCCGAGTCCGAGTTGGCCGCATCGTTGTCATCACTCAAGGTTGATGAAGCATCCGAGTCCGAGTTGGCCGCATCGTTGTCATCACTCAAGGTTGATGAAGCCTCCGAGTCCGAGGTGGCCGCATCGTTGTCATCACTCAAGGTTGATGAAGCATCTGAGTCCGAGTTGGCCGCATCGTTGTCATCACTCAAGGTTGATGAAGCATCTGAGTCTGAATTGGCCGCATCGTTGTCATCTCTCAAGGTTGATGAAGCATCCGAGTCTGAATTGGCCGCATCGTTGTCATCACTCAAGGTTGATGAAACATCTGAGTCTGAATTGGCCGCTTCGTTGTCATCGCTCAAGGTTGATGAAGCCTCCGAGTCCGAGTTGGCCGCATCGTTGTCATCACTCAAGGTTGATGAAGCATCTGAGTCTGAATTGGCCGCATCGTTGTCATCGCTCAAGGTTGATGAAGCATCTGAGTCTGAATTGGCCGCTTCGTTGTCATCGCTCAAGGTTGATGAAGCCTCCGAGTCCGAGTTGGCCGCATCGTTGTCATCACTCAAGGTTGATGAAGCATCTGAGTCTGAATTGGCCGCATCGTTGTCATCTCTCAAGGTTGATGAAGCCTCCGAGTCCGAGTTGGCCGCATCGTTGTCATCACTCAAGGTTGATGAAGCATCTGAGTCTGAATTGGCCGCATCGTTGTCATCACTCAAGGTTGATGAAGCATCCGAGTCTGAATTGGCCGCATCGTTGTCATCTCTCAAGGTTGATGAAGCATCTGAGTCCGAGTTGGCCGCATCGTTGTCATCACTCAAGGTTGATGAAGCCTCCGAGTCCGAGGTGGCCGCATCATTGTCATCGCTAAAGGTTGATGAAGCATCTGAGTCTGAATTGGCCGCTTCTTTGTCATCTCTCAAGGTTGATGAAGCATCTGAGTCCGAGTTGGCCGCATCGTTGTCATCACTCAAGGTTGATGAAGCATCTGAGTCCGAGTTGGCCGCATCGTTGTCATCACTCAAGGTTGACGAAGCATCCGAGTCTGAATTGGCCGCATCATTGTCATCGCTCAAGGTTGATGAAGCCTCCGAGTCCGAGTTGGCCGCATCGTTGTCATCACTCAAGGTTGATGAAGCATCTGAGTCCGAGTTGGCCGCATCGTTGTCATCGCTCAAGGTTGATGAAGCCTCCGAGTCCGAGTTGGCCGCATCGTTGTCATCACTCAAGGTTGATGAAGCATCTGAGTCTGAATTGGCCGCATCGTTGTCATCACTCAAGGTTGATGAAGCATCCGAGTCCGAGTTGGCCGCATCATTGTCATCTCTCAAGGTTGATGAAGCATCTGAGTCTGAATTGGCCGCATCGTTGTCATCACTCAAGGTTGATGAAGCATCCGAGTCTGAATTGGCCGCATCATTGTCATCTCTCAAGGTTGATGAAGCATCTGAGTCTGAATTGGCCGCATCGTTGTCATCACTCAAGGTTGATGAAGCATCTGAGTCTGAATTGGCCGCATCGTTGTCATCTCTCAAGGTTGATGAAGCATCCGAGTCTGAATTGGCCGCATCATTGTCATCTCTCAAGGTTGATGAAGCATCTGAGTCTGAATTGGCCGCATCGTTGTCATCTCTCAAGGTTGATGAAGCATCCGAGTCTGAATTGGCCGCATCATTGTCATCTCTCAAGGTTGATGAAGCATCTGAGTCTGAATTGGCCGCATCGTTGTCATCACTCAAGGTTGATGAAGCATCTGAGTCTGAATTGGCCGCATCGTTGTCATCACTCAAGGTTGATGAAGCATCTGAGTCTGAATTGGCCGCATCGTTGTCATCACTCAAGGTTGATGAAGCCTCCGAGTCTGAATTGGCCGCATCATTGTCATCGCTCAAGGTTGATGAAGCCTCCGAGTCCGAGTTGGCCGCATCGTTGTCATCACTCAAGGTTGATGAAGCATCTGAGTCCGAGGTGGCCGCTTCTTTGTCATCACTCAAGGTTGATGAAGCTTCCGAGTCCGAGTTGGCCGCTTCTTTGTCATCGCTCAAGGTTGATGAAGCATCCGAGTCTGAATTGGCCGCATCATTGTCATCTCTCAAGGTTGATGAAGCATCTGAGTCTGAATTGGCCGCATCGTTGTCATCACTCAAGGTTGTTGAAGCCTCCGAGTCTGAATTGGCCGCATCGTTGTCATCGCTCAAGGTTGATGAAGCCTCCGAGTCCGAGTTGGCCGCATCGTTGTCATCACTCAAGGTTGATGAAGCATCTGAGTCTGAATTGGCCGCATCGTTGTCATCACTCAAGGTTGATGAAGCATCCGAGTCCGAGTTGGCCGCATCATTGTCATCGCTCAAGGTTGATGAAGCCTCCGAGTCTGAATTGGCCGCATCATTGTCATCGCTCAAGGTTGATGAAGCCTCCGAGTCTGAATTGGCCGCATCGTTGTCATCACTCAAGGTTGATGAAGCCTCCGAGTCCGAGTTGGCCGCATCGTTGTCATCACTCAAGGTTGATGAAGCATCTGAGTCCGAGTTGGCCGCATCGTTGTCATCACTCAAGGTTGACGAAGCATCTGAGTCTGAATTGGCCGCATCGTTGTCATCGCTCAAGGTTGATGAAGCATCTGAGTCTGAATTGGCCGCATCGTTGTCATCGCTCAAGGTTGATGAAGCATCTGAGTCCGAGTTGGCCGCATCGTTGTCATCACTCAAGGTTGATGAAGCATCCGAGTCTGAATTGGCCGCATCGTTGTCATCTCTCAAGGTTGATGAAGCATCTGAGTCCGAGTTGGCCGCATCGTTGTCATCACTCAAGGTTGATGAAGCATCTGAGTCCGAGTTGGCCGCATCGTTGTCATCACTCAAGGTTGATGAAGCATCCGAGTCCGAGTTGGCCGCATCGTTGTCATCACTCAAGGTTGACGAAGCATCTGAGTCTGAATTGGCCGCATCGTTGTCATCACTCAAGGTTGACGAAGCATCCGAGTCTGAATTGGCCGCATCATTGTCATCGCTAAAGGTTGATGAAGCCTCCGAGTCTGAATTGGCCGCATCGTTGTCATCACTCAAGGTTGATGAAGCATCCGAGTCCGAGTTGGCCGCATCGTTGTCATCTCTCAAGGTTGACGAAGCATCTGAGTCTGAATTGGCCGCATCGTTGTCATCACTCAAGGTTGACGAAGCATCTGAGTCTGAATTGGCCGCATCATTGTCATCGCTCAAGGTTGATGAAGCCTCCGAGTCTGAATTGGCCGCATCATTGTCATCGCTAAAGGTTGATGAAGCATCCGAGTCTGAATTGGCCGCATCATTGTCATCACTCAAGGTTGATGAAGCCTCCGAGTCCGAGTTGGCCGCATCATTGTCATCACTCAAGGTTGACGAAGCATCTGAGTCTGAATTGGCCGCATCGTTGTCATCACTCAAGGTTGATGAAGCCTCCGAGTCTGAATTGGCCGCATCATTGTCATCTCTCAAGGTTGATGAAGCCTCCGAGTCTGAATTGGCCGCATCATTGTCATCTCTCAAGGTTGATGAAGCATCTGAGTCTGAATTGGCCGCATCGTTGTCATCACTCAAGGTTGATGAAGGATCTGAGTCTGAATTGGCCGCATCATTGTCATCGCTCAAGGTTGATGAAGCCTCCGAGTCTGAATTGGCCGCATCATTGTCATCGCTCAAGGTTGATGAAGCCTCCGAGTCCGAGTTGGCCGCATCGTTGTCATCACTCAAGGTTGATGAAGCATCTGAGTCCGAGTTGGCCGCATCGTTGTCATCACTCAAGGTTGATGAAGCCTCCGAGTCCGAGGTGGCCGCATCATTGTCATCGCTAAAGGTTGATGAAGCTTCCGAGTCCGAGTTGGCCGCTTCTTTGTCATCTCTCAAGGTTGATGAAGCATCCGAGTCCGAGTTGGCCGCATCGTTGTCATCACTCAAGGTTGATGAAGCATCTGAGTCCGAGTTGGCCGCATCGTTGTCATCACTCAAGGTTGATGAAGCCTCCGAGTCCGAGTTGGCCGCATCATTGTCATCTCTCAAGGTTGATGAAGCATCTGAGTCCGAGTTGGCCGCATCGTTGTCATCGCTCAAGGTTGATGAAGCATCCGAGTCTGAATTGGCCGCATCATTGTCATCACTCAAGGTTGATGAAGCCTCCGAGTCCGAGTTGGCCGCATCATTGTCATCACTCAAGGTTGACGAAGCATCTGAGTCTGAATTGGCCGCATCGTTGTCATCGCTAAAGGTTGATGAAGCATCTGAGTCTGAATTGGCCGCATCATTGTCATCGCTCAAGGTTGATGAAGCCTCCGAGTCTGAATTGGCCGCATCATTGTCATCACTCAAGGTTGATGAAGCATCTGAGTCCGAGTTGGCCGCATCGTTGTCATCGCTCAAGGTTGATGAAGCATCCGAGTCTGAATTGGCCGCATCATTGTCATCACTCAAGGTTGATGAAGCCTCCGAGTCCGAGTTGGCCGCATCGTTGTCATCACTCAAGGTTGATGAAGCATCTGAGTCTGAATTGGCCGCTTCTTTGTCATCACTCAAGGTTGATGAAGCATCCGAGTCCGAGTTGGCCGCATCGTTGTCATCACTCAAGGTTGATGAAGCATCTGAGTCTGAATTGGCCGCATCGTTGTCATCGCTAAAGGTTGATGAAGCATCTGAGTCTGAATTGGTCGCTTCGTTGTCATCGCTCAAGGTTGATGAAGCATCCGAGTCCGAGTTGGCCGCATCGTTGTCATCACTCAAGGTTGACGAAGCATCTGAGTCTGAATTGGCCGCTTCGTTGTCATCTCTCAAGGTTGATGAAGCCTCCGAGTCCGAGGTGGCCGCTTCTTTGTCATCACTCAAGGTTGATGAAGCCTCCGAGTCCGAGGTGGCCGCATCATTGTCATCGCTAAAGGTTGATGAAGCCTCCGAGTCCGAGTTGGCCGCATCGTTGTCATCGCTCAAGGTTGATGAAGCATCCGAGTCTGAATTGGCCGCATCGTTGTCATCTCTCAAGGTTGATGAAGCATCTGAGTCTGAATTGGCCGCATCGTTGTCATCGCTCAAGGTTGATGAAGCATCCGAGTCTGAATTGGCCGCATCATTGTCATCACTCAAGGTTGATGAAGCCTCCGAGTCCGAGGTGGCCGCATCGTTGTCATCGCTCAAGGTTGATGAAGCATCCGAGTCTGAATTGGCCGCATCATTGTCATCTCTCAAGGTTGATGAAGGATCTGAGTCTGAATTGGCCGCATCATTGTCATCGCTCAAGGTTGATGAAGCATCCGAGTCCGAGTTGGCCGCATCATTGTCATCGCTCAAGGTTGATGAAGCATCTGAGTCTGAATTGGCCGCATCATTGTCATCACTCAAGGTTGACGAAGCATCTGTGTCTGAATTGGCCGCATCATTGTCATCGCTAAAGGTTGATGAAGCCTCCGAGTCCGAGTTTGCCGCATCATTGTCATCACTCAAGGTTGACGAAGCATCTGAGTCTGAATTGGCCGCTTCGTTGTCATCACTCAAGGTTGATGAAGCCTCCGAGTCCGAGTTGGCCGCATCATTGTCATCTCTCAAGGTTGATGAAGCATCCGAGTCCGAGTTGGCTGTTTCGTTGTCATCGCTTAACTTTGACGAGTCATCTGACTTAGAATTTGCCGCATCATTGTCATCACTCAAGGTTGATGAAGCTTTCGAGTCCGAGTTGGCCGCATCATTGTCATCGCTTAAGGTTGATGAAGCATCCGAATCTGAGTTGGCCGCATCATTATCATTATCCGAGACTGAATATACATCAAATGATAGTACCATTTCCCAATCTCTGCCTACTAAACAATCTGATTCTACTGAAACTTCCGAATCATCTGCTGAGACTGAATCCACTTCAACCGATAGTACCGTTTCTCAATCTGTGGGTAATACCGAGTCCGAGACCACTGACAATTCTGAATCTTCAGCTGAGACTGGATCCACTTCAAACGATAGTACCATTTCCCAATCACAGGCCAATTCTGAGTCCGAGTCAATTGAAAATTCCCAATCTTCTGCTGAGACTGGATCCACTTCAAACGAAAGCACAATTTCCCAATCGCTGGCTAATACTGAGTCCGAGACTACTGACAATTCTGAATCTTCTGCAGCTGTTTCTTCTCAGTCCACACTTGACACTCAATCTGAATCTGTCCTCAATTCTATTTCCCAATCCCCTGCCGAATCCTCCTTGTCATTGGCACTTAGTTCCGAGTCTGTTAGTGAGGTATCTACACCCACAGGCTCTTTCGAGGTCCCCATTTCTTCCGATGCTACATTCTACTGTATCCTCCCCATGAAGCGTGATGCTTCTCTTGATTCCTGTTTGACTGCTTGTGGTGTGGTCGCTGACACCGTTGCCGCTCATGGATCGTCTTGTCCTGTTTTGTCTTCTGTTATTGAGGCCTACTCCGTCTGTTTCCAATGCTTCTATGTCTACGAGACTGGTCTGGAACTTAAGCAATCCACCATTGATGCGTTCGACGCTTGTGATCTTGAGATTATTGTTTGGTGTCCTGTTGAATCGCCCGAGTCTGGGTCTCTCAGCTTGCCTGTTGAAACCGGTGAATCCAATACTGTCAGTGCTTCCGAGTCAACTGCAAGCCAGGTTTCTTCAGAATCTCCTGCCGTGTCCGCCTCTGAATCTTTCACCGATACTTCCTCTGTGACTGAATCTGCCACCGACACTTCTGAAGTCCCTGCCTCTGGATCTTCCAACTCCAACGGCAACACCGCGTCCGAGTCCACGTCTGAAAGTGAGTTCACGCCACCTAACACATCCGAACATGAGACCGAATCTGGTGCCAAGTCGGAAGAGTTTGGTGCTTCTTCGGAGTCCACCTTTGAGACTACTTGGTCGTATGCTTCTTCCCCCACTAGCTACAGTCACTCTAGACCTTATTGGAACACGACTTTCACAGGGTCCGTGTCTATTTCCATTACTGTCAACACGAAAACTTCAACGTACTATCCTAGTACTTACACCCCGACTACCGAGACCTCCGTCTATAACACCCAGAAGGCTAGTACCCAGTCGTCTGCCGCCACGGAAGAAACTGTCACTCCCGAGACTTCTAAGGTTAGCTCGGAAACGGCAGCGCCTTCCGGCGAGACTTCAGGGGCCGGCACTGCGGTTACCGAAACAAAGTCCTTCACCACCTACACCACAGTCATTGGAGATAAGACTCTCACTGTTACCGTTCCATGCGAAACGACCCCGGCGATTTCCACCAAGACCCAGTTCTCGACTTACACGACCGTGGTTAACGGCGAAACAGTCACGGTCACACAGCCGTGCGACAATGAGCAGTGTACGGGTACCGGCTCTGGTTCTACGGTTTCTTCGACCCCGTCGGGCGAGATTAGCTACACCACTTACACGACCGTCAGCGGCGATGTTACCTACACGGTTACTGAGCCTTGCGACACGGTTACATCTGGAGCTCCTTCTGGAGCGGGTGCTACATCTGGTGAGATTAGCTACACTACTTATACTACCGTTAGCGGCGATGTTACCTACACGGTCACAGAGCCTTGCGAGACGGTCACTTCCGGAACACCTTCTGGACTTGTGTCCACATCGTCTGGTGCGGTTAGCTACGCGACCTACACGACCGTCAGTGGGGACACCACCTACATTATCACGGAGTCGAGCGAAAGCCAGGCTTCCGCCGTTTCATCTTCTGTCCCCGGCCCCGTGATTGTCCCGTCGTCGGTGGCCTCTTCTGTCAGCTCTCCCGTGGCCGTGCCCGAGAGTAGCAGCCAGACCATCCCGCCCGTCAAGAGCGAGGGCGCACCACCGGGAACGTCGGCAGCTGCCACTGTGTCTTTGTCGACAGGCTCGGTGGAACATCTGGGCACTCCTTCGAGCAGCGGTGAGGTCGGCAAGGTCTCGACCTCGGTTCCAAGTGCAGGCCCCGAGCCCAGTTCCCCGGCCCTTGTTTCTTCTGTTTCTTTGAGCACTCTGTGGAAGGAGGTTTCTTCCTCGGCTCCAGGCACGCTTGGTTCAGCGGTCCCATCCTCCCCTGTTTCTCCTGAAGTTGCCGCTAGCGTTGTTCCTTCAGGTCCCAGTGCTGGCACGGAATCTGAGGGCTCGACGCAGCCAGGAGTATTGTCTGGAGAACTCACCACGATCTCGTATGCTACAGGAACCGCCAGTCATGGGTCTGCCGAGAGCAGTCAGCCCACTGGTCCGGCCCAGTCTGCAGTCGAGTCTGTGTCATCTAAGGCTCCAAGCAGTACTAGTGGAGGGTCCACTAGTACGCTTGGTGCTCCTTCGCAATACACGGGAGAGGCTCCATTGCCTTCTAGTTCTGGAGAAATTGAGCAAGTCAACTCTGCCCATACTAACGTTCCCAAGTATGGAGTTATTGCTTTGGCTATGATTTTCTTCTTGTGGTGATCCACTTGAATTTGTCTGCTCTTTTCTCTTGGTTTTTTTTTTTTTTTTTCATTTTTATTGTTACATTTTATTTTAATTTTTATTTTATCTGGTTTCTTGAGATTGGAAATTAACCACATGGTTAGTTTGACAATTTTATGGTTACCTACAGTTTGTATTTATAGTTTTATGGTGTTTTTAGTTAACAATAGTTATTTTAAGTTTAGATTTAATAAAAAGAGTTTGTGTTATGTAATTGGTGGTATGACAGAGTGTACATGAATAAACAGGCACTTATTTAACACCAGGTTAGAAACAAGTTCCTTTGGGAATAAAAACCATTCAATTATCATCATAAAGAGATTTCCTCCCAAGGCCTCCATAGCAGGTGGCGGATTGTACGATTTGGATTCAGACCAACTTCATTCCAAGGCCATGCGGGAAGAGGGTTACCAGAAGAACTGAGTAGCGGATCTTGCCAGGCTGTCAGCCTCTATGTTGCCAACGTTGTTACCGTGGCCGCGCACAAAGCAGAAGCGGATGTCGACCCTGTAGCGCTTGAGATAGTCGATGATGATGCGGATGGCTTTGATGTAGTCTTGGTTCTGGACGGGCCGGAAGGAGCACGTCAAGTAGCCGTTTTCCTCCCACTTGACGTACCAGTCGGTGCAGCATCTGATGGCGTACTGGGAGTCGGTGTAGATGTTGAGGCGCTTGGGCCGTCCCTCGAGGGCCTGCTTTAGTGCGCTGTGGATGGCGGCGAGCTCTGCACGCTGGTTGGTCTGGATGGAGCCCGGGAGCCTGCGGGAAACGTTCCGGGAGTCGTTGAACCCGTAGAACACGCCGTAGCCGGCTATGGCGTTTGGTCTGCCGTTGTTGGAGGTCGCGCCATCGGTCCAGACGTCGCAAGATCCGTGGAAGGTATGGGCGATTGTATCATCGTGGTAAAGGTATTTTTTGGTATTACCAAAGGTCATGTAGTAGCGCGCAGCAAAGATGTCGTTGAAGGACCGGTGTTCATTATTACTGTAGCCATGGAGGTTATCCTGAGCGTCACACCTGTGGGGGAGGGAAGAGAAACGAGACAAGGTTAGTTTAAGGTGAAAGTATGGGGTGGATGAAAGACGTACCAGTCTAGGTAAATACCAGGTCGATACCCTTTACGAACGCAGTATAATTTCGGCATTTCTGAGGATTAGTGTGATATTGTTACGGGATTAATGAAGCAAGTTAAATGAGCATATTCCGAGAGTTTGTCAAGGATTGTTTGACTTAAAAGAGTGGAGGTTGTTTGTGAAAAAAAAAAAAAAAAATGTTTGTCGCGGCGGTGGCGAGAAGAGGAAAACGCGCTCTGTTGAGACATCAGTTTAATGAACTTATACACCCGCGTTTAAATTTACATAGACTTGAGACATACCCGAGCGTTAATACTAACAAAAAGGGCCAAAAAACCTAAAATCGATCTACATTACAAGTCGAGTAGGAGATAGGACGCATCGAGATCGCAAGGCTAACGGGAGGGAGGTCTGGGGTCATTGTAGGGGGAGGGGGATGTGAGTAGTTTGAGTCACGAGTCATTATGTCTACGATGAGAGCTGGTATTGAAGGAATCAGGGCAGTTTGATGAGCGATATTGTGGTCATATTGAGAGAGATATAAGACGACGAGGAGTCCTTTTGGCTATTCATGGCTTTCAATGACGGTTCATTATCATTGATGGAGCAGGAAAGAAATAAACTATGGGGCAGCAAACCCTAACCTCGGAGCACGTGAAGTGCGGTGGGAGGTTTTTATTGCCGAGGACTTTAAGTGGGCTTTTTTTTTTCACCAACGAGATGCCGGCAGAGCGTGGCAGGTTTTTGGCCAAAGAGGAGTTCCGGCAATTGACGGATGCGAGTGGCCGCAGGACCTTTTAATTCCCAAGTTACCCTAAGAGCTTACCCAACGATTCGACCAGCTTCTTTGCCATCCCGCCTACTCCTTGAGTGGAGGAAAAGGCGGGAGAGAGCAGGACAGGACTTCTCCCTTGGTCTCTGGAGAAAATCTCCGAGAACCGGGGGGATTCTCCGGGGGAGGCCGGAAGAAAAAAGATGGCTGAAAAAGATGAGGGTTGTTAAAGCTTTTTCTTCATTTGACACTGTTTGGTTCATTTGGTCCTGTAGTGCGGCATAGGAAGAGGGAAAGAACCTTTTATGATTTGAGACTTGGGGCCGGCATATGTCCGTACCTCTTCACTGGTAAGTCGACGGCACGCTTTATCTCCATTTACTCCCAGACACCCCCTCCTTCCATCTCGTTGCGTTCTTTTTTTTTGTGTGCCTCTGCCACTCAGGGCCTTGTGGGAATGGGAAAACCTTTTTGTGTGAGTACCAGCAGACATCCCTAAAACGACCAAACGGGAGTATTTGGGTCCTCCTAAAAAACCTGGAGGTTGTCTAGAAAAAAATATATCCGCCATCCTCTTAATTTCGGACCCGAGTCCCGGCTCTAGTTACATCATCAGCCGTCACATGGACTGGATTTTGTATGTAACAAACCGCATCGTAGGACCTTTTTGGAGGGGGAGGTGTCTCCAGAGTGTCTCTTGGCTGACTAAGAAATAGCCTCGGCTTGCAAGTCTGGGGTAAATGTCCTGTCAAAAAGGAAACCTCTCCAGGAACAAGATCCAAATGATAAGGGACTTTAAAAATTCAGATAGAAAGTTCATTACTCATTACTATATACTTTTTATATTCAAAAGGTCGTCATTTTTTTTTAAAAGATAATTTACTCTTCAACCTTGGAAACCTTCTTGACAAGGAGAGCAGTGGCAGCACCACCACCGTTGCAGATGGCAGCAACACCGTACTCACCGTCCTTCAAGACGTTGAGGAGAGTGACAAGAATACGGGCACCAGAAGCACCAATGGGGTGACCAAGAGAAACAGCACCACCCTTGACGTTGACCTTGGCGGGGTCGAGACCAAGACGGCGGGCGTTGGCAACAGAGACACCAGCAAAGGCCTCGTTAAGCTCCCACTTGGCAATGTCCTCGACCTTGAGGCCAGCCTTCTTCAAGAGCTTGGGGATGGCGAAAGAGGGGGCGATGGTAAAGTCGATGGGGGCGGTGGCGGCATCGGCGTAGGCAATGACCTTGGCGAGAACAGGAGTGTGGAGCTCCTTGGCCTTCTCGCCAGAGGCAAGAACAAGGGCAGCAGCACCGTCGTTCAAGGAAGAGGAGTTACCGGCAGTGACGGAACCGTCCTTCTCAAAGGCAGGGCGGAGCTTGGGGAGTTTCTCGAGGTTGACGGAGCTGGGGGACTCGTCCTCAGAGAAGACAACATCGCCCTTCTTGGAGTGGATGGTGATGGGGACGATTTCGTCCTTGAAGCCACCGTTCTTGATGGTCTCAAGGGAGCGACGGTAAGACTCAAGAGAGAAGTTGTCCTGGTCCTCACGGGTGACGTTCTCGCGACGGACAGTGTTCTCGCAGCACGAGCCCATGTGGATCTTGTTGTAAACGTCGGTAAGGGCGTCGTGGAGAATCGAGTCCTTGGTGGGGGTGTGGCCAAAGCCGAGGGTACGGGGGAGGTAGTAGGGGGTCTGGGACATGGACTCAGTGCCACCGGCAAGAACAACGGAGGCGTCGCCGAGCCAGATGGACTGGGTGGCGAGAGCGACCGACTTGAGGCCGGAGGCGCAGACCTTGTTGATGGTGGTGGCCTCGGTGGTATCGGGGAGACCAGCCTTGAGGACGACCTGGCGGGCGGGGGCCTGGCCAACACTGGCCTGGATGACCTGGCCAATGTAGGCCTCCTCGACGTCGGCGGGCTTGACGCCGGAGCGGGCGACAACGGCCTTGACGACCTGGGCACCGAGATCGGTGGCAGAGACGCTCTTGAGGGCGCCGTTGAAGTTGGCAATGGGGGAGCGGCCGGCCGCAATGATGTAAGCTGAGTTGAGCTTAGAGATGGGGGAGAGGTGGAAGTTTCTGACAAAGACTCTGGACATTGTGATTAAATGGGAGGGGTATATATGTATATATATGAGTGTGGGAGAGATGTGTGGATATATAAAAAAATATATTAGAGAGAAAAGAAGAAAAAAAGAAGAATTGAAAGGGGGGGGATTTGGTTATTTATATACAAGTGTGGGGAGAGGCGACTAATTGGCGGGAAGACCTTAATGGGGGAGGGTGGAAGGCGAGGCGGAGATTTTTCAAGCGCGTTGTGGGAGATTTGGTTGGAAGGAGAGCGGGCGGGCGGGGCTGGTGGAGGAAGAGAAGTTTGGGGGGGCAGGCAAAAGGGGGAAAATTTCAGTTCTCAGAGGGCCAGAAAGGACGAAAAATCTGGGGGGGGCAGCCACGGAAGGACGCCGGGTCGGGTTGACCTCGGTGGAAGGAGGAAGGTCGGGGGAAACAACGGGGCTAGCAGAAGGTACTGATGGGTAAGTAGGGGGGGAGAGGTAGGGGAGAGGGGAGGTTACTGGGTAGGTTGTAGTGCGGCTAATGGTAAGATGGAGCGATAACGGAGAGTTGTTAAAGCCTAAACCGGGATCGGGAAAACGCCGTAGTCGGGATGGGTAGAAAAGGGGAATTTAAGGTGTGCGATACAGAATTGACGAAAAAATGTAAAAGCCTTTTTTTTTTTTCAATTTCCTTTCCAGTTTACAAGTTTTTTTAGAATATCATTTTATCATTTAAACCCAAAATATATATAATAGAACTTAAGCGGAAGAAGTGTCATCGGCAACAATGGCCATGATGAGGCAGTAGAGGTAGTAGAAGAAAAGAAGGAGGTGGATGCCCAGCTTGACAAAGCTCTCGTTCTTGTGGCGGCCCAAGGTGCGGAAGATCTCCGTGGCGTCGAGCAGATGGGTCTTGTTGATGTACTTTTTGGCGTTGAAGAAGAGAATGGGCAGGTTGAAGAGGAGCGAGAGCCACTGGCCAGACAGCAGGAGAAGAAGAGAAACGGCGGCCTGGATGCCGGCCTCGGGCAAAATGAAGAAGTTGAGGCGGTTGCAGAGATCAACGGGGTTGATGAAGTCTGTTTGGCAAGGAAGTGTTAGATTCTATACGGTTATCAGAGATTACATCATTTAGGACTTACCAGATTCTATACGGTTGAAAATCAAAAAGAGGTTTAGTTAGTCAAAGGATTTGTTACAAAAACAAGTAATTGTAATAACACGTAGAAGCAAAAATCAAACAGTTTGTAACAACAAAATCCCACGGCAGGGACTCAACAGTTGTAGCACAACGACCAATTGGTCTTATCACTACTTGGCTGAGCCCGTGATTAACAAAAAAAGCCAAATCGCGTCGCGTGTCTTTAGATTTATTTATTTATATTTTTTTTTTGAAAACAATTGATCTTTATGCAAATGTGCATTTAAAAAGGGGGGGTCTCCTCGTGGCGGTAGAGGAGAGCAAGGAAAAAAGAGAAACTTACCAAGGTCGCTGTACATGACGGTGAAGTAGACCTGAATAAAGAGGTTGGCGGCGTTCATAAAAACAACCAAAAGGTAAAGGCTGGGACAACAAAGATCATGGTTAGTTATTTGCGGGGATTCGTTTGTAGGGTTTCTGGAGACGAAAGGGTGCTTTTGAATAAAACGTACAATAATAACGACATTTTTGGCGGATTTTGCTGTGTTGGGTTGCTGGCCAAAAAAAAAATTAATCTGTGGTGAATATATATATGGGTATCTGGGTTTTGAATATATATACACGTAGCTTGACGGGTGTCGTTAGTGGGTGCGTGGGAAAAGGAGGGAGAAGAAAAGTGAGCGAGAAAAATTCGCCTCCTCCCGTCAAAATATTTGTTACAAAGAAATTACAAAATGAATGTAACACAAGTGTCATATAATATGTGACACTTTTTGTGACAACTTTTTTGTAACACTTTGTCAGACTTCCAAAAACGCGTGCCAGTTTTAAACCTCAGCGTCGTTGTTTTGTAAACATCACAAGGCATAAATTACAGCAGCAAAAATTAATAATAAATTATAATAAATTAATAGAAAAAAAAAAAAAGGCAGCCATCCTCTGTACCATCAAGCCATCTTTAGTACCGTCCGACCATCCAAATTTATATATAAATCAAGATCCGGCTCTTCTTTTACCAGATTTCCACCTTAAAAATCTTTCATTCTTTTTTTTGGCTTCTTTTATTGCTTTCTTTTTCTTCATCGTCCTTCTTTTTTAAATTCAGTCTTCTTCACTCTCGTTTTTACCCATTTTAGCTTTCTGAATCCCCCCCCCCCCCCCCCCCCCCCATCCTTATATCCTCGCGTTTGAGTTTGAAACCCTGTGATAAACCTTCTTTTTCACTTCACACTATTTTTTTAACATTAAACCTTTATATATTCATTCATATATATAGAAGTTAAATCTCACCTCCCCTCGTTATTAATCCTCTTCTTCACTCCTCATGAAACAAAAACAAAGTCCTCTTGGACCTGTATCCCTGACAATCTTCCTCAGTCTTTTGACAGCTTTTGCCACAGCCTCTCCAGTCTCTATAAACTCAACTCTCTCGTCATCACCAATAACAACTACCATATTAACAACAGCCCCAGCAGAGCCATCGTTCCCATCCACCTTGCTCCCCCAAGATGGCCTCTTCAAACGCCAGTTTGACTCGTCAAACTCAACTGTCTCCGCATCTTCTCTCCAAGAATCAACAGACGCTTCTACCCAACCTCTCTCAACAAACATTCAACAATCAACCTCCATCGCGACTCTGGTCGCAACAAGTACCTCCACAGTAGACCCCTCAGACTCTTCCTCTCCTTCTTCATCCCCTACCTCTGATGCTTCATCATCCCCTACTCCTAGCCCCACAGACTCCTCTTCCCCAACGACCTCAGTTGAATCGGCCTCTTCCTCTCCTTCCACTTCGCCAACAGATACTACCTTTGAATCTACCGTCACTGTAACCAGCTTCCCCTCCTCCTCTCCGTCTACTGATACTACCACCTCCACTGAATCCTCTCAGCAACAGGAAACAACCCCTTCAGACACAGCCACCACCACTGACTCATCTCTAACCAACCAGGAAACAACCCTCGTCACACGGAGTGTCATTGTCTACATTGATTCCACAACCACCCAGTCCTCTGTGGTTTCAGACAGCCCCACGGCAACAACAGACGGCTCCGCAGAAGCAACCTCGGGCTACGTGACACGCGACGTGACTGTCGTGATCACACGCACCGCCTCCGTCGACGCAGGCGCAGCCTCCGAATCCTCGGCGGGATCCTCGTCCAACCAAGAGAGCGGCACGCTCGCAACCCAGGGTTCCAATAGCCAGACCGGGGGTGGGTTATCCACCCATGACCGCAACATTGTCATTGGCGTTGTTGTAGGCGTCGGCGGCTTCTTGGTTCTTTTGGGTGTAGGGTTTGTCATCTGGCGCCTGTTTTTGCGTAAGGGCGATGGCAGCGGAAATGGCGCGCCCTCGGGCAAGGTTCCCGGCGGCCATAAGTCGCGCCGCTCCCCTCTGCTCTTCTTCCGCCGGGGCGACAGAGGCTCGTCGGAAAAGGTTGGGCTGCCGGCCGGGTCTGGTCACGGCGGGCTTGGAAATGTCGGCGGACTGGGTGTGGGAGCCCTCAGCGACGACGACAGCGATGTCAATGTGTTTCGCGCAAACATTGATCAGTATCATGCGCCACGCGCTACGGCTGCATCTAATTTTTAAAGTTTTTTACATTTAAGAAAAGGGGAAAAAAAAAGAGTTTGGTCAAATTTTAGAATGTTGGAGGCTTAGTGAATATCACAGCAACAGCAAAAAAAAAAGAAAAAAAGCCTCCCTTACGTTTCAAAAAAGTTTTTTATTCAGCTTATTTATTTATTTCGGGAATGGGAGATAAAATCCCATGGGACATTGGTGATGTTGTAAAGTATTAACGTGGGTTTTTTTTTTTTTCAAAAAATTTCAAATAGATTTGATTACATTAGACGGGTATTTTTTAATTTTCAATTTCCCACCCCATAGACGGAGCCTACACTTATTTATTATATAAAAAAATTCAATTAGTACAAAAGCAAGAACAGGTTGGGTGGTCTATTTATAGAAACTAAACGGACACAAACGGCCAATTTCCAACGGTCGTCTCGTAACAGCCCGTCACGTGGCAGATGTTAGGGTGAGCGGGTCATGTGACATGTTTTGGTTGGCCCGGGAAGGAACAATCAAAGGTTCTATGTTTGGGGCGCATTAGGCAGATCCCGCCGTCAAGACTTTGCCGTGATTTGGTAGACGAGCTTTTGGCCGAGTGATTTTTGTGGGGTTACGTGATATTTTAGGGAGGAGCAGAAAAAAATAATTTTAGGCAAGTTGAAGGTTTCGACGCTGTTTATATTTAGATAATTATTAATAAACCAGCACGCTTTAATCAGTGCACTATCCCTGTATTTATCAACGTGAAGCTACGAAAAATTTTTAGTAGCTCAGCCAATGGTGCACACACTTGGGGGATTTTTCAGTAGCAGGAAAAGTTTTTCCTAAATTTGAGATATTTTTCAAAATGAATATATATTTAGAAAATTCAACTGCTGAAAGCTTCCATAAATCTAGTAAACTTTTGGGTTTCCTCCATTAAAAACAAACCCAATTGTTAAACATAACACTTTAGGATCCTAACCTTTTATTTTATTCCTATCTACTCAAATTACTCTCAAAATCCCGTATTCAAGTTTATTCACTTCGAGTCCGCATCAACTGCTGCTCCCCATATTCTGCTGACTAATCATTAGATAATTATTACCAAATCACAACCAGATTATAAATCATCTCAGGCTTTGCATCAGCCCCATCCCCTAACCCTCCACACCTCAAAGCTCCCCAGTTGCCCATTTTATTCAAAACGTCCCTCGAGCATCTCATCTCTTGAAAAAGTACTAAAAATCATCAATTTTTTTCTTTTCTTAAAACAATACACACCTTTTTTCAAACTTAAATCACCAGTTAAACGCCTCAATGTAGAGATCTACCCGGCCCTTGCCTTGGCCCATGTTTTCAGAAACGTACTTGCGTACATCGTCATTCATGCCCGCAGGTCCACACACCAAAAACCCAATGCTGCCCGACGCCTCCGACACCGCGCTGCTAACAATGCTCTTGAGATCGGGCCGCGAAAACTGCGTGTTAAAGCTGATGGCCGACCCCGACGACATATCCTTCTCGTTGTCGGACCCGGCCTCCTTCTCAATCTTCACCTTGTTTTGCGCCCCATTGGGCTCGCTGGACAGGTAGATTTGCACGTTGATGTTGCTCTTGTACATATACTCGAGCTCGTCCCGGAACGTCTCGACGTTCTCGTGGTTCTGGATCGCCCATATAAACGTAATGCTCTTCTTCTCGGCCTGGTGACCCAGCTTCGAGGCATACGAGTAGCCCCCGGTAAAGCCTATTCCGCCGCAGATGATGACGATCGTCTCCGACGTGTGCAGCGGCATCGCGTGCCCATACGGCCCGTCAATCAGCACCGAAACTGTCTTGGAGTTGTTGTTCTTGACAAGATAATCCTCAAGCTGCTTGGTCTTGCCCTTGCGCACCCGTGCGCAGAAAACAAGCTTCTTTTCCTCGCCGGGCGTCGGCGACGGGTACGCAGTGAAGGGATGCGTTTCCCAGCACCTCCACACTGGACTCAGAAACTGGACAAAGGCGTAGGCTCCCGGACGTGGGCGCCAAACAAAGCTGTTGTAGTCCACCTGGATTTTGATGAGGTTCTGGGGATGCAGCTCAAGGTGCGCCTTGGCGTTGACGCCGTTAAGAACGATTCGGGCCAAGCGCGCCGCCCGGTCAAAGGCCCAGAGCGCCGTCGCGCAGTAGATCCACTCGCTGAACTTGTGGGGCTTGACGTGCCACCACACGCCCACCGTGAAGAAGATGGCAAAGGCCTGGTGCAGAAGCAGGAAAACCTCGTAAAGGTGCTCGCGGAAATGGCGAAGAGACGTGACCAAGGTGAAGCTGATGCACACCGTCGCGGCTATTCCCCACACGACGGCCGGCTCCTTCATCTCCTTGAAGTAAGTCCCGCCCTTGCGGTAGTTGATCGAAAAGGTCACCGCGTGGATAAACACGTTGAGGTACATGACTCGCGCCACCCAGCGGTGGTACACGCTCATGGTGTCGTAGGAAAGACCAGTCAGAAACATGAGGATATTGTTGCGGCCGGCAAACGCGTAGATGAGAGGAAGCTGGGCCATTGCAATAAGGCCGGCGCGGTCGCCCACGTATCTGCTAATTTGCAGCGTGCGCGTAGTGTACCGCGTGTTCCCGTCATAGATGTCGTACTTGATGAAGATGAAGATGATGTACATGGCAAAGTAGCCGGCAAGAACCCACGTCTGGGCGCGGGTCGGCAGGGCCATGTTGAAGGGCCCCCACTTGGCCGGCACGCTGTGCTTGTAGCCAAACAGGGCTGGGTTGATGAGCTTTCTGCGGAAAAACAGAGCCACGCTGTTGTTTGTTGTTTTGTGAACAAACCCGGGAGCAACCTTTTTCAAAAAGTTGGAGATGGCTGCAAGCAGCATGACTGCACCAAAGTATGCCAATAAAAGGCCCCTAGACAAAGTGTTAGAAATATCTTGTACAGCGGGAAAAAAAAAACTCACCCATAGAGATTACCAGTATACTTTGAGTAAAACCCGGCAGCAAAAGATCGGAACGCTTGGTCGACCTGGGCTTGCGTAAACTTGATGGGGTGGTAAGAAGGCAGGGTTTTGTTTTTGATGGTTGAGACGTCCACAAAGTAATCGGTTGCGTTTTCGTAGATATCCAGCAGATCCTGCACGGTGAGGTCGGGCCGGATGGTGGGCACCGCGCACTCGTCACTCAGGAACGAGTGCAGCGAGTATTTCGTGTTGCCGTGGGTGGCCCGCGAGATACAGTCGACGTAGGTCGCGATGAACTCGGGGCTCCAGCACTGGCACTTGGCTGTGTGGCCGGCCTTGGTCTTGTAGTACTCGCTGGGGCACTCGAATGTGTACTTGCCGACCCACGCCAGACATCCGCGGTACAGCGAGTCACCGGACTTGGCGGCGATTACGGCGCTGCACCAGATGCAGAGCAGAGATAGTTTTAGGAGTAATTTCATGGGGCTCTGAATGACTGCAAGTCAATAAGAAAAAGTATGGATTTAGGGAAGCTTTTACTTTTTTAAAAAAATTTTGATTACAAGGTATAATCCCAACTTTATATAGATTATTCAAAACCCATTGAGGCATGGAGTTGTATTTGATTTATCTTTGGTTAAAAATCTTTTTTTTTTGATTACTTGAACCTATCAAAGGATTAATAGATGGTGAGGCCCCTTTTTTATTTTTATAATCAGACTAGATAATCAGACTATGAATGTACTAAAAAGGGAAAAAATCTTTTTTTCTTATTTTATTTCGATATTTTTGCCAAACTCAGAAACACGGCGGTGTACTTGAAGGTACTACTCGAGGGTTTTGAGGGATCGCCAATGGCCTAAGAGAAGCTGCATTAAATAAAGGTTTTATTTTGAGAATATACATATTATTAAAAAATCTTCATTTTAAAAGCCTCCAATAATGCCTTAAAAACTGAACAATCTTCCAGAAACTGGCGGCTAGCGAAAAAGATCGAGGCCCATTTTTTTAAAGGTCGACACCAATCTACAAAAATTGCCAAGACATCCTTGAAAAGAGACATTTTGTAGCAGGTGTGTGACATTATCACGGAAAGGGAAAAATAAAACCTCAGTTTCAACGACCTTGGTTAGAGCTCATTAGTATCATCTTTAACACCCACTTTTGGCAAAACATTTAAGCTTACCCACCTGACCAAAAACTCCTTACCGATCTATTAATAATGAGCACCCACCTTTGTTAAGGCTAAGATGGTTGGGCCTCAATGTAGCTTGGGTTTGCAAAATCGCTTACCGGGGTTCCGAGGGTTTGCATTCCACTACATTTTATGGGAATAATAGCAGTTTGAAGTATTCTTTTTTTCCCTCCCAAAGAGTGGTTTTGTTGGGCCTTATACCACACTCATTACACCAAGCAAAAAAAAAATATGGAGAAATCAGTTAATTTCGAGCTTACGTTGACATGTATGGGCATATATATTGTATCAAACTTCAATCTCTTCAGAACGTTAGTCTTACTTTTTTCTCCTGAGAAAACGTTCAAAAAAGACTTAAAATGTGGTGAATAAAAGAAATCAGAAAATCCAAGCCGGTTTTCCGTTTTTGCAATTCCGAGGAGTTAAAGAAAATCCTTGGTTCTCATAACTTTTGTATTCAACTTATATAATGCATCTTTTAATTCCCGAGTTGCAATACCCAAACTGCTGTAGCGCGGCTATCCAACTCCTTCAAAACTCATCGGGCTCAAAACCCACTCGAAACTTGGAATGGCTGCACCCCAAGAGAAAAAGACTACAGCATCTCTGTGAGCTACTTTTGTGGTGCTTTCTCGGCCTTGAGCTTTTGGTCCCGAGCTTGGTTCAAAACCCTTTTTGTTACAGCTCTGGCTGTTACAACCCCTTCTGTGCACCTCGGAGAAAACAAAAAAAGGATAACCTCCGGGCTTTTGCGGGGTAACAGACGTCCTCCAGTGCACCCGCGTTAAATTCGTAGTATTTCACACCCAATTGGAGGGTTTCATAAAAGAAGCTGACACTTTTAGCGAAAATATGCAATTGTCATATAGCTTACACAAACTAGACTCCCCGAGAACCCCCCCCCCTCCCCCCCAATCTTTTTTCATATCTACAATAACCAACTTGACTCTCTCCAACAGCTCTTTTAATTTATATTTATGGTGCTGAATATCTAACAACATTCCCCGATTAAACTCCAAGGAAAGTCGGCACTGCGGAAATAACGGTTGGTGTGTCCTGTGAACAGGCCTGGCTAGCACCACTACCCAACTCTCCCCATATTTATTTCCAGTGCCCACTTGGAAACAAACTCCCCTTTGAATAAATCCAAACCATGCCCGCATTGCCAGAAAAAATGGTCACCATGGCACGGTCAGCACAGAAACCCACCAATACTTGGCCCAAATGCCGGCCTCTGCGGAGCTCACTCAAATTTTCTTTCAAAAGAAAAATGGGCATAGGTTTCAACTCGGACTTCACCCAGGGCACAGCCGTCAGACTGGTATTTTCGTTCTCTCGTTCTTTCACGTTATAAACCGCGTTATTGTTTGGCCTATGATGGCCACGGGTATGGCGACACCACCTGTGATTCATGTCAGCATCTATGCGACCACCAACGACACTTGACCAAATGTCCACGATGCAACCGAGACCGCTTGACGCCGGTGGAGACAACCGGCGTGCCCATATCGATCTCCATGACATACACCTCGGGCTTTATATTCGGAATTGGTTCATAGGCTTCCATTTAGCCAAAATCCTATCAGAACCAAACTCAACTTCAAAATCAGACATAACTGGTGTATATGACGGCCTATTTACTCAGGCTCTAGGAGCTGGGCCCGAGGCGGGAAAAGGGTCCAGTTTTATGACCCGCAAACTGGTTTTTCTTTTCATGACGGGTGAGGGGCATCCTGTTGCAGGCGACCGACATGTTAAACTCCATAACGTGACGCTTCTTTGTCCAAACCTGCCGAAACCCTACCGAAACAGGTCTGCCTTTTTGCCCTTTAGTTTCCTCCAAACTTCGGGCCCAAATGCCCCCAGCTTCCTGCCATCCTTTTCTTGGTGTCTCACCAATGACTTGCACCAAGCCAAATACGGCATGATTTTGTACAATCCTTATACCCAAAAAGATGAGCGTGTGTTTTCCCAATGGTTATACACATGTGTTGACTAGCCTTCTGATAAAACATCATAGGGTACCCAGCATCAGAGAGCAAGCACCCCTGTCCTACCTGCAACGTTGAGCAGCTTTTTGGCGGCCTACCTTGAAATGAGTCGGAAATTTAAAGCCAAGGAATCCCTACTTACCTAACCCCCCAAGATTTGTCTATTAGAACAAACCAGGATTCTATAAAAATCACTCAAGATCTTCCTCTCAATGCGCAGCTTCCTTGTCCTGCCACTGTGCCTGATGACAAAACACAGCCAACGGGCGTCAATGACAAATCTTTTCTTTGCAAGGACCTTAACTACCCAGCAGCGACCTTTACTTTTACTGAATCCATAGTGATTGACCTCATGCAGTATGCGTTTACTGAAGATGCGGATTTTTATACGTAAACTTTTCCTACCTCGAGGCCAGCGGGAGGTAAATGCCAAAAACACCAATGATGGATCGTTAAAGCTATGAGGCTCAGGAAACATCACAAGGAAGTGCTTATAAATGCCTTGCGGGGGATTAACGATGTAGCGGATGGCCAATGGTTAAGCCAGAAAATTGACATTGAAGCATTTGTCAAGGGCCAGTCCTCTGCAATTATGACTGAAGATAAGAAAGCGTTTCTTGAGCTGAGTGTGATTATTCGCATGAGTTATATGAGTAGAGTCCCCAGCGAGATTTTTTAGTTGAACAAGTCAAAAACCAAACTCATGGGCACTCACAACTTGAGTACATTTATTAGCGCGTTTATTCAGGATTGGGAGACTTCATTTTATGAGGCCTGCAGTCTCTGGAAGCAATGAATCTTGGGGTCCACCTCTGCTCCCAATTACCTTATTTTTTGCCACCTATGGAAATGTGCGTGACTTGTGGGCGAGTTTTGGGAAGAAGTTTACACACGAGGAACAGGCAACCGGTACTTGTACGGTTGAAATGTTGACAAACCAAAGGATTTGCAAATTTATTTCCCAAACCTTACAACCAGCGCATGAACTTTTGTCGACTTCAAGGATTGTGCTTGAAAACCCAGCTAGACAACCTGAGCAACATTCTGCTAGTGATGTTTTCGGTTTAGAGGAGACGTCTAGCAGCACTCTGCCAATCCAGAGTTTAACCCCACTGATAGGCCATCGGGCTGGACATTGGTTTGGTTACAGAAATGGCCTTAAACACTTGAGGGCCCAAGCCCGGAGGGCCAAATCCAAAGTCCCTGGGGCAAGTGGGCCGGAGTCTGCGGATACCAAATTGATAACCGAGTTGCGTTTGGCAGCCTTGCAGGAATCGGCATGGGAGAAGTATTTCTCGGAACAAAGCAGTGCCTTTACGCAGGGGATTGAGGAAGGTTATAGTTTTGGGTTTCTGGCAGCGTTTGAAAAGCACATGAGCTCGGGCAGACACGGGGATTTGAATGAAAAGCAAACTCCTGATTGTGCGGAAAACGCTGAGCAGCAGTGGGATCGAGTGGTTTCAGAAGAGCGACCTTGAAACAGTCTATTCTTTGTTTGCGGATTACTCGGAGGGTGAGAGGGGAATGAATATAGACAAATGATGGTTAACAGGATGCTATTTTGATCTGGTATTATGATTGTTAATTATTAGAGTGTTTGTGATAAAGATTGTTTGAAACCCTAACCCTGAATATACACCAGTTACTTTGTGGTGTTGTCTGTGGCTACGTTTCCAAGTAATACGGCGGCTCGATGGTTTAGTGGTATAATTCTCGCTTAGGGTTCCTAAGCAATTTGCGAGAGGTCCCGGGTTCAATTCCCGGTTGAGCCCTTGTCTTTTTGCTTGTTTAGTTTTTTTTGGTGGCCGAGAAGAGGAAAAAAAATAAAATCACATGATGCGTTAGGGTTTAGATGTAGCCCTAAGTCTACGCTCCACGTGATGGCCGATTGTAAATTTTTTTCAAAAATTTTTTTTCTCACTCGTTTAAATTGAAAAAATTTTCCTTCCTTTTCTTTCTTTCGCTTGTTTTACCATCACGATATTTGAGAAGATACCCTTAATATTTCCCCCATATAACTTCAATAAAAACCCCGTTTTACTATTTCCCCTTTTCCCTTTCCCACGTAAACCAAAACTAGAGAGAGTCACTCTCTGTCGGCTTTATCGAAGATCCTTGGACTTGCATACTTCTACCGTCCACGGATTCAAAAATGGGCCAATATCAAGACCGTTTCTTGCTAGAATAGTCGTACCTTTTTTTATAAAGCAGAGCCATGTCAGTACATGGCGCCTGGACCTAGCGAGAAGACATTTTATTTCGTAGCTACGTTGGTTTCTCAGTCAATTCCTCCCTTTGCCGCCGAAGCCACGTGCGCCGGCTTGTTTTCTATTGGGGATTTAAGCTCCGAGTTTGAAATTTCCGCGTGCTGCCTCTTGCGGGGGCGTGCGGCGCGCGTGACATTCTAAGCAAAAAAAGTCACATTTCTTTTTCGAGTCTTTTGTCCGCGTGCTGAGCTGCCCGCTGCGGCAGCGGTAGCAACTGCACACGAGCGGCAAATGGGCGCCCAGAGGACCCAATAGAAGGCCTGCAACAGGTCCACCCATTTGGGGGGAGGCAATCGCACGCTTATCAAGATAGCCCCGATTAGCCAGAGATAACCTCCTTAATCCCTCTGCCCTTAAACAGCAAACTGGAGGGTTTCTAGCATACATATTTTTTTATTTTAAAAAATTCTAAAGTTACAGAGATATATATAATCATAACAAAGATTAATAATAAAAAGCTTAAAACAAAACCTTGTCTTCTCTCCTCCTGGAGTCTTGGTTTAGTTCTCAGGTGTGGCAGTCCCACTTCCCGAGCTAGTAGTAAATGAAACAGGCTGCGAGGTTGGCGTTGCTTGGGCACCTGCCGCTATGGTTGTAGCAGCTGGGGGTGGCGAGGGGGTGGACACAACGCCCGCACGCTGAAGCAAACTACCAACCCCACCCATGGTGGCTCGTGCAGCCCCTTGGGCTGGGACTCTTTGCGGCTCAAAGGTAAGCTCCTCGGGCGACGTTCCCGGCGCAGGCCCGTTGGCACCAGAGACAGTCGCAGATGCGCCAGCCGCCTGGGCCACCGAGGTGACGGGGCCGGGGCCCCTAAAGTAGTGGTCGACCGACGCCAGAGACGCATGGCGGCTGGTAAGAGGGTCAAGGGTCATGGGGGTCATGAGCCCCGAGTCGAATGGGGTCATGGACATGGCGGCGAGCTCGGGAGAGTCCGGGGCAGTGCGCGGGAGCGTGTGCAGCGACGACAGGCTGCTGACAGACGAGGGGTGGAGGCCCACCGAGGTGCCGAACGAGGCCATGGGGGCGCCGGCCGTGGGCGACACGAGCTCGCTGTCCTCGTCAATGGTCTGCTCGTGTTGCTGGTACAGGTTTGTGGCCGAGGCGCGGCGGTCGTAGGAGGACGAGAGCGACGCGAGGCCGGCCAGGTGGGGCTTGGAGCGGCGGCGGGCGGCGGCGGCGGCGGCCGAGTTGAGGCCGATCCCAGAGGCCGAGGGCGAGAGCATTCCGCGGAGGCTGGAGGCGGAGCCCGAGTAGGCCAGGTTGGCCTGGACGGGCGGGGCGGCCGCCGCCGAGATGGGCGGGACGGGAGCTTGTGCGGATGCCGAGGTTGGGGAGACGGATGCTGGGTGGATTTTTTGCTGGTCGGCGTTGATGGAGATTGCGCGAAAGGGGGGCGGAGCGTTGGGCCCCAGGATGGAATCGGTGGTGAGGATTTTCTTGACTGGTTTGTTAGCGAGGGAAGACGATTCTTGGGAGGGGTCTGAGTGATCGGCAACGGCAGGCGACTCGGTCGAGCTGGGGATGTTGATTGGGCTGCTGTGGGAGGCGCCCAGAACCTTGCCTTTGAGGTAGTCGGGGACGGTTTGCTTGCGGATTTCCGATTCGAGGGCAGCGGTGATTGCAGCGGCAGTTTTGGAGACCTTTTCGCGGTCCTGCTGTTCCTTGGAGAGGGTTTGAGGGACGGTGGATTCGGAAGAAAGACGGGTGTTTTTAGGGGGGGCTGGAGGAGGCTTGGTTTGATTCAAGTCTGCCAGCGGGGCGGGTTCGCCACCGTCGTCATGTTTAAGAGAGCGTAGAGGTGGAGGGTCTCTCGAGAGGTTGGTCATCATAGTTGGTTTGGAAGAGGTGTTGGAGCAAGTGGAGGAAGAAGAGGAGGAGGAGGAGGAAATTGTAAGGAGAGGCTTTGCAGGCGCGGCGGGTTCGCTTTGGACGAGGCCGGAAGAGGCAAACGAAAAAGCCACCGAAGCAGGAAGCTGCGCGCCACTGGCGAGGGCGTCATGTGACCGGGCAAGGGCGCCAGGGGAGGACGCAACCTTGGCGGCTTGTGGAGGGCGACTAGACGAGGCCTCGGAAGAGGCGGCGGCGGCGGCAGCGGCGGCAGCCTTGCCAAAGGTCTTGCTGATGTTGCTCTGCTTGGGGGGCCCGACGGGCAAGGGCGGCGGCGGCGGCGGAGCCAGGCTGCCGGCGCCGCTGTACATGACATCAAAGATGTTATTTTGGACGGGGGGCGCGGTAGGCTGGGTGTAGGAGTCGAAAGGCGCCAGGTAGGCCGAGGAGGAGGCTGAGGAAGAAGGCCCAGAGAGAAGCATGACGGGCGGGGTTTGAGCCAGGAACATTTTGCTGGGGGAGCTGCAGAGGGAGATGGGCCCCAGGCTGGGGGAGTCCGGGGGGAGCATCATGAAGGAGGAGGCCACGGAAGAAGGCGTGGAGCCGGAGGCCCCGGTGGCCGGGGTGGCGGGGCCAAAGTAGAGCGGGGAGGGGCTCTGGTGGTAGTTTGAGTGGGAGGGTCTGCGGGAGCGACTGGAGCATGCGGGGGTGGTTGCGCCAGAGGCCTGCGGAATGGCCTGACCTTGGGGGTTGGCGTAGGAGGCTGAAAGCGAGGCGGACGAGGGCGACGATGCGGTGGACAGGGCCGAGAGGTTTGCGGAGGATCCACGGCGGGACAGCGAGGAGGACGGCGCGGGGAGGGTGGGGGAGCCCGGGAGAGCCGCCATGGACGAGAGGTAGTGGCCGACGCGGCGGTGCTGGGCCGAGTTGAGGTACTGGCTGGCGCTGGTGAAGGAGGAGCTGGGGGTTAGGTGGTGGGGGGGTTTGTACCAGTAGGGGGTTTTCGGGGAGGTTGGGGTTGAGGAGGCCGAGGACGAAGCCAGGGAAATGCTGGGGGTCTGGATGCCGGCGGTTTTGATGCGGAGCGGGCGTTCCTCCTGGAGCGAGCCCATTGGGTGGTCGTCGTGGAGGGTGGACGAGAAGGAGAGCGAGAGCAGCGAGATGTTGGAGTTGCTTGGGAGCAGCCGGTTGTTAGCCGAGTCGGGCTGGTGCGAGGGCTCGTGAGATGATGACATTCGGCGCGGCACGGGCTTAGGGGTGGTGGCGGCCGAGGGCGTTGGCGCGGTCGCGGCGGTGGCAGCGGCGGCGGCAGCAGCGACGGCGGCGGCGGTTCTTGCGGCGGCGTTCATCGCGGCGCTGATGTTTGCAGGGGACGACGACGACGGGGAGGGCTGTTGCTGGGAGATTGCGGAGGAGGAGTGGAACCCAGCGCCTCGAGGGGACTGTGGTAGGAGGAGCGGGGAGGGCATGGGAGAGACTCTTGGAGAGACTAGCGTTGAGGACATTAGCTGTGGATCGGGTCTTGGAGGGTTGGAGCGACTTGAGGAAGAAGAAGAAGAAGAAAAGCCGTTATTTTGATTTTTGGCAGACGGTTGACCAGAAGGAAAATTCTTTTTTTGGAAGGCGCTGGACGATTTGAAATTTTTTTTCCTGCGCGCGTGGCCATAAAAATTTTTGTGAGATTTAGGAATTTAGGCGCGCCCACGTGACAAATATGCGGGGAATACGGCAAGCCTACCCAGGGTAATAGGGGATACTGAGGGTAACTAGCAAAATACCCGGTAATTTGCGTTTACCTCTGGTAACCTTTAATTACCACCAGTAACACACCATACCAACAATAACCCTCCCCTCCCCCACGTTCTCACCGGCTCCTCCACTTCCTCCCTCCTCCCCATCCCCCAACACCCAGCAAAACCCCATTCAAAATGATACGCCTGCTCTTCTCCCAGCGCAGACTCTACTCGACCGAGCCCCTCCGCGTGCACTGGTACTACGCCGCCGACACGCCGCTCTCCAAGTCCACGTTCAAGGCTTGGAAGCCCGCGTCCCCGCCGGCCAAGTTCGTGCCGTTCCCCGCGTGCGACTCGGCAAAGCTCGAGTCCGCGTTCCGCGCAGCCCCCCATCGCAACGCAGTCCAGCCCGACCAGGAGCCTTCCACGGCCTCCAGAGACGTCCCCCACAAAAACCACACCAAGGTGTCGGTCCTGGAAGACGCGCTCTACGAGGTCGACGTCGACGCCCGGACGCTCTACCCCATCTACTGGGACGGCCCCACCTACGAGGTCCGCAGAGGATCCTGGTTTGTCTCGGACGGCTCCGTCACTGGTCCCGTTCCGGAGCCCTTGGCCAATGAGCTCGAAAAGCTCTACTCGCGTGTAGAGCCGCCGCGCCTCGCCAATAGCAGCAACATCAACATTGACTGGGACGACGAAACAAGCGAGGCCATGCTGCCCCTCGACACCCGCCTGCACCCAGACAACATCCTCAAGTCCATGTCGCCCGTCTACGCCTGCAACCGCGCCCGCAAGCCCGCCGCGCCCGCCGAGCCCGACGCCGTCGAGACGCTGCTGGCCCGCGGCGCCGCCGACTCGGAGGCACTGCAGAAGATGCTCGACCAGAAAAAAAGCGGCCGCGCGTACGCCAGCTTCTCACGCCTGCAGCGTGGCACCGCCTGGCTCACCCCGGGCGACCTCGGCGCCGTTCTGCTGCGCAAGCTCGTGTCGCTGGGCGGCGTCAAGCTCACCCGCGGATACGTGCCGCCCTCCGCCGCTGACAAGTCCTCCGACGCCGGCAAGGCCGCCGCGCAGACGGCCAAGCTGTCGGAGGCGCGCCCCGTCGACCACCTCGTCATCTGCCTGCACGGCATTGGGCAGAAGCTCAACGAGCGCATCGAGCAGGTCAACTTTGTGCAGGACATCAACGAGTTCCGCAAGCTCCTCCGCCAGGTCTTCCACGAGTCCCCCGACCTGCAGCACCAGCGCCACGGCGCAACCACCAACCTCGGCAAAACCGTCCACGCCGCACACAAACCCCAGGGCCACGGCATCCAGGTCATCCCGCTCATCTGGCGCCACAACGTCCAGTTCGGCATGACGCGCAAGGAAATCAAGGCCATTGGCCACGGCGAGGTCTCGCTCGAGGACATCAACGTCGACGGCGTCCTGCCCCTCCGCAGCATTGTCGGCGACGTTGTTCTCGACGTTCTTCTCTACTACCAGCCCCAGTACCACCAGCAGATCATGACTACCGTCGTCAAGCAGCTCAACGACGTCTACCACGAGTACTGCAGGCGCAACCCGGACTTTGCGCGTGCTCCGCGCGTGTCGCTGGTGGGACACTCCCTCGGCTCCGCCATTGCGTTTGACATTCTGTGTGCTCAGGGGCGCTCTGACGACGAGTCTTCCGCCCACCAGCTCGACTTTGATGTGGATATTTTCTTCGGCGTCGGCTCGCCCGTCGGCATGTTCCAGCTCCTCAAGGGCAACCACATTGCCGCCCGCGAACCACCCTCCTCTTCTCGCAACCCCCACAGCTCCCCACAGTCCCAGACAGACGACCCGGAGTGGCCCGCCATCCAGTCGCCGCAGGTCCAGGACTACTACAACATCTTCCATCCCTCGGACCCCGTGGCGTACCGCGTCGACCCGCTCGTCCACCGCGACGCCGCCTCGCTGCCCGCGCGCAAGGTGCCCTATGCGCCGGGGACGCTGCCGTCGCAGCTGGCCCAGTTCTCGCAGCTGGCGTCGCGCTTTTCCACCGAGGCGTCCTCGCTGTGGTCCAACCTGGCCGCCGCCGTGATGGACGGCAACTCGTCGCTCGCGTCGCTGGCCACCGTGTTTACCGCGACCACCAAGCCCAAGCCCGCGTTTGGGCAGCCCCGCGAGGCGGCCAAACAAGGCGCCGACGAAGAAGAGGAGGGCCCCGAGGACATGTCCGTGGCCGTGGCCCGAAGAGCCCCGTTCGAGAGCCTGCCCGAAGCCACCCAGCAGGCCGTCCGCGAGAAACTGGTCAAGCTGAACCACACGGGCCAGCTGGACTACGCGCTCCAGGGCGGCGTGCTGGAGATCTCGGTCTTCACCGCCATTGCGTCGCACGTGTCCTACTTCGAGCAGCCCGACCTGGCCAGCTTCCTGCTGGCGAGCATCTACTCGCTCAAGCGTGGGCCCTTGGCTCATTCTCGCGCCCGTCAGCGTGGTCACAGCTGAGGGCTCACGCGAAAAAGATGCGTGGCTGACGCGCGTCGGCAGTGTGGCAAGAAAAATATTTTTTCACACCCCCTGTTGACAGACCCGCCCATTAAAAAAACGGTCATTTTTCAGTATTTTTCGCCCTCCCCCTAAAAAAATGCGGGGAGGGAAAGAATATACCAACTATTCAACTCGTTATGACAACTATATAGACTATAATATATCTTCTATTTCTCTCTCCTGAACACTTCACGACCGATACAGCCCGTGGATCTTGGCTAACCGTTTCTCACGGTCGGCTATACCTCCATCGTCCTCGGGCTCCTCGTCGAGCCCGTTGGCCGACGAAAGAGTCGACAGGGCCGGCAGCACCGAGATTCCGTCCAGCGCCAAGGTCGATGCCGCGGCGGAGGTGAGCGCGGAAGCGGCCGCCACACCTGGCGGTTTGAGCGCGGCGGAGCCACTTGAACTTGATTGGTGCACGGTGATGGGCGGCTGCTGGGCGTGTAAACCAGGGCTGGCTGCTGCGGCGCTCCCCCGCTTGGCCTTGGGCAGCCCCGGCGTGTAATCGGCGGGCGACGCGGCCGACGCCGCGGACAGGCCGTCCGAGGCTGCGCTGGCGCCGCGCTTTTTCTTGGTCGAGGGCGGCACCGGGTCGCGCGGACACCGCAGCAGCTTGACGTACGCCTGCACCATGCGCTCCTTGCGGTAGGGATGGATGTACGCGCAGTACTGCTTGTGCTCGAGCTCCAGCTCGCGCGCCCAGTTGGCCGCGTCGTCGAGCTGCCGCAGCTCGGCCGACGAGTCCACCACGCCGTCGCGCGAGTGCACGACTTCCATGGCGCGCGCGGCCACCACGATCCGCCGGAAACACGCGTCGCACTCCACCAGAAACGTGGGGCCCGCCGCCGGGTCGTTCGTCGGCGGCTGCTGCGGGTCCTGTTTGTTGGGGTCGGCGGCCGCAGCGGCGGCGGCTGCGGCTGCTGCTGCTGCGGCTGCTGCCGATGTTTGCTTGGGTTTCGTAGCCTTGTATGGGGTCCAGCCCATGGCGGCAAAAGTCTCGATTCGGCGGTCGAGGTCGGAGTGGGGAGGAGGCGGGGAGGGGGATGCTAGGGGGTCTGAGGCGAGGGCCTGGGTGCGAGCAGCCTCGAGCTTTGATTTGCGCTGGAGAAACTCCTTGACGACTTTGTAGGGGATGTCGCCCTCGAGCCGCTTGTAGTAGGGAATGACGGAGTCGGCCGGGGAAGCAGCTGCGAGCTCCGGGGATCCGATTGCGGCGACTGCTGGGCTGCGTTTTGATTTTTTGGGTAAAAGCGGAGGGGTATTAGTGGATAATAATGTGGGAGATTGTAGGAGCTGTGCAGGGCTTGTTGGGGGCAGAGGAGGGGAGCCACCAATGGGTATGAGTGGGGGGCTAGCGTTGGTATCTGGAGTCAGTGTGGCAGCAGCAGCCGCGGCGGCTGAGGCGGCGGCGGCCGAGGCGGCGGCGGCGGCGCGCCGTCTCCAGGGACAGGTTGGGGAGTGGTCGTTTTTGAGCTGGGCGCGGATGTGGGCGATGATGGATTTTGTGACGTAGACCTGGTGCTTGAAGGTGTCCGAGTCGAGGGGGGCCTGGGAGTAGAGGAGGGAGGTGTCTGGGAGGGGGACGAGGATGGAGAGGACCTTTGAGCAGGTGACGCAGCGGAGGACGCCGCCGCCGGCGTCCTGGGAGCCGACGCGCATCTCGGGCTTGTCGAAGGCGGAGAAGGCGACCCAGCCGTGGGCCGCGCAGTCGACCGGGGTCAGCGAGAGGGCCGGGGCGGTGAGGGGGGTTGCAGGGGTGAGGGGGAGGAGGGCCGGGGAGTGGGAGGGCGCGCGGAGGGCGGAGGGCGGTTGGAGGATGGGGAGGGAGGCGATGGCTGGGGAGTATGCGGAGGCCGGGGTCAAGCCTGGGGCTACGAGAGGGGAGACGGTGGTTGAGGAGGAGCAGGAGGAGGGGGTTGTTGTGATGGTGGATGGGGAGGAGGTGGACGGGAGGACTGCGGGCGAGGCGTTAGCGGAGAGGATACGATGGAGGATGTCGATTGGGATGTCATCGAGGTCGATGTCTGTCCAGGTGGCGAAGGTGTAGGTTTTCAGGCGGGTGAGGAAGGCGTGGTAGGACCATGGGGCGTAAGTGGCCATTTGAGAGAGGTTGGGGGGAGGTGAGGGGTTGGAGGGATTTGGCAAGAAGGTGGTGCTGGTGGTGGAGAGTTGTGATATTTTTTGGTATATAAAAGTGGTGGTGGTAGAACAAAAAAAAAAAAAAAAGGGGAGTTGAGGTACGATGGCGACCAATCAAAACGGGATGGGGGCTGGAGGGGAACAGAAACAGGTGATGGTGGCCTGTTGCAGGGGTTTTTGATGGGGGGGGAGAAAAGGGAAGGGGGTCGATGGAAGATGCAACAAGGCGGCGGTGTTGCATGTTGTGAACGGGAAGCTGTTGCAGAGCGGCAGGACGTGGCGAGGGTTTGTTACAGGAGTTACGTAAGGCAGAGTTGTCACAGACCGTTGGGTTACGTCACGGGTGACTAAGCTGCCGTTGTTGTGGCAGCCGCAGCTGAAAAAAATTTTATTTTATCTGGCGGTTTCAAAAAGCTTGACGCGTCATAGCTACGTCGTTGCTGGTACGCAACGTAGCAGACGCACCGCCGGAGCAAAAATACGTAGGCTGGCAAGGTTTTCAACAGGGCAGTGTGGCAGAGCGACTGCGAGACTTTTTGCGCAATCATTTTTAAGCTCCCGTTTGTCTTGGACTTTAAATTTATGTGAAAAATGTGCGTATTTAAGGATACTCAAGATGTTAAAGACGGCAAAGATATTAGAGATAAGCTCCTCGAAAAGCCCTCCACGTAGTCTGTGGACGTCGTCATCGGAACCTGACACTCCACAACCTCCTTCCCTCACCACAAAGGAGTCTCAGCAGCTGCTCGCGTGGCCACCCCAAACAGCCCAGACGCGCTTTGTCTACGACTGCCTCTCTAAGCTGCTTCCGCCGTGCCTGGCCAGCCCCACACAAACCTCCCGTACGCAAGTACCTTGGGCTCATTGATAAAATATATAAAGTCCTCAAATTTCTCCCTTTTCTGCTCCTTTTTTTATCTCAAGAATATACCCAGAATGACCATCCTAAATACCCCGGAGCAGGTCTCCGAAAAACTCTCCTTCGATTCCTCCTCCCAGTCAAATACCCCCAGATACTCCTCGGACGAGGAAATCTCCTCCTGGCCTCGCTTCAATGCTTCTTCTCCCTACTCTCCTCTGCAACCGCACCCCTTCACGACTACCCACTACCAGAAAATCCTCCAGCTTCAACTGGCAAAGGAAAAGGAGGACCTGCGCTCCAGATCAAACTCGGCCCTCTCGGCCTGCTCGGACTCAACCCTTCTCCCCTCCCGCCCTGCCAAACCTCCCCTCTCGGCCAGAATCAAGCATCTGCTCCGGCGACTCGCCCAGCAGCTCCTGAAACTCTCCCACTCAAAGCTCTTCCTTCCCGTCACCATCCTCTACATCTTCATCCTCTACCTCTTCCTTTCCTCCTATAACCCTTTCCAACCCGCCCCCCCCTCTTCCCCATTCCCCCTCACGCAGTACTCCTCAGATAGAGGCATCCGTCGCATCGCGGCCCTCGGCGACAACTACTCCTTCTCCTGGGCCGACTGGAAAAACATCTCCGACCAATACCTCCCCCCTCAGGGGCCCCCCACCAAGTTCGCTACCTCCCATGGCGAAGATATCCCCTTTGTGCTCCCCGCCGTCAGCGCCGCCGGCACCGCAGAAGACATGCGCTGGCTGGCCCACATGTACCTGGCCTTCCATGCCGCCGCGCCCTCCAAAATCCTCTTCCTGGACCCCCCAGCCCAATTCGATATCCCGGAGTCCATCATAGACCGGGCCGAAATCATTCCTGATTTGGGCCCGATGCTCATGGACGATTCGGCCACCTCGTCTCACCAAAAAAGAGCCCCGGAATCCGCCCCTCCTCTCCCTCAACTAAACAAATCTGCCTCTCTCCACTCCCCAACAAGCGCAAATACCATCTTCCAAACTTCCCGCAAGTACGCCTCATATCTGACCCCCCAGTTTGAGCGGTTTGGAGGCTCCGTGTGGCCTCGCATCAAGTCCTCAACTCTCGTCCTCACCCCGAGATCCCAGTGCAGATCAATCCCTCCCCGCCACATGGTTCTTCCCACCCCTCCTCCCGCTCCCCAGTCCTTCTCTGAAAAACTCTCCTCGCTTGCCCTCAAACTCAAATCCCGCTTCCTCTCCTACTACCCCTCCTCCAAAAACCAAAAAATCGAATCCTTTTCCAAATCTTGCATGCCTACCGAGGACGAGTACACCCGCAGAGTTAACAATGAAATCCAGCTGGAATCCCTACTCCCGCCACTCTACCCCCAGCTAGCGCCCCCTGCGGCTCAAAACCTAGCCACCCTGAGCCAGGCCCTGGCCAATGCCGGCCAAAAGGTGCTTCTCACCGACCCCAACACCAAAGCCAACTTCTACTACGACCCCCAAACCCACATCTCGTCCAGCCCCAACCAGACCCTCGAGCAGATGGTCAACGGGCTGCACGTGGCCACCACGCTCGCCGTCATCGACAAAACCCCCAAGTTCTTCCACGAGGCCGTCGTGCGCCGCGGGTCCATGGTCTACTACCGCCACATGGACTGGCGCTTTTTCAACCACGAGATGCGCGGCGACGAAAACACGCAGGCCATGCACCGCCTGTTCCGCGCATGGTCGCGCTTCGCCGAGCAGGAGGGCGTGCTCTTCTGGCTCGCCCACGGCACCCTGCTGGGCTGGTACTGGAACGGCCTCTCCATGCCCTTCGACATCGACATGGACCTGCAGATGCCCGTCCGCGAGCTCGACCGCCTGGCGCGCAAGTACAACAACACCCTCATCGTCGAGACCCCGGCCCACCGCAACGACCCCTCCGGCAGATATCTGCTCGAGGTTGCGCCCTCCTACATTGAGCGCGAGAGCGGCAACAGAAACAACCTCATTGACGCTCGCTTCATCGACACGGCCACCGGCGTCTACATTGATCTGACCGGCGTCGCCAGGCACCCCAGCCAGCCGGACGGCTGGTACGCGTGCAAAAACAACCACTTCTACAAGATCACCGACATCTACCCGCTGCGCCGCACCCTCTTCCAGGGCGCGCCCGCCTACGTGCCGGCCGCCTACGAGCACATTCTGGAGGAGGAGTACGAGCACTGGGCCGAGCCCAAGTTCGAGGACCACGCGTTCGACGCCGACCTCCAGCTCTGGGTCCCGCTGGCCGCGTGCCGCGACAAGATCGCAGACACCGCGCCCGACGCGCCGGCCCGCAGCTGGGCCGACGCCGAGGACGGCCTCGAGCGCTTCTGCGGCGACGACTCGCTGCGCCGCCTCTGGCAGGCCTCCCACCGACTCACCGACATGCACCGCCGCGAAATGGCGCTGGTCCAGGCCATGCGCACGGTGCCGGCCATTGGCGACGCCGAGCGGGCCCGCCTGGCCCGGTTTGCCGTCCGTCAAACCGGCGTCTACGAGTAAGCATTTAGCATATTTTAGATTTAATGATGTAATGACTTTTTTCATAAAAAAATAACCCCTCTTTCAACTTTTTGATCCACGTGCGGTGATGCCATATCTGATGACCCGATTGAGAGTTCCGGGACTTAGAAATCATCCATGCTCTCAGACACTGCCTGTGGGGGGAGGAGGACAGGAAGGTTCCCATGAGGGTTTCCTTGAGGGTTTCAGCCTCACACGGGCTTTGGCATTACGTAATTTTTTTTGAAAAATTTGCATATAAGCACGCCATGTCACGTGGACCCCTCATTTACTACTACAACAACAACACCCTTTGGATTTGATTTCTAACACGCTCTTTAATAATTCAATCAATATCAAACCATCCAACAAAAAAGACGCCAGGACTTGCATTTACAAAAAAAAAATCCTGGCAAGAATTTTTAAAATAAAATTTTTTTTTGTTTCCCTTCTTTCCTGAGACTATAAAAAGACCCCCAATTTCCCGTCTTTTTAAGCATTTTTTATTTCTTTTTTTTTCCCTCTCTTATAAACTTTCCTCTTTCAGTCTTTATATATATCTCTATATATAACTAAAAATCATACCCCCTCACTCAATCCCCATAATGACTGTCTCTAATACTTCAAACTTCGCTACCCTCGCCGTCCATGCTGGCTCTCAGGCTGACGCTGCCACCGGCGCCGTCATCCCCGCCATCTCCCTCTCCACAACCTTTGCCCAAAGCAAGCCCGCCGTGCCTCTCGGCGAATACGAGTACTCGCGCTCCGCAAACCCCAACCGTGACGGCTTTGAGACCGCCATTGCCGCCCTCGAGGGCGCAAAGTACGCCCTCGCTTACTCGTCCGGCTCGGCCGCTACCGCAAACGTCCTCCAGGCCCTCGCTTCCAATACCCACCTCGTCTCCATTGGCGACGTCTACGGCGGAACCCACAGATACTTCACCAAGGTCGCACACGCCCACTCGGTCGACGTGGCCTTTACAAACCTCATTGAGCACGAGCTCGAACAGGCCCTCACCCCTCAAACCTCCCTCGTCTGGATCGAGTCCCCCTCAAACCCAACCCTCACCGTGACTGACATCTCCGTCGTCGCAGGCATCATTGCCAGAGAGCGCGCCGCCCGTGCCGCCGCCTCCTCCACCCCCAACCCCATCTACCTCGTGGTTGACAATACCTTCCTCTCCCCCTATATCCAAAACCCCCTTGCCCACGGCGCCGACGTTGTTGTCCACTCAGTCACCAAGTACATTAACGGCCACTCGGACGTGGTCATGGGTGTTGCTGCCACCTCCAACGACACAATCCACGAAAAGCTCCGTTTCCTCCAAAACGCCCTGGGCGCCATTCCTTCTCCCTTTGACTCGTGGCTGGCCCACAGAGGTCTCAAGACCCTCCATCTCCGCGCCCGCGCCGCCTCCTCCAACGCTTTGGCCGTCGCCCAGTACCTGGAAAACGCCATTGGCTCCACCGTCGTTGCCGTCTCCTACCCTGGTCTCAAGTCCCACCCCAAGCGCGACGTTGTTCTTAAGCAGCACCGTGATGGTCTGGGCGGTGGCATGGTCTCCTTCCGCATCAATGGCGGTGCCGAAGCTGCTAACAAGTTCTGCGCTTCCACTAAGATTTTCACTCTGGCCGAGTCTCTTGGCGGCATTGAGTCTCTTTGCGAGGTTCCTGCCCAGATGACCCATGCTGGTATCCCTAAAGACAAGCGCGAGGCTTCCGGTGTTTATGATGACTTGATTCGTCTGTCTGTTGGTATCGAAGATTCTGAGGATATCCTGGCTGATATTGAGCAGGCTCTTGCCAAGGCTACTGCTTAAATGAATTTTTTTTTGTAATATTATTATTTTTTTTTCTGTTGATAGAATACATTTAATTTTTTTTAGATTCAAACTCGATCCGAGTTCGAGGCTTTTGTCGTGCTTGTAATTGTAGCTGTTGTATTGTTGGGAGTTGGCTTGCTTGTGGTAAGGCTGTGGAAAAGGCTGAAGAGTCTGGGTAGAAGTGGAGGTTGTAAGAATCCAATTGTTCGTCCACCCATCCAGGGCGTAACATGTCGAGCTGCGTCGCAGCCATGCGAGTGTGGATATGGACTAAGGGTTTGTTTCCGCGGTGTCTGGGGCTTTTGAGCTGGGCAAGTTGGTAGATTCGAGCGGATTCGAAGGTCGGTTGGTGGGCATTCCTAAAGTGGCTGGTATATTTGGGGTCTGGCGGGGTCAGGCGTCGAATCATCTCCCGGGCCTCGTCGTCGGATTTGGGTAAAAAGTCGTTCTGGCCATGTTCTTTAGGATCAGCTGGAGGTGCCTCGTGGGCGGTTGTAGGGTTGGACAAGCTCTGTGTTTTGGTTTCTTCTTGCTCAGAATCTGAGGAATAATCAACCAGTTTCATGTGTGGAGTTGAAAAAAGGGAGAAGGTAAGAAAAAGGAAAAAATAAAGACAAAGTCACTTGTATTTATAAGTCGACTGATGGTCCCTTGGTATCGAGGCTTAACGTGTGCACAAGCCACAAAATTATCTTAAAGTGCAAAAAGCAAAAAAAAAAATGCGGGTGAAAAAAAGCCACTGAGTGAGGATAGGCAATAGTGGTGATACCCTAGCCCTGGAGGAATACTGCGGAGAGCGTAACTTGTCGAGAGACTTCTTGTTCCTTTAAAGATTTCAAAAAAATTAAAAAAATTAACTCCCACTAAGGGGCTCGAACCCTTGACATTTCGGTTTCACTCGCTTGGAAGCTGGTAAAAGCCGAACGCTCTACCGACTGAGCTAAGCGGGACTGAAGTTGTGTTTTGCAACGATATCATGTGATACTTTCAGCACACGGGTTACATGGGAGGACACAAAAGTGTAGTTTTTACATATAAAATTTGCAAAAAAAACTAATCTTTGGTTATCAATAGCTTTAAAACAATTTTAAATAAACAAATCGTTAAAATGACATGATTTTATTCACAGGAAACTGAAAAAGTGAAACACAAGAGGGCCTTTGCCTAGAATTTTGCAGTACCTGGTTATGTGATTTAAAAGTAAAAACTTTGTTACAAAAGTTTTGCTGTTACAAACCGGTGTTTGTTACAAAAAGTAGCCTTTGGTTAACTCTTAGAAAATAAACAGAAATGTTGGGAAAAAGGTAGACAATTCCACAAGGGCTAGGGGAGACATTCTTGGATATTTTATTAGGTATCTCTTTTAGGAGCTGGTTTGTTTTGAAGACATGCTTTTTGAAAAAAAAAGTCAAGAAAAATCGATAATTCGAAAAGGGCTAGGGTAATAGCTTCGTGTTGGTTTTGTTTGGTGTCCCTTCTGGGCGCTCAAGTATTTTGATGAGCAGCTTATAAGTAGATTCCTCAAGGGCTAGGGTAATGGTTTCTGGTTAAATTTTTGGTTGGGTTTTTTGTTGAAAACTGGTCTGTTTTGAACAACAGCTTTTGGGAAAAAATCCAACAAAATGAGACAATCCCGTAAGGGTTAGGTGAATGATTTGCACCCAAAATTTGCTTGGTTTTCTCTTTGAGAGCTGAAGTATTCTGAAATCCCATCTTTTGAGAAAAAACCTAAACAAGTGAAGGATTCCTCAAGGGTTAGGGGAATTTGTTCTTAGCTAAATTGGTTTAGTATTCCTTTTGGGAACTGGTCTGTTTTGATCAACGGGTTTTTAGACAAAAAATATATAATTCCGCAACGAGATTTATTTTCAGTAAAATTTGGGCTGTGTCGAAAATAATATAACCTGAAGTAATACATTTTAATAGTTGTCCATTTTTGGAGCCCTCATTGTATTCCTGAACCTGTTCTTGTTTTATGGCTAGATGGTTTTGCTTCCCTGAAATTTGCGTTTGAAAAAAAAATGCGGGATCCGCAAAAAAAGGGCTCCTTCCTAATTGGGGTAACTTAAAAACGCGTCAAGAGTTCCGACACAACTCCAGTTTTTTAAAAAGTATAATAAAAAGTAAGCGATTCCACAAGGGCTAGGGTAATGCTTTTTAGGTAAATTTGTCTTGTATCCCAGTTGGGAGCTGGAGTATTTTGAACAACCGGTTTTTTTGGTTTTTCTGTTTCTCTCAGTATTCAATTTAAGTAATGAGACGTTATGAAATTACATATGTTTACCTTTGAATCTCCTCTTAGTTCTTTCTCCAGTACTGATCTTGAGATGACGCTACTCTCTGGTAGTATCAATGGTGATTCGGGCTTTCTCTTGTGGTGAAAGCTGTGTCGCCACCTGTCGCAATAACCCTAACCACTCGAGTCACAGTGTCGTAATGTATCTCGTGACTGATTGGAAACGTTTTTTTCTTCATTTTGGGCAGGCATTAGTTTTGATATTTAGAGAATAACACTAGTGGTAAACTAATTACTGCTGTGCAGGAATAGCACAAAGATGGTATAGCAGATATATTTAACTTTCATAATAAAAGCAAGTAGCCTGTTACCTCATAAACTATCAAGGAGATCCAAAGTATGACCCCCACACCGTCTTATTTCTTTAAGTCTTCCAATACCACTACTGGATGAACCCAGCTTATTCCGTTTTTCAGTCGGAGTAATCAAAAAATAAATCGCTTTGATATTTCTACATCCTTCCATATCTACTATTGGGCGTACGCCTCCCTCTTATTCTGTCAGGATAACTTGGATCATAAAAAGGGCCATTTGTCATCATTAGCACCGGCATCCTTTTAGTAATAAGCTTATTTTTTTTGTCGGCAACAGTATGACGACAAACCCTTAGCCCTGAACAGCCAATCTTAAAAAAATCCCCCTTCTAAGTTTCAATACTTTTAATAAACTTAGTATTTCTAACCTGCTCTATTAAACCGTTCTTCATCATGTCAAATATAAATCTCAATATAAACCACTAAAATTTAAACCTTGAAAAAAATCGCACTTTGATTCCCAACGAGCCTAGTTTTGGAGAGACTAGATATTCTTCCATGCGGTTCCCACCAAATTGGGTGGTTTACTAATATAACTAACGGCTATTTTTTCTGTATACGTGGCTAAGCCTACCTCCTTGTTATTCCGCCTTTAATTTTTTTTCCTCTTCTTCCATCTGACTTCTCTTTTTTTTTTTTTCTTTTTTGACATTATCTTAAAAACCTACCCTACACCACACACTGCTCTATCCTAAGATCATCGTAAACATGGCCTATGTGATCCGGCCCTTGCTTACCTTCCTTCTTCTGGCCTCACTTGTGGCATTGGCGCGCGGCGCAATGCCAGGCCTTTACCAGTCGTCGTCTTCCCCAGTCACAGAGGTCGATGTCCATAACTTCCGCTCCATAGTTTTCAACACCCAGCACGTCACGCTCGTCGAGTTTTATGCTCCATGGTGCGGACACTGCCAAAGACTAGCCCCAGAATACAACAAGGCTGCGAAATCGCTCAAGGGCCTGGCCAACGTCGTCGCCGTCAACTGCAACGAAGACAAAAACCGCCCGTTGTGTGGCCAGTTCCACGTCAAGGGATACCCGTCCATTAAGATCTTTGGCCCCAAGGGCGAGGGGAAAATCGGCTCCGACTTGATTAAGGATTATATGGGCGCACGTGAAAGTGTACCGATCCGTAAGGCCGTCATGGATGTTATTAAGGGCTACACCAAAACCATTTCTTCAGTTGCTCAGTTCAACACAAAGTACCAGGAAAGCCCTCGAGTGGTGCTCATTTCCGGCAAAGCCCATACCAGCAAGTCGTCGCCTTCTCTGTTCAAGTCTCTGTCGATTGATTTCCATCCCCTGGGCGATCCTGATGGGCCCGTGTTTGGGTTTGTTCCATACAAGCATGCAAAGCAGGCTCTCAAGGACATTGATTTTGACACATCCAACTTTAATCCCAGCGCGTCTGTTTTGGCGGTGTACCCCACGGGCGGCGACTCGAACCCCATTTTTTACAATGGGCCGATGCGCCGCGAGAAGATTTCCAAGTTTCTTGCTAACCATTTTGAGCAGGTAGACGCGCTGGATCCTAACGAGCGTCCCAAGAGAAAGCTCAAGGCCTTTAAGAAGAGACAGGTCAAGATTCCCAGGAAGTCCAAGCGCACTGTTGTTGAAGAAACAACAAGCTCCAAATGGAACTTTGCTGAGGCTGGCATCACGGGATCTGGGGAACCTCTCAAGCCCTCGGAAAATAACAAGCATCAGGTGTTTGCCCATCGTCTATTCACTGGCGACGATTTGCGCGAGCAGTGCTTCCAACCATCAAGTAAGCCGTGTGTTGTTGCTGTGATTGGAGTGAACATGCAGTACGATGCACTCAAGATGTTTAAGGGCGTCGAGTTGCGGTTCGAGCCTAGTGACAGAATGCCGCGTGGCTTGACGGCCGTCAACTGGATGCATATGATTGACACGTCGGAGGATGCGGAGAATGACGAGATCGTGAGCATGCTGGACGTGTTTGGCATGAAGCCTTATTACCCGAGCCCCTGGCCGACGCAAGATCTGGAGAGCCAGCTGGAGAATCTGGCGCGGGCGGGATTGAAGAACATGAAACCCTCGGCCAACTGGGACCACCCACCCAATGTCATGTACATCAATGGCAAGGAGGGATATTACATCAATTTCCCTGCTAAGACAGAGCTTACTGCGTCGACTGTGGCGGACTTTGTGATTAGATGCAACCGGGGAGGGTTTAGAGACAAGAGAAAGAGCTTGCCTGCTGGGTATTCTGTTCCTTCTGCCAATGATGAGTTGTAAAAAGAAAATAACATTGTATAAAAGGTAGAATTTCATTTTAATTTTTTTTTGCTTAACCAAAAGCTACAGTATAACAGTAAGAGATAATAAGATGATCATCGACAGAAAAATTATGGTACAGGTTAATAAGAGGCTCATCCAAGGGAGGAGCAAAGGAATTGTTAATGTAGCAGAAGATGGATTGCGAGGGCGGGCACTTGAGTTGTTTCCGCAGAAACTTGACAAGACCCGCAAACGTCTGCCCCCCCGAGATGCGGTACACGGACTGCTTGAGGGGGGCCGCGGAGCCGATGGGCCGGAGACGGAGGGTGATTTTGGTTGCTGCTGCTGTGGAAGCGGCCGCTGCGGCGGTGCGCGAGAGGAGCTGCGAGGAGTCGGCCGGGAGGGCGGCCAACACGACGGACGCAGACAGGGACACGGGGGGAGGCCCCGCGCGTTGGTTATCGGAGTCGTCGTCGTCGGGGATTTGGACAGCGGTTGAGGACATTTGTGAAATGAGGGGGAGGGGAAAAGTAGAAGAGGGCGATGGAGGTCAAGAAAGAAGAGGGAAATGGAGATCAAGAAAGAAGATAGAGAAGAAGGGTGAAGAAGAAGGATAACGATATGGGATTATTTACGTTGATTTAATCGATAACAGTTAACAATGGAGGGGTGGGAGGAAACTAGGAAAAGGAGGGTCTAAAAAGTGTGACTTAAGACATATGAGTTAAGAAATAGGAGTTAAGACTTAGGGTTGTTAAAAGTCTCCAATCAGAGAGATTTTTGATGGAAATTTTTTTTTTGCAAATCTTTTTTTCGTCACCACCACCACCACACACACTAAACAACAACCACCATTCAACTTCAACACCACAATGATCACCAAGTACTTCTCCAAGGTCTCTGTTGCTTTTAACCCGTTGGTTGCTGCAGGTGAGTAGTTATGTATCATTATTTTTTTCTCACGGTTGCTGACAAGACATGCGCTACAAAGCCAAACCTGCGCGCGTGTTTCTGAGCAACATTCCTCCCAAGAGCCGCAACGCTTCCATCACCGTGACACAAAAGATTCTGGCGCCCTCGTCTGCCGAGCCCTCGGTGATTTCGGTGACTTACAGTAAGTAGATTGTGCATTTTTTCGGAGGGGGTCGTGATCACCCAAACTAGAATGGCATTAACATGGCGGCTTCTAGAGGACGGAAACGTCATCTCGCTGGATCCCACACAAAACTCGACGGTCGAGGTTGCAGAGGCATTCGACCGCTACTCGCGAGTGCTGAAACTCAAGGATGACATCTCGGAAGAGTAAAGGGTGCGGGGGTAGATTAAAATTGGTTTAAGGAGATGTCGATAGAAAAAGGGGACTCTCCTTTTGGGTTGCTTTGTAAATATATATACCTTATAATTGTTTTTATAAATATAAAAAAACGTCTTGTATATAATGAATGATTTCTGAAATTTCTCCTAAAGGGGTGCCATCAACAATCCGGGTGTCAATATGGTCAGGTGACCATGTACGGCTATCACCAATGGGCAATTTTTTTTTTTAAGAAAATTTAAAATCCAAAATTTTCTTCTTCCTCTCTCTTTTCTCTAGCAAAGCATTTCCACCACAATGCCACCACAAAAAAGCTCCTTCAAATCTGGCAAACCGCCTCAACGGTCGCGGGACGGCCGAGCCCACAAGAAACACAAGGTGCGCAAGCTGCCGTCGAGTCTATACGACCAGGACGAGTCTGAGGACGAGGGGGTTTCCGGGATCGAGTTTGGGACGCTGGCCAAGGCGCAGCGCGAGATGGAGAGCAAGTATGCGGGCGGATCATCGGAGTCCGAGGACGAGGCGCCGTCTGAGGACGAAACTGGGGGCCGCGACGAGGAGGAGGAGAGGTGGGGCAAGAAGGGGAGGGGCGCGAGGGCCAAGGACGCGAAGCACAAGCGGGCCAACAAGCATGCGCCGTCGGAGACGTCGGTGCGCAAGCGGGTGAGCGTTGTGCGGGACATCCCCGGGCTGGATCCGGTGCGGAAGGGCGCGGGCGAGGGCGGGGAGGATATCCGGTTCGACACGGCGCTGGGGCGGGCGGACCTGACGAGCGCGCGGCGCAACTACGCGTTCCTGGACAAGTACCGCGAGGACGAGGTTGCGGCGCTGAAGGAGGCGCTGCGGGAGGCGGAGGCGGCGGAGCGGGCCAATGCGGCGGCGGCGGCGGAGGAGGATGGTGACGGGGAGTACGTGCGGTTGCCGACACTGGGGGAGCGGGAGAAGCGGGAGCTGAAGCGCAAGATCCTGTCGTTGGAGGGCACGCTGCGGACGATGAAGGCGCGGGACTTTGAGACGTCTGTGGTGAGCAAGTACAAGCAGGAGGTGAAGAGCGGAGCTCGGCAGGGCCCACTGCACCTGAAGCGATCTGACGCGCGGAAGCTGGTGCTTGCGGAGAAGTACAAGGTGATGAAGAAGAAGGACATTGATCGGGCGGTTGAGCGGAAACGCAAGCGCAACACTGCTCGTGAGCGCAAGTTGATGCCAGAAGTTCGGCGTGGATAGAATGAGAATCAAAAACAAAAGATGCATGTATAATTATATATATATATATATATATATATATTGGTTTTATTTGAATAAACGGGGCAATGGTATTGTTAAATGGGGAGCTCACGAGAGAGTTAGGCTTTGGGCTCGGGGGCGGCGGCAGCTGGGGGTTCAGGGATTTCAAGAGGGCCCTCGTTCTTGATCCAATCGTCATAGGATCCCACATAGTTAGCGCGGCTAGATACAAGGTTTTTTTTTCCAAGGTTAGTAAAAGGGTCAAAAAGTCAAAATAAGATTTGTCGTAAAGAAGATAGTGATTCCAAGGGAATTGAGAGGTTTTTTTAAGAGGCAAAAAAAAAAATACTCACTTCTTATAGCCAAAAGTAGCAGCTAAGGCTTCAGCTGCAGTCGAACGGACGCCTCCCAGGCAATAGAAAACCAGCTCTTTTTCGGCCTCGGGCTTTGCAAAGCCAAAGGTGTCTTGGAACTCTTCGGGCTCGAGACCAAGGGCGCCTGGGGCCGACTTGTAAGGGACGTTGAGGGCGTGGGGGATGTGGCCTGCGGCGTACTCGGCGGGCTCGCGGACGTCGACAATGACGTACTTGTCTGCGGGGAACGGGTCAGCGGTGGCGAGGGCCTTGACGGCCGCAAAGTCGACGACGGGGGCGGGCTCGTCGGTGGTGACTGCGGAGTAGGAGCGCGCGAGGGAGCGGGCGGCGAGGGATTGGCGGCGGAGGGCGGGCGCGGAGGCGACAAGGGAGATGCTGCGGCGGGAGGACGCGGAGAGCTGGAGGGCGCGCTGGGTGAGAATGGCGGCGGAGGGGCGGGCCAAAAGATTAGCTGCGCGGGCGGCTGCGAGGGGTCGGAGGACGGCTGCGGGTGTTCTTGGTGCTCTAATCATTGTGCGGTGGATGTTTTGTAGGGGAGGAGGCCAGGGAATTGGTGGAGGGTTTGGTGGTACAAAAGACGTTTGTATTTACAAAATAGGGGGGGGGGGGGGGGGGAAGAATTGAGCGACGATGAAGGTGGTGGTGGTGAGGAAAAAAAAAAAGCGTACGCAAAAGCCGACAAACGTGAGATAAGGAGAGATTCGCAGGAAGTTTTGTCATAGTGGAGCGGAGCTGGAAACCCTGACCCTGGGAGTCGGGGGTTTATCGGGAGAGCGGCGGGGGAGTTAAGCTAACGGTGGTTAAGTTAACTGGGATAGTTAACGTTCACCTTGAGTTAAATTTGGGGGCGGGGTAGTTACCCTGTTTTTGGAGGGTGGGAAAAAAAAAAAAAGAAATTTTAATATATGAAGAGATGGTGATAAGATTTATATGAAAGCAACAAAGAACTTTTTAGAATTTGACAATTTCCTGTACGCAAAGAACCCCCTCCTTCCTAAACAAGGTTTTTCCCTTCAACTGTTATCTATATTTCTCTTTTTGGGTCAAGATAGCAATGTACTCGGGAGGAGGTTATTTTGGATATCTTACATGTAAGCAGAAGCATATGGACACTGAAAGAACTTCCAAGAACGAATTTCTTTCCCCCCGCTCAGCCATGTGACCAGCAATGTTAGCTGTTTGCGGAGAACCCTTGGGTCGACTGGTTTCAAAAACAAGTCTTTCAGCTCTTGTTCATCTCGGGGAAATTACCGCTGGCGAAGTGTAGAGGCTGTAGAGTAATTAAACGCAGAAAGGTTGGGCGACTCGCCAATGGAGCAAGAAGCTGCAGAAGCACAAATGTAGATGAAATCCCCGTCCCCGCCGTCGCTCTCGGAGTCGGAGGTGCTACTGCAGCCAGCTGGAGCCGGGCTATCATCAATTGTGCTGCATCTCTTAGCCGCCGAGGGTGCGCTAGATTGGTGGTGCTTGGTGGGGCCATGTCCTGCAGTGGCCGAGGATACTAAAGAAGAAACCGTTGCCGAAGACCCCATTGCAGCCGCCAGCGACTGAGTAAGGCCTTTGAGATTGCACAGCAATGAAGAGGAGGACGATGAGGAGGAGGAGGAGGAGGAGGAAGATATTGGTGATAACACCAAACTGGGACTTGAGAACCCGGACGCCAGTTTGGCGAGGCTGGCGGCAGAAGCAGACCTGCTGATGGCAGCGAGGGGCGCGCCAAACGACTGGTGGAGATGGGGGTCTGAGAGGCGGCGCTTGATGTGGCCCAAGGTGTCTGAGGAGGTGTGGATGAAGAACCGGAGCAGGAACAGCGACAAATCGAGGGCGAGAAACAGCAGCACGGGGCCCAGGCAGAACATGGCCAGGGTGAGGGCGACACGGACCACAAGCTGCTCAATGTCGCTCGCTATGGAGGAAGCAGGAAGCCATGTCATTATTGAGTTTTTGGAGGATGGTATGAAAAAAGACGGAAAAACTATGTAGAGTGTATGAAGGAAAAAAAAAGGGAAAAAGGGAGATACTCGAGGGGGGTTTTTATATCCAAAGAGGACAGCCCAGGGTTTCGACGAGAGAAAATCCGAGTTAAATGGTGGTAATAGATGAAAATTAATGGGTTGGTCTTGAACAAGGCCTAGGAAAAATAAAATTTAAGGCCTTAATTTGAAACTTTAAACGTCAGTAGGTTTTTTGGGTGGTAATATATCTTATATATTAATATATATGATGGTTTCTGTAAAAAAAAACTTGGGCTGACCCGAGTGTTTTTGAAGATTCTGAAATGAGCCTTTAACGATTCGCTTGGAGGTGTTCTGATGGACAAAATGGAGGTCCCAGATGGTGAGATTTTTCTAAATGCCGAATTTAATAGAAATAAAAAAAATGGGCGCAATAGAAAAATTTGGAACTAAACCCCGTGATTAGTTTTGTCATACCTTACTCATCATTACTAATAAACACGTACACGTCACGTCGCCTTTTCAGTGGCGCGGATTTATTTTTCATACCAACCCATCAAAATAATAATTCTAATACAACAACATCCCTCCTATTTGTTTACTTTTTACTTCTCCATCCATCTTTACCAACTCAATTTCTCCCCCCCCCCCAATAAACCACAATGAGCTACGAAGGAGGTTACTTTGACAACGCGGGCTCTTCCTCATCCCAGGCAAACCCAGAAGTCGACCGCACCGCAGACAGAATCGTCCGCACGGTCACCATCAACCAGCTCCTCAAGGCCCGCACGCAGTCCCCCGTCGACGACGTCCTGGAGCTCGACAACCACCCCGTCAAACACGTCCGCTTCGTCGCGCGCATCATCTGGAAGTCCGAGCCCTACGCCACCAACCAGCAGTTCCGCTTCGAAGACGGCTCCGGCATGATCTCCGGCAAAATGCTCTTCAAAAACGACCTCAGCGCGCCCGCCCCAGACGACTTCGACGAGGCCTTCTCGGACCCGGCCGCCGCAAACAAAAAGCTCGCCCGCGCCTCGGAAAAATACCAGCTCGAGGCTTACTACTCCGTCATGGCCTCCATCTCCCGCTTCAACAACTCAAACTCCCTCACAATCAACCACATGCAGCCCGTCACCGACTTTGCCCAGGTCGCCTTCTCCCAGCTCAAAGCCATCCAGGAACACATCCACTTCACCAAGCGCCAAAAGAAATCGGACTCGTCGGGCCCAAAACAACAGGCTACCAGCAATGACCTCTTCGTTTCAGGCGGAGGCGCCGGCGCAGGCGTCGACTCTTCCTCAGCTTCCCTGGCCTCCCGAATCAAGGCTTTTCTGGCCTCGCAGTCCTCTCCGGATGGCATCCACAGAGACACCATTGTGGCCAAGGTCGGAGGCAACAAGCCAGCTGTCGAGCAGGTGCTACGCGAGCTTATTGATCAGGGGGATTTGTATGAGGTTGGAGACAATCATTTTGCTTTGGTGTAAAATAATGTATAATATAAATTTTTTGGTACAAACTTAAAAGATGGCCTCGTTTAAAGTTGGTGGGTTTTATCTATGGGTCCTGTCCTAATTTCCGTAAATAGAAGAAGCGTATCGGAAAAACTTTATATTTTCATTATCGAGGATATTAAAGGCCTCCTCGGAACTCTAGAAAGGCTTTGATTGCATTCATAAATTTTGGTATCTCGTTCAACCCACTGGGTCTCCTCTGGTCCGCCCAAGAAACGGTTACCCGTTGGACCGCCGATCAACCGTGCCCTCAAATCACACCATTCCAATTGAATGTTCTCGCAGCCCGTCCGCAAACACTCTGTAAATTCTTTTAGTTCGCACGCGTATATCAATAGCCAATTCCATTAAAAAAAACGTGTAAACGATGTTTCCTATGATCTCATAGCAAGGTATTCCTCATCCTTTTGACTCAAAAAAGTAACTTTCCTCTTTTTAAAGAATTCTCAGCTATCTACATTGCCTGATGGCAGTTAGTTGCCCAATTGCTAATTTACTCTTAGTTCTTTTAGATGCCTCCAGCGTGTTACCCATAATAACCAAATAGGTTCATTCCCATCCCTTTTGATTAAAAACTCTTTTTTTCCCTAAAGACTTGTTGCATAAACCTTCTCCTTCACTGCATGACTTAGAGTCTCCTCCTGTCAAGATTTTCAAAAAGAAATGTATTTTGATTAGACAATCTTTACTCCATTTACCCTATGTTTTTAGAGCTTGGGCGTTCCTCAACTTCCAACATGTCAAGCTCATTTCCATTCAGCCTTATGATCAAGTCACATGATATTTCCGTTTTAGGAAATTCGTGATTCAGTGAAAAAAAAATTTTAAATTTCTACAAGTAAAACAGAAAAAAAAAACTTTTTTCATTTCAACTTGTTCTAAACATTAATACCAACAAAACCTTACAACCTACAGAAAAAATGGTCAGCTTTTCTTGTGAAGTATGTTATCATGATCTCTCATCGTCCCCTTTAACTAATCCCCGCCCAAGGTCTGTAACGAAACCCTCATCAAAAAAAAGGTCCGCAACCACTACTGCAGAAACGCGGCCTTCACCTGTCTGGACTGCAACAAGACCTTTTATGGCAACGACTATAATGCCCATAACCAGTGCATCTCCGAGGCTCAAAAGTACGAAAAGTCGCTATATAACCCCAAGAAGAAAAACGGCAGACAAGCGCAGAACCAGCCCAAGCCCAAGGACGAGCCCAAGCCGGAGTCCAAGCAGGAGCCCAAGCCGGAGCCCAAGCCGGAACCCAAACAAGAAACTAAACCCGCCAAAGACGACAAAACCTCGGCTAACCTGCTAGACTTCATCAAGGGCCCTACAGACCTCTACAAAATCGTCAAGAAACTCGAAAAGTCCACCAAAAAGGACAAGAAGGAGATCCTCAAGGGCCTCACGGCAGAAAAACTCGCGGACGGCTCCATCATCCTCAAACCCTCGGCATAAGGTTTTTCTTTGAAACAAAAATCAATCAAAAAAAACTTCTAATGTACATTGTCTAATTCGTCGCATTTACCGCATTGGTGATTCTTGAAAAAAACTGGCTTGCCTAAAATTTAGTTAGAAAAACTCTCCCTCTCATAGAATAATAAAAAACCCTCTTTTCACCCGTTAATACTCACCACTAAACTCCCAAACGCTATATTCTCCTGGAAATACTGCGGCAGCTTCTGGAAAATCGCCCGGTTCCCGACCACGTCCACCGGCATGTAGTCGATCGAAAAGTTGTCCCAGTGCTCGTACAGCCGCCCGTCCTCTCCCGCCTTGATCTGCACCTCCTCCGGAGCCTCCCGCGACACCGACAGCCAGTACACAAACTCGCCCGCCTTGCCGCGGCTCACACACTCGTACACCGTGCTCGACGACGTCTGCCGGATGCTCGTGATTGCAATCCCGGCAAACAGACACAGCAGCGTGATGATGTTGCGGTGCTCCACGCACCCCTCGTCCCGCCGCAGTTCCCGCCGAAGGCCCTCCACCGACGACTCCACCCCGCGCTCAACCGCAGCCGCAATCTCCCGCCGCAGCGCATCCGTCATACCCTCGCCCGCGGCCTCCTCCTCTTCCCTTAAAGACCCGCCGTTCCTCGTCTCGATCTTCACGTCACGAGACCCCGCCGCCGAGTGCAGCTTCGTAATACTGGTCCGGATCGCGTCCAGCGACGCAAGAATGTGTCCGCCCTCGTCCTCCTCAGTAGGTCTTCGCGCGTTTTTCATGCCTCCTCTCCCTATACTTGCTTGTAGCTCCTCCAGTCGCGCGTAGAGCCCCTCCCACCGCGCATTTTCGGTCTCTTGTACCCGAACCTCGCACGCTTCTAGTTTGCTAAACAGAGCTTCCTTCTGCTCCTGGGCCGCCATATACTCTTGTAGCGCTTCCTCGGCATCTGTCGTCCGCAGCTTGACAAGGGCATAATACCTCTCCTTCCACGTCTGTTCCTCTTCATCTTCTTCCTCTTCTTCGCTTTCCGGATTCTCCAAGACATCTTCCTCAAGTAGCCCGGGCCGCGCGGGCGTAGTCGGCGCCGAAAAGCTCCCACTCTCGTTAGACTCGGTCTGATTCGCTCGCGTCTGCACGCGGACGTTGGGCGTGTGCAAGATTTTCCGCGACGCAAGGCTGGTCTGTTCCGCTCGGCTTTTCTCCACGGCGGCCCCAGATCCTGTCGAGGCCCCCGTAGACTTTCCGTTTTTTGTCGCTGCTGCTGCCGCCGCCGCTGCGCGCGTGCGCGAGGAAGCTGGCTTCACCGGCGACGCCGGCGCCGACGATGAACGAGCTTTTAAGACGGGGGGGTTGATAGAGATGCTGCTTGTCCCGTTTATAGGACGCGTCGGCGGAGGTGCAGGACGGGGTTTTTTAGGCTGGTTGAATGAAACCTGTGGCTTCCTATTGTCCTCCTCGTCTTCCCTTTTGGTGATCGAGTCAATGAGCTCGACTGACGAACGCAGCTTCTTTTGTATTGGTGGTTTGTAAAATGGGCTTCTTCGCTTCTTAGGTCCCATGTTTGTTATGTTTCTATTTGGTCAATATGGTGTAAAAGTAGGGAAAAGTTTGTTTGTTTGTTTATTTTTTTTTGGTGGTGTTTACTTTTTTTTTTCTTTTTATACCACCTTTTAAAAAAAAATCTTTCACAACCATTAATCCAAACATCACAATGGAAGGCAATATCGAAACTTTGGCTGAAGAATGGGCCCAAAACGCCAATGAAGCTCTTCAACTCGCTCTGGTAGATGGGTCCGATACAGAGCTTCAGTTCTCTCCTGCATTCACATACCCGATCTATGGCGATTCCGAAGTCATCTACGGCTACCGAGACTTGGCTATCACTCTCAAGTTTGACGCGCTTTCGTTACTACCCTACCTCTCCACCTCGTGGTCTGAAAAAATCCCCCTAGACAGCATTCCGGACCCCAAGGCGGTCCTGCTCGAGTTTCTCCCGGAGTCCACCGTCCAGGATCTGGCAGCTTGGAATAAGTCGCGGAAAAGTACCCCAGAGTTTGAGATTCCCGGCAAAAAAGTGGGCTCTTTTACCGACAAGGACGGCGCCGAATACTCCGTTTACAAGTCCACCTTTGCGAACCCGGCAGCAAAAGAACTCCATGAGCGTATCCAGATCTTCATTCTACTTTTCATCGAGGCCGGCTCCTACATTGACGCCACAGACGATCGCTGGGAGCTGTATCTGCTTTACAAAACCTCTTCCCCAAGTGACTCTTCTTTCCGGCCAGTCTTTGCTGGCTTTTCCACAGTCTACAACTACTTCTGGTACGTCGATGCCCAATCTTATGACAAGCCAAACGGCACCGATCCGTATGAGCCCTACGTTCGCAAGCGCATCTCGCAGTTTGTCATTTTGCCGCTGTTCCAGGGGAAGCGTGTTGGTGGCAGCTTCTACTCTACTCTCTTCAATACTTTCTACACAGACCCCCTCATCAAGGAAATCTCCGTAGAAGATCCAAGTGAAGCCTTTGACGATCTTCGCGACCGAAACGACCTCACTCGGCTCGTCGCGTCCGGCACAGCCGCCGCCATCCACACAACGTTTGCTGCCACAAAGGTTCTCCCACAAGTCATCAGCGACACGGGTAAAGACTCCTTTACTTTGGAGTGGGTCAAGGACAAGCGCTGCGAAAATAAAATGTCTGTCCGCCAGTTTGACCGGTGCATTGAAATGATTCTGCTATATTACCTGGAAAATACCCAAGACGTTAGCCAGGAGACCACTCGACTCTACAGACTGCTAGTCAAGCGTCGCTTATATCTGCGGAACCGTGACGCACTAGATGACATGTCTCCGCAGGACAGAAAAAGCAAGCTTCAGGAAACGTTTGAAGCTCTCAAGGACGATTACCGTAGACTAACAAGCAAGGTTGATTTCCCCATTGCAAAACGCAAACCCACGGATCCAAAGGGTAAGGGGATTAAAAAGCAACGTGTTTAGGTCGACACGAAATAAAATAATGAAAAAAGCAATAAAAAACATCTATTTAACTATAAAATAAAAAGTACATGGGGAAGGGAATAAGAAATAACACTGTTCTACGATAACAAATCTTCCTTTGGCATGTGATTGCCACGATGGGAATCTTTGGACGACTCCGCATGGTCTCGAGTGTGGTGAAGATGGTTTGGGTGTTTTTTAATGTTCACAATGACGTTGGGCGCCATGGGTATTGGTGGGAAGAAAATTGGTGCTTGGGGCGGTGGAGGGGGTGGCGGGTGCGATGGTGGCGGAGGACAGCTCTGTCTGAGTTCAACCATTGGCAACCCTTCAGGCTGCTGGCAGCTCACTAGAGCCATTTCCTGTGCAAAGGGGTAGAAGGACGCCGAGCTTGAAAAGTAGGGTATTCCAAAGCGCCTGGGGGGGTATGCCTTGCCGCCGTTTTTGGTATCAAACACGGATGGGAAATACATGCGATAAAAGATCCATCCAATGATGGTTCCAATCAGCATTCCGACTAAAACGTCCTCCAAAAAGCTGCGATTGTCGGAAATGCCTGCAAAGCTAACAAAGTTTGCCGTGCACAAAGGAACCACCGAAAATATAAACTTCCACGAGAGTCCCCGCCCGTCAAAAATGCGAAACCGGCCGGCATTGTATAGAAAGTGGTATACGACTGAAGTATAAGCGGCTAGAAAAAAAGTCAGTATGGTATTCAAAAAGAAGAGGAGTACTGCGAAAATATACTCGTAGCATGACCGCTGGGAAAGGATCGGTATCCATCCCATAGTATAAACAGGTTTTTATTTGAGCAGATGGCTATATTAGCCAAGGTGCCAAACGGCGGGGTATAGTCATAAGGCCTGCACCGGTGTAAAAAGTCGGGTCGGGGCTTCCCCGTGGCGTTTTTTATAACAGTAGTCACGAAAAACTGGAACGCGAGTGCGCCTATCAAGCCCAGCGCAAAAATGTGGGCGTCCCAGAGCTTGCGAGGCCACTTCCAGATGGAAAACACGCTCGACAGGAAGCTGAGCACCAGGGGGATGACCAAGACGCAGATGATGAGCGCCCACACCGGCACCATGAGCTTGATCTCCGGGTAGTAGGAGTACATGATTCTGCGGTCCTTTAGCGAGAACTCTTGCAGGAGCGGCTCCGAGTGGTAGAGAACGGCGGCCACAAGGGCTACGAGGCCGTAGATCAGCCAGTCGGCCAGGTACGAGAGCAAAGACAGGAGGGAGACGCGGAACCCCAGGATCAGGATGGTCTTGTCGATTAGGGGCATGCAGCATCTGAGGCCTTTGCCTGGTTTCGACCGGCGCCTTTTGATTCTGAGCTTTTCGAAAAGGCGTTTCATTATTGATGTTACTGTGGAGGGCTGTGGGGAGAGGCGAGGGCCCCTTTGGGTTTTTTAGGCAGCTGAAAGTTACCCGGACACTGTGGTGGTGGAGAGCAAAGTCTTTAAAAAAATTTCAACGCCTTTGCTGATTTTTCTATTTTCATCCCCTATTTACATATAAATTTATAACAATATTCATACTCTCTCAACTATGAAAGATTCGCCGGGTATCGCTCTCGACCGCAAAACCCGGGTCGGAACCATTCGACACGGAAGCAACTCGGTGTGGAACATCGCAAAGTCCCCGTCCCTTAAGTCTCTGCGCCAGCACCAGCGCCTGGACCTGATTTCCCCCTACTACCGCGCGGGCTCCCTCAGCAGAAGCACGAGCTCGACATCTATCAATGGCTTTCTGGACGAAAGCTTCGAGTCAACAGCATCATCAACAAATGGCGGACTCCCCCGCAGCTTCAGCGACCTTTCCAGTATCCCCAGAACACCGCGGCTCTTATCGCCCGGAGGGTCGCCAGGCCGTCGCCGCTCTTCAATGGTCCCCTCGGGCTCCTTTGTTGGCTTGAGCCAGCTTCTCGAAGACGCGAGCGAAGGCGACACTTCGACATCCTCCATTTTCCCCAAGGCACCCTTCCAAACGTCGAGTTTCCGAAACAGCAGCTCGCCTCTCAACAGCCACAATGGATCAATACTGGAGTCATCCTCCTCCCCGCAGTCCATATTAACAGTCGAACCAAGTGAGCAAGATAACAGTCTTTTGCACGCCAGCTTCACTCCGCTGTTGGTTCTGGACCAGGGCCCATTCGAACCTTCTCTTAAAAGAAAATACGCAGAAGACGCAGAAATGCCGTCATTTTATGGCCATAGTAGGTCCTCCTCTTTGATGTCAAATTCCAAAACCTCGTCCTCCTTCCCAGTATCCCTCTACCAACGCAACAAGCGGCCGAAATTTGAAGTCACCGAACGCGAAATAAAGTCAATCAACAACGTGGCCCAAAACGAACCGAATAAAGGGTTTTTTACTGCATCATTCGATGCACTGGAAGCTGAAGCTCAGGCCAAAAAACCCATGCTGCTGACTTATCACGAACCAAAGCAAAAAGCAACGCCCATCGCCAAAGTGTCAGCCGAACCTAAATCAACGTCATCTGCTCGTAAACTTTTTTCGCATACACCAAGTTTTTTGTCGCGATACACGGACTTGCGCAAAGTGGGGAACAAGTTCTTCCCGCTGCACGTCAAGCCTAGGGATGAGATGGCAGACGTGAAAAAGAAGAGAGAAGAGCTGCTAGAACACAGGAGACTGGAGGCCGAGCGCTTGCGTAAGGAGGAGGAAGAGCGGATTTTCCGCGAGCAAGAAAGAATACGACTGGAAAGAGAGGAGCGCGAGCGCAAGGAACGCGAGGAGCGCGAGCGTCAAGAACGACTACGGCGAGAACAAGAAGAACGCGAGCGGTTGGAGAGAGAAAGAAAGGCGCGCGAAGAGCGCGAAAAGCGGGAGCGCGAGGAAAAGGAGAGAAGAGAGCGCGAAGAGAAGGAGCGTAGAGAACGGGAGCTGGAGGAAAAGAAGAAGCGCGAGCAACAGGAAAGGGAAGAGAAGGCAAAGCTACTGGAAGAAGAAGAGAAGCAAAAGTCTGGACAAATCACTCCTCAGCCTTTGGACTCCTCATCTTCCACGCCGTTATTTACCTTTGGAGCACCTAAGGCCCCAAGCACAGATACCAAGGAATCCACCGACGACTCTAAAAAGCCTCTCTTTAGTTTGGGAACTACCTCCACCGCAGACGCCAAACCCGAAACTAAAGATGCGCAACCAAAATCCTTGTTTGGCAAACCTTCGGAGGACTCAAGCAAACCAAGCACTCCCTTATTTGGACAACCCGCTTCTGCTTTGGGAGACGCAACTACGCAAAAGCCTCTGGCAGGTGATAGCGACCCCAAGCCGCTCTTTGGGACACCAGCGTCGTCAACCCAGTCCACCCCTAAACTGGAGAGCACCGCTAAACCCAAGTTTAGCTTCAACTTTAATTCAGGGGCCGGCGCTAATCCTTCAAACGCAACCTCTACTAGCGGGTTTAGTGGTGCTGCTCTCAATGCTACTACCGCGGGTGCCAGTGGATCTGGTACTAGCGGCTTTAGCCTGACCAACAATAATAATGCGGGGTCGTCAGCATCTGGGTTTAACTTCAATAACTCGACAAATACATCCGGGTTCGCCTTTAATGGCAGCAACGCTGGAGGAGGCTTCAAATTCAATGGCTCAACCCAGGCCCCACCCGCAAACAACTCCTTTAAATTTTCTCCAGCACCATCCTCCTCTTCCACATTTAAACTCTCTTCGGCCCCGGCGTCCTTTGACTTTAATGCCATGAGCGGAGGCAACGGTGGCGGTGGCGGCTTTACCTTTGGCGGCTCCACCCCCTCTGCTCCCACCTTTACCGGTGGTAATGCTTTTGGCAATAACAGCATGCAAAATGGAGCCCCCCAAGCATTTTCCTTTAACGGCCAATCTTCGTCTTCACCATCGCAGCAATCCTTTGTGTTTACTGGTCAAACGGGCGTCAATCCATCACAGCCCCCTCCAGGTCGCAAGGTTTTGCCCATTCGACGACGTATCCGACCAAACTGATGTCAAGATTTTGTAATTTTTATACGTTCTTTTTGTAAATTAGATGTTATTTCATGATTAATATATACTAATAACCATAACTGAATCTTTTACATGCAATCTTTCAAAAGATCTCGGTCAAACTGTGGCTGAAGGATGGCTTTTTAGTAGGTTGTTGTTGTTACGTCAATTTTGTTTTATAGGTTTGTGTGTCTAACAAAAATTTTTTTGTATTTATTTTTATCCCATCATTACCACCACCAATACATCTTCTAAACTTTTTGCCATCCTAACCATCTCCACATCATCACCACCATGGACTTTACAATCCTGCCGGAATGGCCAGAACCTATCCGGCAAAAGCTGGCGGAACTAAAAGAAGATTTTGATGTATGATGTCGACTTATCTTTTGTTATTTTTAATTTCTAATTTGATTTTTTTTTTTTTGCCCAGGAAGGAGATGTTACTGAAAAAGGATATTTAAAGAAACGCGCCAAAATCCTCGCCCCTCTCGCATCTCTAACCGAATCTCAATCCGACCCTATTGACCATTCTCTGTATAATACCTCTAATCAATCTTCTATAATTGATCAACGACGATATAGTCAGTCTTATCCTAATGTATGCGATTTTATTCCTTTTTCTTCTCCCCAGGTTTCGCTTAAACTAACCCTCTAAAGCCCGATCAAAGTTCCGATGCCATCTCTCTTCGAACTTCATCCACTACTCAGCAAGCAGATTCAGCTTCTATGATTGGAGAGCCCTTAATAAATGTCTACTCATCATCCCAAAACTCAAACAATACCACCCATTCTTCTGCTACTGCAGCAGCCGGATCACTACCATATAACCCAGCAGAAAATGGAAGCTTTGCAGGAAGCATCGGCAACACTGGAGGCGGTGGACTTTCAGTTCATCGACCAACCTCTTCCTACTCTGAACAAGGATACAATATTAACTCGTCAAACCCAGGAACCTACTCGGATGCTTATTTTAATTCAAACAGCAATACCGGTAGTCATAGCAGAAACAGCTCTATTGTGTACAACTCGCCACAATACCAGCCCTACCAAAAGTATGTAACAATGCCTCAACAGCAACTATCACAACAACAACTACAACAGCAGCAGTCTCTTAGCAGAGCCTCAAGCACTGCAATATCCGTCTCTCTCCATCATTCAACTTCTGGTGCCACTACTAAGAGTGGAATTACCTCCGGCCTCCCCTTAACTGCAACACCAAATGACGTCTCCTCAGCTGAGCCTCCTAAGCTGCTACGACCACTGGACCCTCGTGAATACACTGAAGCCGACCTCGAACTCTCTGCTGCGATATCTAGATTCGATAATATTCCCTCGATTCTGCGGCATCGTGGCCAGCACATGTCTCGCAAAAATGCTTTTATGTGTCTCGACGCAAGGGGCAAGGAGATTTCGTGTCTTACTTGGGAAAAACTCTCTTCGCGCGCTGAAAAAGTGGCCCAGGTCATTCGCGACAAGTCCGGACTGTACCGTGGCGACCGAGTTGGTCTTCTCTACGCAGAATCAGAGGTCATTGATTTTGTTGTCGCTCTTCTCGGCTGCTTTCTTGCTGGCTTTGTTGGAGTCCCTTTGAACCCGGAATCGGATTTCAAAGACATTACCTTTATCCTCACAAACACCCAGGCTCATCTGGTCCTCACAACAGATACAAACCTCAAAAACCTCAACCGTACACTCTCGGCACAACGGCTTTCCTGGCCTAAAAATATAGAGTGGTGGAAAACGAACGAGTTTGGCTCCTATCACCCTCCATCCAAAAAGGCTGACCCTCCAGCACTCCAAGTCCCCGACCTCGCTTATATTGAGTACTCCCGGTCGCCGGTCGGCGAGCTTCGGGGTATTGTACTTTCTCACAAGACAATTTTACATCAAATGACATGTCTCACGGCAATCCTTAAAAGCCGCAGCCGAGCTGAAGGTACCTCCAACAGGCGCCCGAAGTCGTCATCCTCCGCATCTGAAAATAGCGAAACTCTCTTGTGTAACCTCGATATTCGACAGTCTATTGGGCTAATTATCGGCGTTCTCTTTACCATCTATTCGGGTAACACGACCTTATGGATTCCTCAGGCCGCTCTTCAGGTCGACGGCCTTTACGCAAATATCATTAGCAGGTACCGCGTCGACATGATTTTATCCGACTACCCGGGCCTAAAGCAAGTTGCTTACAACTACCAATCATTCCCCCATCTCACAAGAAACTTTTCTAAAAAGCAACAAGTCGATTTATCTTCAGTCAAGTGGTGCTTGATTGATGCTTTGACTGTCGACACCGAGTTTCATGAAGTTTTGCAAGACCGATGGTTCAAACCTCTTGGAAATAAAAACTATAGAGATATCGTCGCCCCCATGCTGACCATTAGCGAGCATGGCGGAATGGTCATTGCTATGCGTGACTGGCTAAAGGGCCAGGAAAAACTCGGCTGTCCTTTGGAGAACCCTTCATTTGACGATGAGAATTGTGGACCCACGGATTTATCAGAGGTTTTGCTAGACAAGGCCTCATTATCCACAAACAAAATTAAAATTGTAGCATCGTCTCCATCGCGAAATACCATTTCTGAAGATACAAGAAAATACATTCGTGTTGGTGCCTTTGGCTTCCCTCTTCCAGATGCAACCCTCGCCATTGTTAACCCTGAAACATGTGTTCTCGCTCAAACTTCCGAGCTCGGCGAAATTTGGATTGACAGTCCTTCTTTAAGTGGTGGCTTTTGGGGGCTCCCTAAAGAAACTGATGCTGTGTTCCATGCCATTTGCTACGGAAATAAGTCTGCAGTTGACTTGGAATTTTTGCGCACCGGCCTACTGGGTTTCATTTACAATGGCAAGGTTTACATTCTTGGTCTTTATGAAGACCGCTTGCGTCAAAAAATCGATTGGAGCAATCGCGAAGAGGCTCTCGAGGTGCCACCCCCTCTCATTATAAACAACCAAATTTCGCAATACCGTTACCATTATACCTCACATCTTGTCAACACCATCATGCGAACCGTTCGCGGTGTTTTTGACTGTTCAGCTTTTGACACCCAGGTCAATAATGAGTTTTTACCTGTGCTCATCTTAGAGTCTGCTCTTGCTGAACCCCCACAGCTCCAGCCATCAGCTCACTACGACTACTTGGCTCTTAACGAACTTTCAGAAAAGGCAATGGACTCAGTTTTCGAAGGCCATAGAGTCAGAGTGTACTGTGTTTTAATAACAGCTCCAAATAGTCTCCCCAGAATTATTCGCAGCGGGCGCTCCGAAATTGGCAACATGCTGTGCAAGAACCAATTTGACATGGGCAAACTCCCTGCAGTCTACGTCAAGTTTGGAATTGAAAAGGCAATTCGATCTCTTCCTGTCGGACCTGATCTGGACGGAGGCATTTGGTCTGCTGCAGTTTCACAAATGCGTAGTGACTCACTCTTTAGAGCTGAAAAACAGTACTCTGGCGTCGATTTCCGAGATATTGTCATTGATGACCGTACCTCAGCCCCCCTTTCAGACTTTGAATCCATTGTTCATATCTTGCGCTGGCGCGTTTCTCATCAAGGCGATGAACTGGCTTACAGTACTATTGATAGCAAATCGAGAGAAGTTTCTATGCTTTCATGGAAAAAGTTTGACCGCAAGGTGGCAACCATTGCTGCTGCCCTTAAATCAAAGCTTTCATTAACTTCAGGCTCCCATGTCATTTTGATGTACACCCACTCTGAGGATTTTGTTGTTGCAGTTTACGCATGTATGGTTTGGGGCATCATCCCTATTCCCATTTCTCCCATTAATGAGCATCGTCTTGATGAAGATGTTCCAGCCTTACTCAATGTTATTAAAGATTACTCTGTCAAGGCTATCCTCGTCAATACCGAAACTGACAGTGCTCTCAAAACGAAAACAGTGGCTCATCATATTAAAGATACGGCCAGCGTGTCTAAACTTCAGCTGCCACAAATCTTTAATACCAGCAAGGCAAAAATTATAAACAAGGGCTGCAAGGAACTAAACTTTTCTCTTCGGAAAGACTGGCTTTCTCCAGACCATACTGCTATTGTCTGGCTTTATTGGACTCCGGATCATCGAAGAGTTGCAGTCCGTTTAAGTCATCCCACAATAATGGGTATGGCTAAAATCCAAAAGGAGACTTGTCAAATGTCGAGTACCAAACCTGTTGTTGGATGTGTTCGTTCTGTCTCTGGCCTGGGCTTTATTCACACCTGTTTTATGGGTGTATATCTTGGTGCTTCCACTTATATTGTGTCGCCAATAGACTACGCAAACAACCCCCTGACTTTCTTTTTAACGCTTTCTCGATATAAGGTCAAGGACACCTACTCCACCCCGCAGATGCTTGATCATGCCATTGCCACCATTCGGCCAAAGGGGTTCAGTCTCACTGACACTAAAAACATTATTATTGCTTTTGAGGGTCGTCCCCGTACAGATATCTGTAACAAGATTCGAATTCTGTTTTCCCAGACAGACCTTGAAAGCAATTCTATCAACTTGTCTTATGCTCATGTGCTTAATCCCATGATTACCACCAGATCATACATGTCTCTTGAGCCGGTAGATGTTTGGCTCGATCCCATTTCCCTGCGCAGAGGTTATGTCACCATTAGCTTTGAGAAGAATGCCAAGTTCATTCATCTCCAAGACTCGGGTATGGTTCCTGTTGGAACTCAAGTGGCAATTGTCAACCCAGAGACATGCAAGCTTTGCAAAGTTGGCGAGTACGGTGAAATTTGGGTTTACAGTGAAGGAAACGTGTCTTCCTTTTACAAGTCCAAAGACCAGTTTAACGATGACAGATTCCGCGGAGTTATCCAAGACCCAGATACCAAGAGCTCCGACGTTCGCTACGTGCGCACCGGTGATTTGGGCTTTCTGCACAATATAACTCGATCCATACCTGGTACTTCGACTCTTGTTGAACTCCAAACGCTATTTGTGTTGGGCACGATTGGCGAGACATTTGAGGTTCTTGGTCTTAACCATTTCCCCATAGATGTGGAGAACTCTATTGAAGAGTCCCATCCTTCCATCGTTCGTGGTGGTAGCGCAGTATTTCAAGCAGGCGGCCTTGTCATTGCTGTCATTGAAAGCACTCGCCGCAACCGCGACAATTTGGCAGCCATAGTTCCTGTGGTTGTTAATGCGGTTTTGGAAGAGCATCAGTTTGTGATTGATATTGTTTCGTTTGTGGCCCAAAATGATTTCCCTCGTTCTCGCCTGGGCGAGAAACAACGTGGTAAGATTCTAGCATCTTGGGTCACAAAGCGACTTCCACTCACAGGCAAGTTTGGCGTGTCGAACGGCGAGCAGAATCTTTGCAAGGCGCTCAAGTTCTCTTCCCCCATGCTGAGCTCCGTGGAGGAGGTCGAGACCCCGTCGTTTGATGGTCATGTTCCGTTATCGTTGGAAGCCGAGGCTTTAATGAAACAACAGCAGCTTCAGGCTCAGCAGCTTCGACAGCCTGGTCCTACTGTCCTGGGTGCTAGTACGGCTCCCTTACAGCCCACCCAACCGCTGCAGCTGCCCGCTGTGCAGCAAAAACCGGCATCTGCGCCTTTACCTTCTCAGCTTTAGATGAGGTGGTAATTTTGATGAATTTACGAAAATACATGGTTGATTATATTTTTTTCCCTCTTGTTTTATTTACGTTTACATGGGGATATCTTTTTGTTAGTTTTATGTTTTTTTTTTCTTTTTTGCAGTGTATAGTAATGATAGGCTTCTCTTCATAATCAATATGATAGCTCATCTTCGGAGTAATCTTCAAAATCAGGGAGTTCCCAAGGTAAATTCATCATCCGCTGTAATTCTTGTTCCTGGCGCCTTTTGTGCCAAAAGTATCCTCCAGATAGCATGCCTATTACCACCACAGTAGGATAGATTAAAATGGACATGGACTCAAAATACAAGGAGCTGAACCTGATGACATCTTTCCAGGCAGCTGCAGCCTCCGCAGCACGTACTATAAAAAGACACACCAGGATCGCCACAGCAAGAGAAGCGAGCCGTTGTACACCTCCAAACACATTGCCAATGCTAATCACCGCCAGTACTGTCCAAACAGCCACCACTCCACCTGCACCGTAAATAGCCCACTTGGTCAACGTCTGCGCCGCTTCCCGAAAAAACGACTGCAGTGTGCTCTCAATTGACACGGACTCAAGCTTCTCCGTCACGTTGGCTACTTTCTCCACAAGGCCCTGGAACTGCGGCATCAAATCGGTCTCCACGGTGGCCACCGACTCGCGAATGCCCTGGGCCAGCGCCTGCTGCTTGCCGAGGGTCCTGCTCTGTTCCTGCAGAAGCTTTTGTTGCTGCTCAATCATTTGCTGTTGGCCCTGCGCCATTGCATCTAGATTTCGAACCACGGCCACAGATTGGTGCTCCACGCTGGCCAGCAGCTGGACTATGCCCCCGAGTGAATTTGCCGTCGAATCGTGCATCAGTTGGACTGACTGCGTATACTGGGTTTGTATCTGGTCCATGTGGATCCCAAGCATTTTGGCAAGCTGTTCCATATCGTCAGCGTGTGCTTTGCGTAATGCTTGTAATGAGCTTGCGTGGTCTTGTTGAGCGGACCGTAAAGAATCAGCATGGTTAGTTTGAGCTTGCTTCAAGGTTTCCATGTGTTTCGCCAGCTCCTGGTGTAAGACCAATTCAACGGCTGATTTGACCAGGTCTTGTGACTGCAGCACGGTTTGCAAAATAGTTTCTCGGATAGTCTTTGAGTCCGTGTGCATTTGAGAAACCAAGGATGATAACTCGGTGGCCATTTTATGTTGGACAGCTGTGATTTTTGTGTACGTTTTTAAGAGCTTTTTAAGTCTGATTTCGGGGGCAATTTCAGTGCATATTGTGCCAATGGCCTGATAATAGCCATTGTACGTAGTCCATAAAGTTGTCGACTCTTGCAAAGCATTCAAGCACTTTTTCCCGTGCCACTCATTTTGAGGTGCGACATTAGAGGCTATTGGGTCATAAGCAGAACAGGATTCTGGGTATGGGACGTAGGATACTCTCCATTGGCATATGGAAAGCGATATGGCATAGTGGCGACGCTCGTGGTCCAGTAGCGTTTGCTGGGTAGATCGGTCGTCCCAGCATTGGGGATAAAGCGAGTCAATGAGGGAGGTAACACAGGCTACCGATGATGGTGTGCTCAAAGAAGCCAGGAGAGCGTTTGATGAGTTGACAAGCGTTGACACCACGAGCCCAACATCTTGGGTAGATTTTTCTTCTTGCGAAATGTAAAATTGGTCTAAATCAATCGAGGATGCTAAACTATCGAGTTTGACAGAAGCGGGTACTGAATCTGCTCGCTCAAAAAAGGGGAAAGAAAAGCATTGGACGAGAATGGGTAATATGAAAAACGAGGATATTCTAATCATTTTTTTTAAAAAAAATGAAGAAGAGTAAACTAAGTTCTCTTCTAGTATCAATATATCACATTTTATGGTATTGTAGATTTAAAAATTAACAAGCATGTTAAGAAAGGCCACTTCGATTGTGAAACCAGACGTGTAGCGGTGAGTACAAGATGGTATTTTGAAAAAAAAAAAAAAAAAAAAAGTGTTGTTTTTTCAATCAACTTTATGTATTCTCATAAAACCTCAATATTTCCGACAGCTTGTTGCCACCTTTTAAATCAAAAACCCCCCTCCCAGAGCAAAGAGTTATTGGTCAACTGTATGGACTATTTCGATGTACTGGAGAAAAAAATATGGCGTCTTTTATCCCGTTGATGGAGATCTTGCTCTAGAACTGAGCAGAAAAAACCCGTGCCCTTGTGGAATCTTTTATTCTTGCTTTGGTTTTTTTTTGAGGAGGTGGGAAAAAAAGCTTATCCTGGGCGGTTTTTCAAACAATCCGATAACATCTGGTCACGTTACTTCGGCTACCCTTGCCCTTGTACCTCTTTTGTTAATCCAAACTTCCGTTTCCCCATGGCTGACGGACTTCACGCACGGTTTCAAGTTATCCAATATGTCCGTTGATAGTCTTTTGAAGGTTGGGCTGGATGTTAAGAAATGCCGAAAGTTGTTTTTGGGGGAGTTTCCGTTGGCAGGGTTCAAATGACAGTCACGTGAATGTCATTGGTGGTAAATGACTAAGCGAATGTATAGAGCCGCACTCTTAGTTTGCCTCACGCACAATTCTTTAATACGACAAACGCTGAGGAGTTGTGGAGTTAAAAAAAAAAAAAAAAAGATTTTTCCGAACCTTTGGACTCATTCAAGGTTTTTCCGAGGCTCTTGGGAACTGAAGAATCCAAACATGCTGTAAGGGCATTTGGCTAAACACGGAGCCTAGTTAACCGTAGACTGGTTACCAGAGCGCGGCGTTAAAAAAAACCGTTACGTAAGGATCTTCAATCGCGCAATATCATGCGTTTGGCCCAAAGACAAGACCAAAAAAAAAATTATATAAATGTGGCTTGTTTCCTAGAGTAGTTTTTATCTTACTTACTTTTCTGAGTTTAAGAGATTTACCCCTATCATGATGAGCTCCGTGGTAAAAAAAATTGAGACTGTTGCGGTGATTGGAGCAGGACCAAGTGGTCTGGCCGTCACCAAAGCGCTGCTTGGAGAAAAGATTTTTTCCCGAATCAAAGTGTTTGAGCGCCAATCCCAGCCTGGGGGGGTTTGGATTTACAGCAAAGAAAAACAAACGACGCCACTTGTGCCCTCTACCGATGCATTTGCCCAGGAACCAGCAGTACTGGACGACAAGCTTAAACGTGCCGTGTATTACAGCCCAGTGTATAAGCATCTAGATACCAACATTCCTCACGTCCTGATGCGCTACCACAACCATGACTTCAAGACGGGACTAGAAGCATTTCCCCAGAAGGAAGACGTGCTTGAATATGTTCAAAACTATGCCAAACCTATTGAAAAGTATATTCGCTTTAACTCCAACGTGCAAAGCCTAAGCAAGTCGCAAAATACCGGCAAATGGACAATTGAGTATACGGATTATACTCAGGGATATCCAAAGGGAACTCAGTATAAAGAAGAATTCGACGCGGTCGTGGTATCCAACGGTCACTACGATTTGCCCTTTTTGCCCAAGGTTAAGGGTATGACCGAATGGGTGAAGAAATATCCAGGCTCTATTCAGCATTCGAAATACTTTAACGACCCCAAGGAGTTTGCAGGGAAGAACATAGTCATTGTCGGCAATGCATCCTCTGGGGTTGATATATCGCTTCAGACTGCTGAATATGCTAATAAAGTTTACCGCTCCATTGTTGCTAAATCCTACATGCCGTACGCTTCGAACCCAAGAATTTTAGACGTGCCTGTTATTTCCGAATACAAACCCGAGACAAGAGAGATTGTGCTAAAAGAATCAGAGGATACCGATACCTATCCTAGAAAATACCCCAAAGTCCTTACCGATATTGATGTTGTTTTGTATTGTACCGGATACCTCTACACATATCCGTTTTTGAAGACATACATGGAACCAGGGAACCCTAATAGCGTGTTGCAGTCGACAGGAGAGCGCTTACACAGGATATATGAAAATATGTTTTATATTCCGGACCCTTCTTTATCTTTTGTCGGAGTTCCTAAACAGATTATTCCGTTTCCACTTGCAGAGCTTGAGGGAGCAGCTATTGCGCGTGTATTTTCTGGCCGGCTGGCGCTTCCTAGTAAAGACGAGATGCTGCAATGGGAGAGGGAGCGGGAAAAGGAAGTTGATGATAATAGCGCACGGTTCCACAGCTATTCATTCCCACATGATGTCGAGCACTATCGCAAGCTTGAGCGATGGGTTCGAGAAGATACTAAAGATGGAAAGGCCATCCCCCATGACCAAGGGTTTTTTGCGGAGCCTTGGGGCCAGGACCGCTATGAGAAGCGTGGCTCATCTTTTGAACTAAAGGCATCGTTTATCAAGGAGAAATCAGAAAAGAAGAAGCAGCAACAACTTCAACAGAAGCTGTGAAATGCTCTCTCTTTCGTACCCAATTAGATGGACCTTTTTTATGGCCACAGTATTATGTAGAGAATGGTAGTGTGGTATGTGCGGCTGGGGGTTTGCTAGCGCGCTTATCGTTCATAACAAAGCAAAGAATCTCTATTGACGGGCAAAGGCCGGTATTATGAGACTCGAAAATCACAGCAAGGTCACTGACTCTTTCTATTTTTTTACCCGCGAACCGACCATGGCGGTTGTTTCGGTTTTTGCAATCAAGAGTTTTTGTATGAAATTCAGAACATTAGCTATTTTTTTGTTTTTCTTTTTTTTTTTTTGGGCAAAGGGAGGAACTGCCATGTATTGTTATATGATCGGCGAGCAGAGCAGAGAATCCGCATACCATTTTTACGTAATATGTCTGCCTTAATTCTTATCACAATAAGGCCATTTCGCCAAGGTGTATTGTGTCCTTTAGCTCATATAAATATAATCAGAAGTGTGCGATAGATTAAGACTTTTTTTCTTCTTCTTTTTCTTTTTTTGTATTTCTTACAAGTACAATTCCTATTTTTTTATTACTATTATTTCCAGCTATATCTTGACATCTTCCAGTATGACATTCAGTAACACAATCAAATCTGTGGCAGTGATTGGAGCCGGACCAAGTGGTCTTGCAGCTGCAAAGGCGCTTTTGGCAGAAGGCGTTTTTTCTAAAGTCAAGGTTTTTGAACGCCAGAATCAAGCAGGTGGAGTGTGGTAAGTTAGGGGTTGTTTTTTTTACAATTATAGAGATAAAGCTGTTGTATTAACAATGGGGTTAAAGGGTTTACAATTCTCATAAAAGAGACACACCTCTGGTACCCTCGGTGAACGCAGATGTGCAGGAGCCCACCAAGCTCGATGATAAGCTCCAGCGCGCCGTATATTACAGTCCCATGTACAAGTATCTTGAAACCAACTTGCCCAAATACGTCATGCAATACAATGAGCTTAGGTTTGGCGAAGACCTTCCCGTGTTCCCACCCAAGAGTGATGTTTTGGAATACATTCAGGAGTACGCCAAGCCGCTTGCTCCTGTTATCCGGTACAATTCTGAGGTACGGCACATGGAGAAAGCTCACAGGGATGGGCCGTGGACCATCGAGTACGTGGACTACACAGAAAACTACCCGCAGGGAACGACATATGAAGAGCAGTTTGATGCCGTGGTGGTCTCGACCGGTCACTACGACCTGCCGTATATACCGGAAGTTACAGGAATTGCAGAGTGGTCGCAAAAGTATCCCGGATCAGTGCAGCATGCAAAATACTTTGACGACCCCAAAGATTTCACAGGAAAAACGGTTGTTGTTGTCGGCAACGCAGCTTCTGGGGTTGATATTTCGCTCCAGGCCGCAAACTTTGCCAGTAAGGTGTACCGGTCAGTGGCAGGACCACCACTTATGCCTTATGGCGATGATCCGCGCGTGCAAGATGTGCCGGTGATTTCCGAGTACCGCCCGGCCACACACGAGATTTTGTTGACAGATGGGCAGGTTCTCTCGGATGTTGACGTTGTTATTTATTGCACGGGGTATCTTTACACGCTTCCGTTTCTCCGGACCTACATGGACCCCGAATCGCCGGATTGTGTGTTAAAGTCATCTGGGAAACGGTTGCATCGGGTTTACAAACACATATTTTACATCCCTGATCCATCGCTAAGTTTTGTAGGGGCGCCGAAGCAGATCATTCCGTTTCCAATGGCGGAGACTCAGGCTGCGGTGATTGCTCGGGTATATTCCAAAAGACTTGGTCTTCCTGACGAAAGCAATATGCGGGCCGACGAAAAGCTTCGAGAAAAAGAGACAGGGCCACGCGAAATGGACTTTCACTTATTCCAGTTTCCTGGCGACTTTGACTATTACCGAGAGCTGGAGTCCTGGATAGATGAAGCTGAAAAGACAGAAGCAAAGGAGTTTTTGCCGGAGCGGTGGACAGCTAAGCGTTTTGAGCAGCGATCGGAGTCGTATGCACTTAAAACGGCGCTAGTCAAGGCCAAACAGGCTCAAGGCTTGGTTTGAAGAGGGTATTTAGGAATAGAGTAAGAATATGACATTTGAACATGAAAAAGATTGTTTTTTGTAGAAGACCGAGTAGGAATGGTCAACACCGAGTAAGGCGGAGATGCAATGCCGTAAATTTCCTCATTAGGCAAGGCCCATTAAATGCTGAATAGTTAAAGTCATTTTGCTTTGAAATTTTGAATTTTTTTAAAAGAAAAAAGATTTTAAAGAAGCCGAAGAGAAAAAAAAAATTTTCCCCCTCCATCGATTTGTTTTATGAAATTCAAAAGTCTAAAAAGTTTTTTTTGCACCGGCTGCCGCAATCGGTCAGTGGAGGTTTGTAGTGGCAGTTACTCCTTTGGGAACTTGGAAGCGGTGCGCATGCGGCTTGAACGCAGTCCGAGTGAGTTTTCTTTAGTTTTTCCAGGATTTGCCCGAAGTGTTTTCGAAAAAAAAAGTGAGGTTTTAAAAAAGATGGAATTCATTAATTTCTCAATTCGTTTTGTGTTAAAAATTTGCCTTTTTTTTGTAGCACGGTGATCTGAAACCACGTTGTAGTAGACATGCTGCTCAATTCTGGGGACTCTTTCTATTAGAGCACAAAAAGACAAAAGACTCATTCTTCCGATAATGCTATTCACAATTATGTTAAAGGAAGTGGCTCCAAAACACGTTTCTTAAGAGCCACTCTTGAAAAATCATTTTGGGTTTAAGCCTTTCGCTTCTTCTTAACGTTAGTTGATTAAAGTTATAGCGTGGGGCGACGCAGGTTTTGCATAACGCACCCTCCTACCCATAGAAGATGTTAAACTGCTACCTGCACGCTCTCCCCCCATCCGTTTTCAGTGCCCATAGAAAACCGTGCAAAACCGTCGTACCTACCCGGTGAATTTCAGAGGAGCGGGAGACAACATATCTGAAAGCAAAAAAAAAAAAATAAGGTGTTAATACTATGGCAGTAATAACGTTTGAATCACTTACCATCAAGGTATATTCATATGAAATTGCGACATGAGCAAAATAATATGAGTATTAACAACTGAAATTATCAAAATCACCGAGCACAAAATATTTTAGTCATGTCGATTCTATCTTTTAAAGAAAACTATAAAAGGAATGAAAGTTTCTAATCCAATTCCATTTTTTTTTAGAAAATCCTCTTTTCATCAACAATCCTAAAAACATCCTTTAAAACACTCTTACTAAAGAAAAAAATAAACCAAAACAAACCCACTCTCAAAAATGGCTTACACTACCTACGAATCTGAATCCTTGGTCTTCAGACCCTCTTCTACCAAGAGCTCCACCAAGCGCTCTACTCGTCAACTCTTCAGCGCTGTCATGAAGGCTCTGGTTCCTCAAGTTGAATTGGAAAACGACTACGCCAGACACGCATCTAACCGTGCTGCTGTTCTTATGGCCCGCTCCCACTAGACTTATCCATGTCTTGTTCTGCCTGTCTTTTTAACGAAATTATGTCTATACGATTGCTTTGACCAAGCTTCATTTCTGAAGTACTTGTTACGACCAACTTACTATCCTTGTTTTTAATTTTTTGTGACCTTTTGTTCTTTTGTACTTTTTTTGATTTATAGTTGATTTAATTTTAATATATTAAAAGTTTTTGTTTTTTTAAATTTTTTGATCTTTGTAATCGGCTGGTTTTCCAAGTCCACACAGCCGCAGAAATCCCCATGCGGCTGACGTTTTTAAAAAAGAGCACCGAGTAAGCATCGAAGAAAAATTAAAGCTCCCTCGAAAAAAACAGTTTAATGTTAAAATGCTTTTTTTATGAGTTCGTCTTATATCTTTTTTTTATTATTACCTTTAGACTTTTAGTATTTGCCAATTGCTTAGAAAAGATGAACTCGTAATACTTTCCAGCTTCAATAACACCATTTTCGACGACCAGAGAAAAAAACGTGCTACAGTTAGTAACAGCAGTTAACACCTCCGCGGATCTATTGCCTGAAATGTAAATTCTACTGGTAAACTGCGGCACGCCCACATGCAATAACTGAATAGAACGTCTGGAATGGCAGTGCCATTTACGTGTTTACAAGATAATATAATTTAATGACTCTTGAGGTACTCTATGTAGATCAATTACATTTTTTCATCTTCTCCCCAGTCGGCTACAAATTGCCTCTTTAAATTGGCATCTCAAGAGCAAAAGTGTCAAGAGCAAGTGCTATTTTTACCTTTGACTGTCGGGCATCTACATGTGCCCATAAAAAACTTAAACCAAAAAGGAATTTGTTATTTTTTTTTTTGCTCTCAAGGGATAAAAAAGCACGTAATTCTGTGGCTGGATAGATGTCCCGTCTACGTTAGACCAAAACATAAGCCATCTCAATATGTGGGTCGACCTTGCTGTTTCCTTTAGAGGACTGAATAGCCATGTCCCTCGTTTTAAACTTTTGGAGAGGGATGAGTTTTTTTAGTTGTTGTCGGGAGAGCCCCCCACTACAGAACTTAACGCGCTCACTTTCAGTTAGCGGAAAACCCGAGTGTTACCTTATAAATTTGAAAGCAACTTGGAAAAAGGGGTGAAGGAAAATAAAAAATTTTCAACACCCTAATGGAAAAATCTCCAAACCAAGCATATTTGAACGTTAACGGAAAGATGTACAAGACTTGAGATTTGACTCATCATGAATATACACCACAATGTTCACAAACTGTGAGATTTTTAAAATATAAAAGGAAATGGAAATTCCTGGGAAATTCTCTCTTTTTTTTTCCTTCTTTTTACTTCATCAAAACAATCAAAAACACTTACAACCATCTGCTTCTCAAGGCTTTATAAAAAACTTTAAATTTAAGCAACTCACTTTTCCAAAACAAAAATTACAATGGCTGGCATCTCTTTCGAACTCATCCGCTCCTCCTCCTCTTCTAAAGAGTCCAAGCGCAACATCTTTAGCAGCATCCTTAGACACCTTGCCCCCCAGGTCGAGGTTGATCGTGAATTCAGAGCTTCTTCTGCCAACTATGCCTCTGTCATCATGGCTAGAGCTCACTAAATCCGCTTGGTGATTTTTTCTCTTCACAAAACAACCTAAAAATGGCATTTCCTTAGAAAGCCCCTGTTACGATCCTTACCCGCTTAAAAAAATGTTACGACTTTTTCAATTATAATATTTAATGTTTGTGTTTTCTTATGTTTATAGATTTGTTTATTTAAAAAAAATATGTTATTGTTTGTTACTTTATTCTTTCCCATGTCTCGTATATAGAGACACATTAGGGTATACCATTTGTAGAGCGATTGTGTTAAAGTATCCGACGTCATTTTTTAAAATCTGCCGTTATGGAATGTCGTTATATGGCAAAAGCTTAACAAAAAAAACGAACCGGGTTCTCGTATAGATTTTTTGCTTTCAGATGTTTTCCGTATAAACGTTTCAAGTATCCCCTATTATACTCAGTTTTTTTGTTTTGACAGCTGGAAGCTTTTCCGTGTGGCACGGTTACCTCAAAGCCTTTGGAGAAACCGGAGAAGCCCAAGGAGAACAAGAATAAACGTGAAATAAACCCAACTTCCTCTTGCCTTGTGGGCTGCCCCGTGTGTTACCCAGTCCTAGCCGGCATTAGCCGCTACACCCGCCCATCTCTTTCTCTTGACTGAGGCTGGCATCTCCGAACAAAAACAAGGGATTTTTTTTTTGAGCCGTTCTTTCAAGGGCCCCTTTTTTCTTTCTTTAAGTTTGCTTTCATCTTTTCAATTTAATTCAATTTTTCTCCAGTGATTGCCTCCAAGTATAAATGCTGGTGCGAGGTTTTTGCCAAATGTTGGTTTTTTTTCACGCTGAAGCATCTGCCACCGAGTCTTTTAAAATGTACAGTTTAGCCGCGCTTTTTTAAATGATGGCGTGCGGCTTTTCTTTCCTGGAAAATGCAACGCTGAAAAAATTTTTAGCAGTTAGACTTCCCCTTTTGATTTTGTCCTGTGTATGAAAAACATTGAGGCTGACCACGTTAAAAATCGCAAGGAAAATTGTATAAAAATTTTAACGTTTTATTTAGTCAGGTTCACATATTGCAAATATTCTAGAACAAAGGTGAATTATTGCTCAATTGTTAGAAATGAAAAAAATGATTTCTTTTTTTATTTTTCACGTGCAAAAAAAACATGTTTCCGCGACGTTTCATTTTCACGTTTCCCGACTTTAAAAAAAATGTTTAAAATGTAAGACTAAAATAATTTGTTAGAAAGACTTGTAAGGTTAATAGCAAAAAAAAGTATCACTTAACCCAGCCCAGTAAACTGACAGTTCTAAAAATATTTTTTTCTTAATTTAAATTTATCTTTACATTCGGACACCCCCCTCGAATGATCCTAGCAAAAAAATGTCTATGCTGGCTTCAAGTTAACCGTGACTCAAAGAAAAAAAGCCCACCAAAATACTTTTGTTAAAATCTGAAAGCAATTCTCATGTTGAAATTTCCCCTTTCAATTAAATAAGTGACTTCAAATTTTGAACTATAAAAGAGAAGTAAAATCTTGAGAATTATTTCTCTTTTTTTTCTTCTTCTTATTCTACATCACTAGATCAAGCAAACATCAATCTACTCCGAATACACTCAAACACAAGCTCTCTTACTTAAGCTTTTACAAAAAAAACATTTCATATATCACATATCACAATGGCTGTCACTTCTTTTGAACAAACCACTCGCTCCTCTTCTTCTTCTACCAAGGAGTCGAAACGTCATATCTTTGGTAGCATCCTCAGACACCTGGCTCCTCATGTCCAGGTTGATGGCAACTCCAATGTCCTTTCTGCAAACCATGCTTCTATTTTGATGTCCAGAGCTCATTAAACGTTGATTATAATCTTCTGATCAACTAGCACTGTTGACAATCAAACCACACAAAGCGCCTCATTATTGCTTTATTTCACGAAACTCCAAAAAAACTGTTACGACTTACGATCCTTAATTACTTTTATGTATTTTTATTTTTTATAGACTTGTTTTTTAATATTAATTTATAATTTTACCTTAATTTAAACTCATACTATTTTTCACGTTTTGTTAAAATCTTTATAAACTACTTTTTTAAATATTATTAATGACCCTTAAATCAATAAGTAGAAATATAAATTTCTTTTTATGTGTGTATATAAATTTTATGGAATTTTTCACTTAATTCTCTTACTCGTTTCCCTACTCTAGTTGAACCTGTCGTTTTTCATCGTAAACACTCACTCCATTATTATCTTTTAACTTCGCCATTTCACAATTGACAAGGTCAATTCATTTGGAATTGCATCATCTCTATGCTAATGAAAAAGACAGTGGCTTACCAATTATTAATTGGTGCAAGTCATTTTTTTAACTTTGGAGCGGTTAGAAGCTCAGCTTTTACCTGGTGCTTGCCGGCAATGCACGGTGTGCGGCTGAAACGTGTACGATGAAGAACCGAGTAAAAGAATTAGTGCGTTTTTAAAAACCTCTTCATGACTAAACTATGTATTCACTCCTTTCGTATCCGACAAAAAAAATTGCTTTTTGCTTTTTTTGTTTAAAAAAAACATTTGCATCTTAACCACCTGTCAAGAGTCATCTCTTTGTCTATATTTAGTTTGTGTTTAAATTCTTCTCTTTAAATTACAACTAATGGTGTGCTTTGCTCACGGCTAACGCATCGGTAACCGAAATCGAGAACTTTAGGGGTACTTGCAAATTTATGAATAAGCGCAGTTAACCGACATATGTTTGCTGTCCAGAGTTGTTGTGGATCAAACTTACGACCTTTAACCATCACATCTTTTTAATAAAATCTAAAAGCAATTTCAAAGATGAGGAATATAATAGTCATTCAATCATAATTTATATATGATTCAGGTATATAAAAAGCGTCAATTCTGTCTAATTTTCCTTCTTTTTGATTTTTTTATTCCTTCATCAAATAACTCAATTCATTCCAATCCCACTATAAACACCTATTGTTTTTGAAATTGTTAATCAAGTGTTCAACTCATACAAATTCCTCACACTCCCACTAAAAACGATTTACAATGTTCACCAACTCCTTTGACCAAATCTCCCGCTCTTCCTCCTCTTCCTCTAACAAGGAATCGAAGCGTCACATTCTCAGTAGCATTCTGAGACACCTGGCCCCTGAAGTTCAAGTTGAGGGAACCTCTAAAGCTACTTCCTCAAACTACGCTTCTGTTTTGCTTTCTCGCGCACATTAATGAGGCTACTTCGCCTGTTTCCACATTGAGTGGAGCATAAATTATTTGGGCTAGTAATAGACCCTGTTACGATCTTTACAAAAAGTTATGACTTGATGAAATTTGAAATTTTTAATGTTTATGTATTTTTATGTTTTGTATAATTTTAATTTTTAATTTTTTTTATTTTAAATACTTTAATTAGACTCTTGATTTTTTTTTTCAAGATATTTCCTGGTGTATTCTTAAGTTAACCAATTACTTAAGTTGTTTGTTTAAAAGTATATAAATGATATATTAATATTGCAGCTGAGTAAACGGTCAATATTTGTTTTTTGTGTTATTTGATTGTAATTTTCTGGAGTAGCTTAAGGAGAATAACTGTACAGATGCTCGCTCCCAAATTCTAGTCATTTTTAAATCATAAAAATTAATATTTTTTATTTTAACAGCGATACTTAATTTTTAAAAATAAAAATTAAACTGATACCCTTATTTTTCCTTTTCAGCAATGAATTTGCAATTGTTTATGAAGACTCGAGACAACCGAAAAAAAAAAAACGTTTTTTACCCCTCAACCCCTTTATTTTAATTTCTTTTTTCAATTTTTTTTACAAATAAACTAAATAAGAATAATCTAGAATGAGATTTTAAATTTTCATGTCAAAAAATTATTTTTAGTTTCAGTGGATCCAATTACTCATCAAAGCTCTTTAAAAAGTTCATCTTTGTTTGCTTCATATATCGCAAGGCTGTGTAACCCTACAATAATGTGATTTGAAAAAATATGCTTCTGTTAAAAAAATTTTCTCATCACCCTTACAGGAGCAAGCCGTTGAAAATAGTCAAGCATCACGCTAGAGCGGCAGGCCTAAAGAAGAAACCCATCCACGTTTATTTAAAATAATAGACCGAAAAAACTTTGTCCGTTTAAAAATTACACCAAGAACCGTTTTAACTCTTACTCGGTTTTTCTGAGTCAACACAACTCAGTGATTATGACCACGATCTGAAAGCAATTCACAACTTCAAAAAAAAACGTTTTTTTTTTTTCAACTTTGATGTGAAAAAAAGTTTTGACTCATGAAGATGAATCTTTTTATATTCTTATAAAAGGATGGTCATTCTCAGTCTTTTTTCAGTTTTTTTTAAAAAATCTACATCACACAAAAAATTTTCTCAAGAAACCTGTTCACTCACAAATTAATAGCTTTGAAAAAAGACTAGCATCAAGCTTCGATCACATCTTTATCAATATATATATAATATCACATTTTAAAATGGCTACTTCGTCTTTTGATCAGATTGTCCGTCCTTCCTCTTCTAAAGAGTCAAAGCGCAATATTTTGGACAGCATCCTCAGACACCTTGCTCCCCAGGTTCAAGTTGAGGGATCCACTACTGTTATTTCTGGAAACCATGCATCTGTCATTATGTCTAGAGCTCACTAAACTGTTCTGCTTATGTCCGACGCATATCTTTAATCTTATTTCTAACGAAACTTTATGACCCGCTAATTTTTAACGACTTACGACCACCATTTTAATAACTCTTTAAATAATTTCTAATATATATTTGTTATTACTTTTTATGAATATTTCATTAAAAAAAGGCGTGTAGAGTTGCTCATATTTTCATGTTTTCGAGGATATGCAAGATTAGAGCTTATCATGATAAGCTATCGTTTAAGTGATTTGCGTCTGATATTGATAAATCCCTAAACCTACAACTAAAGGGTACGTCATATTTTCTATTTAATAAAAATCGCCATTTATATATCCAGGCTTATGAAATTTCGGAAATCTATAAAATCTAGACATATTAAGAGAACTTCAAACTATTTATTATTATTATTATTTTTTTTTTTGAGGAAAGTATTGTTTTGTTCAGTGATAAAGTAATGGGAACAATAAACTCATCATTTAACTCACACAATATATATTTGATGGAGAACCTGACAAACGCCGGGTAACACTCCCATTTTAATTCAGATAAGAAACCCATCTAAAGTCCCGCCCCCCACCATGTGCCGTTTGATTCTCGTGCTCCGACCTGCCAACAACGGTAGAAATAGAAAGAGCGGCATTTTCACATTCCATTTTGGGTTACTTAAAAAAAATGAAAAAGAGGGAAAACGCAAGAGAAAGAGCAAACGATTTGACTACTGTAATTATGTCTTATCTTGGATTCATTAAAAGATAAGGCCTCTGTGATAAACATTGCACCAGCTTCTGTATTAGACCAAAAGAAACTGACATCCAGTAACATGGTAGACCTAAGAAAGTCTTTTCAGATATTTAACTTTAACTGAGATTAAAATGAAATCAGGTCATCTACAAAACTGTAGAAGTCAGATTTCCCGAGCTAACAAAAAAAAGAAGTGGGGGCGTCTTTTTTTCTTTTTTCAGATTACTACAATGGGAAACATATTCTGGAAAAAACAGACTGATCATACGATGTTCAAAAACCTTTAAGCATCATATCATCAAATTAAAAGACCTTTTAATGCTGTTTTTAAAAAGTTTTCAAATCAGAAAGAAGCTAAAGCCATGGAAGACTGAAAAATCTCTCTGTGTAGAAAATCTCTTTGTTGTTTATTATTGGTGGTCCTAAGCATTGGTTACGATCATCTGGTATTCAAAGATTGTAAATACTTTATCGAATGGTACGATGCCTTCTGTACTTTAAAGAAGAGCTCTTTAAAGTTTTTAGTGGCCACAAGATTCATATTTTTTAGTATATAAACGGTCTCATTCCCCCTTCTCTTCTTCCCCCCACTTTTTCTTTTATAACTAAAAAAACAATACAAACATTATTCCCTTAATTTAAAAATAAGCTGCAATGGAACCCGCTAAAGCCCCCGAACAAAAAGCCCCTGAGGAGGCCGCTAAGGCTCCTGTCGAACACGCCTGCAAGTGTGATGAAAGCTGCGATAAGAAGTCCGAGCACCACCATCACCACCATCACAACATCATCAGCGAGGTTTTACACCACCTTGCCCCAGAGGTTGAAACCCACAACATTGCTAAAAATGACAAGTATGCAACCCCTAACCACGATACTGTCTATCTCTCTCAGCACCATTAGAAGAGATGAGTTTAACTGGTTTACGACATATTTTATGACATTTAAATTTTTTTGAGTTTTTATGATAGTTTTTAGATTAATGAATGAAACATAAATGAAGTAACGATTTCTGAAGAATTGAAGAGTCCCGTGTAAGGATATTTTCGGTTGAATACGTGTATTTAAAATCCGCGGCTAAAAACTTCTAATTACTTTGTAATACAAATAAGCAAATTACTTTTCAGCTAATTAAAATGTGTAACATATCACGTGCTATAATTAAGCATGGGATTGTGTTGAAAACCTGTAACAAATTTAAAAAGAGAACTGAATGGAGGAGGTATCATAGTTCCCTTTCTATCCCAATGTTTTTTAAGTGATTATCTTTAAACCGGAGATTATTTTTTATTCTTAAGTTTCTTGTCTTATTCTTTTCTATAACTGGCTTTTAGAATAAATCTGCTATATATTTACATGTATATTACGCTTTCTTTTAATCACTCTAAAATCTAAACTACTAATATCCGTTTCTTACTTTTGGTCATACTTTTATACAAAGTCATAACTATATCTTACGAAAGTTGTAAAATAAATACAATCATAATTTACAAGGTAGTCATTAATCATTAATACTATCGTTGATAAAAGGCATGATCCGCGAATAACCGAATATTTTCAGTCTACCCGCAAAACTAAGTTTTTAGATTGGTGACAAAACCGTTTGATACCGTTCATTACAAAACTTTCACTAGCATACTCAACTATTTTCGAGCTCTTGGTGTTAAATACGATCCTACTAAGTCCTTTTATTCAATATGTGATTAGTTAAAAGTCACTGAAGTTGTTAAATGGTTTGATTTCAGCCTTTTATTAAATAATATAAACCTGTTATATAACATATTCACCATTCCTAGCATGTTCTGTTTGGGATATTGTAGAAATTCTTCGGTTATTCTATTGATACTTTACCTTCTTTTTTAATGCCTTTTAAAACTGCAGCTCACCCTCCATCACAGAGAACGGCAAAATCACGACAGCGGTGCGAGTATTATCTCGGATTAATTATCTACTGCCTTGAATATCCGAAATACGAATCTTTAGTTATTATCATGATGTTCCCCAGAAACAAATCCTATATTTATATTTCCTTTTTTTTAAACAAAAAAACAAATCAAGCAGCAATTTTACTGAGTTGGCATTCCTGGAAAATGAAGTCAATGAGTAGAATATACAAAAGCAAATTTTTTAAGGCCATTAAATATAAAAGGCGAAGCAATCCCTTTTTTTCATTTCATTCAAATTAAACATTTTTTAACAAACCTATTTAACTACACTTTTTTAAGATTTATCAAAAATGGCTGTTACTTTTCAAGAACAAGAACGACTTATCTCACGTCCTACAAGTCCTAAGAGTATAGAAAAACGCAATACTCGTTACATTTTCAATAGCATAATGAAAGTCCTAGTCCCTCAAATTGAGTGTGATCTCCACACTAACAAACTCATCGGAAACGATTCCAGCAGCATTATAATGATGAACAGAACTTTATAATGGCTCTACCATCAATTTTTTTTAATGAAAACCAAAGGATTACGGAAATCCATGTCATGACTATTTTTTAAATCCATAATAATGTTTCGTATATAGATATTTTTTTAAACGTTTTTTTGTTTTATATATTCGTCTTTTTAATTTATATGTTCAAGTGAAAAATATTAAAAACGAAGATAAAAATTTAATTTTGAAAGTGACAAAAATAAACGCTGAAAATATTACTATAATATTAGATTTAACTGTCACTAACACTAACTGCTCCGTAAGTGTTCGGATAATTTCTCCTTTCACAAAAAATAGTGCTTACATGATATCAATTCTAGATATAAATCTTTCAAAAACAAAATTTATTAATAAAATTTATAACCAATATTCAAAACTTTGACAGAACTTTTATAAAAGACAACTAATGAGCAAATCTGAAATCTAATCTCTTATTACCCTTATCCTTAGTGGTATTACGATATTCATGCTGCTCATCAATAGTCATGGCATCCCAAATTTTATCGCGAGATTTGTTTCTCCAAACATAATAAACTTTAGTGAAAATCAAAATAGCCAAAGAGACCCATCCAAGAGCAAACAAAACGCGGTTACCACGTCTATAATATGGCTTATCATCAGCTCGATAAATATTTGAAGCAATAATATTTCCAGCTTGACAAAACATATTGTAAACAGCAGAGGAAACATTTCTCGTTCTAACTGTATTTGAGTTTCTTGAACTCCATCCGACCAAAATAGCATGGATATAAGGACTTGAGAGATAAATAACTAAAATGGCATAGGTACCCCAAACATTTTTTAGCGAATCTTTCCAAAACGCCAAAACGCCTGCACAGACAATAAGCCATAATGGTTGAAAGGTACAAAGAAGTGTTCTTTCATTGAAATATTCAGTCATCCATGTTTGAAGAAGAAGAAATCCAATGTGAGCAACATGAGGTGGAATTGTCAACAAGTTAGTATTGAAGGTACTGAAACCAAGTTGTTTCAATGTAAGGGTCAGATAAGCGGACACAGTACTCATTGGAATATAAGCAACAAGACCAATGAGATAAAGAGGCCAGATATCGTAATCCATTAGAGAGTCATAAAGACCTCTAAACGAAATGGCTTGACGGTTGTGCATATCACCTTTGGAGGGATCATCACGAAGAACTCGGTTAACAATAAGCTTTTCCTCAAACTCGGTAAACCAACCTTTGGGTCTGAACCATGCTTTTGTTTGGACAGGAGATGGGGGAAGTTGGAAAAAAGAAAGAATACCAATAATCAAGGTGAAAAGACCTTCCAAAAGGAAAAGCCATCTCCAACCGGCCCATCCGCCAATACCTCTCATACGCAGCACACCGAAAGCAAGCAGAGAGGAACCAATTTGAGTCAGTGTTAAGGTTGTCCAAAAGAAACTAAGTCGGATGGGAAGCTCACTTCCAGTGTAAAAATATGATAACCAAGAAACGGTATCTGCAATAAAGCCTCCCTCAAGAAGACCAAGAAGTGCACGGGTTGCGTAAAAAGAAGACTTTCCAGTAATTTTAGACTGACAAACAGAAACAATAGACCAAAGAGTGATTTGAGCGGGAATCCAACGATCAGGTCCAAGCTTCTTGGAAATAAGCTGGGAGGGAAGTTCGGCAAACAAAAAAATAACATAGAAAATGGTCATACCATTGTTATAATCATTTGTTGTCATACCCAGATCCTTAAGCATATTATCGGAAAGAGCTTGTGAGATGTTACCACGGTCAAGTTGTAAACCGAAAAACATTACACAAGCCCAAAAGCAAGCACGGAACTCAATTTTCCAAAGAAGTCTGCGTTCTTGTTGGGGAGTCCAAGTAAAATCGGGATCAAAGTGGTTACGACCCTCGTAGGTAGATTTTTCGTAAACTTCTCTGTAATATTCAGCGACAGCTGGATCTCTGAAAATGTGATCCTTTCCACCGTAAAATGGGTGTCTACCTTTTTTCGTACCAGTTTCAAGTTCATACTCTTCTTCAGTTTGAGCGTAAGGGTCGATTGATTTAGACTTTTTGGGGTTTACGAATTCGTCGTCGGAGTTAGCGCCCTCAACTTGTTTAGTAGTGAGAGTGTAATCCTCTTCCTCTTTTTGCTTTTCGTGAGACATTACTATTTCTTTATTAGTTAAACAATAAGTAAAAAGTCCTTTATATTATCAATAAAAAATTTAAAAGAATATTATCAGATGTTTCGGAAATTTTTAAAAAAAAAGCAAATAAAACTTACATCAAAAAGAAATTTAAGTATATTTATTTAAAAATTTTATTGAGGAAATTTTTATTTTGTATGAAGAGATTCATTTTGGAATTAAAAAACATATGGACTCCGTGAGTCTAGCTGTGCTAAAAAATATACAGTATTAGAGAGCAATAATATGATTGAATCGTCACAAGTACTTTTGAAAAATAACTCTTTTAGAAGTAACTTAAGTTTTTTTACCGCTGTATAATTTTTTCATGAAAGGAAAGTAAACGAGCCTCCTTTATTGTTTAGTAATTTTTTGTTTCAATTGGTCAAAATATATTTGTGAAAAAAACCTAATTCTTCTAACTTTTCACATTGTTTGTACTCTAAAAATGAAAATCCACCAATGAACACAGAAATATAATGTGTAACAATGGACTCCGATACCTCGTTCTATTAGAGAAAGTGATTTGATGGGTTTAACCGCATTTGTGCTTCAAATATACCTAGGTGAGGCAGAATCAAAAAGAAATATAAAAAATTGAGTTCAGATTTGTGTTGATGTTACGAATACAAGATGATTTAATGATGAAAATATAATGTGGCTTAAGCACGACATTTCATTTTTTGAGGCAACTTATGCGTTTAATAGCCACACAACACATTTTTTTAAAAAATATTTCATCTCCCCAACTACCCAAGACCTAAAAAAAATTAGTTTTCATCAAATGTTAACTTGGCTTTTAAGGGTTTAATTTTTAATTCTAAAAACATAAATAATATTAAACATATATGGAACTATTTCTTTAAAACCGTAAGAACATTAAAGTCTAAGGGTTTGTAAACAAATGTCTGAAGATTTGTTAACTAGGGATGATAAAAATTTATAATGAATACATTATACATCTCGTGAAATATCATAATACGCAATAGCTTATGAAAAATTGCCATAAACAGTTTTAAGGTTGAAAAAATTTCGGAGTTAAATTTAAACGCTAACAGTGAAATCATCATACAAGATACGTCATATGAGACTTAAGCCACATTTTTCCAGCATTTTTTTCAAGTCGCTATGTTTTTTTAAAAAAATGGGCGACAAGGAATTTTTTGTCAATACTATTTGAAATAACAAACTAGTTTTGAAAAAAAGTGTCTATTTGTTACTATTTGTCGAATAACAAGTAACGAAATAATGTCAAATAAAAGTCACACAATATATTATACCTTTTCAAAATACAAACAAATCTTTCGTTTTTTGCGGAAGAAGTTTGGCTAGCAAGCCACCCCTAACTCCAAGCCAGATTCAGGAACCCCAACGGAATCTGACAGGGTACGTATAAGTTACATTACAAATATATTCTCTCGTGTCTACTGTACTACTATTGATTTTCTCATTGATAGCCAGCTGTGGAGGTCAGTGTGGTTGCGGCTTGAGCCCCCTTTCTTTGGGTAGGCTCACTTCTGGATTTCTTGGGTTAGCGCGGATGCGCCTAGCGGTGCTCATATATGTGGAAATAAGAGGAGGAGAATGGAAAAAACTTTGGCTCATTCAAAGAACACCAACCACAAATTTCTGTAACCGACTAGGACAATCTAATGTTTTGCCGTGGTTGGCGATCTGGGGAAAATATCTTATGATTTCTGGGAGTCGAACTCAAGATCTGATTAGCTAATCTGTTGTGACCATTATTGTTACTTCGTGTAAAGCAACAACCACTGGCTAACACTTGTACCCTCTTTTGTAATCAAGGATATGTTGCCACCTGCGATCACATAACCCTAGCCACTCAGGTCACGGGATTACGTAACTCCATGTGACACTTTTTCTTATTTTTTATGAATTTTTCCGTTAACGTTGGTATTTTTCTGGCTCCTGAAAAGGTATCTCCTGGAAGTACAACATCAAATCTTCCAAATTCCTATTGGGCTACAACATCTTGCTAAAACCCTCAACATTGACGTATTTGTATCAATATTCACTCACTTCAAAGACTTCCACAAAAATCAAAATGAATTTGCTTGGGGAGCTCCATCCCCTATGAATAATCTACAAAGGACAAAAACTCGAGTTATTATATTCAAGACACTGTCCTCGGCTTTGCCTCTGCAAACACAGATTTTCTTATTAACATCAGCTTCCTTTACCACTTGTCTTGGTTCCGGAACATCCTTTGAAATGTACCAGAAGCCACCGGGCCCGCTCAAAATTTACGGAGCTCATGGCTACGATTTGCAACTTTTTAAGTTCATCTGTGATAATCATTCGCGTTGAAAGCCGGGGCCAAATTTGCTGCCTCCCTAGTGTGTACTATGCGAACTTTCTTTAACAAAACATCCACACACCCTGCTTGAATCGTACTTAAAGGACTACTACTGAATACATCAACGAAGTGGTGTTCCCCAATAATGAAGAATCTTTCAAACCTAGATTAAGAACGATCAACTAGTTTCCTGTATCCAGCGAAAGCTTTGATTATAATGCCGCCCATGGAAGCAAAATTTGACATAACCATTGTGATCATGGCAACACCAACAAAAACATGAGACTTCTTGCCAAACATGAGCTTATCATCGGGATTTCTCTTATCATCTTCAGTGTTGGCTGTTTTTCTTCCTGAATTCAAGCTAAGTTAACGTCCAGTGCTTTCGTCTGCAACACAAAACTCACCAGCCGTCTCTTCGAGCGTCTCCACGCCAGCATAACCAGACCATTTATTGCAACCCTTCACGTTGCCCATTATTGCCTCGTCATCATCGGAAAGATGTTGGGGTACCTCTTTCTGCTTCACATGTCATCTAAGAGCTTCACAAAGACGAGAGAAGCCCTGAGCACCATAGTCATTGGAATCGTTAATGTATTCAAGTGGACAACCCTCTTTACATGTTCTCTGACCAAAGTGATTAACTCCGTGTTTCCGAGATGAAACACCTCTTTGACATTAATGATACCATGAAAGCTGACTCCATCACTCATATTTCGCAGCCCCATAGCCAGATCAAGCACTATGTGCGCACTGCCAAAGCCCTCATCCTGTCCCAGCTACTCAATGCTCACGTACTCATCATTTTTTTGGGATTTTGCCTGTTTCTGCACGATGTTTTCTATAATGCTACTTCTATAAACACTAATAATGGAAAGTATATTACCCCGTATTTTATCCCCTTTAACAGTGCAGCTGACTTTGGAAATTTTTATACCTTTAGCTGTGACACTATCTACAAGAAACAAAATGGTATTCAAGGTATACTCACACTTACTCGATTAAAAATATGCATCAACAAACTATTTAATGGCGATATCTTTTTTTTGTATTTAACACTGCCACTACAAGAAGGAAGACGAAGACGATAATTGATGCACTATATTTTTTGAAGACTACTTCATGCAGCACTCGACGATCATTTTTAAAAAAGAGTTGTCCTGTAAAAAGTTTGCTTGTTTTTATTTAAGGTAAAAATTTAATCAGGTACGAAAAAAAAAAAAAAAAAAAACAACTAGTAATAGAGAGTTATCAGCTGTGAAATATCGTCCGTTTTGTCCGTTTAATCGAGAGTAGCGATTACAATTATACCACAATTTTTGTCCTCTCTCCAAAAAAGATCATTCTTCTCTTCCTTCTATTGACGTACAAGGAAAAATGAATATGTAGCACCAAGGCGTTGAACATGCTTATCTCAAAGTCGAGATCTTTATCTAAACCCCACTAAAAGTATCAATGTAAATGAAGACACGTTATTGAAACTGTAAAAGCCTTTGTATGGCTTCCTGTTACCCCAAAAAAGTGAATTTTTGTGATACCTCAAACTAAGCAAACTTTTTCATTCCTTTTCCTGCATCACCATAGACTCAGAACCAAACATCTTGGTCAAGTGCAATGATGCAAAACCATGTTACTTTGGTACGTTCGTTAATTATTTTTTAAATAAATGTTCCATGGATTGACGCATCGAAAAGGATTTCAAAGGTATCAAAGATTAATTTTCCTATATTGGGGAAAACCGTCTATCTGCCTTCACGTTCCTCAGATACCTTATTGAGGGGTTTGATACTTCAAAAATTCTCAATGAGCAACCCGCAACAAATTTACATGCTGGTGACCATGATAGGAGTCCATTTCAATATTTTGTTACGGGATACCCAGACACAGAGTATTAAGCGGGTGTTTCGGAAACTCCTGAGTTTAATGCAAGAAAACTCAATTACTATGACCTTCTATCTAAGACTCTATTAAAAACAGGAAAGAATACAGTACCACTATCAATGCCGGCTCCAACTCTTCTTATTTCAGTTTTTTTTTCAGTTATTGGAAGCTTTATCTTTATAAGCATCTGGTCACATATCGACACCACATCCGCTGTTCAAATTTTATAAACTTTTATAAACTACAGTTGTTAATCCCATTATAGAGCAACTCACAGTTGCTCCCCACGTAACCAATTGTCTACCCTATACTTATGACCACAGATTAATACTTCCTAGAAATATTCCAACAGCGGAATCTTGTCAGATCACATTAATATTTTTTTTTTTTTAGAAGTGGACTCTAGCTGGGGAAAACTGGTTGATATTTATACATCTTAGGAGCGAGCTAACATCACCTTCCATAAATTTCAAGGAAATTTTATAGTATTTGGCAGTTATCTTAACACTTCAAAAATGAAGAAATACTATTTCACAGGAAAATCGACACAAGACACTGGGACTGTAGCTGCCACACCCACCGAGGATCACTAGTTGAAATACTTCCACAATCCCAGGGGAAAAGCATGGAACAGACGACCTCAATGGCCAATTATGAGAAAGATAAGAAATTTATTGTTTTTGCAAAGAGAAATCAACTTTTATACTTCTTTGGTTGGTTTCTCCACATTTACGATCCTTTGCTCTCACGCCAATATTATGAAGGTGATCCTGGGTTAATCAAAACCTAGTTTGTGAAATAGGCAGCAGATGGGTTAACAAAACCATTTGAAACAAAGTTATCTAACAACTTTATTTCTGGGATAAAACTTACTAGTGCTTTAGCACTGCCCACAACACTTTGGGGATCCAGGAGGTTCTTCAGTTAACCAGCTCCCTTTGAGGAGAAGGTCGCAAGCACCACTCATTACCAACATGAGTCTACTGCACCGCTTGTCTCATATTTGTGACTTGACATGTATTAATTATATCTCTACATAAATATACATTTTCCCTCTTATGTATCACAACCTTGTTTAACTCAAAATTCAAATTTTTATTACTTTTGAAAGTTATAAAGAGGATTTTCTCTTTTTTTTTTCTAAGTTACCTATTCTATAAGTTATTGAAGGGTCAAGGTAAATCAAATTTGGTTAATCGCGGCCACATAAAGTTACCAAAAGTAATAAAAGTTATCAAGAAAAGTATGCATACTCGTATGGCTATTGTATTGAATCTAACGTCTTGCCACTGTTTTTTTTTTTTTTTTTGGGGTTCCAACCCTATTTTATTGAGTTCTCGGTGAACACATAGCCACATTTACACCAAACGTGGCGGGTGTTCGGGAATGATTTTATTGTGATTTTACTGCCCTAGCTATTAACTTGGCACTCATCGTTATTTTTGTATAGTATTTTCTCATCAAGAAGTCAGTTTAAGAACTAAGTTGTTTTAAATTTCATAAGCCAAGGCCCAAAGACGAGTGTTCAGAAGTTATGTGCCTAGCCGATAGTTGTGACCCAAAGTCTTTGCAAAGAGGCTGGCCACCGGCATATGGATCATGCATGGTAAAAGTCAAAACAAAATGAAGTTTTACGTTGTAATTTTACAGTACCTCATGGTACTTTTGAGCAATCATCATAATAAATAAAAATGTAAATCTTGACTGGGGTTGAAAAGGTGGATTTAAACGTTTACTATGCTACTCTGCAACATAAGCTTTGTCACTTACAAATAATTGTTAATTGCCAACGTCTGAAAAAATAAAAAAAATAAAAAGATTAATAAAAATATAGAAGAATACAAGTTTTTTTTTGTTTTTAATGTAGAAGTACACTACCTCGCTAACCCATTTTTAGGCGTTAGTTGTTAAAGGAACATTTTTAGAAAAAAAAAACATTGAAAACGTTGCTAAGAATTTTTTTTTTTTTTTGATTCTTTGAAAAAAAGAAAATTTGAGTATTTGTATTATCACGTGAAGTCATGTCATATGGGTCGAAATCTTGTGCCCAAAAAAGACCCCTTTTCCAAGAACTAAGAAAACAATGAAGGCGTATTTCGGTCGGGCAAAGGTCTAATAAAACTGACGGGTATCAGGGTCAAGTTTTATCCACCAAACCCCTAAGGCTTTGTATTCAAATTTTGCTCGAGTTAAAGCTCCTAAGGTATGTAAAGGTGAGGGATTGGTCTAACACAACAAGTATCCTTAACAGGTGAGAACAGGAATTTGTTTTTCTTCCACAACAAAATCACCAACGTTTTTCAGGCGTATTCGGATAACCCTATATCACAATTATATCCAATCACTGACTGTGAATTTTCCGACAATTAAAGGTAGTAGTAACTAGGTACATCCGTAAGGTAACTAATTTAATAGCACTCAATTATTATTATGCAAAAATAGTTTATGTAACGGTTTGTCGGTCTTCTTTTTTAGGGAATATGCATGCCATGATTAGAGACGCCGTTTTGAAACCGGTTGAGTTTTTTTTTTGTAAAAAGCTGTTTTATCGAAGAAAAGCAAAAGAGGCCGGGTGGGACATTTGTAAAATACCATGTGTCGTATCTTAGATTAACTCCCCATTACCCTAAATATCAGAAAACAAATATTTAGTAAATACCATGCCATTCTCAAGAAACACCACATAGAAGCATACCCTTCTCGAAAGCACAAATCAAATAGCAATATCACTGATCTAATATGCCTAAAAAAATGAATTAAATCAGTAGAACATACAAAAGCAAATTCATTTTTTATTTATGGATATTAAATATAAAAGATAAAATAGCCAGTCCCTTTATCCTTTTTGATCAACCTATTTGACTACGCTTCTCTAAGAATTTTTAAATGACCGTGACTTTTTAGGAACAGTAGCATCTTATGTAATTCCCTGTAGACCCAAAGAAGAAAAGAAAAGTTATCTGTTACTTTTTGAAAAATACAAATTCTAATCCCTAAAATTGGGCGTGATTTCCATACTAAAAACCTTAATGGAAATAACTCCTCCGGCTTCATAATGACGAACAGAATGTTTTATCTCTACCATTATTGGGTTTTTTATATAAAAATCAAAGAATTACAAAAACCTAAGTCATGACTACTTTTTTTTTTGTATTTATTATAATGCCTCATCTATGAAGAATATTTCTAATGTTTTTTTAAAGGCTAAGTTTTTAATTGAAATGGTAAATTAAAAAAAATATTAAGGTTAACCTCGAATTTTTATTGAGATGTGTAGATAACGATTTAATTTCAAAATTAATATAATTTTAACATTAATGGTATATAATTAAAACCATCTGAAACCTTTAAGAACGGTCAATCTCAATTAATAAAAAATTCTTTTTTTCAACTAAAGAACTTTTTCTTTTACAAAAAATTTTTTATGAAAACTTGAAATTAATTCTTGACACGAATATTTCAAAATTAAAAATTCATTGTTACATCCATATTCAATATTAAATATTCAAAAATTTTACAACGCCTATATAAGCAAAAACTAATGAGTAAATCGGAAATCCAATCTCTTATTGCCTTTATCTTTAGTGGTTCTACGATATTCATGTTGTTCTTCAATTGTCATGGCATCCCAAATTTTATCGCGAGATTTGTTTCTCCAAACATAATAAACTTTAGTGAAAATCAAAATTGCCAAAGAGACCCATCCAAGAGCAAACAAAACGCGGTTACCACGTCTATAATATGGTTTATCATCAGCTCGATAAATATTTGAGGCAATAATAAGACTGACCTGACAAAACATATTGTAAACAGCAGAAGAAACATTTCTTGTTCTAACTGTATTTGAGTTTCTCGATAACAAACCAATCAAAACTGCATGGATATAAGGACTCGCAAGATAAATAACTAAAATAGCATAAGTACCCCAAACATTTTTTAATGAATCTTTCCAAAATGCCAAAACACCAGCACAGATAATAAGCCATAACGGCTGAAAGGTACAAAGAAGAGTTCTTTCATTGAAATGTTCAGTCAGCCATGTTTGAAAAAATAGCAATCCCAAATGAGCAACATTAGGTGGAATTGTCAACAAGTTAGTATTGAAAGTGCTGAAACCAAGTTGTTTCAATGTAAGGGTCAGATAGGCGGACACAGTACTCATTGGAATATAGGCTACAAGACCAGAAGCATAAATAGGCCAGACATCGTAATCCATTAATGAGTCATAAAGACCTCTAAACGAAATAGCCTGACGGTTGTGCATATCACCTTTGGAGGGGTCATCACGAAGAACTCGGTTGACAATAAGCTTTTCCTCAAACTCGGTAAACCAACCTTTGGGTCTGAACCATGTTTTTGTTTGGACAGCAGATGGAGGAAGTTGGAAAAAAGAAAGAATGCCAATAATTAAAGTAAAAAGACCTTCCAAAAGGAAAAGCCATCTCCAGCCAGCCCATCCGCCAATACCCCTCATACGCAGAACACCGAAAGCAAGCAGAGAGGCACCGATCTGTGTCAATGTAAGTGCCGAATAAAAAAAACTGAGTCGGATTGGAAGCTCACTTCCAGTATAGAAGTAGGTTAGCCAAGAAACAGTATCTGCAATAAAGCCCCCCTCAAGAAGACCAAGAAGTGCACGAGTTGCGTAAAAAGAAGACTTTCCAGTAATTTTAGACTGACAAGCAGAAACAATAGACCAAAGAGTGATCTGGGCAGGAATCCAACGATCAGGTCCAAGCTTCTTGGAAATAAGCTGGGATGGAAGTTCCGCAAACAAGAAAACAACATAGAAAATGGTCATACCGGTGTTATAATCATTTGTTGTCATACCCAGATCTTTAAGCATATTATCGGAAAGAGCTTGCGTGATGTTACCACGATCAAGTTGTAAACCCAAAAACATTACACAAGCCCAGAAACAAGCACGGAACTCAATTTTCCAAAGGACCTTGCGTTCTTGTTCGGGAGTCCAAGTAAAATCGGGATCGAAGTGGTTACGACCCTCGTAAGTAGATTTTTCGTAAACTTCTCGGTAATAATCAGCAACAGCTGGATCTCTAAAAACGTGATCCTTCCCACCATAGAATTTATGTCTACCTTTTTTTGTGCCAGACTCAATTTCATATTCTTCTTCTGTTAGAAGGTAAGGATCGATCGATTTAGATTTTTTGGGACTTGAAAACTCGTCGTCAGAGTTGGCGCCCCCAACTTGTTTGGTAGTAAGAGTGTAATCCTCTTCTTTCTTTTCTTTATCGTAAGACATCTTTATTTAGTAATTTTTTTTTAAAATAAGAAGAAATTATCCTGTTATTTTGTTAAAAAGAAAAATTAATCAAGAGGGGAGTAGCATAGGACATGAACCTAGCTTTATATAAGGAGCTCATTTTAAAAATTTAAAATTTTTTATTGGAATAACAATGGACTCCGATAATTCAGATATAGAAAAAATGTCGAGAAGTATAATATGAAAAAAATAACACACTTTCAAAATCACGATTATATCTTATAAAATGATCATTTAAGAAGTCATTTGAAATTTTGCGAGCTCTAATATTTTTTCAAAAAGAAAAAAACCTTAATTTCACAATCTTTTATTCCTTTTCCCTCAACTTTGGTAAAAAATAATAAATATTTACTAGGCCCTCTAATTTCTAGTCTTGAATTTTTTTTGGTGTTGAGATAGACGTTAAAAGTTTCCTAATAAAGACAAACATAGAATGTAAATTAGTGGACCCTTTAACTTTATTAGGACGTAAATTTATTGATGAGTCGAAACACACACATTCAAAAAATCACCAAAATCGAGTACATGTAAAAAGCAAAAAACCTTCCATGTAGATTCATCCAAATTTTATTATTACAAGGCTATTCAAAGCTTAAAATAGTGTGGCTTAAGCACGACATTTCATTTTTTTGAGAGTTAATACGTTTAATAGCCACACATCTCAGATTTCATAAGAATAAAGCTCATTCCCCAAACTGACAAAGACTTATAGGATCTTAGCCCTCATCGGTTTTCATCTTGGCTTCAATGATTAAAGATTTAATTTGTTTAAAATAATTTATCAGACACATATGGGGTTATTTCTTAGTAATCCTTGTAACTCTGTAGTTCATGGATTTAAAAACCAATAAATCCATGAGACGAAATAGAGAAGACAAAAATACTATACTATACTAAAATGTATACTGTATACATATTTTTTGAGGAAACTTGCAAATACATATAGAAAATTGCGATAAATACTTTTGTTTTTTTATAAATCCAAGAGTTAATTTGAAGTGCTACCTATATTGACATCATCATCTCTGTTTTATATTATATATAGCCGTTACAAATATACAGAATATATGTTACTTCTATATTTTGTTTTTTGAACCATGAAACTAAGTACTAGAATATACCAAGATCGTGTCGAGACCCGTCAGTCAGGACCGGTTCATTGGTTTGCTTGTTTGTTTTTATTTAAGGGTTGTAGAAATATTTAGCACCGGTATCATCTCGATACTTCTTGTCATTCATAAAAAAATTATAATTTTTAATTGAGTGTTTCATATAGTATCAAAATGTTACACCGACAACCAAAAATAAATCCTGATGCCCGTTTACAAGGGACAGAGTGTCAAAAACCAAATTTCTAGCTCATTTCCATGTCCTCCTCGACACTTAAAATATTTACTTCTTGTTCCCTTCAAACTGAGATGAAGTGAGCTGTCTTTTATGTAACTGTTAAACCAAAAGAGTCAACATGTTTATTTTGGAAGATATCTTTTTAAGTCCTTTTCTTAATTATTCTAACAAAGGAAACTTAGCCAGAATCTGTCCGTCTATCTGTTTGTTTTTATTCAATTTATAGAACTATATAACATCAATCTCATTGCCATCTTTTCTATTCGTTACTAATTCTGTTGTGATTTTTTGTGTCTTTTTTGTACATCAGTTGGTCTTAGTGTTTTGAAGAGCCCGGACTACATAGGCCCTGATATACTTCATGGAGCAAAAGGTCAATCTATCGATCCAAAACCTTCGGGATTCATTTCAACTTATTGCCACAGGCGTCCGTCAATCTCTTAATAGCCCGGCCAGAGATATGACCCGCCATCTTCTGCGTGGCTAATTAGACCCGACAACGGGGTCAGCCACCTGGTGTCCGGCGGCGCTGCATGCCAATTAGGTATACTGCTGTATACTCTTCTAGAAATGGGGTGGGTGTGAATCGAACCAAAATTTCTTGCCTTTGTGGCAAACGTCTTTACTTGAGTTAACCCAATCAGGAAAAAAAAACATGTTTTTATTTAAATCCTGCACGTTTCAAAGTGCACCTCTTTATGACAACCGACCCTTCTGATCAAAAAACAAGATCAGAACATTTGAAAATACCAAGCAAAGAAAGTTAAAAAATCAAAGGATAAATGTAGAAATAAGTTAAAATAGATTTGGAAGGTTTTGGCTCGATAGATTGACCTTTTGCCCCTTGGAGGATATCAGGGCCTATGTAGTCCGGGTTCTTCAAAACATTAAAACTGACACTTGTGCTTAAAACTTACAGCCGATTACGACAGAGTTAGTAAGAAATTAAAATAACGGCATTGAGGCTGATAACACCGTTTTCATTAATTTTAGGGGGGGAGGGGGAGGCGTGGTACTACAATGTATGGTGTGGAGATAATTTTTTTTTTGACACGGCCGTGTATACTTGCTACATAAAAACTTTACAATTATGCAAATTTACTACATTAATCTTTTACAACCGAATTTTACCCCAAAGGTTTTTACAAGATAATTTTTACCATAATAAATCTTTACATTCTTTTATTTTTACTAGGTAAAAGACCTCAATTAACACACCTTTCACAAAATATCTTAAGATATATTTCCTTTGAATAAAAACAGACCTAAAATTTTGAGAGCAACTCAACACATCATCTCTTCGTCTTATTTTTTGACGCCATTTTTTTAACTGATCTCCTGCAACCACTAGGTCTCATATACGCTTTAATTTTTTTGAAGTATTCTTTCTTTATTTGTCAAGATGTATAGGTTTTTTTTATTCATTTTTTAATACTACAAGACTTGGGTATTATGGACAGAATAGCAAAACTGTTCTTAAATTTAAACATTCAATCTGATGATAGTAGTATTTACAAAACTGATTCTTCAAGTGATGTGCGTTTTATTAATAAAAAAAGATAGGGGCTATACTAATGGTTGCAACGATTTGAATGTTGAAGCTGGTAATCAGTAGACCCAACAAAATTTAGGAGGAGTTCCTCAAAAAATCTGAATTGATGTTCAACCTTAAAATTGTTTTTACAACATCACACCCTTCATTTTTTAAGTATATACACTTGGAAATAGAAGCAATCAACATTTGATTATAAACAAAAATTAAAATCGTAAAGCATTATCAAAATTTTATCCTTGATTAAATGTTAGCGTATTTGTTTCTGATGAAATCACACGTAGTTGAAGTTCTATTATTGCTTAGTTCCAACAGGTAACTTATTTCCAAAAACAGTTCTACCATATAACTAGCGGTATTTTATTATCATCTGAATAATAACCATTTGAAAAAAAGCCTATAACAGTCGTTGCGATAGATATGATAGTAATGAAAACTATGAAAGAAAAGTTATGATTTCAAAGTTGAGGGAAAAATTATAAACTTACAAATAAAATTTATTGACTGAATAGTACATGTGCATAGCTTGGTTAATGGTAAAAATGCCGATTCCAAAAAAGGATAAATTTTAAAACACCTATGAATCATGTGACGTTTGATTTTCAGGACAGCTAAGCTCGACTAATCAATCTCTTTTCTTTTTTTTTCTTTTTCTTACAGCTTTTCCTCACTGCAAAAACGCGTCTCAAATTTTTATTTAAACAACTTATTCTTTAAGATGTGTATTTTTTCAAGAGGCATTGAAACACAAAATCTTATTAAAATAGCAATACAATGTCTTAGTAGACTATTTATGAATTTTAACTAAGGTAGGCCATTCTATTACGTGGTTGAACTAGTACTCCGATTCATATCATTTCTAACATGTTCTTTTGCAAGCCTAACTTCAGTTGAATGCTCATCCTATGTCACATATTTTGCGTGATTTAGAAATGTTAGATACCATGCTCTTTGATAGTAGTACATAAATCTAATTTAAAAGCACTTCCTCTCTTAATTGATGTAATGAGAATATAATAAAAACTAACAAAAAATGGTAACATCCTGTTTTTAGAATAGAAATTTGATATGCTTAAAAGAATCGTACTTCAAATTTAAATTTTGAGTGAACAGTAGTATTTTTCTGTTATTGTTGGATCAACATGGGAAAATTTACATACTTTTTAGTACTAAGAATAGCTTTCAATCTGACCTGTAAAATGTCCCTGTCAATAGATATACAAGAATATAGGCAGACTATGCAAATCAAATAATTAAAGATTCATAAGTTAAACAATCTAAATCAGCAATAAGAAGTTTTGAGAGTAGACTACTGAGCAGAATTGTATATGAATTCAACTTGGTCCATGTAACAAAACCAATCAAACCCATTATCATAACAATGTGAACATAAAATCTGTCTAAAAATCTAATTAACACACTTAGTTTGTTCATCTGATTGTGAATGATAATCGATAGATTTACAAAACTTTGCTCTCAAGGGCTCTGTGAAAGAGGTCTAAATACAAAAGAGACAAATATTTCCATTTAAAATAATATCGGTGTGGTAGCATGTAAACAGGTAACTCCACGCCCAAAATGCTGAGTTAATTTGGGATCATATTGTTTAATAACAATGGGAATTAAATGAGCACGTTATGTGAGACTATCGATGATTGTAAAAATCATAATGTGTTTCTCAAAAACAAGAATTCCAATAACAAAATTCATAGAAACTTAAAACGGGTCATCTTCAGAGATTCATTTGAACTGGAATAAATTTTACTTTTCTGTTGATAACCCTTGAACAAAAACAAAAAAATGAACAATCAGACCGAACTGCTCAGAAAAATAATATTACTACCTGGCGAACTATAACACAGTGCTACTCCTTTATAACAAATCGTTAATTTCCTTGATTTTAATTTGCTGCTTACAAAACTTGTGTTTTGTGGTTAAATTAGTTTTAATTCATTATTACCTTAACATCAAATCTTGATTATCTGCCTACATAAAATTTTTTTTTTTTTTTTTTTTTTTTTTTTTTTGAGATGACATAATTTATTTCTACCTGATTCGTCCCTAGGGCACTACATATATAACCCAAAATATAGTTTTGTAATTAGCCATTACAGCTGTAAAGGCCGAGGAATAGAAATGTTTCTTTTTTCATTGCACCCTGTCCATTAGTCCTGGATCGATATAGATCTTTTAATCATAGAGAAAATCACAATAGCAACTTTGCGGTTAGAAGAGTTTATTTAAATTTTTAAGTTTATTGGTCCGAATGATTTCAAAATTATGTCGCATGGCTCATTTGTGAAACGTGTATAAAGCCCTCTATATTGAATGTCGCTTGGTTTGAATCCATAGGATGGACACGTTGTAATGATATGTTGAGAAGTCTTAGTATCTGTCCTGTATTGTAGAAATTTGTTTTAGATGAAGTTTTCATCTCTGATGAACTCTGCAATGTATTTAAAAAAAACCCGCCGTGCCCAGTTTTGGGTAGAATAATGTCCGAAATTATGTGTCTGAGTTCTTTAATAAGTTTTTGGAGTTGTAGCCAGTTTACTATTCATTTAGCTTCATCATAAGGGTTGATAAAAGTTATTTATGGTCTTTGTGGTAGCAGCTTTATTTCCATTCAATTATTAAAAGAGGACGGTATGCCGAGAAGTGGGTTGGAGATTGTGTTTCAAAAAGGCATGGAATTCAGCTTGTGGTTAAAATCAACTTCTGTATAAGAAGGGAAAATCGTTTGACACATGTTTTGAGCACTTGATTTAAAAGGGATGTAGCTCTGGGTTAAAAGTTGTGACAATATACTGTGTAAAATTTTGATTGCTGGTATTTCAAATAATTTCTAGCATAATTTAGTTGTGTCAGAAGTTATTACAATGGTTTTTGTTCATTATCTAGACTTTTCTTCTTGGTGTGATTTGATTTTCCTGAAAAGTTAAAGCATTGGATCGGGAGCTGTAAAGATTTCTTAGTAACCAATTGTATGTTAATTAATGACAACTTTTTTGTCGATAAATGACAAAATATAGTCACAGAATCTTCTCTCAGAAAATTTCCTCAATGTATTGAATAGTAGTATGGGTTTATAGGAATTGGGCAATGCCTGATCTGTCTTGGATGGTTTGGGTATGATGACTGTCTGGCTAGATTTCCATTCGGGGGGTGGTAATGTGATAATAGTATGAGCCCGAAATTAATGAAGGCACCGATCAAGAACTTTGACTTGTTTATACAGCGACTATGTCATGATCTGAGTACTCAGCGTGCATAGTGGGCTGAAGAATGTGTATTTTGTCTTGATTGGTGTAGGTCACTGCTTTGGGGTCGTTTACAAAGTAACAATTAGGTGCTTATGAGTGTTGGAAAATCATAGTTAAGTAGGTCTTTAAAGTTATGAGATTCCTTGGGCACAAAGTTGCCCTGGAGAGAGGGTATTAGTGGCTGTTATTTAAATATTTATGGTTTGTTGATTATTGGCTTTTTATGTCACTGAGCTAAGGCAAGAGATGATTTCCATTTCCATTAATTTTACAAATTACCGAGCATCTTGATTGATCATTTTTGGCCTCAGCAGCACTAATTGATGTACTGTAAGAAAATGAACAGGGTGGTCGTTTAAGGGTGATCTCTAGGGGTTTGATAATTTTGTGGACAATACCCGGAACTTCCTGGTTAAAAAACCAGGTATTAATACTCAACTCTATTAATTCATAGATAATGATCCTGAGAGTTTAAGCTGTTACTTCATAAGTCAAACTCTTCTCAGGTATGATTTGGACTGTAGCATTTCTTTAAAGGGTTTGGATATCATATTTGGTGGCTTTCTCAGGATAAATGCCCGTTCCAACTACCTCCAAGTCTAATCTAAAATTAATCTCAAACTGGTAAAATAAAAGAAATAATACATGACGTACACTGGTTTATGGCGACAAAACACCGAAAGCTCAGGCAATGTTTGCTGGAGCTAGAAGGTTGGTTTTGGTTGAGCATGGTTCTCATTGACTTAATACTGATTCTGGTATGTTAGCAACTTAATCACCTGATATACACGTGACTAAAAAATAATTACCTTAGATGCCACATAAACTAAGAAAGGCGGTTGTTATTTGCTGCACAGAAACACAAAAGGTGTGCAGCCAGGCTTTCGATGAAGCAGCCACCTGCGCTCTGCGTGATTGTGTCCTCTCCCTCTTTTTCCCTCTTTTTTTTTTATCATCACCACCACCACCACTAACCTCGTCACCAAACACTCATCACTTCTGAAGAAGGAAAAAACACACAAAAAGAAGAGAACGAAGATACAAAAGAAAGCTTTGGTATTTGACTTTTCTCAGACCCTTTTTTTTTCTCTTTTAAAACCTGTACAATCTGCACTTTTTTGGACCGTTGAGTGGGCATTCTTTTTGTTCCTTTTGTTAGCATAAAGTCCAGCAATAACTTTCAGAAAGGTATGTTTTCATGATGCATTTTGGGCAGACACAATTGTATTTATTCTCATTTAGTTAACAATTTGGGATTTTTTAGGGTATGATTTTTAATTCATCAAATATTGGTTGATACATGAATTTGGGATTTTTCAAAAAAAAAAAAAAATTCTCTGCGATTTTCATAAACTCCCCAGTTTTACTTTCATCGTCATCTTTGCACTCTAAAAAAATTCTAACTTGATTTTGAATTCGTTTTAATTGAAGAATCTTTATAACCCCAGCTTTATTTTTTGAGTAGATAGCGATACCAGTAATATGTCTGCTCCCAGCTCGCAAACCTATAAAAACCGTCAACTGCTTGCAGTGATTGGTGATGAAGACTCTGTCACTGGTCTTTTACTCGCCGGCATTGGTCAAATCTCGGAGACTGATGGCGGTGAGAAGGTTAAGAACTTTTTTGTTGTTGACGCTAAGACCACCCCAGAGGCTATTGAGGCCACTTTTGACGACTACACTCAGAACAGAAAGGACATTGCTGTTTTGCTCATTAACCAGCACGTAAGTGGGAAACAACCCCATGAATAATGTTCTTTTTTCATCATTATTTTGGCATGGCAAATAGATTATGGGACTTTACTGACAAATAACTTAGGTTGCTGATAAGATTAGATACCGTGTTGACACCTACACACAGGCTTTCCCTGCCGTTTTGGAGATTCCATCCAAAGACCATCCATATGGTTAGTACAAATCTGTTTTACTTACAAAAATACCTACTAACATCATTTAGATCCTGAAAAGGACTCTGTCTTGAGAAGAGTCCGACGATTATTTGGCGAGTAAACTTTCACAGCCAATTCATTCTCGCATTTAGTGTTGTACAATTTGTTTTTTTTTTCTTCATATTGTTTTTTTAAACCAGCTCTCTAATAATATTAATAAACTACAATAAAAAAAATTCTTTTCCCATATAATAAGAAATTGAGAGGAGTTTCTAAGAGTATTTAGTTTCTCTTCATGTAAAAATGCTTGATTAAAAAATGAAATTACTTTTCAGTATGTTAATTACACCCCACGTATGCCTTCCTAATTGCCATCACCAAGCTTAACTTCTTCAAAATCATCCTTCTTGTCTTCACCTTCACTTGTAGAACTATCCTTTGGTTTCTCGGCCAAGTCTCCACTAGACTCGCTCTCTGGTACATCAGCCGTTATGTCTTTTGTTTCGTTCTCCTCAGTCTCCTTTTCTATCCGAGATGTGCCGTTTTCCAAACCAACATCAGCTTCCGAAGCATCTTGCGACTCCTCATCTGGATTTTGGGCAGTTGCAGTTGTAGTAGTAGCCAATGTAGTGGTTTCCGAATCTAACGCAACATTCTCGAGTTCACTCTTTTCGTCATTATTGTCTTGTTCAGTTTCTTCTTCCTTGGTCTCTTTAACTTCCTTTTTACCTTCCTCTGGAGGTGTAACCTCAATTGTTGGTGTAGGGGTGATTCCATTGGTCTCAGGTTTGCCTTCTTCATCCTTTTGTGTGGTCGGCTCAATTTCTTTATCATGAGAAGGCGATGGCAAAGGTGGAGTTTGAGAAGGTGTAGTAGACTGAAGCTCTTTTTCGGCATTTTCAGCTTCGGTCTCAGCTTCTGGTTCCTCGGCCAGAGGCTCAATAGAAGGTGTTGTAGCAACAGGAGTAGATACAGGCGAGTCTTGAATCTCCGAAACGGTACGTCGGTGGCCAGATGTATTTACGGGAGGCAATGAGTTTGGTGGAGCGGCCTTAGCATCTCCAGAGTTATTGAGAGAAGGGTCACTAGGATTAGATGGTCCAGCCGAAGAAGTTGCCGACAGGGCGCCGTTAGTAGCGCCGGAGTTGGGAGCATTTGCATTAGCGAGAGAGGCTTCTCCGTAGGAGGGTGCGCGAGGTCGTTTAACAGGGGGACGTAGCTTAGGATCCGCGTTGAGGTAATATGCCCTGACACCAACAAGACGCCGTTCAGCTTCGCATGCCTCAATCCATTCTGGTCGTACAATGGGAATATTAAGGTCTTGAGCGCGTTTCCAATGAGGGCCTTCGCCCACTGTACAGATGAAGTGGGTCGTATCAAGTTTGACGGTATCTTGAAGGGGCTTTGCGCCAATTTTCTTAACTGTTTCCTCGAGGTCACTACGAGTGATTTCGGTACCATCCATATTGCCCACGCAAATTGTGATACCCGTCAGGTCAGTCATTTTGTGTGTTTTGACAGTGAGCTCCTCGGACTTGAATGTACCACCTGTAGTAGCCAGCACAAGGTAAAAAGAGTAGCTGGTATCAATGGCGAGACCCGAGAGCTTAGTAGCTGTGCGCTTAAGTGGTGTTGGGATGACGCCAAATCTGGAGCCGTTTTTGTAAAGCGTGAGAGAAAGGATGTCGGCAGTGGCAATGTCGATAGGGTCCCATTCGAGGACGACGGAGGTTTGGGTCACATTGCGGACGCGCAACTGCGGAGTCTGTGGGTACTTTGTGCCAAAAGTAGCGTAGAGCTCGTCTTGGATAGTGTTGAACTTTTCATTGTCTGTTTTCTCCATGTTGTGGTCACGTTCGCACGAAATTTTGACTATGGAGCCGGCCTCGACATCAGGGGGCAGCAGGATGGTGGGGAATTCTATAAGGTGGTGTTCTTTTGTAAGGAGGAGCGCCAGCGAGGCGTCCAGCTTTCCGACTGTCAGTGAGACTTCGACCATTGTATGTAGTTGATGTGATTAAGAAAGATTCCCGGTGGAGGTGACAAGAGAATCTATGTGGTGTCTATTTTGTGTGAATTGAGTTGAAGTACAAAGTGGCAGAAAGGGGAAAAACTCATCAAAAAGGAGGCTTAAACGAACTACGTGGTCACTGAAAAAAAAAAAAAAAAAAGAGCTGAGAAGGATTCTTTTGAACGTGATAAGGCCGTTGGAAAAGAGAGAGAACTGAACCCTATCCCAGTCTGTAATACAAGTGTAATGTCACAATAAACACCGAAGATGCAACATTAGTGGCTCAAAGTAGCCAGAGATTTGCGGTAAATTTGACCCAGATGTAAAGGTACTCGGAGAAGCGCATTTGTCTCCATAACCTTGCAAGGTTGTTAATTCTACGGTAAATCGTTTGAAAGGCAAAGTTTAGGGCAACTGAACAATTAGTTTGGGCTGCTAGCTTTTTTTGTAGAATGGTTTCAGAATTGTTAATTGCGCTGTGTTAGTAAACTAGACCAATTATATAGATTATTTGGTTTTAAAACTGCAATTCTTGAAGTGAATATTAAGCTTTTTTTCCTTTTTTTACATTCGTGTTAATACCAAATAGATAAACTATGTCATTTATGTTAGCCCAGTTTGATTGATACTAACGCCTCAATTGATAATTTGAATAACAAAATATTTCCGTAAATATAGGGAAACATGTACGGCTAAACATAAAGACTTTCAAAACTTAATATTTACCGCCGTAGCCTATGAGATAGTTATTTGCGTACCAGCGTAGCTCTTCGATGCTTTCCCTGATGTCTTCCATAGCCTCATGTTTGTTCTTTTTCCTAGGGGCCCTCATCATGAGTCTATTATTATGGACTAGGCCAAACTCACGAAAGGAGGATACGTCAATTTGGCGAAAGTGTAGGAGCTTGACAACCCTAGGAAAGTCCTTTTCAAGGTAAATACGGTCAACATAAACTGAGTTACCACAGAGAATTCCTAAACTAGAACCAAGAAAGGATTCAAGATAACTCGCAAGCTGATCTTCCACATCTTGGGGTGACTTTGTGGAACATCGCACTTTTGTCGTCAAACCAGACTTTTTTCCCCAGTTAGCGATTTGTAAACTTAGAGTGAAATATTTGCATACCATTGAGTGATGGGTTTGGTTCCATGAATCCATTCGTGACAATACGCTTTCTGGGTGGTGAACAACGGCATGAAATCCGGTCTAGCAAACGGTTAAAAGAGCATCCCCATAAAACTATTTAAGACTCACAGAATCCAATATATTTAATCTTTGGTCAGTGATTAAACAGGCAACTTCAAGAATTTTATCTTCTTTATGATTAAGCCCAGTAAACTATTGTGTATTTAGTATTTAATATGTCTCAAGTATCAAATCATTCTTTACCTCGCAATCGATCCAAACATATTTATTAGACTTCATTTTAGTTACAAAAAAAACAAAAGAAAAGATTATAATTTGAAAGTAACAATATTATGAATTTACATGATAAAAAAAGAGACTTTTATGGAGTTAAATAGTTTTTTTTTATTGATATTAACCCTGTTTCTCTTCAAAAATTGACCCTACATCCAAGAATTAAGTTTTTTGTATATCATGAAAAGATGTTTCAGAAAAGATTTATTGAATGATGAGAGTGAAAATAGTTTGAATAGTCAATTTGGATACGGAGAAATCAGATTTTTTTAAAAAAAGCTTAAATCGAGTTTACAAACTTGTGACATAAAAAGATACTGTTTTCTGTTTTCGTATTAGAGCTAGCTTGGGTCATACAAAAAAATTAATCAAGATTTCTAAACTGTTATTGGTTCTCATTATATGATTTAAGGTATTGGAAAAATTATTATATCAGTTCAAATAAATGGCTCACGTTAAATTTTTGTACAAATAGTAATGAAAGGCTCCAAGCTTTAAATTTGGAACCCTAAACTTTTATTGATGCTAGAACTTACAAAAACAATCATTGCCAGTCTAGTAAATTTGAATAAACATGGATTTAAGACACGGACTGATTTCGTGTAACATTAAAATAGTATGGGTATAGGATTATTATCAAACTCATGTTTGCTACAATTACGGATAAAAATCAGTCAGCTAACCAAAATGTAGCTTTCTCAATATTTTCCGGTAGTAATTCTAAACCGGATGACCTAACAAGTAACTCTCTTTTTAATATTTCGTAAAAAATATATCTTTGAAGTGTACAGATCTCAATTTTTTTTAGCTGAATACTTGGACTAGCTATGTAATTCAATGTAAAATCAAGGTCTACTTTTTTTGGGGCTTTTAATCCCTGGCCAGTTTATGGGTCAGTCTTACCAGGTATTATTATGGTATTATATCTGGTCTGTATCCAATCAATATCCAGAAAAAGCCCAACATGGGTATGGTTGTCAAAAGTTCTCATGATCAAGGAAGGGCTCCTCCCCACATTACAACAACTATAAAAAACGACAAACATCTGTCTTTTTTTTTAATAAATGGTATTTTAAAAGAAAATCCCCCATTTTTACTCTTCATTTTTTTATTATCGTCAAAAACCCACCCCCTACCAATCTGACAAAATGGTTGATATCTTTTCAAATAATACAAACACCTTTGAACCTCTTTCACCAACAATCAGTCCCCCTGGAGTTGACTTGGGACCGGGTTTCGTGGCCAGTGCACAAGAATTTTTGGAGATCTTGCGGCACAGGTACCAGAAACCCAACCATACCTTTCACTTCCCTCCAGAAAATTCTGCGAAGAACCGTCCTGCGTTTTTGTTTGTGCCCGGTCATGCTACCTCGGGATCGTTTTTGCAGTCGATGAAGAACACATTTGAGAGAGAATATGAAAAGAGAAGAAACAGAGAAGACGCAGCTCAAGGCAATGTCGAAGGAAACCCTCAGCCCTTCTTGACACTGTCACCACCAAGAATGTTTCAAGCAGTGGATTACTATGAGTTCATGCCCAAGTATTATTCATATGCATCGCTTCGACCTCGGCCCAATTGCAAACCAGACAGTGAGGATTCTCTGGGCAAAGATAAAAAACAAAGAAATGCAGAGGGGTATCTGGTTTATATACCTGACGATACACTGTTGCAGGTGTTTGACGGGTTTCTAGATGAGGGTCAAACAGTCAGTCGGTTACAGCTGCAGGTGGAGCTGGTGGTCAAAGAGGACGACAGCGAAGGTGGCGATGAGAGTGACGCGGGAGTTTGGGGTGCCCTGACCAAGTGTGTGGGGTTGTCCAAAAGTGGAAAGGTGCAAAAAACGTGGGACGTGGAGGCGTACGTGTGGAACGGCAACTCTCGGTTTGGCGAATGGGAGGTTATAGATTAGCGACAAGACGTTTGGTTTTGTGTGTTTGATGAAACAGAGGGAAGCATCCAGGTGTGTTTTAGGATGAAGCTGCTGAAGAACCGGATTGCCGTTGAGGTGCCTGTAACTGGCGATGTTTGCGCAAGAGGAGGTTACAAAGTTTACCCTAACCCTAGAATTTCCCTTTACGGACGTGAACCAAAGTGTGACAAGAACCTTACTATATAAATGGCACTGTGCACTCTGTAATAATAACAAAAAAAGGCCCACCTCCCGCTTAGACCTCCAAGCACACAAAAATCCCACACCACCACCGGTTTTAATTTTTCCTTGTCTCTTGCCCCAATCATTGAGTATATATATTTTTCACCACACGCGTCAGATTAAATTTTGGATCTATCACTTTCCCCATACTTATATTCTTAATTGTTTATTTTAAAAAAAAATAAAATAATGAACTTCTTCCGCAACCTCTCGTCTATTCCCCGAGCCTCCAGCAACTTTGCCGGCATGGCCTCCGCGCGCGCCTTCTCCACAACCCCTGTGGCGCGCAGCAACGTTGCCCGCATGACTCTTGTTGGCCGCGTCGGTTCCGATATTGCCGTCAACAACTCCAAAAACAACCGCAGCTACATCCAGTACAGTCTTGCGGTGAACACCAGTAAAGATCACACCTCGTGGTTTAAGATCGTTGTTTTCGATCCCAACCAGCTGCAGTTCATGGAGAACTATGTTCGCAAGGGGTATGTGTGATTCGAACTCTCGTCAGCAAGTCTTTTGATGCGAATCATGGTTTGTTTTTGACGTGTCAATAAAGCAATTGACTTTTGTGCATGAACTAACCAGCTCCTTTTTTTACTTTTTTGTCCCATTTCTAGAAACCTTGTTTACGTCGAGGCTTCTGCTTCCCAACAGGTCTACACGGCCGAAAATGAGAGAAAGATTACTACCTTGCAACTTGTTCAGCGTATGTTATAATATGGCTCTGTTCTTCTGACGTTAGCTAACTTTTGCTAAAAAAATTTTTAGAATCAATCACCAAGATCAAAACCAAGGCACCTTCTAGCGAAGAGGGTGAGGCTGTTGAAAATGCTGAGGCAGTCGAAGGTTCTGAGGAACAGCAACCTCATGCTTAAAAGCGATTTTCTTTTAAAAAAACAAGGGGGAAAATACTGAACGGAACCCCAAGATAGTTTTTATGGTGAGTTAGGAAGACGGGACTTGAATCAAGGTCTCTTGTGAATATAAATTTGGAATAGAATTAATGGCAAAATATGCTCCTTTACTGTTTATAGATTTTTTTTCTTTCTCCTACTGTTTCAGATACGACTTTTTATCATTATTCCCCGAGTGGACGCTGGCATGAGCTATGGACTGCCCTCGGATGTTTGTATTTTATATATTTTTTAGTTTCAAATTCCCCCCGTTGCTTTAGTTTTAATGAATGATTTAATTGAAAAGATACCAAGTTTTTATTAATAGATAAATTCATCAACTGTTTGTGATACACTTGATGTTATTTTAATGATTTACCAAAAAAAAAGAAACTTCCTATTGTCATATATACTGTTTTTTTTATTATTTGTCATTAGTTGGCACCAACTTAACTGTTGTGGACGATTCCCGTTTTCTTTCCTCTTCATTATCCTTTTCTTCATTTTTCTGGGTTTCTCTGTTGGTCTCATCTTGACTGTCCAGTGCATCGCCATAGTAGTAGACGGCGCCACCTTCAGAATCAGAAAACCCATTCAATTGAGCGCGATGTCTTTCTTGCTGGGTTTCAACAGCACTCATTTCAATGTCCTCAATAGCGCTACTCTCATTGTGACGACCGACGTAGATGGCACTGCTGTCACTAGGGTGTTTGAGGTTGAGAGCAACACAGGAGTTGGCAGCAGACCCTCCTGCGACAGAGCCTGTGCCAAAAATGTCATCTGACGTCAGCTCCTCGGAAAAGTTATAACCCAGACTGTTGAGGTTTTGGAACCTCTGGCTTAGAATGCCTGCATCAGCACTGAGCGTCTTGCCAGCATTCGCATGCTGTTGCGCGTCAGAGTCAAATTTAGTCATGGCCGAGTCTGGGGAGTACAGCGGATGGTTGCTATGTTGCAAAACATGGTGCGGGTACCGGGCGTCTCTTCCATAAAAAACAACATCCTCGGTATGAGCCTGGTTGGACATGGACAGATTGGAAGTAGGCGAAACAATGGGCAAACGGCGTGGAAACCCCTCATGGTACCGGACCTCTTGAGGGGTGACTGTCCCGGTCTTCTGGTGCCCAACAGCTGCCTCGTCATTACCATAGTTAAAGTACGCGACGATTTGAGAATCGTCAATAAACTCTGTACTATTACTTGTGCCACTGTTTCGGCTTTTGCCAAAATGGGGGCCTCCGAGATAATTCTGGGCTTCCAGATCCATGTCGTCATCAAGACTAGTAACCTGGATGGTGCTAAGATCCTTGTAATATTCATCTTGGCTATCATCAAGATCCTTACCAAGAATATCGCTACTCCCGTTTTGACTGTCGTCATTTTCATCCCTCTTTTGACGCATGGTAAAGTATGTGGGGATTCGGAGCTTCATCTTGTCTTCCTTGCGCTTGGCTCTGCGCTCGCGGAAGCTCTTGGGGATAAGATACTTGGAGAAGATGGTTTTGATGGAAGCACCGATCCAGCGGACAATCCAGCCAACCCGAAGAGCATCCAGAATACGCATGTATGCCGAGCGGGCATCCTGGCCCAAACCAAAGATTAAAAAGGCAACATAGGCAAAGGTGCCATACATCCAACGGTCAATGTAGTTTGCCGGGATATATGGTACATACATGATTTCGCTAAAGTACTCATGGATAGCATCGAAATCGTAGCCAGGAATGCGCACATATAGGAGTCGCCCAATGACAATATAGAGAGAAATGGGGAGCATGGCCCCAATAACAATAAAGTCGAAAATCATTAGACGCATAAACTGCAGAGTTGTGAGACCACTGCCTGTGCACATGAGAATGTCACTGAAATCCTTTTTGCGGCGGTAGCAGCCATAGGCACCTCTGACGCCGTAGTAGGCGGCAACAAGAGACCAGATGGGAGTCCAGATACTGTTGATAAGGAAAGAGGGCCAGGTAGTGTCCATGACGATAGCGCATCCAAAATCCTGGGCGATGGCGTAGCGGCGCGGCTGAATCAGGTAGATGAGGGAGACCTCGATGACGGGGAAGGTAGCACAGATGGCCAAATCGATCCATTTCTTCTTGCTTGTTTGGAAGTAGAGTGGGGGGCCCTTGCTTCTGATGAGAAGAGAAAGATTTCGGGCAATGGCGGTGACTCCGCAGATGAAGCCGAAGGAGGCCACGAGCTGAAGCCGGCTGTCGATATCGCAGTAGACCTTGCCGTCCCAGACGTAGGCCCAGAGAGGCCCGTTCCAGATGGCGGCGCCAATAATGTTACTCAAGTTGAGGTACATGAGACAGCTGATTGTCCAAATGATGGGCACGTCGACATGTCGTTTTTTAGAGATGGGGTAAACGGCTCCTCGAGAAGCTCCCCATTGGGCGAGGCCGAGCTGCAAAGCGAGCACGATGGAGAGGAAGGTTAGGCCAATGACGGAGAAGGCGATAACTGTGACGAAGATTTCAGCCATAGTTGAATGTTTTATTGATTCCAGATCAAGCAGATGTGTAAAGATATGAGATGATTCAAAAGTCTTTCCAGCAGACGATTTATCTTAAAAGCAAGATGAATATTAATGTCAAAATGTAGAATTAAAAGAAATATATAAAAAAAATAAAAAAGAGGGATTTCATGATTTATATAATGCCACAATCTTTTCAGTGAGTCTCTCCTTATATTTGAAATACCCCAGTCGCTTTTTTCATTAAAAATGAGTTTGGAGTCACCAAGCTATCCAAAATTTCCTTTTTGGGACATCAACGAACACCCTCCACAATGAACTTTCCTCCCACCTCACCAGGAAAAAAAAATTTGCAGTCTTTCACACAGCAATCGCCAATGCGCAAAAACATCCCCAAATGATCTCACTGCAGTAGCTTCCCAGCGCCATCCCTGGCAATCTTCAAACACTGGCCAGATATGGGAAATTAAGGAATCCCGCAACTTCTATTAGCTGCATATTGATATATATAAACTTATATAAAAGCCTTAAAAGCAAAATATATATACGCCCATCCCTTTATTCCTACTATACAATGTTGGCAGCACGAAGCTTCTTCAGCACAAACTGCTCAAACTTCTCCTCCCGCTCCACAAGCGCCATGTCCTTCCATAAAACCATGTGGCCAATAGCAAGCGAAACGTCCTCGATTCCCTGCTCGCGATCCTCAATCGTGCGGCCCGCCATCATTTGAAACATGGGCCACGAATGCAGCTGCCCCGGAGATGCTGCAATCCGGCAGTTGCCAGCCTTGCTCAGCATATTATAAAGCTCTTCAATCTCAAAACTCAACAGCTCTTCCTCGCCATGCATAATCAAAACGCCACCAGACGGAATCGCCTTGGCCCACCACTCCATAGACCGACACATGCCTGGGTTCTCGTAAACATGCAAAACCCCCTGGGGCAGGTTACTCATCGTCGAGGCCTTCATCAGCTTCCCATACGACTTGTAAAAATACGGCAGCATAAAGTCTGGAGAATGCTTAATCCCATCAATGTCCTGCGCATTTTCGCTAAATGATTTGCACACGGGTGAAATGAAAATGGCAGCATCGGGTTGTACTGGCACAACTCCAGTAACGTGGTACGCAGGCCTTGTAATATGCAACAAAAGCCCTAGACCCAAACTCGCACCATTAGAGTCGCCCATAAGTACAATACTGGCTTGGGGGTGCTTCTTCTTTAAAAGGTTCCATCCAAGCGACACCTGGGACAGTTGTCCAGCATAACTTGTCATGGGGATATGGCCATATTCAAGTGCAAAAACTGCAGGGTTACGGAATCCCTGAAACTGCAAAGAGTAAATCAACTTGACATAAAATTCCAAGTACAGATATGGACTTGCAAAAACGTGTCCTAAAATGAAAAAAATAGTATCAGATGTTATAATTTAATTTAAAAAAAAATCTCTTAAATCCATACCTCCACCATGAACGTAATAAATAACAACATCATATTCTTTCCCACGTTGGGGCGAGCGGATCCAAACGCCCTTAGCCATACCCTATAATAGTAGTTAGTATATAGGTTTCAATCTGGAGTAGCTGTTTTTTTACATCTTCGTAAGGCTCAAAAATTGTATCGCCAATGTAAGAAGCACCACTGCGCCAACGACGAAACCGATAAAGCCAAGTCCAGACATCCTTTGAGTAAAACACAAACCCAGCAGTGTTGGGCTTAACGTTGCTCATGCTCCAGCGTAAAAACTGGGCCAAGCCAAATTCGAGCCAGTTGGTACGCTGGGCAAATACAGACTGTTTGTCGATCGGTGTAAAGATTCTCTGTTTAAAGACTTGGAAAGGCATGTAAATTCCTTGAAAAAAAAGTCAATAAGTTAGAAAAAGTTGAGTGAATACATCATCACATCGGTACCAAGAAAATAGCTAAACCCCAAGACGAGAAAAATATAGGGACCAAAGCCCACTTTGCGCACAAAAAAGAATGAAACTAGTGACCCGTAGGCCAATATATCTAGCGAATTGATTTGTTTCATTGAAGATCTAATGGCTTGTATTAAGAGAAAAACAGGAAAAGGTCTATATCACAATGAGTATGTAACGTTATAAAAAAAAAGAAAAAGAAGAAGATGGAAATAAAAAAATTTAAGGTAAATGATGTAAATTTTTATATCCTCCAAAATCATTGTCTACTTAGCTTTCCGGCTCTCACTCCGCATTTGTTTAATCTCGTAGGTTTTTGTGTCATAAACTTTGCAGAGCTCAACCTCAACTCCGGCCCGCTTTAGCACATTTATCCAATACATTTGTCGTTCACTCAAATGATCATGCTCGGATTTGACTACAAAATATTAGCAACTGATAAAAAAATCTATCTTTTGTTCGATTACTTACCTTCGGAAAACTTGACCTCTTTGGTCTCGGGGTTCCATAAACTGCGGCGACTATTAGCAAAAAAAAAAAAAAAAAAGTCACACTACTCACATCAAATCAGGCATTCCAGCAGAAAGCGTTCTATAATCTTTAGCAAGCGTCAAACAAATGTCATGCATCGCCTGTGGCCCTAGTCCCTATTCCTCAGTTAGCAATCTTGTACGGTAAAAAATGGCTTCAAAAAAACATACCTCTGCAATAGCCAAGAGATCCTCAAGATCATACCATGCTAGACCAACACAAATGGTTTTTCGAGGGCTTTCGCGGTCATGAACCATTTTGATTTGGTTGAGAATAAACTCGGGCGAGTAACCAGAATCGGTCTTGCTCAAGATTTGCTCCAGTCGTTTGTCAATGGCACTCTTTCTATTGGCATAAAACGATGAACTGAACAAGTCCAGAGGCATGGACTGGCAATGGTGCTGAAATACAGACTGCCTTGTATCAGAGCTCAGTAAGCTCAGCGAAGAATCATCGGGATCAATCTCGGTCTCCTGGGCAGTGTTTGGATCGCTGAACAAAATGTCCCAAAACAACAATGCGAAAAAGGTGGCCAAAATGGCGTTTTCCGAATGAACGCCGCGATACCCAAACGTCATCTGGTAGTACTGCAGCGCGGCGCCCTCAACCGTGAGCGACATTTCCGGGTTCTCGAGGTCCTGCCAAAGAGGCCGGAAAAACGTTTCGTGGTGGTCGTTGCGGAGCGGAATTAAAGCCAGGGCTTTTTCGCTGCCTTCCGCAAAAAGCTGCGTCTGCTTAACAGGGTTCTGGCTATCCCGCTTGAGCTGGTTGATCATCCTCATGGTGGCCGCCACAATGTCCTCGGACGCCCGCGGCCAGCCAATGGTGCGCTCGGTGGGGGGTATCAATGGGTCATACGAAAAGTCAAGCCGGTCTTTGACGGGTACTTTCAACAGCGACTCCAGCCTGGTGATCCGTCGCTTTAACGCAATGTGGGCCACTTCATGGATGCTCGAGTCCTGTAACCCGGCTACGCAAGTCTCCATAGCCTTGGTATACCAAAAATGCTTGGTTTTTTCCTCCAGGAGCTTTGCCAGGTTCGAAGCGGTTTGCGGGTCGGCCGACTTTAGTTTCTCGGTGATGGAGCTCATTTGTTTGGCAATCGGCTCCAGCTCTGGCGACTGGATCTCGTCCATAATGCTGAGCGCAAACGCCGTGTTTTTGGCCAAATCGTTCATCTCCACCTTGGCCATGCGGTCGTAGGTGGTTCCGCGCCGCCGCGCATGGTACAGCTTTTGGCCGAGGTATGCCTTGTAAAAAGTCCACTCCGCTTCAGGGGTTTTGACAAACGGAATGATTTTGATGGCCGCTCCAACGCCTATCCATTCCGGCGTGTAGTACAGCGATCTGTTGTTGTTTTGGGCCGAGCGGCGGACCTCGTGGGGGTCACAAAAGGACGCGGCGAAAAGTGAGGGCATGATTTCGTCGTGGATCTTGCCAAAGTAAAGCTCATGCGCCCTTGTTTCCTTGTCTTGGTCGGCGCGCAGTGTCAGAAGCTCCTCGGCCTGGTACAGAATGTCGCTGGCGCGCTCGTACTCGAGAAACACCTTGCGGTCGGGAAAAAACGCGGGGGTGCGCGAGACGGGGTACTCGGGGAAGTTTTTGAGCCGGAACGCGGCGAGGAGCGCGCTGCGTTCATACTCGGCGTCAAAGTCGCGGGCGCGGAAATAGGCGAGAAACGCGCGGTGGAAAATGGCACAAACCACGGGATTGATGTGGATGGGCTCGTCGCCCAGATGGGTCTTGATGTGGGCCATGACTTTGCGAAAGCCTTGCGTCCGCTGGTCCCTTGCCGGGTGCGAAGAGGCGGGCTGGAAAAACAGCGACAGGCTTGGCTGGGTGGTGGATTTGGCGATAGCAGCGATGAGCTCATTGCGGCCAATCTCGCGCCGCCTCTCGCTGTTCTTGGTGACGGAGGAGCGTGGGGGGTGTCTGGCGGAGGTTTGGATCTTTAGGTCCTTGCAGATTTGGCGGAGCAGTTTGAGAGGCACGAGCCCCAGGCTACGTTTGAGGGGCGCCGCATCCACATTGTGACGGAAAATAAAAGAGTCCGGCGCGCGGTCCGGCTCCCCCACGATCTGGGCCACCTTGTCGGTCAGCTCTTGCTGCAGATCGTCGTCTTGGTTGGCGCAGAGGTTCAAGAATTCCGGATTAAAGTCCGGGTCGGTGGCTACAAAATGGTACCCGCGGGAGAGCTCCTCGACGGCCTTGTGCGCGTCGCACGTCAAGCCGTACTTGAGATAATCGTCGGTCGTGATCCACCCGGGCCGGCGAAGATACAGACGCATGAACAGGTACCGGCCATGGTCGCTCAGCTCGTGCAAAAAGAAGTAAAGGCAGTTGAGCTCGCGCTTGTTGAAGAGATGCTTTTCTTCTGCGAAAACCGTGTGGAGGCATTTTGTGGCAAAGATAATGTACGGGCTGGAGGCGAGCCAGGACTTGGCCTGCTTGCTGTTAGGCTGCCGGGGCTCGTCGATTTGTTCTAACGACTCATCGCAATAAAAGGAGCCTTCATCTTCATCATCAGACATTTGGCAAGTTCATAAAGGACTACAAGATTCTAACGTCATAAAAGGGTTGAATTTGTTATATTTGTTACAAAATAGTTACAGAGAATGAAATTGAAAAATAATTGCCAGCAATATTTAAAAAAAAAAACAAAGAAAATGCAAAATATATAACCCTTAAGCAAGAGAGCCATAGGGATCCCATCTAGGCAAGACCTTGAAATCTTTGGCCTTCCAAATATCAGTGTACTTCTTGCCAATGTACTTGGGAGTGGTGACGACCTGGTAGACATACTCGTCAAACCACTTGTCAGACATGGTGAAATAGCCCTTGTCACCAACGTCAGTGCCCCAAGAGTTCATGACCTTCCACTTGACGGGCTTGCCGTCCACAATGTCGACGCCAGTCAAGAGCATGGCGTGGGTCATCTGGGAGAGACCAAGACGGACACGGTCGGCCTTGTCAAGGTTAAACTTGGTATTGTATGCCAGCTGGAAATCCCAGGCTTCAGTGTCCATGATACCAGAAAGACTGTCGCTAAACTGGCCCACATCAGAGCCAAAGAAGACAGCCTCGTCATTCTGGATGGCCGTGATGGCGGCCTGCTTGAGCACATCAATGGGGACGTTGACAAACTCAAGAGGCTTGCCACCCTGCATGTTGTTGTTTCTATCAACAGTGTAGAGCTCATCGTAGGGGTTTCTAGGATCATGGATGAGAGAAAAGTAGCTTGAGACATCAAACTTGACAATGTCTTGGTAAAAGCCCAAGGGGGTGGTAGTGATGGAGTGGTACTTTCCATAAGTATCAGTGTACTCCCAGGTAAAAGTGTCGGTGGGCTTGGGGGGGGAGCCAAAAGTGATTGTGAGAATGTTGAAAATCTCCTGCATGTACTTTTCCTTAAGCACGCTCAAGGTAGTAATGTCGGCATTCTGTTCAAGCTTAGCCTTACGAAGGTTAAGACCAAACTCTCTAATCTTGTTGCTAATGATGTAGTCAATCTTGTAAGAGTTGTCCGAGCTAAAAGACTCGGGAAAGACAGTGCGAGGCACAAGACCGTATTTTTGGACAATGTTGATGAGGAAGTCCCATTGGCCACCGTCAGAGACATCATCCAGTAAGAGGGCAGCAACAAGGCGGCTGTCAAGATCATAGTCGGCAGTTTCAATCAAGTTTTGCAAAAAGTAGTTGCACTTCTCGAGCTTGTCATAAAAGAAAAGAAACGACTGAGAGAGCTGGAACTCATCAATCTTGAGTCTTGTCTGGATGCCAATGCGGAGCAAACTGGTACTGGCAAAAAGCCAGCATCTACCGCTCGAGTGCTGGTTGGTGATGGGGGCACCTTCGTTAGCAATGAGTTCAGAAAACACGTGGACCGAGTCGTCCTGGAAGACCTTGGGGTTCTTGATAATGTTTGCAATGGCACCCTTGGTGATTGCAGCTTGGGCGAGGCGGTTTTTGGGGTCGGCCAGGACCTCGGACTCCCATTCGCCGAGGCTGTCAGTCGAAATGGGGTTGGCAGTGCCTGAGATTCTAGTCTTTGAAGACAAAATGAGGCGCGACAGTTCCTCAGTGAGGTTGTCAGCCGAAGAGGGAGCAGGCGCAATAGCGAGCTTTTCAGAGGGTGCCTTGTATTGGCGGGATTGTCTAGGAGCTTGAACTGATTCGGTATTGCCCATGATTACAAAAGTTGAGTGATGAGAAACTAAGTTGAAAGAGAAAAAAAGGGATATAATAAGGAGAAAAAAAAAGATAAAAGTGGTTACTAAAAAGAAGAAGAAAAAAGACTTTAAGAGGGAAATTGAGAGCTATTTATATGTCAATCGATGGTCTGTTTAAGTGTGACTAAACGTCATTTTATTTTTGGGGAGGAGGCTTATCAGTTGGTGCAACCAGATAGTGCATTTGAGAACCCTACTGGTTTCCAAATTAAACGAGATAAGAGCACAATTTTTGTTAAAAGAGAGTCACGTGCAGTGCCACTCAAAAGACCTGAGCGGGGTTTGAGCCGATTGAACTGTTTTTTTGTTAAATATAAAAAGATAAGACATGGGGGGAAAATATTAAAAATTAAAAATTAAACAGAAACCTTTAAAATACGAACAGACCGGTCCTCACTAGCAATCGCAAGCAAGTTGGAGGGACTCTTGTCACCATCAAGACCGGCGAGATTCTCAGGATGCGGGTTCCAAGCAAGCTTTGTGATTCGTCCCGAGGGCGTAATGGTGGAATCGACCTTGACGGCAAGCGCGGCGTCAATCTTGTGGTCTGCAGCCGCATTCTCAAGATCGAGCTCAATTAGACTGACGGCGCCGTCATCGAGACCAGCAGCAAGAACATGCTTGCCAATTTCCGGCATATATTTGATATCGATTGCAGTGACTGATTCCTTAAACTGGATACCCAGGACATTTTCCCACTTCTTCTTGTCCGCTGCCGAGTCGTCCGAGGGAGAGGCTTGTGTCCAGACCTTGACTGTTTTGTCACGAGAGGCGGTGAAGAAGTAATAGGCCTTGTTGCCTGGGATGTGTGCCCAGCAGCAGTCCCAGACAATACGTGTGTGGAGCTTGCTGGTTTCAAGCAGATCAAAGATGGAGTTGCCGGTTTCCTGGATGCTTGTGTTGTTGCGTTGCCAAAGAGCCCAGGTACGGTCACGCGAGACGGAAAGAAGGTACTTGTCGTCGGGGGAGAATTTGAGGGAGGTTGGGGTGAGGGTGTGAAAGGAAAGTGGCTTGAATTCCTTTTGCCACGTCTGCGTGTCGGTTATCCGGATGACTGCATGGTCTTTGGAGTTTGCTTTACAAGAGGACACCACAAGAGAGCGGTCGTGGGAGATGGCGAGAGTGGTTACTTCATAACCGTGGCCGTAAATTTTCTCAATTTCGGGCCAAAGGGTCAAGCGCTGGAGCTGGTCCTCAAGGGGAGGGGCATGTTCGTCAATTCCAATGTCTTCTGTAGCCTCAGTGCCCATTTCCTTGTCCTCCTCGGCAACTTCGTCGACAAGATCCGCGTCTCCGGAGCCGGCCTTGTTTGAGAGCCCCAGGGCAGGGACGGTTGCGGCTCCCGAGGATAGGGCCTCGGTGTCGATGGTCAAGCCGATGGTATTATTGAGAAGAGTGGCGAGGGATTTTGTAATGGTGAAAGCCCGCAAGACCTTTTCGTCACCGGCGCTGACGAAAACGGATGGAGAGAGAGACTCAATGGCAATCATGTCGTAGCCGTGGATTTGGGGGCGAGCCATTTCGTACCACTTGTGTTTTGTGCCGGGTGGGGTGGTTGATGATTTGAGCCAGGGAGCAAAGAGGCGGGTAGTTTTGTCGAGCCCCGTGCTCAAGAGGTATCTGCCGTCCGTTGACCAGCTAACGTCAGTGACGCTTTTGAAGTGGCCGGAGATGCCGCGCTCTGGTTTCCAAATGTGGGAGTTTTCGTCGACTTGGGACCAGCATTTCCATGCGCCGGTGTTTGAGAGGGAGATGATGAAGCGGTAGTCGGAGCCTATCCAAGAAGAGAACCACATGCCGCCATAAGCACCTGTGGCGGTGGAGGCGCCCTTAATGGAGATATCGCCGAGCTGAGTTTTGGAGAGCCAGACGCCGGAGAGTTGGTCTGGGGACCAAATCATGATGGAGGAGTCGGCTGAGGAAGACATGAGCTGGAGCTTTGAGGGGTGCCATTGAAGAGAGTAGATCCAGTCGTCGTGGCCAATGATCAAGGCATCGAACTTCATAGAGTACTGAGAGTGGGATGAGGAGGAGGTATTTAATGGATAAACCTTGTTTGAGAGCTGACGTGTTTGTTCGTCTTCGTAGTCGTGGATGTTTTGTTCTGCAGAAGCCAATGGGTCATATGAGCCTTGGAAGAGATTCCATATACGGATATATCTGTCCTGGCAGCCCGAGGCTAGGTAGATTGATCCGTTTGGTTGGATGTTGGAAAAGGCGAGGGCGCGGACCCAGTCGCTTTGGCCCTCGAGTTTTGCGGCTTCGGAGAAGGGCTGGTCGGGCCCGCCGACGTAGATGTAGGTGTATTTGCTGGTATTGCCGACGGCGACAGCAAACTGGTCGGGTTGAGGGGGGTCATTGGGGGAGGGATTGTTGTTGGGTAAAAAGGCAATGGCAGAGGCGAGAGGTAGAGTTGAGACGCCGAGGTTGAGGTTGCTGATTAGAGAGACGGGGGAGTCAGGGATGGAGAGATCGACGACCCAAAAGGCGAGGTGGCCGTCGGAGGAGCCGGAGACAATGACTGAGGAGAGGGCTCCTTTAGTCGCGGAGAGGGTGGTGACGGATTGTTGGTGGTGATCACCAAACTCTTGTAAAAGGGAGTATGAGAGGGAATCGCTGTCTCGACTCCAGACATTGACCTGGCCGTCTGCGGAGGCGGAGATGATGAGGGCGCCGTTTTCGACAAACTTGACGCAGGTGACTTCAGCGGTGTGGCCTTTAAGGGAGAGGTAAACGTTGGAGGGAGTCTATATGGGTGGTTAGATTAATGGAGGGGATGGGAAGAACGGAAGGGAGCATACCAGAGGTCTCCAAAGGTTGATGAGATGGCCGCCTCCAAAGGCCAAGATTTCGTTTGTTTGGTCCCAGTCGGCCGAATCGACGTGGCGGTTCGCACCAATGGCAATAAGCTCGTTGCTTATAGACAAGGGCATTATTTGGTATGATGGATGAGCGAAGAGTAGGTGAGGAAGAGTTGTGGGAAGGTTGTGCTGATTTGAAAGAGCGGTGGATTTGTTTTTAAAAATAAAAAAAATTAGTAATAAAATATTAATCTGGTCATGTGTTTGTCATGTGACCTTTCACGTGCACGTCACGTTGGTGTCACTGGGTGTTTGGTTGGGATGATTACGATTCTGAGCGATTTGATTGGTCGGTGGAGCAACCCGCCGTTAGCGGCAAAGAAAATTTTCAGCAAGGACCCAAAAACGAAAAAAGGAGATCAGCCTTGATTGACGGTCGCGGTAGCAAATGAGCATGCAGGGAATGCTACGTTCCGAGATGTTTTTTTAAAGATCTACAGAACAGATGAAGAGCTGATCAGCCTAAAAGTTTATGTTCTTGGGCTCACGGGCTTTAGTGGATGGTAGGGAGGTTTTGTTGGTGCAGGTGATGTTTAGTGGGGAGAAAAAGAAGAGTGTAGCGCTTGCTGAGTCATTTTGAAAAATTTTGGCCGTATATAATACTCACAAAAAAAAAATTTCCTTAAATAAAGACCAAAAGCCCAGTCGATTTTTTTCTTTTTAATTTTTTTGCTCTTTTTCTTTTGCTAACCATCACTCCCTCTTTTCTTTTCTTTAAAAAAAAAATGCTTGCGTTTCAACGTGCTAAGAGCAATCAAATGCTCGGTAAGCGTCTCGCCAGGTAAGTTCATTTCATTCTATTTTAAATCCTTACTAACTCGGGCGTAGATCTTTCCAGACCGGTGCGATTAGATGCAAAGATAACCAGCTCAACAAGGTGTCCGCAACCATCACCAAGGCCCTGGACCAGGGCCCATCCCAGGCAATGCTTTACGGTACCGGATTCAAGAAGGCGGACTTTGACAAGGCCCAGGTCGGTATTTCGTCTGTTTGGTGGACGGGTAACACATGCAACATGCACTTGCTTGATCTCAACTTCAAGGTCAAGGAGGGTGTTGAGAAGGCCGGGCTCAAGGGCATGCAATTCAACACGATTGGTGTTTCGGATGGTATGTCGAACGGCACTGAGGGCATGCGATACTCGCTGCAGTCGCGCGACATTATTGCTGACTCGATCGAGACGATGATGATGGCGCAGTACTACGACGCCAACATTTCGATTCCCGGGTGCGACAAGAACATGCCTGGTGTGTTGATGGCCATGGGCCGCGTCAACCGACCCTCCATCATGGTCTACGGCGGCACTATTGATCCCGGTGTGGGCACATGTGGCAAGTTCAAGGACCAGCCCTTGGACATTATTTCCGTTTTCCAGTCGTACGGCCAGATCTTGGCCAAGGAGATTTCCGAGGAGGAGCGCGAGGACGTGATTGAGCACGCGTGCCCTGGCGAGGGTGCCTGCGGCGGTATGTACACTGCCAACACCATGGCCTCTGCCGCTGAGTTGCTGGGTATGTCGCTTCCCGGGTCGTCTTCGAACCCTGCCCGAAGTGCTGCCAAGTACCAGGAGTGCATTGAAGCCGGTGAGGCCATCAAGAATCTTTTGCGTATTGGTCTGACCCCCCGCGACATTATGACCAAGACTGCTTTTGAGAACGCCATTACGTATATTATTGTGACTGGTGGTTCTACCAATGCCGTTTTGCACATGATTGCGATTGCCAAGTCGGTGGGCGTTGATTTGACTGTGGACGACTTCCAAAAGATTAGCGATAAGACACCGTTCCTTGCAGACTTCAAGCCCTCGGGCAAGTATGCGATGGCCGACCTGCCCAAGATTGGAGGCACGCCTGCAGTTGTCAAGTTTTTGTTGGAGGAGGGGCTGATTGATGGAAGCACCATAACATGCACTGGTAAGACTCTTGCTGAGAATGTGGAGAAGCTGCCTGGGTTCCCTGCCGGTCAGAAGATTATCCGACCCTTGTCGAACCCGATCAAGCCCACCGGTCACTTGCAGATTCTTCGCGGCACTCTTGCGCCGGGCAGTGCTGTTGCCAAGATCACGGGCAAGGAGGGCACATACTTCAAGGGCAAGGCTCGTGTGTACAATGACGAGGTTGAGTTTATCCACTCGCTGGAGCGGGGCGAGATCAAGAAGGGCGAGAAGACCGTTGCCGTGATTAGATACGAGGGGCCCAAGGGTGGGCCTGGTATGCCTGAGATGCTGAAGCCCTCGTCGGCGTTGATGGGATACGGTCTGGGCAAGGACGTTGCGCTGTTGACCGACGGACGATTTTCGGGAGGATCTCACGGGTTTTTGATTGGCCACATTGTGCCTGAGGCAGCAGAGGGCGGGCCCATTGCGCTTGTTGAGGATGGCGATGAGATTGTGATTGACAGTGACAACAACAAGATTGACTTGAACGTTGATGAGGCCGTTTTGGCCGAGCGCAAGAGCAAGTGGACGCCTCCCAAGCCACGATACACTCGGGGCACTCTTGCCAAGTACTCTCGACTTGTATCTGATGCCAGTCACGGCTGTGTGACTGATCTTGCACGGGACGAGTATTAGAGGATTTTATATAATGAGTAACTATTTTTTATGTGTATTTACGAAGATAATCAATGAATTGATATGACCATGAATTGGGGGGGGGGGTTATGGAGAGGGGTTTATAGTAGTTTTTATCTGAGGATCTCGTGGGGACCATAGTTGGGGATAGAGTTTTGAAGGGGGAGATGGTGAGGAATTGAAAAGGTTTATGGGAGGTTTCTTTGGTTTTTTCTGGAAATTTTGATGATTTAGCGGGAAGGTAAACAGAAGATGGTTTTTGGGATGGGTTATGGTTGCTATTTGCTATGTGTGTGGTGGGATTATCATGTGGCGAGGCTTTAGGCAGATGATGTCATTTGGGCGAGCTGATGACATAAGTCGTGAGAATTTCTTTTTTTAGGCGGGAGGGCTGATTTAGTCGAGGAATAGAGATTGAAGAGTCTTTAAGAACTGGAGAACAATCAAAGCGTAAAGTGGAAGGCGACCTTTTACGTTTAGGGAAATATTAAAAACGCGGGATTATTGAAAGAGGGGGCGACCCAAGCAAAAAGACACAAGATAGAACGCGTAGGAAGGTTCTTTTTTTCACCATAAGCATAAACCGAACGCCCATTCTAAGTTTCAGAACAAGTCTCACGAGATTAAGTCCTTTTCAGGTGGGGGGTTTTTGGGTCCAGGCATCGTAGGATTATCGAGGAGTGCAATTCAAGCTCTACAACAAGGTGCGTCACGTGGCGCGCCCCCAAGGCAGTCCCGAGAGAAACAGATTAGTCAGCGCAGGCCATGGCATGACGTAACGCCGAAGCCGCGGGCAGACCAAAAGAGCGGAGCCAGCCGCCCCCCCGCCAGCCAGCCCACAAACAAAGGCGGGTGGCAGAAAGCAGCAAGCAAAGACTGGCGGGGAGATTGGAGGACGTGAAGGGGGAGAGGCCGAAAGGAGGCTCCAAAAAAGAAGGAAAGAGCCTTTTAGGGTTGCCCGAAATGTCAGGTTCCATTAACAACAACAATCTTTCGAGAAATGGTTGTGTACAGTCTCGCAGGTACCAATGAGATATACACTGTGATTTATGGAGGGGCTGGGCTATGTGGTACTTTAACAGACAAGGAGGGGTGGCAGAACAAAAAGGCAAAAATAAAAAAGTTGCCTTTCTACGCTGCTCGTTAGAAAAAAAAAATATAAAGTCTCTGCATTCCCCCCCTTTTTTTTTTTTTTCTTTCTTATAAACTTACCCTTTTTTTTATAATAGTAAATTATATTTCCCTCAACAACAACCCTCTTAATACACAACCACAATGCACCGAACATACTCTCTCCGTAACAGCAGAGCCCCTACTGCTGCCCAGCTCCAGAACCCCGCCCCTCCCCCATCCACAACCAAGTCGGGCCGCTTCTTTGGCAAGGGCTCAATTGGTGAGTTTTTCCCAGAAACCCCTCCCTCTACTCTACTAACAATTGACAGCCCACTCGTTTAGACGCTCGACTGCCGGCTCCTTGGGCCCCGAGCTCGCCCGCAAGCTCGCCCAGTTGGTGAAGATGGAGAAGAATGTGATGCGCTCAATTGAGCTTGTTGCCCGCGAGCGCCGCGAGGTGGCCAAGCAGCTGTCTGCGTGGGGCGAGGAGAGCGACGAGGACGTGTCGGACGTGACTGACCGCCTGGGCGTCCTCATTTACGAGATTGGCGAGCTGGAGGACCAGTTTATCGACAAGTACGACCAGTACCGCATCACGCTCAAGGCCATTCGCAACATTGAGGCCTCTGTGCAGCCCTCGCGCGAGCGCAAGCAGAAGATTACCGACCAGATTGCCCACCTCAAGTACAAGGACCCCAACAGCCCCAAGATTGTGGTCCTGGAGCAGGAGCTGGTGCGCGCCGAGGCCGAGTCGCTGGTGGCCGAGGCCCAGCTGTCGAACATTACGCGCGAGAAGCTCAAGGCCGCCTTTAACTACCAGTTTGACGCCATTCGCGAGCACTCGGAGAAGCTTGCTCTGATTGCCGGCTACGGCAAGGCGCTGCTCGAGCTGCTCGACGACACGCCCGTCACTCCTGGCGAGTCGCGCCTGGGCTACGATGGCTACGAGGCGTCGAAGCAGATTATCATTGACTGCGAGAATGCGCTTGCCTCGTGGACCCTGGACCAGGCCACGGTCAAGCCCACGTTGTCGATTCGCCGCGCCGATGCCGACGAGGCTTACTCTTTGGAGGGCCACGAGGGCCAGCAGGAGTTTGAGGAGGAGGAAGAGGAGCCCGAGGAGGAGCCCGAGGTTGAGGAGCCCGAGGTTGAGAAGCCTGCTGTTGCGACTGCCTAGACGACTGAGATGTGTATGTGCCGATAATTTGTCCCTTTTTTTGCTGTTTCTTGTTAGTATTTTATATATAAAGTCTATATATGATAATTTTAATTTTTTTTGTATAAAGGTGGAGGCTAAAAAAGGGCTGAGAGGTGGTATGATAAATTTTTTACTCACTGTGTACATTGCCCAAGGGCGTGTGGGTGCAGTGGCGATACCCCCAGCACACAAAGGCCTTTTGTGATTACGTATGGGACGTCAATTGGGGGCGAGCCTTGGGAGTTTCTTTTTCAGACACTCTCGGAACAGCTGGCTTCCTCTTTTTCTCCCAGCTCGAAAGCCTTTTGGAACCCCCCAGTCTTCCTTTGGAATGAAGCGCAGCGGGCGTCCACCACTTTAGGCTTCTTCTGCCTCGCGCATTCCTGCCTCGCGCTGCTTTTTTGTGCGCGCGCACCTCCCAGACCGAAGTGTATATCGTGGTCTGTCTCCGCCGCACTTACCACTTAGACCATACGCCTCGAGGTTCACTCTTTCTGTAACACAAATGTAACACCCTCCTTCGGGTCCCTACCCGACTCCACAACCCGCCCCGGGTCCCTTCCTCTCGTGGTTACTTTCCTCTTTGAAAAAAAAAAAAAAAATCCTCCGCCTCTCTCCAAAATTTTTTTCACTTTTCTTCCATCTTCCCATCTCCCCATCCCATCCAACCCACTATGGCCCCTCCGCCTCCTTCGTTTACCCTCGACTCTCGAGCCGTCAGTGGCATCACAGGGTAAGCCTTTCTGTCTCGCCGTCTCTCCCTCCCCTCTAACCCGCCTTCAGCTCCATCTCCATTGCCTGCTGGATCATCGTCTTTACCCCCCAACTCTACGAAAACGTAAGTCCTTCCCCCCTCATCCACCCCCTCTAACCACCCACCCAGTTCCGCCGCAAAAATGCAGACGGCCTCTCCCTCATGTTCGTCATTCTCTGGCTCTCCGGCGATATCCTCAACGTCGCCGGCTCCATCCTCCAGGGCGTCCTCCCCACCATGATCACCCTCGCCTTCTACTACGCCATCGCCGACCTCATCCTCCTGCTCCAGATCCTCCTCTACAACCGCAAAAACGCCCTCTCCCAGAAAATCGACCCCTCCCACCTGTCCCCGGCAACCCCGCTCCTCGAGTCCTTCGAGGACGAGGAAGACGACGACTCCCAGCCCGCAGACTCCTTCTTCAACCCCCATCCCCACCACGGTACCTTTGACGCCGAGCCCGCCGCCTCCCCCGCGCCTCTCCCCGCAACCCAGCCGCCGCCCATGCCTCTCTACAAAACCATCCTCATCAACACGCTGATGGTGACCGGCGTCATTCTGGCCGGCGTCGCCGGCTGGGTCTTCTCGCAGCTGCGCAGCGCGCCCAGCCAGCCCCCCTCCGAGCCCGAGCCGCCGCTCCACTTTGACTTCTGGGGGCAGGTATTTGGCTGGGGCTGCGCCGCGCTCTACCTGGGCTCGCGCATCCCGCAGATCCTCCTCAACTTCCGCCGCAAGTCCGTCGAGGGCATCTCCTTTTTGTTCTTCCTCTTTGCCTGCCTCGGCAACCTCACCTACGTCATCTCCATTCTGGCCCTCGACATGTCCTGGCGCTACATTCTGATCAACGGCTCCTGGCTCGCCGGCAGCTTCGGGACCCTGCTGCTCGACTTTATTATTTTTGCCCAGTTCTGGATTTACAACCGAAACGAGGACGACGACGATTATGAGGATGAGCCTTAAGTAGCTAAATGTACATTATTTTGAATATATTACCGTAGAATCTTTTTTTTTTCACCCCGACATAAGTCCTGCGGCTCACCCACTTACCTCCGCCCAGCTTTTAACCCATTGTGTCTCCCATATCTCACTTTTTTCACTCACTCTAAAGATAACATGAGTTACGCATGAGACTACCCAACAAAGCTTCTAGCAATTCTCTATTTAATCCCCTCAAAATCCCCTTTCCCCTTTTTTTCTTTCTTCACTTTCCCTCCCAATGTCATCCCCTTATACTCTAGATAGAGCTGCCATCAGCGGCATCGCAGGGTACGTTTCCTTCCCACTAGCACAAGCTTATCTCTAACCTCTCTCCAGCTCCATCTCAATTGCCTGCTGGATTATCGTCTTCACGCCCCAGCTTTATGAAAACGTAAGTAGCCCCCCCTTGGTTAACCCTCCCCGTCTGACTCGCCGCCTAGTTCCGCAGACAGAGCGCCGACGGCCTCTCGCTCATGTTTGTCATTCTCTGGCTCCTGGGCGATATCCTCAACGTCGCCGGCTCCATCCTCCAAGGCGTCCTCCCCACCGTCATCATCCTCGCCCTCTACTACACCTTTGCCGACATTGTCCTGATCATCCAAATGTACCTCTACAACCACCGAAACTGCGCCCCGGCCTCCCCCAAACTGCGCCCGCGGGCCGCCTCCACCGCCTCCGCCGTCACCCCGCTGCTCGAGGCCCTCGCCGAGGCCGAGCAGGCCGTCCAGAGCGACGAGGCCAACCGAGAGTTCACCTTCATCAACACCCACCGCCGATACAGCCGCGTCTCGACCAGACCCCCGGGCGCCGCTGCCGCCGCCTCTCCCGCCCCGCAAGACGACCCCTTCGGCCCGCCCATCGAGCCCGTGCCCTCGCTCGCCGAGCCGCAGCCGGCGCCCGAGCCGTCCTCCTCCGCGCTCACCAACACGCTGCTGGTGGCGGGCGTCGTTCTGGCGGGCGTGCTGGGCTGGCTGGCGACGACGTACTACCACTCGCGGCCCGGCGCGCCGCCGTCTGAGCCCGAACCCCCGCTCGAGTTTGATTTCTGGGGGCAGGTGTTTGGGTGGGGGTGCGCGGCGCTGTACCTGAGCTCGAGCATCCCGCAGATTGTGCTCAACTTCCGGCGCAAGTCGGTCGAGGGCGTGTCCTTTTTGTTTTTCCTGTTTGCGTGCCTCGGCAACCTCTCCTTCATGGTGTCCATTCTGGCCAGCAACCCGACCTGGCGCTACATTCTGATCAACGGCTCGTGGCTCGTCGGCAGCCTGGGCGAGTTCATCATGGACGTGTTTATCTTCTTCCAGTTCTGGATCTACAACGAGCGAGGCTCCCGCAAGGCCAGCGTCAAGTAGAAAGACCCTGCATGTGGGCTAGTATTTATATAAACAAGGTGAAGAATAAAGTGGAGAGAGCCCTTCTGAAAAAAAAGAAAAGTCCGTAGTCCAAAATGAGTCTTCAAGCGCTCGTTCGCGATACCCCAGATAATCCCCAACCCTTTTTTTTCAAATTTACCCGCTGGTTCAACTAGTCACGCCTTTATCAGAAAAAATAGCCAGGCAGCGCGCTTAAAACTTTCAAATCCACTCAAAAGATGCCCTTCAGCTTAAAACTCGGCCTCAGACCCGTGGAGCGTCTGCGCGGACCCGACGGGTTCGTGACTCTCCGAGATCTTGTTCACGCGGCCTCCCTGCGAGAAAAAATCTCCCCGTGCCTCCAAATACGGCAATGAAGCCTTTTTAGATAACGCTGTTGACTCAAAGCCTGGCTGATACCCGCGCGGCAAGGCCTGAGATAAAAAATTTTCCCAGCTTCTACGTGTGGCTGTTCAAACTGCTTCCACACGCTCGTGCAAATTCCCAGCACTGATGGGCAACTCATCCCGACAAACGGTCTTCTCCCGCCAAAGCCTCAGGGGAGCCGTCCTGCCCCCACGCGCCATTTATCGCTTTCGCTCGTCCTTTGGAGATGAAAAATGCTTGGTGTTGACTCAATGGAACTGGAGATCTTGGGAAAAATTTTCTTGACAAGTGGAAATCAGTAGGGCCACAAAAGGGTTTAAATACAGCGGTATTTGGCGTCTTTCTTGTTTTTGGCTTCACAAAACCACCCAGAAACACACCCTCAACTGTAACCATGGTCCTGCCTCCCGCCTTTGCCCTCGACTCTCGAGCCCTCAGTGGAATCTCCGGGTACGTCTACCATCCCCCCTCTTACCACACTCCCTCTAACTCCCTCCCAGCTCCATCTCCATCTCGTGCTGGATCATTGTCTTTACGCCTCAACTTTATGAAAACGTACGTCTGTCCCTCCCAAGCTCTTCCTTCCCACCTAACTTTTCCAGTTCACCCGCAAAAGCGCCCAAGGCCTCTCCCTCACCTTCCTCCTCATGTGGCTTGTCGGCGATATCCTCAACGTCGCCGGCTCCATCCTCCAGGGCGTCCTCCCTACCACAATCGCCCTCGCCATCTACTACACCATCGCTGACATTGTCCTCATTGCCCAGGTATTTCTCTACTCGCCCAAAAACCCCTTCTCCAAGCCTCCCCCACCCACAATCATCTCCTCAAGCACACCCCTCCTGGAAAATGCATACCCCACCAGCCCACAGACCCTCGATCTGACCAAAACCTCCTCCAACGGCACTTTTGATCTCGAGCAGGTCTGCTCCTCCTCCTGCGCATCTTCCATCAGATCCTCAAAACCCTCGCTCCGCAGACAAATCCTCGTCAACACGCTTCTCGTCACCGCCGTCGTCCTGGCTGGCATCGCCGGCTGGGCCCTTTCCCAGCTGCACGAGGCCTCTTCTCCTTCGTCGCCGTCCCCCACGCCCTCGCTCGACTTTAGCTTCTGGGGACAGCTTTTTGGCTGGGGCGCCGCCCCCATCTACCTGGGCTCGCGCATCCCGCAGATTGTGCTCAACTACCAGCGCAAGTCCGTCGTGGGCGTGTCCTTTTTGTTTTTCCTGTTTGCGTGCCTCGGCAACTTCACCTTCATTGTATCCATCCTGGCCCTCGACTGCTCTTACAAGTACATTCTCATCAACGGGTCCTGGCTCGCCGGCAGCCTCGGTGCTCTTTCCATGGACCTGGTTATTTTCTTCCAGTTCTGGATCTACAACTGTCAAGACCACGATGATGATAATGAGAAGTTTTAAGCAAAAAAACCAAAAAAATGATAGAGATTAAAAGTTTTTATAATGACCCCCCCATAAAAGTAATGAATTTTATATAGAAATCAAATGTGTTTGTTTACTTTTTTGCTTTTTTTGGCTTTAAAAAATTACATAAGCAGCTGCCAATTCTGACTAACAGAACATTCAAAACCTTCCAAAATTTTTTCTTCTTTCCCTTCAACCTTTTCAACTTGACAAACAACACCGGTTTCCACCATCCCTCGAGAATGACGCGCAATCGACTCGAGCGCATTCCCCATCAGTTCAACGCGCCGGACCCCCCGGAACAAGGCAGCAGGACTGCTGATCCACTCGATACCCGCCCGGATGACGATTCCCTGCCCCCGGACCAAAGTCTTGACCAAGCAAGCTCCCAAGCGAGCAGAGATGGTATAAATCACTCGCAAGAGGAGGATGAAGAGGAAGATGAAGAGGATGAAGAGGAGGAAGAGGAAGAGGAAGAGGAGGAGGAAGCGGAGGAGGAAGAGGAGGAAGAAAAAGAAGACGAAGACGAAGAAGAAGATGAAGTTTTACTATCCAGTTATCACGATTTCCAAAAATTCCATAACCAAAATATCCTCCACTACCCCTCTCAAGATACCCCCAAGGACAGATCCTCTCCTCAACCTCCAAATACCAGCATCAACAACTCGCTATCTTCTTCAACTGCTTCCCCGCCACAGTCCCCGCCCTCAAGCCCCACCTCCACCCACTCCCAGTCCGCCCAACCGTCTCCGGCGTCCTTGCCCTCGTCCCCAGAATCAATGCTCTCCTCGCAGTCCTCGTCGCCGGCTCCCGCCCAATCGTCGCCGGCCCCCAGCTCCAGCGACGACGAAGACTCCGACGAAGACTCCGACGAGCGACACTCCAACGGCGACTCCAACGACGACTCGGACAGCGAGGACAGCCACCCAAATACCCACCGGGCGAACCCCAGCTACCACCCCCACAACCAAGAACCCAGCCAACCAAACAACCCCATCCCAAACTCGGACCCCCTTCACTCGTCGTTCGGCTCCCAACACGTCTTCACCTCCTACCAGCAACGGTTCTCGTCCCCCGTCAAATCCACTCCGCAACAACCCTACGACTCGGACGACGACACGGACCAACCTCCCCCCACCCTTCAGGACGCTTTTGTCCCCGCTTCGTCCCTGCCCAACGGCCCGCCCACCCAGGACATCCGCCCCATCACCGACCACGACGTCAAGCAGTACTTTGCCGAAACCCCGGCCCAGGCCTCGCTCGCCGCGTCTTTGCTCCGCGCAACCGCCGACGCAGCCAGAGTCGCCGACGACGCCTTCCGCACCGACCTCGCCAGCCATCTCTACGCAATCCACCTCGCCCGCCGCGCCGGCGAGCGCGTCCCCCTGCGCTGGGCAGCTTGGCCGCTCCGGCCTGACCTCGAAGACGGGCCCGAGGACGTGCTGCCCATCGATGAGGACGACGCATGCGACCTCGACTCGCGCCCGACCTGCGCCTTGCGATTCGGCTGGAAAGACCCTGACCAACACGCGTCGCCGCGCTTGACCTCCACCCTGCTGCGCAGAAAACGCAGACGCATAACCGAGCAAACAGACCCCTTTGATGTGGCCCGAGGATCTCTGGAGGCCAGACGCGGGAACCCAAATCTCGCCTCCTCACCCCCTCCATCCCACCCTGGCCTGATCCCAATAACCTCCAACCCGCCCTCGGAGCACACCTTTCTCCCAAGGAAACTCGCCATCTCCCAGACCCTGCCCTCTGCAGAACATGCCACCTCGACCGACGACCTACTCTCGCTGCGTAAAAACTGGGACCGCTCCTTCATCGACTATGCCCACCCTGATAACCCCACGTTCACATACACCGACCCTGATAACCCGTCGGGGCTCCCGTACGAGCGTTCCGCCGTCGGCACCTCCCAGCTCCCCGCCAATCTCTGGCGCTACCGAGTCTCCGACTCCCTGCGTGCACATGACGACACCCCTCCCCGCATTCGTCTCGACCCCCACGGCAACCCCAAGCCCGCCCAGCTCAACCCGGAAATCGGCCTCCCCCGCGACTCGCTCCCGCCCGTCCTCGAGAAGCGCCTGGCCCACTCCCGCCAGATGCTGGCCCACGAGCTCTCCGCGCTTTTCCAGCGCCAGGTGTACGACCGCATCCAGGCCGAAAACCTCCTGCACCGTGAGCAGACTCGCAAACACAACCAGGCGGTTGCGGCGGCGGCCGCCGAGCACCCATCGACCTCCTCGCAACAGCCCCCGTTCAAGCGCCACATCAATACCGTCCCTCGCGTCGGCTCCCCCCATGAACCCGACGACGCAGGCTCCCCGGCCCTGCCGCTTCAGGCCCGCGAGGCCCTCCTCGATTTCATCGACAAAACCCTCATTCGCGTCGGCTACCAGGCCCACATGGCCGCCTCCTCCGACCGCGAAACCTGGGTCTCCTGGGCCGACATGGTGGCCGCAAGCGGGTCCGCAACCATCGGCCGCACCTACGACCGCTGCCGCAAACTTTTCGCAACACCCATCCCCAACCCTCGAGTCCCGCCCTCCCGCTCGACTCCAATCTCAAGCGACCTGTTTAACAGCAATCGTCACACCCCACCCATGACCCCCCCGACCGAAGAGCTGGTTCTCTCCGAGGATGACGTGGAGCACGGCCTTCAGGACCCTAATGGAAACCTCGTTTTCGGACTCGAGGAATACGCCTTCCCGCCGGAAGAAGAGGCTAGTGGCTCACATTCTGCATCTAATAACATGCACCCCTCCACCCATCCGGATGGCCCCAACGGCCCCCCGGAACTCCTCGCATCTATCTCCATCCCTGACATTGTCACCCTCGACTCAACGCCCACCCTCGTAAACCCGGCTGCCGTCTTTGGCCCGGCCGACGACCTCGGCCCGACTGCAGAGCTCGCCTGCGCTGCTGCAGCAACCCCTGGCCCCGGCGCCTCTCGCTCGGCAGGCCCGGGCTCCGCAAACCCTCTAGGCACGCCAGCTGGACCTGGCGCTAACCTCGGGGCCCCCTCGCAGCGCGACTCGCTGCTAGCGACCTACGGGCTTGGAGCCGAGTACTTTGCAAACACTTTGCCCTCCTCCTCCGCTATTCAAGCCGCTCAAGCGCGTGCGCGCGCACGTGACGCGCGAATCAAAAAACTACGCCGCAAACATCTCCTGCACTCACTCGACCCCGACCTCGGCAGACAAGCCCGGCGTCTTCGGAGAATGGCCAACGGCGAGGCCGTCCGCCTCGCCCGCTACCGGCCATTGCCGCCGGGTGTCGCCGCAAACTATATCCGCGGCCGTGCGGCTGCCGCCCGAGGCCTGGCCTCAGACCCCCCCGCGTCCCCTGCGGACTGGGTCGTCACGGGCTCCCAGAAACCCCTATTTGGCTGGACCCCTAACGCACATACGGCCATCAAGCGCACAGGCGCCTGCTTAGACAACCCTGACGGCGTCCTGGCCACTGAAGAGTCCTCCTCTTCGGAAGACAGCGACACCCCCGTCATGTCTGCGCAGCCGCCCAAATCTCTCGCGAAACAGGGCCCGACCCAGGCCGCGCGACAAGCAGGGATGCGTGTGGGGGCCGGCCGGCAAAAAGCGCTGAGCGCGCGCTACTACAAGTACTACGACATCCAGTACCGCTACCGCGACGGCCCCACCATGGCGTACATCCCGCGCAAGCCCGGCGAGCGCGTGGTTTTGCCCCCGTTCCAGGTGCTGCCCGGGGGTGTCGAGCCCAGACCAGACAAAACCCGGGGCCGCAAGTACGTGGGCACCCACGCGCTCAAGCACGCCGTCTTCCAGGTCTCGCGAAAGGGGATGGGCAAGCCTCACCCCCATGCCGAGGTTTTTTCTGAGCGGTATCCCAACGCGCTGAGCGTGCTGGAGGGAGCTGATATTCCCGGGTCGCCTCACGTTCCAGCTGCACAACAGGAGTACGTGGGTGCGAATCAAGAAAATTTGGGTCTCACCATTCCTTTCCATGTTTTTTCAGACGAGTGCGACGAAAACGAGTAAACACAAAAAAGATTACGAAAGGCCCATTGTGTATATATTAAAAGCGTATAATTATATCTGTGTTTTTCTTAATATTAAAAATGATAAAATAAAATTCCCGCACCATTACCTATTGGTATTATTTAGCATAAACAAGCAGGTGCAATCTGGTATCATGTTTTGAAAAAAAAAAGTTATTTGTACCCCTTAAGAAGACGAGATGGAACATCATCACGCATGGTGGTGCCAAAAACGGAGTCCCAAAACTTGGAAGTCACACCATATCCCAGATCGTAATTCTTGTAGTGGTGATCAAGATGGTGCTTCTTAACATCCTTCATAAACTGGGGCAGACGAATGTGGTGGAGTGAGTAGTGGGTCACGTCGTACATGATGTAGCCCATATGGCCACCCGCAAAAATACACATGGCCACATAGTAGTTGGGGAAAACAAAGTGGCAGAGCTTGTAGATGGGCGTGCACAGGATAACAAACATGGCCGGAGGCATCACAAGACGCATGCGGTCCATGGGCAGGTAGTGGTGCACGCCGTGGAGTAAAAAGTGGGCCGTAAAAGCCAGGGGGTGGTCGGGCAGCCAGCGCTCAATGTGGAAAAGAAAGCGGTGCAGAACGTACTCGATAAGAGTCCACAGAAGCAGCCCGCAAAAGTAGAGCGGAGCAACGTACAGAGGCGAGAAGCCCTGCAAGCAAATCGAAATCACATACATGTTGACGGGAATCCAAACGAGCGGCACCACGTACCACGGCGTGAGCGAAAATACCTCCATGAAGTTGCCGAAAATGGGAGCCGAGCCCTTGCCATAATGGCGCGGCCGGTGCACCTGGTCGAGATAAAACTCCTTATTGTACTTGGCAAAAAGCACCTGCGGGAACAGAGCCTTGTTGAGATCAATAAACTTGTGCTCCTTGTAGTCGCTTTCAAAGTCGGTGGTGATGTGAAGATCGACCTCTGCGTTGCCCGTCATTTTCGACGGCGACGCTGTTTCGCCAGGGGTCGCCTCCGTCAGAATGCCAGAGGAAGCCAGCTTGAACGAGTGACGGTTATCCTTGGTGAGAATCTTCTTGGCCTCTTCGTCCGTCGAGAGAATGGCCACAAAATACATCTCGTCCAGCATCTCGTAGGCCGTCTCACTATGCTGGTGCGAATCGGGATCACGCAGAATATCAGTCACGTCCTGGCCGTTAAACTCCATGATGATGTCCCCGCCCGCAGGGTGCTCGTCGAGAAACGGCGTCACGTCGTACACCTTGCGATGGTGCAAAGTAACCAAGCACTTGGTCGGCGAGATCTGCTCAGCCAGCTCCTCCTTGGTGATTACTGGAACGGTCTGTGCGGGCATATTTGAAAAGAATGTGGGTGTGTTTATCGTCAAAAGAAAAGGTCTGTGTGTGAGTGTGAAAAGAAAGGAGGCTTTTATGTTGATTTTTTTTTTTGTCTGTACTTAAATTCTTTTTTTTCTTACTTAAAATACACAAAAACATCCGATCCGTATCCTTCGTAAGAATTTACGTAATCACACGATAGATTCCAATCACCCCACCAGCTCCACACGCTGCCAGAACCCCAGCCTCGAGCCCAAAGTCCGGGTCCAAAGCATGGTAATCAAACGCCAGCGGGGCTCGGGCAAGTGGTTTCCCTCCTGCACTCTCAATTGCTATTCTCGAGAGTGGCGCCTCGCCAGCCATCAGATCCCATACGCATACGGTAGCGTCCTCGCTGGCCGCAAGCACAAGCCCGGCGTCGGCGTCCAGCACCGCCCGCATGCGAAACAGACGGTTTTCGTGTCCCACGTACGCTTGCAGCGTCACGCCGGACTCGAGATCAACCAGCCGCGCAGTCGAGTCAAGCGCTTCGACGAGCGCCGTATCTCCGTCGGGCGATATCATCACTGAGGTCAGCGGCGTCCCAGCCCCCGCGGCCTGGTGCGTTACATTCGCTCCTGTCGCAGCCACGATGTCCGTCGTCAGCTGGCCCATGCGCAGATCGTACACCCTTAGTCGCCCGTCCACGGACGCCGAGGCTATGAGGTGCTCGTGGATGTCGACTGCAGAAACGCTGTCGCGCGCCTCTGAGAGCACCTGGATGGGCCGCATCGCGGAGCTCGACCGCAGATCCCACAGCCTGACCGAGCCATCGTATGAAGCTGTTGCTAGCACGGTTTCTGGGTCATTGAATGCCACGCTGTTGACGCGTGCCATATGGCCCGAGAACCTCCTGAGCGTATTTCCAGACGCGGCATCCCAAAGATAAACCGTTTTATCGCCTCCACAGCTCGCAAACTATTTTACAAAGAAAGAGAGGATAGTACGTAGACATTGCCATGAAGACCCAAGCGCTGCTACTTACCATGGAGCTGTCCCGGGCAATAGCAATATCGAGGACCTCGTAAGCATGAAGCTGGTATGACTTGACAAAAGCCCCTGTATCAGCGTTGCAGAGTACCACTCGGCGGTCCTGTCCTCCCGAGAGCACGTAAGACCCCGGCAAATTGAACTTGACGACGTGGACACTGCCCGTGTGACCCGCCGCAAGGGTGTGTACCGGTCGGGTAGTGATTGCTGACGGCGGTTGTAGTGGGAGGTGCGTGCTAGGGCTGTTCATGGTGGGTTAAGTTAGGGCTGAAAATTTTCAGGTATAAATTGAGTGGCTGGCCCCAATCAATTCTTTTCCCCCAACCAACCACTTTTATAAGGTAAGTTTTTAATACAACTGCTCAAAAAAAAAGAAAAAAAGCTTCCTGAGATGATGAGAAACATCCGTTTATATTTAAAGATAGGAAGAGTCGTGTGAAAATAAAAATTTTTTTATGATCATAAAAATGGAATAGAAACTGAAGCACAGGAATAAAGCTACAGGAAAATGTACATTTGCGAAGGAGGTTATTTGCTAACTTTTATTCAGGTTTGACTGTCTCGATCTCAATGTCACCAGTAGGTGTTACTCGTGTTGTAATGTCTGTCGTATGGGTGATTCCCTTTTTGATGGTTTGACCCTTCTTTGCCAGAATGTCTTCCAGCGTGACTCGCTCGTCCGAGAAGATCTATGTAGATGTGATTAGTACTATAGCTTAATTTGAACATTTTCAAACTTACTTTCAAATGATCCGCAATCAAGTGCCTGCTTTTGCATCCTGGACATTGCACAAGCACGGTTCCTCCGTGGTACGCTTGCTTGGAAATGACGTGGCCCGAGCGGGTATCACATTTTTTACATGTAAAGGACAAATGGTACGACGGCTTTTCCGGCTTTCCATCCCCATCGTCGTTGTTATTGTTGCTGTTGTTGTTACTAGGTGCAAGCCCGCTATTGAAACGGCGGTTGATCCAGACGGACGGCCCAGCAACCGGGTTTCTCGCCACATGCACCGGTCGAACCGAGCGCGTCAGCAACAGCCCCCGGACGGCAATGCCTTGTAAACGCAAAGCTTGACGAGCATATGTAGTTACTGATTTCATATTTGGAAAGATTTCTCAACGATTTCTGGAATAGATTTAAAAATAAATAAAATATAAAGACTGGCTGGGGTAAAAAAAAAAAGTCCCTCGAAAATGGCAAATCTATGACAAAATTTTTATCTGAGTCAAAGATGACTAATCAACGCGTAAATAATCGACGTGTTGTTTTCGCGTATCTTTGTTTACGCTTTTGCTCCACCATTTATTTACTTTTTCCCTCCCCCTCTTTCGCCACAACGCCCAACCATGATTCGTTTCCCTAAACGTATCTTTTCTGTTGCTCTACGTTCCTCTCTCTCATACACTCCCCGAATCTGTCCTGTCACTATGGCTCCAGTCAAGACCTTGAAGTATGCATGCCTGACATGTTTCATTAATTAAATTAACCTTGTCACTTTAGAACATCCTCTGCGTCTCATGGTCCGGCCAAGAAGCAAAAGTCCATGATGGACTTCTTCAAGCCGAAAAAGGAAACCACCACCGCGAAAAAAGAGACTTTAAAAAATGATCCAAGCAAGGAAGATCTGAGTAAACCTGACCTTTCGTCATCTCTTGCTGATAAAAAGATTTCTCCTAAAAAAACACGGAAGCGGGTCCTGATGGATGAATCAGACGAGGAGACTTTGCCTAAGGAAGAACCAAAGTCTCCCAAGTCGCCAAAACCGCCAAAATCGCCCTCCGCAAGTCCTTCCAAAAAGAAGCTAAAAGAAACCCTTCAAAGCTCGGAAGATGCTGCTTTAGAAACTCCTTCTGAAGGATCTGAAACCCCGGCCTCTCAAACCTCTGTCACTCGAGAATCAACCCCCGAAGAAGTGGAATCCCCTAAAAATAAAAAAAAATCAAAGAAACCCACAGAAAAGAAGCTTACACCAGACCCCCCCAAATCTATACCCAAACTTTCTCTGCTCCCAGATAAATCCATCCCCTATGAAATGCTAGTACAAGGATTTGAAGAGATTGAAGAGAACTCTTCGCGTTTAAAGATCATTTCGCTTGCGTGCGAAGTCTTTTTAAATACCCTACGACTAAAACCGGAAGAGCTCACTTCGGTCGTCTATCTTTGCATCAATCGACTCGGCCCCGAGTATGAGGGTCTGGAATTAGGCCTTGGCGAGTCTATTATTATAAAAGCGCTTGGAGAATCCACTGGCCGTTCTAACGCACAAATCAAAGCGGAGTATCGTACAGAGGGTGACCTTGGTCTGGTTGCCCTCAAGCTGCGTAAAACACAGCCCACCATGTTTCAGCCCAAGCCGTTGAGTATCGAAACCGTCTTTAAAGGCCTTCATGAAATCGCAGTAACCACGGGTAAAGATAGTCAGGGCCGTAAAATCGCCATAATCAAGCGTCTACTTACTGCTGCAAAGGGCTTTCAGGCAAAGTTTATCGTGCGAAGTTTAGAAGGAAAATTACGCATTGGCCTAGCTGAAAAGTCTGTTCTTACAGGTCTGGCGCAAGCATTTGTCTCTTGGGAGTATGAGAAAGCTAAAGCAGCTTCGACTAAGCATGTTGAGCGTCCGGACTCACAAACAGTTTCCAAAGCCGAAGAGCTTATTCGTGAAGTCCACTGCCAAGTTCCTAATTACGGAACCATTATCGATGCAGCCATTGCAGGTGGCATTTTTAACATTGCTGAAACATGCAAGCTTTCGGCTGGTGTACCACTCAAACCCATGTTGGCCAAGCCCACGAAATCCATCACTGAGATTTTGGATCGTTTCCATGGAGAAGAATTTACCTGCGAATACAAATACGACGGAGAACGTGCTCAGGTGCACCAAACAGAAGATGGAAAACTACACGTTTACTCAAGAAACATGGAAGATATGTCCCAAAGATATCCTGACATTTTGTCGAGTATTGCACAGTTTGCAAATAAGGAAAATACCACAAGTTACATTCTGGACTGTGAAGCCGTAGCTTGGGATCGGGCAGAGAGTAAGCTATTACCATTTCAGGTCTTATCCACCCGCAAGCGCAAGGATGTTGAGGAAGACAAAATCACCGTTCGAATCTGTTTGTTTGCGTTTGATCTTCTTTATCTCAATGGACAGCCTTTACTTAACAAGACTCTCGAAGAGCGCCGTGAGCTTCTTCGACAACACTTCACGCCACTAGAGGGTCATTTTACATTTGCAAAATCCATCAACTCAAACAACGTCGAGGATATTCAGACGTTTTTGGATCAAAGTGTGAAGGACTCGTGCGAAGGTCTAATGATTAAGGTGTTAAAGGGGAATGAAAGTGGCTACGAGCCTAGTAAACGCAGTCGAAACTGGCTTAAACTGAAAAAAGATTATCTTCAAGGAGTCGGAGATTCTTTGGATTTGGTAGTTTTGGGTGCGTTCTACGGCAAGGGCAAGCGTACTAACCGTTATGGTGCATTCTTGCTAGGCTGCTACAACTCAGATACAGAGCAGTATGAAACAATCTGCAAGATTGGTACCGGGTTCAGTGATGAAAATCTGGAAGAGTTTTATAAGGCGCTGAGCGCTACCGTCATTGAGAAACCAAAAGGCTACTACTCTTATGATACTGCTTCGAACAACCAACCAGACGTGTGGTTTCAGCCAACCATGGTCTGGGAAGTGCTAACGGCTGATTTGTCGCTTTCCCCCGTATACAAAGCAGGTATCGATACCTTAGGCAAGGGTGTATCGTTGCGATTCCCTCGTTTCATGCGTGTACGCGATGACAAAGGTGTTGAGGATGTGACAACTTCTGACCAGGTTGTCGAATTCTATAGGCGGCAAGCTTCCGTGACTCAGAATAAGGACTCTTTAAGTGATGATGAGTAAAAAACAGACAATTTTTTAAAAGACTATAAAATATAGGAAATGATGTATTTAACACTCTGACTAAAACAGTTAAACTTAAATTAGCTTGTTTTATTTGAAATGTTAATTGCTTGAGTTTGGAATGCTTCATTAATGTGTTACGAAATAAAATGTTTATAAACTTTTAATTGTTTTGAGTAATAAAAGTACAAAATATAGGAAGGTTTGAGGAAAAATTCATAAATCTTGAAATGCAACCATGGAAGTTTTAAAGTTATTTTTTAAAATCAACAGCGACTTCGTTTTAAACGATTCTCTATGTTTTTCATAAAAAGTTGCTTATTCATTATGGTGGAATCAATTTTTTAACAGCCTGCAAATACTCTATTATTCCGTGTGGTATTTGCATATCTTTAAAGTTAGAGACTAACTGTCATAGTTGTTGAGCATCTTTCAATCCGTATTGAAAAATGTTACTGAGTATGCTTCAAAAGCTTATATCGCCGGTGAATCAGAAAATTCAGAACCTTAACGACTTCCATACCTATGAAATCTAGATTATTTAGATTGTGGTAAAGTGAAAACGTTGGTAAGGTGGTTACATCCTTACGATACTAGCCATTTAAGGTTCTTTTTCTTTTTGAAATATTTCCCTCATTTTGACAAAATTTCTCGTCATTTCTTCATATAAATAGTAGATAACGATTTAACTACTCATTAATTTAATAAATACGTTGAGACTGTCACCACGATGTAATATATTATCAATTGATGTCTCATTAGTTTTAAGGTGGATCCGCAATATACACGGGCTCTTTGGTGCTTAAATACATCAAATTAAGGGATAGGGTGTTACTAGGGATAGATTTGAAGGACACTCGGCTTAAATTTTTTATCTTTGATTATTAACAGACTTACATAAAGAGTATGCTCATGGTGTGTAGCTCCTCTAAAAAAAATCAATCTTATTCCAATTCGACTTTTGTAGCAACTCGGAGTTTAAGTGAAATACAAAGAGCAAATGGGTCTGAATGGAAATACGGGATTTATTTGACAAACAATAATGCCGAGCTAAGGGCTGCCAAGCAATATTTTATCCCCACATAAAAGCTCAAAAAATTTTTTAAAGGACATATATAAGAATTACCACTCTCAGAGTATCAGCAGCGGTTTATTATTATTTTTTCACCGTTAAGAACAATCCCATTTGCCATTTTCTTGATACCTGGAACATTAACCCAGGTTTTTTTTATTTTACAAAATCATTATTTAGCGTTAATAACTCAGTTGACTAAATTTGAGCTTTTTTGCAATGAAAGTATCTCTGGTTTACCATCACTCTACTCTAGCAGGTCCCAAGACTCTTTCGCGAATAGTACCATAAGTACACTCACTAGCATTCTCATGCTGCAGGACTGCTGCTATCCATATATATATATATATATATATATCCTCTCGTATAACCCCGTTAAACATTTGTACCAATTAGTGCCACTAATTTCCCTATGAGGACACATCCCCTTATAGATATTTTAAGATGTGAGCGCTAAACAAAATTAAGAAAGGAAGATCTTGGCGCTTTGAGATATAATCAGTAGAGCATTAAGATAGAAAATTTTTTTATAAATGCTTATATAAAACAATATGATGAATGAAATTACTTTGTATTTTTTTTTCCCCTTCCTGATTTAACCAAAACACTTTATAAAAAAAAACCTTTATCTAGATAGGCAGCTTTGAAAATCCACAATTCGAATTATTAACACGATAACATGGTTTTTTGGAAAGTTCGTTGTGAATTGGATTTATCAGTTGTTTAAACTATTAAAGTTCAATGGCTGGGCAGCTCTCTTTAAAGCGTTTATTCAAAGCCCTTAAAACTATGAACTTCCCAATGCGGAAGAAAACCGCCCTTGATCTTAGCCAGCCAATCATAAGCCTTTATCAAATCAATCTAGGTGAAAAAACTTCCCAAATTAAGCAACGCTTTGCGGCATCTATCTTATGTAATAGATTCTTTTGATAATCCCAAAAGAAGAAAAAGCTCATTAAAAATGGTAAAAGACAGTAAACATTCTGAGGAGCCCTTATTACCCCGAAATTCAACACGAGATTTCTCCTCGCAAAGTAGGAAAATGAAACCAAATAAACAAGTTAATAAAGTTACTTATTCCATTTTTCTTTAAAATATTTCTAAAAAATTTTTTTTGCGCTCCTTTTTGTCAATAGTAAATGAACACATACGAGAACCGTAAGACCCAAGAAACCAAGCTCTCAATTCTTATTACTACTGCTGACTGAAAAAAAATCTGTCCATTTTTAGTTAACATAACAGGAATTGATTGTGACTTTCTCACAAAAACTCAAAAACAAGAACCTGCACCTGTCTCAAATCTTACAATATGTTAAATATGCTAAAAAAATCGCTAATCATTGTCGTACAAATCGCTTATACAAATTTAGTTTTTGGAGCGGATGAAAATAAAAGTACCCTTCAAATATGCTGCTGTTGATATACTGGTACTTGCATGACAAGAATTATCACTGTCGAATAATCACTAATGTGACACTTTAGAATCCCATTGAGGTAATATCTTAAGTGTCATTTATTATAAAAAAAAGGACAAATGACATTCCTATGACCATACACGAACTTTAACAATTATCCCATTTCCTGATTTGTAAATTTCCATCTGATAACTTTGCCATTTTTTTTTCTTTTTTTTTTTTATTCATTTACTCTCTAAAAAAACAAAAGAACCGTATGGGGAAGCGGAGCCCTCGTTTTGAAATAAATGATTATAAATGTCTCCAGTTTCCCCTCAATACTTGTTCTATTATCATTTTTTTACCAATCCATTTTTTTATAATACCAACTACATTACATTCGTTTATCTGTCATTTTTATCTATTTTATTGACATAATACACTATCTTGCATTAATATAAAGTGAATAGCTTTACCATATTTTCAATTGAGCAAAACTCATCACTGGCACTCCGGTCAATCGGTATGAAAACAAAAACTTTAACAATGACTGTAATTTAACATTTAACTTTTCATAACAAATATTTATTGGTATTTAGGTTATATATATAACATACTATGATATCATACAAAGCCTTCATAGGGGCTTTGATCGCTTTCAGCAGTTATTCTGCTGCACAAAGCTCATCTACAGAGGCGGCGACTTGTGGTGTCAATGAGGGAACCGCCTCTTTCTCATGCCACTCCGACTGTGGTAATGCTATCATTTACGCTCGTGATACTTGCGCTTATGATAAGGACTGTGTCTGCAACCCCGACGGCACATTCATTCAAAATATGCCTGCATGTCTCGAGTGTGGTGCTACTCTATGGCAATGGTACGGCTCATACCTTGAGCCTGCTCTTGTTCTGTGTGAAATGCAGACTACCCCCAACGGTTATATTCCACCCTGCCCTGAAACCAGCACTGAAGAATCGTCCTCAACTGCTTCAGAAGAAATTGTAATTTCATCCAGTGAAATTTCATCCTCTGAAGCCGAAATTTCGTCTTCAGATATTCCCGCTTCTTCTAGCGAAGTTCCTGCTTCTTCGTCGGATGTTCCCGCTTCTTCCAGCGAGGCCCCAGTTTCCTCTTCCGAGGTTTCTTCTTCTGCGGTTTCTTCTAGCGAAATTGCCACTTCATCTTCGGATATTGCATTATCTTCTTCTAGTGAGAATGTTGAGTCTAGTGGTCCCACTTGCGGTGTCAATGAGGGAACGGCCTCTTTCTCATGCCACTCCGACTGTGGTAATGCTATCATTTACGCTCGTGATACTTGCGCTTATGATAAGGACTGTGTCTGCAACCCCGACGGCACATTCATCCAAAACATGCCTGCATGTCTCGAGTGTGGTGCTACTCTTTGGCAATGGTACGGTTCATATCTTGAGCCTGCCCTTGCATTATGTGAAATGCAGACTACCCCCAACGGTTATATTCCACCCTGCCCTGAGACAAGCACTGAAGAATCGTCCTCCACTGCTTCAGAAGAAATTGTAATTTCATCCAGTGAAATTTCGTCATCTGAAGCCGAAGCTAGTTCCTCAGATGTTCCTGTTTCTTCCAGCGAGGTTTCAATCTCATCTTCAGATATTTCTTCTTCTGTCGCAGTTTCTTCTAGTGATATCCCTATTTCATCTACTGATATTGCACAGTCTTCTTCAGCTGCAGTTGAATCTACTGGTCCTACTTGCGGTGTCAATGAAGGTACTCCTTCATTTTCTTGCCACTCCGACTGCGGTAATGCCATCATCTATGCTCGTGATACTTGTGCTTACGACAAGGACTGTGTCTGCAACCCCGATGGCACATTTATCCAAAACATGCCTGCTTGTCTCGAGTGTGGTGCCTCTCTTTGGCAATGGTACGGTTCATATCTTGAGCCTGCTCTTGCATTGTGTGAAATGCAAACCACTCCTAACGGTTACTTACCTCCCTGCCCAGAAACATCTGAATCTTCATCTTCAGAAAGCGTTGGTGCTTCAGCTACCGACTCTATTACTGATTCCGCTACTGATTCAGAGCTTGATTCCTTGATCAGCTCTTACATTGATTCTATTGTTGGTTCTGCAAGTGTCACTTCTGATGGTTCTCAAGCCGCGTCGGTCACTGATTCGTCAATCGACTCCGCTGCTTCTTCAGCTGCAGTTGAATCAACTGGTCCTACTTGCGGTGTCAATGAAGGTACTCCTTCGTTCTCATGCCATTCCGACTGCGGTAATGCCATCATCTATGCTCGTGATACTTGTGCTTACGATAAGGACTGTGTCTGCAACCCCGATGGCACATTTATCCAAAACATGCCTGCTTGTCTCGAGTGTGGTGCCTCTCTTTGGCAATGGTACGGTTCATATCTTGAGCCTGCTCTTGCACTGTGTGAAATGCAGACCACTCCCAACGGTTACTTGCCTCCCTGCCCAGAAACATCTGAATCTTCATCTTCAGAAAGTGTTGGTGCCTCAGATGAGATCACTTCTGATGGTGTCTCTCAAACTGCATCGGTTACTGATCTAACTACTGACTCAGCTGCTTCTTCGGCTGCCATGGAATCTACTGGTCCTACTTGTGGTGTCAATGAAGGTACTCCTTCGTTCTCATGCCACTCCGACTGCGGTAATGCCATCATCTATGCTCGTGATACTTGTGCTTACGACAAGGACTGTGTCTGCAACCCCGATGGCACATTTATCCAAAACATGCCTGCTTGTCTCGAGTGTGGTGCCTCTCTTTGGCAATGGTACGGTTCATATCTTGAGCCTGCTCTTGCATTGTGTGAAATGCAGACTACTCCTAACGGATATCTGCCACCTTGCACTGAGACTTCTGAATCCACTGCCTCAGAGAGTGTGGGTGCCTCAGATGAGATCACTTCTGATGGTGTCTCTCAAACTGCATCGGTTACTGATCTAACTACTGACTCAGCTGCTTCTTCGGCTGCCGTGGAATCTACTGGTCCTACTTGTGGTGTCAATGAAGGTACTCCTTCGTTCTCATGCCACTCCGACTGCGGTAATGCCATCATCTATGCTCGTGATACTTGTGCTTACGATAAGGACTGTGTCTGCAACCCCGATGGCACATTTATCCAAAACATGCCTGCTTGTCTCGAGTGTGGTGCCTCTCTTTGGCAATGGTACGGTTCATATCTTGAGCCTGCTCTTGCATTATGTGAGATGCAGACCACTCCCAACGGCTACTTGCCTCCTTGCACTGAAACCTCAACAGAAAATACTGAGAGTCCATCCAGTGAGTCTCCGGATGTTGAGTCTCTCTCCGTCTCTGCTCCTGTCACTTCCTCTCCCACTACCCCAGAGTCTGCTTCTCCTGTTTCTTCTTCTCCTGAATCATCCTCCACTTCTTCTGGTACTCCTGAAGTTGTTTCTATCATGGAGCTTATTAAAAATGCTGTTCTTGAAGCTGCATTTGGTCCTAATGCTTCCGAACAAATTTCCGCTGTTATTCAAAAGTTTGTCGACGCTATTGGTCAGGTCTTTGACCAGCTTCTTGCTGTTCTCTTTAATGGAAATGTTATTCTTAAGCGCGCTTCTAGCGTTGAAGAAGCCATTACAGCATTCACAGTCTTTACCTCTACTCTTAACCAATGGTTCTCTGATTCGTCCTATGCTGAATTCCTTCAAGGCGTCAGCGAAATCCACACATATGCTACGCCTAGTGAAGTTGAGGCCAACGTGCGTTCCGCTTTGGAATCTACTTTAGAAGCTGCCCAAGCTGTTATTGATGATTTCATTAGTCAAAGCAAAGAATTTGAAGCTGTCTCAGAAACCTTCTATGTTGCTTTCAATAAACTTGTTGCAGAAGTTATTGACGCTTTGTATCCTGATTCCGAAAGCTCAAGTTCGGTCGAAATTTCTCCTGAGGCTTCTGCTTCTGCTGTTGCATCTAAATCTGAAGCCGCATCTGTGGCCGAATCTGAGTCTGTTGCAGCATCTATTGCCGAATCTGAGTCTGTTGCGGCATCTATTGCCGAATCTGAGTCTGCAGCAGCTTCTATTGCTGCATCGGAGTCCATCCCAGAATCCGTTCTCGAATCCGCATCCGCAGCCGCTTCTGCCGCTGAGTATGAATCTGCCGCTGCTTCTGCCGCTCAATCTGAATCTGCAGCCGCATCTGAAGGCGTTTCTGATACTTCTTCCCAGGTTGATATTGGTACGACAACTCTCACCAATACAGTCACTAAGTATACTACTGTCGTTAAGACCGAAGGAACTACTACAACTACTGTTACTGAGCCTTGTGAGACCACTACCGAAACTGTTGTCATTGAGCCCACAACTACCTACACTATCACTGAAACTTGCAGCGTTTGCAAGACTCACACCACTGTTGAGACTGGTGTCACTACTGTCACCAAGACATCAGGTACTGAAGTTGTTACTGTAACAGAGCCCTGTGAGACTACATACACTGTTGTTGAGTCGCCCGTCATTTCTGAATCCGTTGTTAAAACCGTCACGTCCACCATTGTTAAGACTATTTCCAGCGAGGAGATCCCCGTTACGGTTACAGAAACTTGCAGCGTTTGCAAGACTCACACCACTGTTGAGACTGGTGTTACAACTGTTACCAAGACATCAGGCACTGACGTTGTTACTGTCACTGAGCCTTGCGAAACCACATATACTGTTATTGAGTCTCCTGTTACCTCCGAATCAGTCGTCAAGACAGTAACCTCAACAGTCGTCAAGACCGTTCCTATCTCTACCACTTCAAAAGAGAGTGGTATTGTTACAGTCACTGAATCTTGCAGCACTTGTAAGACTCTTACCACTGTTGAAACTGGTGTTACCACTGTCACTAAAACATCTGGTACTGAAGTCGTCACAGTTACTGAACCTTGTGAGACTACATATACTGTTGTCGAGTCTCCTGTTGTATCCAAGTCAACTGTGAGCACAGTTACTTCCACTGTTGTCAAGAGTGCTTCAAGCTCTGGAACTAAGGCTAGCGAAATTACTACTGTAACCGAGATTTGCAGTACTTGCAAGACTGTTACCACCGTTGAGACAGGTGTTACTACTGTCACCAAGACATCTGGAACTGAAGTCGTCACAGTTACTGAACCTTGTGAGACTACATATACTGTTGTTGAATCTCCTGTTACCTCGGAATCTGTTGTTAAGACCATCACTTCTACTATTTCAAAAACTGTTCCCGCTTCTTCCGCCCCAGAGGCCAGTGGACCGGTTACTGTCACTGAAGTTTGCAGTGACTGTAAAACACAAGTAACAACAGCTACTGGAACCACCACACGTACCAGTGTATCTGAAGGAGTAACTGTTACTGCCACTGAGCCATGTGAAACAACATATGAAGTTATTGAGTCGCCAGTTACATCTGCTGGTTCAACTACCATAATCACATTAACATCAGTTATAACCTCTGAACTTGTAACAGTCACATCATCTGGTACTGTCGTCATCCCAGTTCCTTCTGGCAGTGCTACCCCAGTTCCTTCTGAGGGACCATCTTCGCATACTCATGAAGGCAGCAGTGAGGGTTATCAGCCCACACCTACAAAATCTATCCAGACAATCGTACAAGTACCCTCTGCATCATCAACCAGTCCAGTTATTGAGCAAGTCAATTCTGGTGTTTCGACTTCAGTTCATATGCTGACGTTGGTATTGGGTGTTGCCGCAGTTTTCTTCATGTAAAAGTTTAGGTAATTTGGTATTTTAAGTATATATATTTTAATCTATTTGTTTTAATTTGTGATTTATAAAAAAAACTTGTAAGACATGGATGTTATATGATTTCCCTCCCCCCCCCCCAAAAAAAAAAAAAAAAAAAAAAAAAAAAAAAAAAAAAAAAAAACCAGTAAATTGTTAAAGATATATACATGTACATATTATAAATGAAACCAATTTTAAAACCACCCATCAAACCCAGGACTTGTTATATCGAAACATTGTTTAGACTTATCAGACTTTTTTGTCACAAATCGTTGTTTAGATATATCAATGTTTTTACAAAGAACAGAATTTCTTGAAGAACTCGTAAAATCGTGATATTTAAAATCAAATATTACTTCAAATTTGTGAAATGAATCAATGATTTTTGTGTATATTTTGCATGGACTTGGAGTCAAAGACAGAGTATTAGAAAGTATAAGTGCATTGTTTTGCAGTGAACCGACTTCAACTAGATGTCTTGGGCGAGGATATAGGCGTCTTGGCTTTTTGAGCCGGTAAAATGAAAAATTAGAGTGATACTGGATTTGAACTTGTTTTAGAGATGATGGGGAGGCAAGCAGACGTTGCAGAGAGTTGTTTGGAAAAGAGAGAGCCATTGGAAATGGACTTGTCCCATCAATATAATAATGGTTAAAATCTTTGTCGTTTACACAATAGCACATATATTCTAAACATTTCAATTTTGAAATAGCAGCGAAAAGGGATTCTTGAAAAACAAGAAAAACAAAAGGATCCAAACCAATTTTTTCATCAGGTTGACTTTGTTCCAAACTACCTAAAAAGCTGATAGGATTGGAATAAAGCTCAACTAATGTTTTGGTCAGAGCGTTTTTATTTGGGAATTTAGTTTTGCTTAAAGCATTTTCAATCAAATAAAACAAATCTTGCTCCGTTGACGAAATGGAGCTTAATGTTTTTGAGATTGCTAAGCAAACCTTGACTATTAATAAAGAAGAAGTTTTCAAACTATTAATAGAATTGAGCGAAACAGATAAACGCTTTAAATTGTTAAATTTAGATATATTGGACCCAATACCAACTAAATGGGATGTTAAAATGGTCTCAATGGTGAATTTCATAACAGTTAAATTTTGAAGGGAGGCTGTGAAAAACTGATAATTAACAGGGTGGATATCAACATAGCATTCGAAATTAGCGCGTGGGAATATGTATTTTCTCGTAAAGTTATTATAAGGAAATAACATTAGTTGGGTCACTTGGGGTATTTCTGTAATTTTATTATATTCAGAAAAGTTTAGTTCTTCACTATTAAAAGTCCTAATCCATACGCTGCATTTTTCTAAATCTCGAGGAAGTTTAGATACACCATTATCAAAAATACCGGGTAGGCTTTCTGAAAAATTTCTGGATACAACCAACACAAAACTTTTGAGTTTTGGTGAAAGAATGATAGAATCAACAATGGAAATTAGCATATCATTAATTCCTGTTTCATTAAAATTGGCTAGACTAGAGATGTCTGATAATTCAACATGCTCAAGGCATGGTAAGAAAAATTTTATTTTCGAAGATGTAGTTTCATGGCGGCGGAAAAAAGTGATAAAAAAATTGACTGATTTTAACCAATTGAAGGGACCTTGGAAAGAGTTTAAAAAAATTAACGAGTCCATAGAAATTAGAAATGGATATATGAAGAAGTCATTATTTTCATCTGCTAAATTTTGTATGGAATTATAAAGATTTGATTGAACAAACAAAGGAGTTACTTCCAGCGGGAAATTAAAATTTAATGAGCAAAGTCTGGGGTAATTTTTTTTTTCAAAATTTATGGCCAGTATATTTTTTATAATTTTCAATTTTTCTGAGGTACTAATGAACGACTCACCATATGAGAGATAGGAAAATACATTGATTTTTGATACCACGTGGTTTGGAAACCAAGAAAACGAGGAAGGGTTTTGTAATATGGCCCACGGCATATAAGAGTTGTCTTCAGGAAAAAAGCTTTTAGAACATTGAATAAATGTATTGCAGGTGTGGTAATATTTTGGGCGGTAGGTTTGTTGAAGGGTTTGACAACAATAACTAAGGGCTCTTAAATCAAAAGGACTTAAAAATTCCGAAATAGAATCGTGGATATCGCGTGGTAAGGTTTGAAAATCAGACATGCCAAAAAGATATGGAAGATAAAGTGGTATTTCTAAACGTCAAAAATTACGGTGGTTTGACCAGATAAAATCAAGCGTGTCACATGATATAGATTTTGTTTTGTTACAGAAACATAAAGTCACGTTTTCCTGGCATATTGTACCATCTTTTTACCAGAGCGCAAAAGTTCCTGTAAAAGCTGCCTTTTCACAAACAGAGCGATTTAACGGGAAATCATCACATTTTGATTATTTCGTCAAGAAATAGCGATTACAAGTTTTATTGCCTTTTTTTATTTACAACGGATCATGTATCTATAAAATGTATTAGTAAAAAAACTAGGAAAAGAATGAACAGTAGAAAATACTTGAGAGTATACTTACCGCGTGGGCCAACTTTACCCAGTCTGTGACTCCGGTGATATACTGGTTGGTTTCTGCATTTGGTACTTTCTCATGGTCCCAAACCATTATCTTCTCAAACGCGAGTTTTGGTTCCAATTGTTCCCAGACCTTGACTTTTTTGGTGATATCAATGTTATTTGCTAATGTGTCATCGAGATCATAATCTTCGTTAAAATCATCATCAAAATCGTCTTCCCTTAGTCGTTTTTTAGGAGCTTCAACAACCGTCTTGGTTTCTGTTTCTTGTAAAACAACACCTGTAACTTTGCAGTTAATAAAATTATTTTTCCACAAATAAATAAACAAAAAAATTCTTCATACCGACTAGATCTTCTGGAAGAGATACCTCAATGCCTTTCAGCTTTCTTCCCCGGAAATATGTTTCGTAAACCTTCTTTTCCTTTTTGTCGTTTGCTACCAATGTGTCTTCTTTTTGGGCCAAGCCTTCAATCTCTTCCTTTGATTTACTATTTGGTTCTGATGTCAGCGTTGTTGTAAGAGTTGAATCTTTCTCTGCAGATTTTGGCGTTTCAGTTTCTTTAACATGGAAGTACTTTGCCGCTGTATTCGTTGGACCGAAAGGTGTGATGTGACATGGAAGAACATGGCATAAGTTTCCTTTTCTTGCCTTATTTTTTGTAGAAATAGACGCTGAGTTCAGAGATAATTTAATTTCAGTCATTTGTTGATTGTCTGGTGAAAAAAGTAAACACTACCGTGAGATACTTTGGTTTTTCCCCTTTTAGTTTTTTTTTTTTGGTGTAAACCCAAAATTTGTGCAAAACCACCATTCATTTCATTTCTACATCAACATACAATGGCCGCACAACCTATCATCAAATACCCCTATCTGATTTCGAAGTGAGTAAAATATGTTTGGAGTAGACGTAAACTAACATTATATAAAGAGCTTTGGATCCCGTTTTTGGGTTTGCCGTGGGAATCATGGCTTTTGGCACTTATGAAAAACGCGTTGGTCGTGAAGACGGTCACACCCTTAAGGATCTCGTTATAGCCAAATTCAAAGGCACCAAGGCGGAGCCCACATTGGTAGAGACCGCCACCTCTGAAACTGCTTCCAAGTCTAATTAATATACAAAAGTTTAGCAGTGTTTTCTTGATTGTAAATAAACGGTTCTTAAAAAAAATAAGTTCATTAGATGCCATTAGATGCTAATATACACAAAGATAGAGAAGGAAACTTTTATTCCTGAGAAGCCCCAGGAGATGCTGCAGCCAAAGATGAAATAGGTGTATTAGCAGCTAATACAGAATCAGAAACTGTAGGTATTGTAGTTGATGTTGCGGCCTCAATCTTCGCTGCAGCATTATTTTTAGCGTTTTTCCGTGGTCGCTTGGTTTTCTTTGGTCCTTCTGAGGGGGCTCCTATTGCAAGCCCTTCCCCGCTTTCTGTAGGTGCAGCGTGGTAGTTATGAATGACAGATATATTTTTCCTCTTGCGTCGTTGTCTGCCGGTCGGATTTGCCCCAGCAGTAGTTCCGCTTGCTATTGAATCTAACGTCGATGACCCAGAAGCCGAAGCAGCTTGTGCCGATAAATGCAAATGAGAGGTCAAGGAAGCACTTGTTCCAGCATTATCGATGCCTGAAGTGGTATCGCTGTAGTATTCGGCTGCCCCGGCGCCCGCACCGAGAGCTGCTGCGCCATTCCCTCCATTAGTCACGGCAACGGCAGGTACTATTGCGGAAGAGTTCGTTGAAGTGGAGCCTTCTGCAGCTGGGAGCAGCTCGTTTTCTGGAGCAAAGACGTTGGGCTGGTTTCTACGGAGCCATTCCAGTAGGCACATAGGGTTACGAGAAATTGGTGCCGAGTTTTCATCTTCCGAGAATTCATAAGAGTTATCGTAGAGCATTGCGAGATGTTTAACATTGTCGTTCCATAATGAAAGGTCGATACCTTGTGCTTCGAGATCTTCTATTGGCACACCATCGGAATAGCCTAAATCGGGCTGGTCTGAGTTTTCGTAAATTTCTAGAAGAATATCGAGCAGACGGCTTTGGTGATAGGTTAGATGATGAATGAAAAAGAAGGAAAAGTAATAAAACAGTCGAGTTTGCACTTACGATTTTTCACGCAAAAGACGGTCAAATGTTTTACGTGCTTGAAGGTTTTGGCGATAAAGATCTTCTGAGCGTTTCATAACTTTGGCAAATTGGATTTCCATTTTGCGATATTTTTTTTTAAAGCTCTTGTAAGGGATTTTCTTTCTGGGTTTATTGGAATCGGTTGCCAGTTCGGTCTCCTCATGAGCATCCGTCGGTGCTAACGGTAGTAAAGACGCGCTGGTAGAATCATCTTCTGGCGAACCAGTATGGTTTTGGTGGCCCAAGTAATCTGGTAAAATCGGTTGCTTGAGATGGTCGTTGCCGCCGAGATCAGCGCTTGAGTCGTGGTCTCCTGAGTCGTTTGCAAAGCTGCTGTCCATTTAATTTGTCTGTTTTGTGGTTTGCTGTTAAGTTGACTGGAAAGGTTTTGCAATGGAGGTTTGAAAAAAAAACATAAAAATAAAATAAAAGTGTTGACGCGCCATGGGTTAGGGCGCGGCGGATGTAGCACCTCGGCTACCAAGACCTGATCTGGTATGGGGGGGGGGGGGGGGGGGGGTAGAAACCTCCAAAAGTAAAAAAAAAACTCCACTCCACACTTTTCTTGCTCGTTACATCTTTTTTTTAAATCATACATAATGCCCAACGAGCAATTAGTCTCTGGAAACAGTTCAAGTACTTCTAAACTGAGAGCTGTGTTCTCGCATTTTGGGTCTTTTCACAATGTTCCGACTCCTAGAGTGGGCCAGCTCGATGCTTCGCTCTTAGATGCCGAACTTTACGAAATTCTCAAGTCCCAACTACTTTCCATCTTTAAATCATTTAAACCCGAATTTAAAGATCGCTATGAACCTGAAATGCTTCTGATACTTAAGTTAATTATTTTTAAACTGACAGTGTGGGATCACTCCGCAACATATGGTGCAAAGCTTCAAAATCTCATGTTTGTTGATGGGCGTAAGCACACTTCAGCAAAGAAACCTTTATCGCAATTACAACGGATAGGCTATGCAGTCCTGGTGGTGGGGGGAGACTATATCTGGAACAAAATCGAAAGCAAAATTGCTGCACTATCCTATGAGTCACAAGAGCATGATAACGATGAAGAATCCACATCACGGCGGCGGCTATTTGGACGACATTTTACTATCGCACGACTCGAACGTCTTTCAAACACGCTGAGCACGTTGTGGTCGGTTTCGAGTCTCTTTAACTTTGTTTTATTCCTTTATTCGGGCCGCTACTCCACGCTGATTTTGCGTTTACTAAGGATCCGTCTGGTGAGCTCGACGCCCCGCGCGCTTACACGACAGGTTTCATTTGAATTCCAAAATCGCCAGTTGGTATGGAATGCTCTTACAGAATTTCTACTTTTCACTCTCCCTCTGATCAATCTGGGGCGGCTGCGGCGCCGACTCAGCAAGGCTCTATCATATGTCGTTGGGGGTAATAATGGTAGTAACGGCGACTCTGCTTCCAACAAACAGGGCGAATTATACTTTTTACCTGAAAAAACATGTGCGATCTGCTACAAGGATTCTGAGCGTGCGGTAGCATCTACAGCTATGTCTGCAGGAGGTGGAAGGGGTGAATCTGGTGGTAACGGAAGCGGTGTGAATACAGATATTACAAACCCTTATGAGTGCGTTGAGTGCGGACATGTGTACTGTTATGTTTGTCTTGCCTCTCAGCTTGTGGAAGCCGAAGGTGACGGATGGTCATGCTTACGATGTGGCGAGCTGGTACAGCGGATGCGTGTGTTTGGAGATGTAGATTTGGGTGCAATTAAAGTGAATCCGGCTGTTCTAAAGGAAGAGGAAGTTGTCATTGAAGCCGAGAAGATTGAAAATAGTGGAGAAGAAGATGACGAGTTTCTAGATGAAGAGGAAAAACAATCAGAAAAAGAAGAGGAAGAAGAAGAAGAAGAGGAAGATGAAGAAGAAGAGGAGGAGGAGGACGAAGAAGAAGAGGAGGAGGAGGACGAAGAAGAAGAGGAGGAGGAAGATAACGAAGACTCAGAAGACGAATACTCTCAAGCAGACTCACAATATGGATCGGATTTTTCAAGTGCAGAATCTTCCTCAGCGGAATAGAAAAAAAGTTTAACTATGTATAAAGTAGTTTACCATCAATAGATCTCATAGAAACTATGATTGTACTTTTTTTAAAAAAAACAAGGACTGTAAAAATAAATAACTATGGTACAATGGATTTATATATAGCAAGTGTCTGGAAATAAAAATTAAAAATTAATAAAAAGAGAGAAATCTTTCAACGTCTTTGGTACTTTTTTTTGTTTTATCATTTTGGGTTTTTTTTTACCAGTCATCGGTGCGTAGAATGAAAGAGTGTCTAATCTTTCAAACGTCTCTCGCGACTTCTTTTTTTTTTTTTTCCTCTTTTTTTGTTATTTTTTAATATTATTTTTCAAATGTGTCCTTCAAATGTTTTCAAATGTCACGATGCAGCTTTCCTTTAATCATTATGGGGGGTATCAATTTTATTTCTTCTATGCTTGCTGTCGTCCTGCTCTCTTATTTTTTTTTTACTTTAATGGCTATTTTTATTCATCCACTCGGCAACGTGCAATGAAACCCATTTAAAACGCTCTTCAGTGTATTTTTGGAAAATAGACTTGTGGTGCGCAATGGGATCCCGGCAACACTCAATCATGAGCTTGACGGCAGGCTTCAGTTGCTCCTCAGTGTAACCAGAAAAGTAAACGTGAATATCGGACCAGGGGCCGCGCGACAAAATAAGCCTCGAAAGGTAATGTGCAGCAGCTGCGAGCCAGCTCGGGACTGCCGCAACAAAGCGCTCATCCATAATGGTGAGCTCAAGCAGGTATTTGGCTAGAGTGCGAGTGTCCGAGTCGTAGTCGTCAGCCTTAGAAGAGCGACGCAAAAACGACATTGGTCCAGGCCAGCCCATGTTAAAGTCCAAAATGTTGATCATGTAGCGCTCAGCGCGCAAGATATCCTCGATAGAATACTCATTCTCGACAAGATAGGCGATTTCTTGAACTGAGGGGCAAGTTATTTCCTCGTGCTTGGCAGCGAGGAAAAGAGCCACAACCCCTACAAGCTGCAACCGTGACTGACCGACAGCTTTCATGGTAAGAAAGCGGTCCATATAATTTATAGTCAAGAAGAGAGTTTCGGGAAGAAGATTGCAATGGTCGTGGACACGGACCAGCCAGTCAACGAGAATCCCGCGCTTGCACCAGTCCATATCCAGCTGGCGATCCATGTATGTTGGATCGGGCAGATATTTAAACTCGAGAGTGCGCAAATGGCGGAAAATATCATTGGAGTACTCAGCCACCATGGAGATGTCATAAGTATCATCGTCTGCCTCGTCGAAAATGCCTGGCGTGTTAGACACGACTTCAGTGGCTTGCATCATTTTTTCATGAGCCATTGAGGTCCACAGGGGGAAAACATAATTGGGATTAGTTCGGCAAGGTTTTCGTTCAAGCGACACACAGTAGTGGGGGATTGTGTAAGACGAGATTGGCTCCTCTTGGACGGCCTGGGGGGTCGGCGCACTTGATGCGGTTCCCGCGACAGCAGCAGACAGGGGGACTGGAGCAGCAATAGTTGCAGAGACCGAGGTGATGACCAGGTCTGAGGAACTGAGCTGCTGAGACCCAAATCTGCGCGCACTGGGAGCGGCAAAAGCGACAGAAGTTGGAGGAGCGGTGTTGTTGTCGTAACCTTCACGGCTGTGGTGGTAGTCGACGCTATCGTGGTAAATGTGGATGCTTTCGTCGTCATCATCGTCATCTTCGCCAACGGGCTCGTCGAGTGTTGTAGCGGAAGACGGCGAAATTTGATGGTGATGGTGCTGTTGCTGCGAGGGAAGAGCATTCACTTGGTGTTCTTCATCGTTATCATTAGCTTCTTCTTCGATCTCAGTGTCGTCACTGTATGTAGAAGAGGGTCTGTAATAAGCTCGTGTGCCAGCAGACGAGTAACTACCCAAGGAGTTTTCAACGTTTTCCGTTTCATGATCCTCGTCATCCTCTTCTGCGTCATCTTCATCTCCATATTTTGATTGTTTGTATTGAACTCTGGTTACAATGTTTTTATCATCCTCGTCTTCTTCTTGTTCTTCTTCTTCCATTTCATTTTCTTCGTCGTTATTATCACTGTGGTGTTTGTGGTCTATTCTATGATTAATGCTGGCTTTACTGGTGTTACTGTTCAATTCTTCTCCTTCTCCTTCATCATCATCTTCTTCTCTCTCTTCCTCTTCATCATCACAAGAATAAACATTGCTGGAATTGCTGGATTCAACGAAAGAGGTGGTTTCGACACGCTTTGGAATTCGAGAATAAGGCTTGGTTTCGACAAGTGAGGCTGTGGAAAGGATTGTCGTATCGATGGTTTCATCCACCCATACAGTATGCTTTGACTTTTTAGACGACTTGGCGGCTGATGTGGTTCCAGAAGAATGTTTAAGAGCTCTGGATTTATTGTTGTGTTTTGACTTTGCAGGCGCATGCGTTACTGGAAGGGTTCGAGAATGTTGTTGTTGTTGCTGCTGAAACACGCTTAACTTGGGTCTTGTGGATCCGCTGACAGGCTTCACGGGTGCAATCGCAATAGCAGGGCCTGTAGACAGAGCCGTGTTTGTGAGAGTTGAAAGAGCAGCACGCTTGGAGCCTGTTGTTGAACCAGCACCAGCAGAGCCGCTTGTTGCAGAGGAATCTTTTCGGGTGGAGACAGAAGAGTCTGTACTGCCTGGTCCTATAAAGGTCTTTTCGGCAACGAGAACAGAAGCAGAGGCAGTGGCCATGGCTACTGTAGAGCCAGCTACAGATGCCAGGGCTTGCTTGACAGTAGCAGCAGCAGCAGTTGCATTTGCCGCTGAAGAAGATGCCCTAACCATGTTCTCATCGCCGATTCTTCGCAAGGCGCGACGGGTCGGTCGGGTCTAGTTAACAGCACAGCTATTAGTGGACAAGAGCGATGGATGAGGGGGAAAAATACAAATAAAAAAACAACTTACCTGGTCCATGATGTTTGTACAATTTGAAGAATAAGGATATTAAATATGCAAATTGAGATATGGAATACAAGGTTGCAAATGAATAGGAAAGAATATAAATGAAAAGAATGAAAAAAGTTGAAAAGGAAAAAGATTCCCCAAAGGAAAAAAAAAACACCCACACAAATACAAACAGGCACGAAAACAGGAAAGAAACCTTCTTTCTTTTGTTACCTTTTTTCTTCTATTTACTTTTTTTATTTTATATTGGTGGTTGTAAATGTTTGTTTATATTTTGTTTACATTTGGGGGTCAACGGGCCTGGTATAAACAACAACAAATAAACAAACACGCGCGGTGTTGCGATGGGAGTCTAAGAGGTCTGTCTCCATGGTAACTCCTACTAGCCTGGCCCACTGGAGCTACAGCCGCAGAACTTTTAAACACCAGAAAGTCCCAAGCGAGACTTAATCTCGAGAAGGGACATCTCAAATCCAAAAAACTAATTTCAAATTCAATCAGATACAATTAAAAGTCTCTTCAAAAAGTGTTTATCTTTTTTTCCCGTCTCGAAGAAACTTTTTCAATATCTTTATGACAAAATATGCAGATTTCTCGCCTACCACCTTTTTGCTCTTGGTTTCTCTCCAATGTTAGCGCCGCACACATATTTGGACCGCGAGCCGCACGGGCGTGTGTCGTAATTGCCTAAAATGTCGATGTTTGCATTCCATCCGCGCCCATTGCGATCGAACAAAAGAACCGCCAGGAATTCTTTCACGTCTCCACAGGCCGAAAATATTAAAATACCAAAGGAAAATAAAAGATGACCCAGTTATATTAAAATATTGAAAAATTCCTTCAAGATCCCTGGCATGTCAAACTTTGTCCTGAAAAAAAAAATAAACTAAAAGATAATAATCAACTGAATATATTAACAGAGCTCTCTTTATTGATCAGCTCATCTCTCTACAACCCCAAATCATACTTGGCAAAGTCAGCAGAATAGCTTACATTCTGAAACTCTTCCAGGTCATCACTCAACATGGCTAGCTTGTCCTTGATCTGATGAATAGCGTCCTTCCCCACAATAATACGTCCCGGCGGGTTATCCAGCCCTCCGATCGACACCACCGTGTGCACCGTGTGCTTGAACGCTTGTGTCGGAAATACATTAGCCTCCCCTAGCACCCGGCGTACCTTGCCCACAGTGGTATCTGGCCCATACTGTGGCAGAGACGGCGCAAAAACCATCGGGGTTGTGAATAGGTTCACCTCCATTGGTGACTCCACTATCGTCACCTTGATGTTGAACGGCGCAACCTCAAACGCTAATGCCTCGGAATACCCCTCCAGCGCATGCATGGCTGCTGCCATTAACGACAGCGCCGGTGTCCCGATATTCCCATTCACGTCTGCAATATTGATTATATGTCCGTAAAACTGTTTCCGCATCAGAGGCAGCACCGCCTGGATCATATTCACTGCACCGTAAAACGTAATGTCCATTTGGTTTCGGAAATGCCACTCCTCTACTTCTTCCAAAGCTCCAACATATGCTCGGCTCGTTGCACTAGAAAAAAAAATTAGCTTTGTTAAACCTTGTTTGAAATTTTAATTACCAACTCACTTTACCAGAATGTCGATCCGACCAAAATGGTGAATAGCCTGTGCAACGGTACTCGAACACAGTGCCTGGTTCCGAATATCCAGCTCCACTACCAGGCACCGACCTGGGTATCGCTGCCTTAGGCTTTCTGCTTTGCGCAGCACTTCCTGTTCAGTTACGCCTCCTGGGCTACACCCTAGCACTAAAATATCGCCCTTTTTAAGAGCCTCTATCGCGATTTGTTGTGTCACTGGAATTAAAAAGTTCGAAATCACCCATACTCGTGGAACTACCTCGTTCACCTGACGAATATGGTTGACATTTGGTGTTCCTTGGCCATGTCCATTTTGTTGAGTGTTTTGTGATAAGCCGTTGAGAGAATTATGTGGATTGTGCGAGTGGTTATGATGGTTTATATGACCACACCCCACCCCATTCCGTTCTTCTTCTCTATGTTGGCTCTTGCTGTTTTTGGAGTCATCAGCACTTCTTTTTCTTTCTTTGGAGTTTTTACAGCCATCTTTGGAGTTTACTGCTCTTGAGCTATTACTTAGAGAGGTTTCCGGTGTGTATCCCATATCGGCAACCACAGACGACTGTAATAGAGATAGACCCATATTTCCAAATAACGACGAGTCATTTGCTGGACCCGGGCCTGCACTCCCCAAACCAAAAATATTGTCGCTTGAGCCTCCAACCTGTGCTCCTCCTGCTGCTGTTGTTGCTGTTGGTGCTGCTGCTGTTGGTGCTGCCTGTGTAGTTACGCCGTTGCTTACACTCTTCATATTACTAGACCCTGAGCTACCTGTAGAATTCATGGCATCGTAATTTCTATTATGATCACTGTTTGGCGTATTATTTTCAGAGCCCGGTGTGATATACATGGAAGGCTTTCTTTATTTTTGGCGGGGTTTTATTTTATTGAAAAAAACAACAATCAAAGTAATAATAATGAGAAGGGCTCCGGTGATTGTCGGGCCTGCGGAGTTGAAAAAAAAAAAAAAGTTTCTCTCCCCCGCACTTTTCAATCGACAGGTGTTACCCGGACTGATTACCTGCGGCTCTTAATCGCTACTGCCTCACCACCATCCTAAATTTTAATGGCGGCAACTTGACTAAATCCGCATACAAGCCAAAAGAATATGAATTCCGGAATAGCACGCTCGGTTCTTCCGCCATCGTCTTCGTCGGGATATACCACCGATAGTGACGTCTTTGACGACGATCACATGTTTGCACAATCATCTTATAGTACCCAAAATCCTCGTCAGATACCTATTTCTTCTTCTCATAGTAATGTTGTGGACTGGGCCCGTTCCGTGCACCTTGAAGCATCGTCACTTACTGCGCGCACACAAGCGCAGATCCAAAAATTTGAACTGTATACCCAAAACTTTGTTCAGCTCGTTTCTTCTTGGACCGACTCTCAAGAATCTCGCAATGAAGCTCTTGAAATATGGAAGAATGGCGTTTTAGTATTCAAGTTATTTGCGCTGTTTGAATTTTGTTCAATCTTAAAGCTAACTCATATAGGAAACCCTTGATCAAGTAAAAAGCGACGTTTATAAAACGTGTCATACAGTAGCTGCTCTTGAAGCCCAAGTTATGACTCTTAACAGTGTCATGGTTGATATGAAGAAAGCTCAAGCACAAACAAATGATTACATTTCTTCACTTATGGTTAAAATGGATAGCATACTACTTAAAACAGTAGCTAATCCTAAGGCTGCTGACTCCAAAACTCACTCTATGCTTTTACCTGATGACGATGAAACCCTTCTATCAGACTCAGAAAATACACATCCAGGGTTCTCTGATATGCACAACCGCCGTCTACTTCCATCATCTCCCGGTCCTTTTGAAATGAGTGAATTTGTAGAAAGCTTGTAATGTCATTTATTATATATTGAATATATATGCACTTTAATTCATTTCTTGCTACGTTTATAACCGCTCGCGGTCCGCCTCACTGGTAATTATGTGAGAAATATCTCGGTTTTTATCCACTACTAACCGCATGTGTGCCTGCACACGCTTGCCGACCAGCGGGCCTCGTGCATTACAAGCCCGTAGGCGCGGAACATAGAGGTAGTAAGATGACATGTAGCCATTTATAAACTCGCAAACCTGGTCATCGGATTGCCCTGTCCCACGTTCGGCGATTAGCTTGTGTTCTTGTTCCAATCGCCAGTCATACACCCATCCAATGTCGCCGGCATCAAGATGTACAAAAACATCGAAATAGTCCCATACAGCCTGGTATGCCGCTAGATATTCGTTGACTGAAGTTAGATACTCCCGGTGCTGAGCGAGTAAATCAAACAGCTTGTTTGAACCACGGGCACTACCCAGTAATCTTTCACGTATTCCGCTATCTAGCTCTTCAGCAGTCAAACTCTGGAACCCAACACACCATCCTTCAAATATGACGACGTCAAGGTATCCGGTTGCCTCATTTGAATCACTAGGCTCGGGGATCTGTCCTTCAAACTCTCGATCTCCTTCACCCCCAAAAGCAGCCTTGTCGTATACAGGGACCTTTACGTTGCGTCCCGCAGCCCCACACAATGCGTCAAACACTTTTACACACAAGTCGAGATCATGGGTTCCCGGTTGGCCTCGCGTGCGCAGCAAGGGGTTCCCATTGCTGTTGGCGCTTAAGGCTTGTTGATCATGATGGGTAAGATACACATCATCAAGACTAAATCGCTGTACATTTAGATTGCCATTTTGTGGAGCCTCAAGGGCGGTTTGAAGAGCAGCTGCAAGAGTCGACTTGCCTAGACCTTGGGGTCCTGAGATCCCCACGACTAAGGGTCGGAGCTTCAAGTTAGCATTGCTTCCAGCTAATGATGACTTGAATTGTTCGTTGCGATATTTCTTTAAAGCCTTGAGGGTGTACTCCAAAACAGGGCCTAGTGAGTATGGAAACGTTTTTTGGGATGTGCTCATTGTTATCAGAGGAAAAAGGTGGGGAAAGAACGCAGGACTAGAAAACACAACCTTGAAATGTTTAACCGACACGTGATGATAGAAAAACAAGGGATCCAAAGCAAATAATTTTTACAGGTTTAGGTGCTTTTGTATTAATATTTTGTTTACTAATTCCTACAAAGACAAAGCTCTGTTCATCATCTCAATTAGATTGAAAAAGAACTACTTCTCAAAGGGCAAATTTAAAGGCTTTAAAGCATTTATATTCTTTGCTTCTTAGGTTTCAACTGCTAATTTGCTCTGCAATAGATGTTTTAGGGAATACGCCACTAGTTACATTATTACTAAATTATTAGGTAATTGACGACTGACTATTAAGGTGTCCGTCTAAACTGCTATACCCTAACCCCCCTAGTTAAATTTTGTTCCGTGATCTACACGCCTTCTTCAAACACGCGAGAAAAGTTTTCAATAACCTATCTTAAAGGTCGTATCCCATAGAAGAAAAATCAACATAAGCTAATATATAACATGATAACACCCATTATATTGTAATTATAAATAAACTCTAGATAAATCTAACAAAATCCCAATTATGCACCCATCGTTAAGAGCTGCGCTCCATGTTCCTTACTTTGAAATAGTGTTGACAAGGATGGAAAGAACAAAGCTGAAAAGCGAGCCTGTGGTCAAGCCAAATGAAAGAATCAAGGTCATGAAACCACCACCAGCCTCGCGCTCGGTCTCATCAAGATAGTTGGGGAACTGGATAAAGCAGCAGCTGCAGAGGTGGCCGTTGGTGATACCAAAGAGTAGGTGAAGTAGCAGGTAGGCAATGTCACTTCTGTTCTTAGACATTGTGAAAAGAAGGAAAAAGGGTATAAAGAGAAGACGCCCAATACCGTAAATCAAAAAATAGCTGTCTCTCTTAATGATGAAACATGGGAATGCGCATAGAACTCTTCCAATCAAGTCACCGAAATTCCAAACAAAAAATACAATAGGAATGTAAATATGATCTGGGATGCCAAAAGTGTTGGACTGGACTGTAGAGGCAAAGACTGGGTAAGCGAGCGTAACGGCAAACACTAAAAAGATGGAGGTAGCTGGGACTCTCAGCTTCATAAAAAGCTTTGTAAGGGAAACGGAGGTGTGGTGCTCGCCTTTAACAAGAGCCTCTTCGTCTTCGACAATAGCGATGGGATGAGTTTGTGATCTTTGTAAGTGAGGACGACCGCCGGCAAGGATTGGGCTGGAGGGAGGCGATGGTTTGGGGTTCTTGGGCTTGGAGTTGGGGCTGCTGAGAAAAGAAGTATATTCCGAAGAGCTTGCTGCAGATTCTTCTTGAGACTCGATAATATCTGTGTTTTCAAACTGATCGTCAGATAACTCATCTTGATATTTGAGATAGTCTCCCTCATCAGGTTCATGCAAGACCTTGACTTTATTGATAGAGAAAATGTAAAGAAAGACTGCCGAAAGAGAAAGCACGGTTGCAACAATGAAGTAAGTGAACGAGGACCACTGGGCCCAAGAAGAAGACGAGTCTAGTTCAGCTGGGGAGTTGTCAGAGTCTGGAGTTGAAGTGGAGTCGGCGGTGGTACCATTACCGCTTTCGTACGAAAGAGCAGAAAGAATGGAGCCCAAGGGAGGAACAATACCGGCGAGTGCCTGGCCCACCATCACTGCCTGAGTGTACACTGGCTCATATAAACTGACGACGGCAATAGATCCGTTTTGGGTGTATGATGTTCCAACGGTTGCCATAAACATAGCAAACAGAAGGAATCCAAAGTATGTTACATCGCCAGAGAGTTTCACAAAGCACGAAAGTGCAAGGAAAAGGAAAACAATGGCAGTGATGATTTCACCATAGACAATACGACGAGGATAGTTGGCAAAGCGTTGTTTATCCGCCAGATATAAAAACACAAGAGTAGAAGTGATGGTGCTTATAGTCATTAAACTGCTGGAAAGAATACTGCGTAAATGGTCATCATAAATGCGTGTATAAAAGTAGGAGATGGCGGATAGAAAGCAGTTCCATGGCCATAGATAGGAAGCACCTGTGTATCAAAAAGTTAGCAAAGAGCACTAAGCCGGTAAGAGTCATCATACCTATGACCATGAAGGTCAAATAGACCAGTTTATTAGTGGGTTTTGTTGAAAGAGTCTGCATTTATGAACGTTGCTGGACAGAGACAGGAAATCAAAAAAAAAAAAGTTAAGTAATCTATTAATTATGGTTGGTAGAAGAAAATGCGGAGGAATGATTTTGAGGTGATTTTAGATAAGTGAATGGTTATTATGGTGGTGATGACGAGATTGATAAAAAAAAAAGCACTCAAAACAAGCTAACTATGGAGGGCAGATTCCCCCATATTTATAGAACCTGATTTTTTTTTTTTCACCAGCCTCTAACTGGAATTTTTTTGTATCCGTCAAACTGACGAAAAATGTGCTACTTGATGGTAGAGTTTACTACTAGAATGCTTCCTACTCCAATATTGTAGTACTGATAAGATTGACAGTGAACAGGTGTGATATCACTGCATGTTCTATTCTTTTTTGCCCTTGGGCGCGGTGATTATTATTTTAGCCCGCCGTTACAAAAAGGCAAAGAACAGGTAGCAATTACCCTACGTGGCGTGTAGCGACAACTTCACATTAAACTCTTTCTCCTACGATTAACTTGCTCCATAGCCACTTGTAGAACAGTCCCAAACTCTTTTTTTTTTTTCTTTTTCAGTTATTTTTTTTTGCTCTGGCATATATCACCTTCGTTTTAACTTCAAGTCTTCTATTGAATGTTTGATCCCACTGGTCTCCCGCCGGAGAGCCCGGCCTTCCAAACTATAATGCGCGCGTGTCACGTGGAAAAGAATGTGCTTGTGCGGCGCGGTTTTCCACTTTGAACGCAAGCAAAACAACTAAGTCCATTGCGCTCAAGACCCACCAGCCCAGATTTCACAATCATATGTCCTCCAGGTCAAAAAGGTTTAGAAAACACAACATTGCTTGCTCTGTAAATGTACAAAACATGTTTATTTCAAACATCGTTTTTGTTCATGAGCTATGGGCCTATTTTCTTGTTTGTTTTTCAAAGACTACATTCCTATGATCTCGTTGGCACTTCAAGTAGGAAGAGATAGCCGAATAGAACTTTTCTACTTAGCTAAACGTCAGTCGTTGAGTGGGCCAATCATCAAATCAAGGGGACAAAAAGTCTTCTTCTTTTTTTCTTATCTGCAAAAATTTTTTAAAGAAAATATTATTTTTTTCATCTCATTAGTTATCTTAGTCTATATTTTGATAATATATAATACCTTTGCCTCGCATAAATTATATTATTATCAACTTACATGGCTACAAAAATTCCCATAGCAATGCCCTTGCAACTACGTCCCTTTGATTGCCTCAGTCTATTTAATATATATCATGCTCCAATCTGCTTCTCTCGTTTTGCAACAAGCCGACTCTATCTTTCTACTCTAAAGCTAACACGAAAAAAGGTTTTACGTAAAAAGTAAATACCCGCGGGTCACTTTCAGAATTCCGCCCATTCCCTCAACAGAAAATAATTAACAGTCACTCCAGAAATTTACTTGTCCCATGTTTTGATACAATTCTGTAAACAAAAAAAAACGGCAGTGTCTTAAATAATAACATTGAGAAAAAAAATCACCTGTATAATCACCTGGATTATTTCTAAACTGATAACAACAAACTTTCACATCATTTTCATTCAATATGTATTCTTGATTCTAGCTTTGATGGTTCAAAAAACGTGTTTCAGTATTTTATACATTTTATATTAACAAACGCGCCTCCTTTGGTGTGTCATTTTAAAGCTATCAGTTTATGTCATAGTCCGTATAATATTTTCCTTAATTTCTACTTAAACAACAACCTGCAACAAGCAACAAAGACCTCTAGGAATGCATTTGTCTTGCAGGCCTTCTGATGATATTTCTCCTTGCAGTTTTTCAAGAACTAGGTATTTCCAGTAATATCAATAATTGCAATTTTGTTGTTTACACTTAGAATTTAATCTTTGACATAAGTGTCCTGTTTCTTTATCACCATATCATTTGTCAAACGGATCTCCTAAAAATTTTTAATTTACGTTATGTTTCAGCTATTTGCAATTTCTACTATTTATTAGTAACAAAAAATTAAATTTGAATTTTAACAAAAATATAATAGTTTTTATTCTTTGTTAAGTTTCTTTACAGTTTATAAAAAATGTCTCTCAAAATAGGAATAATTTTTGAATTTTTTCTAAACATGTCACATTATTTTTTGTTTGTTTTTCAAAATTTGCTCGTAAACATAAAATTAGCTTACATGAAATGATCTCAATGAAAATTTCAATAAGAAATTTTAGAGAAGTTAAAAAAAATATATATATAAATTTCTAAAAGCATTTTCTTAGCTAATTTACAGAAAATGTAGTAATCGCGAGTATTCAAATATTCAAGCAATACAGCTTTCATTGCTATATTTTTATGATGAATTTCAAGTAGGTATTACAGAATAACTGAATTGACAAAATAAGTCTATTTCATATAAATTCATGAACTTAATAAGTTTTTCTACAAAAATTTAAATTGATATTTAATGTTGAATACAAAATTTAAATTTATAGATTCAAATATTCAATAACGATATAGTATGCTTAAACGATACATTTTTTCCATAATAATTGGAACGAAATTCACTCACTATGACAATCTTTCATTATGTTATTATTCAAGGCCAATTGGTGTTACAGCAACGTCTTTTACTATATATATATAACGAAATCTTATTCTAATTTCCAATGATTCACGATTATGTACAGTCGTGTTCCAACCCTCCTAATCCCTTTCCACTTCATCATCACTTGCTCGTTAATAACACGTCTACTTAAAAAAAACCAAGTCACAAACACAATGAACCTTTTAAATCACATGTTACTATTTGTCTATATGAGAAGTTTTAACTTTCCTTAAAACTGGAACTTTCCCTTATTCCATTCTTAGATAATTCAGATTACACTGATGAGCAACTATTTTGTCCGATTTCTTCATACTAAAAGTCTGCCTGCTCCCCCTCCCCCCCCCACAAATGATTAAAGTTATAACTAAAGGCTTATGTCTTAAGTATTATATTTTACACAATCGTTCCACGATATACCCCAAATTATTATTCTTAGTGTAATTCATAGTCCAATATCGATGTCTCACTAATTTCTGGGTTAAAGAGCTGTAAAAGGAAGGGTGGCGGGGGGATCATTGTGTTAGCCGCACTAGAGGTTTCCGGTATCGCAGATGCTCTCGAACTAGCAGATATGAAGAAGACGTTTTAAACAAAAAAAAATGTAAAAACCTTGTTGCAGCTCGGGTACTTTTCATGTGGGTATATATTTCAGCATAAAGTTCCGCCCACTGAAATAACGAGAGCACCGTGATCATTGTACCTTTTGAGTGTTGATTCACATAGAAAGCCCAACCGATTGCGCAAATTCTTTGTTGAAATTTTTATGACATGTTAATATCACGTGACAATTGTAACATATCGGGTAGACGGCCTCTAATAAAATGGTGATTGGACAACGGTGACTATTTACGAAAACGGTTCATCCCCGAAAAAGGCTTCTCCGCTTCAGTCACCGGCAACAACACAACCCCACGCCCTCAGCTAGACTTATTGTCTGCGAAAACTCACAAGAAAAATAAATGACTGAGAGAGGGAAATAAAACCTAGAAAGTTTAGATACTTGAATCTTTTTTCAAAAAAAAAAAAAAATAATCAAAATACCTTTTACCCTTAATATCTTTTCTTCCTTTTTTTTCAAAGTTTGGATCTATAACTTTAGTACCAGTACCGGGAATATCAAGTACAAAAAGAAAATACAACTCTCCGTTCCTAGCAATGAAACCAAATAACAGTATTCAGCCTGTTAATGGTACTGATTTTCAAGTGGTCTCGGATTATGAAAATGATGAAATAGCTTCAAAAACAATAGAGCGAAATATAAAACACAACCATCCTTTTACAGCAACGATACCTGAAAAGTATCTAACCTCAAACAATCAATCATACTCCTCTCTCTTCTTTCTTAATTCACCCTCTATAGAACTTGAAAAATCGCCCATAATTTCAGAACCCCATGAACAAACACAACACAAACCCGAAAAAACCTTCAGTCAAAACCTTTTATCAGCTACTGCAAGTAAATTTAATGCAAAGAGAAACTTAATGAATAGTAGCGAGCTTTCTCAGCAGCTTGATGATCCACAAACTAAGTCTCAAAACATTCTTTTCGAATATCCAGAATCTTTGAAACCATACCGACCGACTTTAAACTCATGGTTTGCATCTTTATTTGCAGTGGCTTTTGGATTCCCTTTAGACTCCGTTAAAACTAGACTGCAAACATATAAGTACAACGGAAACTGGCACTGCATTGTTGATACTTATAAGAATGAAGGAATTCTTGGATTTTATAGAGGTATGTTCTCGTCCTATAACCTTCATTCCAAAGGTCACGATACTTGACCTCATAACCAAATCCTAAGTTCTAACGTTAATCTTTAACAATCTTGACATAGGTCTTATGGCACCATTGGTAAGTTCAAAAATATCATGAATTTATTTTAAATCATTTTTTCTAACAGACACAGATTTCTTCGTCTCTTATGAGATCTTGGTCAATGTCAATGTTCACTTACTCTAAACCATACACGCATTCTTTCTGGTCAGCATTATATGATCCACCCCCACTTATCGAATACCAAGCCAAGACAAGCGAAAAGCTAGAGCCATCAGAGGAGAAACCTAGACAACCTTTTTCAGGTTCTAAATTAAGCTATATTATTAGACAATATCCCGTTTCTTTTTGTTCTGGAATGATTGCAGGTATTAGCACGTCTTTTATTGCTAGTCCCTTCGAACTTACTAAGCTGGGCTCTCAGATTGAATTAGTCATTCGAAGACGCGCACTTGAACTAGAGGTTGTCAGAGTGTCAGGTCAAAATCATGTTTCTCCAACCGCGGCTGCATCGAAAGTAATCCCAAATGGTATCAAACCTGAGGACTTGGTCAAGCCTTCAGGAACGTTTAACATTGCTCGAAAGCTGATCAAAAGCAATGGTTGGTTTAGCTTATACTCGGGATACAGATACATGTTTGTTCGAGATGCTATTGGTTCCGGAGTTTATTTCGGAGTATATGATTCTATTCGAACGGCTGTATCATTAGTTCTTTTTAACACACCTGAGCCACACCCTGTTTCTGTCGCAATAGCCGGTGGTCTTTCTGGAGCATGCTCTTGGGTTATTGTTTACCCACTTGATACTATAAAATCAAGATACCAAAGAGATGTTATGAGTTATGTTTTTTTAAAGTCTACACCGGCTGAAGGAGGTGCTAACTTAAATCCGCCCTCTTTTCCTCAGCGCCCCAAAATAGAACTTTCCGCTTTGTTCAATAAAGCCATGTATCGCGGATTAGGAATTTCTCTAGTTCGAACAAGTATCTTGGGAATGACAATGTTTTCTTGCTACGAAAAACTTATGAACATCACTGCTTGATTTAATCAAGGTCATCATTACTATTTTAGAAATTCATTAGATAGACAATAAAATTGTATTTTTTATTAAAATAATCATTAAAACTATTTTGGTCATAAAAATCCTAAATGGCGTTGTAATCATTTCTCATTATCATCATAATCATCATCATTATCATCGTCGTCGTCCTCCTCTTCATACTCTTCGTCGTCTTCTCCGTCGTCTTCTCCGTCTTCTCCATCTTCTCCGTCTTCTTCGTCTTCTTCGTAATAGCTTTCGTTGTTATCATCACTATTATATGTTTCTTCATTCTCCTTTTCACTAATATCCTCATTCTTGGGGTCCTCATCATCATCACTATCGCTAATAACAATAATTTCTGGTTCATCATTTAAAGGTTGTATCGAATTTGATAGATTTTCACTTCTATTCTTCGTAATAAGCCTTTCATCAATGTTAGAATATGATTCATTGATGATATCATTACCGGAGGTGTCAAGCGCTTTGTCGTATTTAACATCACTAACGTCATTATTCTCATTCTCATTCTCATTTTCGTCATAAACTTCACTGTCTTCATCACCCTCATAACCCTCGACACTGTCGCTATCATTATCATGGTTGAAATTGCCGTCGTCACTATCATCGCTAACGTTACTATCATAATTATCATCATTATAGTCGTTATTGTCATTATAATCATTATTGTCGTTATCATTATCATTTTCATTATTGTTGTCATCCGGTCTATAAGCCTGATGTTCGAGTGCAGCTCCAAAATGTTGGTCAGATGAAATCTCAGTTGGATTTTGGTTTTCAATGACAGTTACAGATTCAGAAGCTTGACCATGGTCAATAAATTCCGTATTTTCAATGTCATTATACGTGTCATTGTTGTTGACGAGTTTGGAACTGTGTTGAGAATCACTTTCAATATCAATATCTATATTTCCCTCAAAGCTTAAATGCGAAGTGTGAATTTGGGTAGATTGATAATTCCTTTGTGTGAGTGTATGGTTGTTTTCAGTTATATCGGTTGAAGAATCTAGGTTGATGTCAATCCCCGTAATATTGGTTACTTCTCCCGAATAAAAAAGTTCATGGTTTTCCTGGACTTCGAGAGATTCTGAAATCTCTAAATATTCAGAATTCTCGGCAAAGTTAGCACTTTTAACATCTTCATGCCAATTCAAAGAGTCTTCGGTTTCAACGGTTTCTTTAACATCCGTAAAGATTTCAATATTATCAGTTTCTTCAACGTCCATAGAGTCAACATCAGCAGACTCTTCAATATCGATAGATCTATCATTATTAACCGACTTTTCAGCTTCAATAGATTCATCAATATTAATTGACTCGTCAGCATCGATAGATTCATTAACATTAACTGAGTCTTCAACATTGATAGGTTCAACGACGTCATCATCATCGTCAACCGACTTTTTAACATCGATAGACTCATCAACATTACCTGACTCTTTAACGTCGATAGACTCGTCCAGATCAACTAACTCTTCAACATCCATAGACTCTTCAACATCGACAGACTCTTCGACATCGACAGACTCTTCAACATCGACAGACTCTTCAATATCGACAGATTCTTCAACATCGACAGACTCTTCAACATCGACAGACTCTTCAACATCGACAGACTCTTCAACATCGACAGACTCTTCGACATCCATAGAGTCTTTAACATCAGTTGACTCTTCAACATCCATAGATTCGTCAACATTAATCGACTCGTCAGCTTCGATAGACTCATTAATATTGGCTGGCTCTTCAAAATCAATGGATTCATCAACGTCAACCGACTCTTCAATGTCTACCGAATCTTCAACGTCAACCGACTTTTCAATGTCTACCGAATCTTCAACATCAACCGACTCTTTAACGCCAATAAACTCATCAACATCGTGAGACTCGTCAACACTAGTTGATTTTTCAAAATTTCCCGAATCTTTATTGTTAGTATTTTGACCGCTGATAGGCTCCTTAATGTATCCAGACTTGTCAACCTCAGCAGACTTTTCAATTTCGATAGACGCGACAGTGTTTTCAGATTTTTTGTCATTGATGGATGCTCCAGTGTTGCTAGACTCTTCAACATCAATAGGCTTTTCCACTTCTATTGATTTTTCTACGTCCATGGACTCATTTATGTGAATAGGCTCTTCCACGATTATAGAATCATTCACATCAATTGGTTTTTCCACATCGATAGATTCTACATGGACAGGTGCATCCATATTCACAGATTCTTCTCTATCCATCGATTCCTTCATGTCAATAAAGTCTTCAGCGTGACCAGATTCTTTAGCGTCGGTAAAAGTTGTCATATTGTTCTCCTTAATTGTAATATTTTTTTCGCTGTAAGCAGACTCAATTGCATAAGCTGGTTCTGAAATGTTTGCAGTTTCATGAACATTCATCGGCTCTGAGTAATCAGTTTCGACACCTTCGGTTATTTCGTCCATATCCATGGGTTCAAATATTTCAACAGGTTCATTGTAGCCTTTACGGTTATCGACTTCAAATGGACCCTCAGCATTCGTTGCTTGATCATCGTTAGCTGAATTATTGGTATCATTAGTATCAGCTTGATGCTGTGGGGTTTGAACCTTTTCCAAATTTTTTATCTCAGCCGAGCCTTCAACCAAAATAGAATCATCAACCTCAAACGAATCTTTATCTTCAAGCAAATCATGAGAATAGTCAATATTATCAATTTCGGAAGACTCACTGATTTCAGAGGACTTCTCAGTTTCAAAGTCTTTAACGCTGTGAAGTTTTTTCGTATCAGCAGGAACGTCAATAGAAACACTAGCAGATGATTTGGCACCCGGGAATTCATGGACGATAGATTTTTGAGCGTTTACTGAGTCTTCGATAACAGTAGAATCTTCCAGTTTTTGAATATCATCAGGGTTACTAATTAAATCAGAAACCTCAGTAGAAACATTGACAGACTCTTGTACATTAATAGATTCTTTAATGTCAATAGGTTTGTGTAAGTCGATAGAATCGGGACTATAAGCAGGTCCTTGATGATAGAAAGACTCTTGAATATCAATGGGTTTCTCATTAATAGGAGATTGTTTGATATGCGTAGACTTTTCAAGATCGTCTGACTTTTTATTATCCATAGTTTTATCAGCTTCAGCATCTTTATCGTTAACCAAGATTTCAGCATGAAGAGGGTGATAGGTTCCGCCATGTTCGTTAATAACCGTAGTTTCAGTGGTGTCAGAAACCACCCCAAAAGTAGCAGGTTTTGAGTCATCAACCATTTCGTTTTTAAATGGGATCTTATTTAAATCCACAGAATCATTCTGATTGGTGTGTTCACATCCATAGTTAGACCCCTCAGTGTGAACAGGCCCAGTAAAACTTGAAGATCCCAAAGAATTGCTCGGTTTTTCAAAACTTATAGGAGAGGCCAAATTTTCAGGTTGTAGAAGTTTAATATGTTCTTTTTTATTGTGAATTCCAGATTCGATTAATTCTGAAGGCTGAGAAAAGTTGGCTGGATTCGTTGTCTCAACAAGAAAAGCAGAGTCAGAATGTTCTGCTGAAATATGATCTTGCATAGAGATGTCGACATTTCTAGTCATATCCACGTTATTATTAGTTTCTTCGCGACCAATTAGACTCTCAGCGGTTCTAATTAAAATATCAACGTCATTGATTTTATTACCACCATCGGAATTATCAAGTTCATCGGCGTTATCAAACTCATCAGCACTATCAGAGCCATCAGCGTTATCAATGCCATCAGCGTTATCAATGCCATCAGCGTTATCAATGCCATCAGCGTTATCAATGCCATCAGCGTTATCAATGCCATCAGCGTTATCAATGCCATCAGCGTTATCAATGCCATCAGCGTTATCAATGCCATCAGCGTTATCAATGCCATCAGCGTTATCAATGCCATCAGCGTTATCAATGCCATCAGCGTTATCAATGCCATCAGCGTTATCAATGCCATCAGCGTTATCAATGCCATCAGCGTTATCAGTGCCATCAGCGTTATCAATTTCACCATTATGGTAAATTTCACCAAAACCTTCGACGTTGTGATTTTCAAGTTGAGTCATATCAACATCTATTACTTTGGTTCTCATAGAGTTCTCATCAATTATTTGTTTGTTATAATCGACGTTCAAATCAGATCTATTTTCTGACGGTATAGTTTGATTTTGAATGGCATGGTCAATAGGGGTTGAATTATATTCATCAATGTCCATTGATTCTAAGCTCGTAACATTTTGAGCAGGAGAAGAAAGAGCGTGAAGTTCATTAGTGGTTTCATAAGCCAGTTTAACAGCTTCAGAAACAGTATTTAGAACATCTAACTGTTGGGCAGAAACAGTGGCTTGATTCATATTTTGCTGTTCTGGATCAACATGCAAAGAAAATAGATTTGGATCAACAAGTTCATCAGTTACAATCCCTGAATCACTTTTTTGCAAATGTGTAGTGTTTGAGTCAATTCTAGTTTCCTGAACAAGTTTATCATGGGTTGAAACATCCAATTGGTTATGAGGTTCAGTTAAATTTTCGTCATTGAACTTGGATGGGGAAGGAGCAAGATTAGCACCAAAATCATAGCCAACATATGAGGTGTGAGGTAGATCGGACTTGGATATCGAAATAAAAGATGACGGTACTGACTGAAGCGAGTTATTAGACTTAGTGTTACTACTTTCAAAAGTAATATCATTGGCACAGGTAGATATTATCACAGGACAAGATGCTTCTTTCAAATTAAGTAGCTTAACAGTGTTTTTAGTATCTTGAAGTGTGTCGTCTTGGTTGTTGGAATCAACAGTTTTATCTTCAGAAGCTCGTCGAAATTTCTGGCCAAAGGAAAACGCAACACTATCAGCACTTTGGTCTTCAAAGGTGTTCATATTACTTAGGCCCCATGAGAACACAGGTGTTCCATTAAGTCCAACTCCAACAAGAGTTTTTGTTTTGGAAGCTTGAGTGTCTTCTTCTTTCGTCGACAATTTTTCTCTCTCTTGCATATTTATAGTTGTTGAAAACTCCGAATTAACAGGTGATTCCTCATTAAAAAATGAAGAAATAGGAAATTCGGTGCCAGTATCGTGTTTAAAAGAAGGTAAACGAGACTCTAAAGGAATTTCAATAACAGGTTGGTCCACAGATTCTTTCACATGATCAATGGCGGAATTGTCGACAGAATCATAAGATTTGTTGTTTGGCTTGTTGATAGATTCCAAAACAATTTTCTGAGTAGGCTCTTCGACGGGTTCAGCTAAATGTTCAGTGCTAAGCCTATCTGGTACTCTAATGTGATTGGTTGATAGATCTGAATTTAGATGATCATTCGAGTCACCTATTGAAATAGAAGTCGCTAAGTCAGAGGCATAGTCAAAGTTAGCTTGCGTATGATGTAGAGAAAAGTGTTCGATAGGGTGTTTATCAAGAGCAATACTAGTATTTGAAGTGGATTCGTTTTGGGAACTGGTTAATAAAGAAGTATTATTCTGATCAGATGGTTTATCTTTGATCTGATGATCAGCTGAAATTATAACGTCATCTTGTAGACCTTTATGAACTGCAATTTTGGCCAATTCAGCCAAATCTGCTTCGGAAATACCTCCAATAACTTCGTGAGAATCTGATGGTTCAGGTCTCTCCTGTGGAACCATATCAAAAATTGTTTTAAGCTCATTTTGGTCGATGGTAATATCATTCTCATGTATTGAGTGATCGTCAACATGGTCAAACTGTTCAATAGGTCCTGTATCCATCTCCATATCAGACACTTCACCATGTACACTTTCGGAACTTTCGGAAGGTAAAGGCTCTGAGTCGGAGGATAATTGATTATTATTGTCAAAATCGTTCTCTTCATAAATTTCACTGTGTTCTTGTTCCTCGTTCGAATCAAGATCCACCTCATTGACTGGTTCTTCTTCTTCCTCTTCATCATCATCATCATCATCATCATCATCATCATCATCATCATAGTCTTCCTCTCCTTCCTCATCATCATCATTTTCTTCTTCCACTTCTTCTTCTTCTTCTTTCCCTTCCATATGTTGCTGGATATTTTCATCTGAACCAAGCCTTTGAAACAGTCGACTATATGTATTAATCTCTTCTAAGTCGCTGTCCGTGGGAGCTGGTGTCTCTTGAGATTCATTTTCACTTTCGGGTTCCTCTTGGGTACTGTTGAGCTGCTCATATGTGTTATCTGTGGTATCATTTATAAGATTATTATCAGAATTATCCACTTGGCTCTGGTGTTTAACAAAAACTAAATTTTCAGGGGCTTCTTCGATATTATCATAAGGAGCAGATGCATCACTTATTATTTCAATATCACTATCGTCAACATCTTCATTACTATAACTGTCTTGAGTAGAGCTCATATTTTGCATATCCTGAACAGCGACTGTAGAATCCTTGTACGATGAAGAGTGCATATAATTAGACTCGGGAATTTCTTCGGAAAAACATTCGGTGGGGTCGAAAAGAGGATTTGAAAAGTCATGAACAAGTGGCGTTTGTTCTTCTTCTTCGATAAAGTCATCCTGATTTTCTGAGGCATCAGAGAGCTATGCTGTGTTAATAAAATTTACGATAAGTTCAAAAAATGTAATACCTTTTGTTTTTTATTTGGGAATATGTTTGAACTTTGTTGCCTTTTACGCTGAAGAATTTCTCCCAGCTTGTTAAATGAATGAGAAACAAGATCACTGTCATCGTCGGATTCGGCGCATATATTGGCTCTCATTTCAGTAATCTCATCTTCAGTTTCGGCTTCAAATTGTTCATTTTGTAGTAGCGCTGCGTCAGCTCGTTTTCGCAAAGACCGCATCCATTCTGCTAACTCATTAGGAGATGATCCTTTGGCCGTTTTCACAGATACTATGTTCTCAGTGGAATCACATAAGTTTGGTATCTTGTTTCTAACAATATTTTTAAAAGTTTTGGATCTAAGTGGCTGATTAGAAATTTTGTGCAGATGACTTAATGATGACTTTTCGCGCGCTGACCGCTTTTGTTTATTTGTCGGTAAGTAAGACATAGGCTTCTTCAAAATTGATTAAAAAAGTAATGTATTAGCAGTACTTTTTAATTAATAAGTAATGATAACTGGCAATTCTAAGCTATAAAAAATTATTACAGACGGATTAAATGTGGAAATAAAAAGTTATGGTTGTTAAAAAATTGTTAAGTAAATGAAGGGAAAAAAAGTGGAGGATTAAAAAAAATGAAAAAGCAACACATTTACGCGTTTGGGTTCGCGAAACGAAAATTAAATTCTATTTGGTTAAGCTTACCAAACCACCACGTCAACCAACTTTAACCTACGCTAAAACAAACCAACTCTGTTTTTACCGCAATTGACAATTAAATAAGTATTAAAAAATGTCTGGGGCTCATGTGGTTCCTTCTCTTGAGAAGAAGACAGAAATCGCTTATTACGATCCCTTTGATGTATTGGGTGAAATCCGTGACACATTTATTAGTCAATTTCCCCTTACAAAGCTTCATTGGAACCATCCGCTTCGTCCTCTTCGAACAATAGAAAAATTAGATGTCGATCTAGTCGAAGAAACTGCTAATTCCTTAGCAACACCAAAGCATCAAATGCTTGGATTGTCTCCTGAGCCATATTTGAAAATTGCATTTGTTAAATGTGAAGACAACGAAACTTATCGTGGAACGATAAGAAAAATTATTCGCGAATGGTTTGAAAAAAATATAACGGGGGTTCGTGACCCCACAGAATGGCTGATTGTTCACTATGTTCCGTCTGGAGGAAAAACATCTTCTAGCACTCGCTTCAAATATGGAGTCTTTGATAAAATAAAAATTGATTTTAATACCGATTCTAAGCAAGACCGTGTTCTTCAAATTCGGAAAGATTATCCCACAGATCAAGCCCGGACTGAGGCATGGAAAGAATTGATGTCAAAAATAAAAGAAGGTCTTCTTAACTCCTTCAGCAAACGAGTTGATCTTTATCAAAACGAAGTCAATAAACTGGAAACTGAGAAACACGTTTTAGGATGGAACTTTGGAAAGTTTTTTATTATGAAAGAAGGATTGGCATTGGCATTTGAGCGGATGAATTTATTTGAAGATGCGTTGTTACTATATGATGAACTAGAAGAAGCATTTACCAAAATACAACAGTTAAAGGCTATAACATTTTTTTCTGATATCGGATTTGAAAAGTTACCAGAACCATTACTATCTCTTCAAAACAGCACAACAATGCGACATGCTATACTTTCTAACACTGTCTCCTTATTTGATTTCCAGTCCTATCTTTTTTCACGGCAAGCATATCTACTTTTGTGTATTGCAAAATCAGCCCCTTCACCCTCTATCGGCTTTATGAAAATAGGAGAACTGTTTTTAAGACTCAGATCGTTTCTGGGTGAAATGACCGGATTACTTTTATCTAATAAAATAGATGAATATCTGGTGGCGGAATGGACCTATAACGTGGCTCAAGAATTTCTTGCATCAACTTCATGGGTTGAAAGCTCAGTAGTCAGAGAGGTCGCTGAAGGTCGTGGAGAACTTATTGTGACTTTAAGAACCTCTTTAGAAACAATTGCAGCATCTCAAGGCTGGATAATTGAGGGTGTTTTATCGGACATATCATTGGAAGATAACTGTGTTAAGGATGAAAACTACAAAATCACAAATGAAATCATGAAAGACAATCTTGCCAGCTCTTTTATATTTTATGAAGAATATAAAAGTTTAACTCTACAAGCTTTAGCCGAGTTTAAAATGACAGATAAAGGAAGGATTCAAACTCGATTAACTGCACAACTAGCTCTTTTGGAATATCAATTGGGAAACTACGAATCTACAGCGAAACTTTTAAGGACTATTCCTGATATATTTCGAAGTGAAGGATGGGAACTTGTCTCCGCCTCACTGCTAATGATATATGTCGACTGTTTGAAGCATTTTGATCAAAAGGAAGACACATTAATACATTCCTTAGAGTTACTTTCTTGTCATCCTTATTTGGCTCCCAAAGATATCAAAGAGAGAATTGACGTCGTTCAGTCGTTAGCTGATTTAGTATCTTGTTCTACAAGCCTTGATAATTTTTTCACCGCAACTATAGACACTAATGTTATGTCGGACCCTAATTCTGATACCTATATCTTACGAGTCACAATTTTTAATCCTTTAAAGTTTCCATTTTCTATTGACAGTGCAACAATAACAATGAGAAATGTCAATGACTCTTCAGATGTCCTTTCTTTTGAGGTAAAAGGTACTGATCCTATTATTCTTGAGCCTGGAAATACAACTTTAAATTTTGAAAACAGACGGTTTGAGCAAGTCAAATTCAAAATAACGGCTTTATTTATGACTCGAGGGAAACTATCTTTCACTAAAAACTACAGTGGTCAAGCACCTATTTTACTTCAGCTTTACACTTCAAAAGATAACTTTCATTCTTGCTATCAAATTCCTGCAACATCCATACTGACCGAACGGAGAATAGGAATTTTACTTGAATCGGGAATTAACAATGTTATTGGGGGAACTATTACTTTTAAATCAATGACACAGGGTTTAAAGCTTATTCCTCAAAGAGCTAGAAACGAAGCCTATATTAATAGTTCAACTGAAGTAAATGTCAATGAAAATCGCCCATCTGTCATATCATTTACTAATATTGGACCTAATCAAAAAGCAATGATATCGGTTCCATATGCTATTGATTTCGACATAATGAATGTAAAAATTCGAGCCATGATCAATTATAAAACACTAAAAGGCGAGTTTCAACATATTTTAGAGGATGTCCTTGATATATCGCTAGCGCTCTCGGTTAACGTACAGGATTTCTATAAAGGAGACAAGCTCTTTTCAAAATTTTTGATATCTTGCAATCACATGGAAAAGCCTGTTCGCATTTTAGAAACAAATTTAAAAACAACAAAAAACTTCACGACTAGCAGTCCATCCGGAACCAACAAAGCATATGTAAGTATTTTTCTGTTACAAAAATTTTCAGTTTACTAAAACAACTTAGATTTCATATCCTAATGGCCCTGTTTCATATGTTTTCTGTATCCAAAAGAATCCAGAAGCTCCAGCAGTAGTTGAGAGCGTTCCATTAGTTATTAAGCATAGATACATTCATGATGAGTGTATACTGGAGGTGGAAAAGGCAGTTTCAAATATATTAAGCGAAACTAAGTATGGACGCTACGGATTGCTGTTAAAAAAATCTTTCCATATGCTGTCTCTTGATATTATGGCATACCTTAGATCTGGAAAAGTTATAATCTCTGAAAACTCTTGGGATTATCTAAATAAGCTAGAAACGATCAGCATGCTTAGTTCTAGCGAAAAAACTGAAATGATTGACCTCTTGAAAAAGGAAGTTAATAAATACCTTATGCTTCATTCAAACGAGTCAAAGAGGGAAAGCTATTTTCAATCAATAACACGAAACTTAATAATTCCAGTTTCAATTCCTCAAATTCACGTGGTTCATAATATAGAGCTTCTCTTACCTTCTGAAGATCATTTTGTTGTAGGGAAATCAGTCACCTGTGATTTAAGCATAACAACAGTACAAAACTGGGCACCCTCCTTGTCTAAAAATTCCTTGAATGAGCGTACTAAGTTCATCTATGATCTTGGAGTTTCGGAGAATTGGGCTTTCTCTGGAAAAAAGAAGTCTTTCTTTGAGATTGATGGAAAAGGAAACAAACAGAACTTCAAGTTAACGTTGATTCCACTACGCACCGGAAAGCTGCTGTTTCCTGGTGTTGATGTCCAGATGGTCCAATCAGCAACTAAAACTTCGTTTACTATGGAAGTGAACTATAAAAATAAGTCGCAGTTTGCTGTAGTGGTTCCTGAGTTTAAAGACAAGCTTACTTTATCCTTTTAGGGATAAAAAAAACTATACATTTTTTATTTAGAATTTGCTAGAGTAGTTAAATTTAAATTAACAGTAAATATTATTACCATTTATCAAACTAAAGTGTTATTTTAATTTTGGATGTTAGGGTTTTTTTGGTAACAACCAATCATAAAGCTGTTACTAACATTACAAAAATTTTTTTCCCTAAGAACATCAAGCCACCAGTAAATACTTAAAAACCGAAACCGCAAACCTCGGCTGACAAGACATTCAATTGAACAATGTCGACAAAAGGATTTGGAAATACTTTACGGTCATCACGACTGGCATCTATCGCAAAGCCGGTAAAATCAAACTATCCCGACAATGTTGCACCAAAATTTCAAGTTATTAAATCTACCCCGGCCTCTGTTTATCGAAAGGATTTTGGCTTGAAGAGATGTATGCCTGCAGGCGCCAAAACTCCATATATCACCGTCCAAGCTCTTGATACAATGTACGGAATGACATCTTATGAGTTTGGCAGTTCATTTCACTTAAAATACAAAAGATTTCAGGAACTAGGTGTTTCACTTGGTTCAAGTAATTCTTATAAGACACACGATTCTCTGTTTGCTCGGTCTGCAGACAACAAATCAGATGGCTTGACGCGTGCTGAAGCTCTTCATTATCTTCAGAAATCCACCGAGGACAGATCTGAATTTCTTAAATTTTCCAAGCTTCAAGCAAAAGATGACGAACAACAAAAGAAGGCAGCCAGCGAATTAATCAACAAATATTATGGACTTAATGAAAACATAGCTTTCCCAGGAAGTTTACGTCGAAACAACAAGGGAAACATTGGATTATCTTTCCTTCTTCATGGCTCTATTAAGAATACACCTAAGGGTCCTGTTCTATATCACGCTGTTCCAGGAAGACAAATTGCCTCTCCCAAAACCAACAATAATACCAAGAACCTTGCTGCCATTGGTGGTTTCATTTCTAGCTACAATGGAGGCGTTGAAAACTCTTTCTATGTTTCTTCAGCTTTTATTGATACGAGAAACAACATTCAGTTTCAGGCAAAGGGTGTAAAGGATGTATTTACCAGCGCTAAGCCTATGTCTACTATGGAAAATATTAAATCAAACGACCTTAAGCTTCTCAAACTCAATACTCTTAATGAATTGAAAGAAACTAAAGCTTGATAACCTTTTCTTTTTTTAGTTTTGTAAGCTTGGGCTGTGAGCCTTTGTAAATAAAAGTTGTAAATACATAAAATATGATGATTGAATTTTCTCTTGGTGTATCAACAAAATAAGTACCGGAATCGGGCTATGAACTCGTTTATATCTATTTAATATTAGGGTTTCTTTTGAAAAAAAAAAAAAAAAAAAGCTCGTGAAACCACCAACCAATCAATATTAAATTTAACCCTCATTAGCAAATTGTTAAAATAAACCAACATTTCAACCCTGATACATAAAATTATATCGATTATAAGATTAAAATTTATATTAAATCATATTAACTTTTAACAACGAGAGAGGGTTAAAAAAATGCTTTCGTTACATTCATCTACGAGATTACTCTCGGCAAAAAGATTACTGATCAGTCATCGCACAGTTTGTACTAAAACTAACACCAATTTACAAAAAGTGTTCGATAAGTTAGTATAATGATATTAAATTCTTGAGAACATTGCTAACCTTCATAATAAATAGAATTGATGATTTAAAGCCCCGCTTCATTAAAAGTATGATTTTCCTAAATTAGTAAAGATGTGTGAATTTAACTGTTAATTAATCAAAGGACTTAGAGATGCTGTTGCGATTCCTTCTGTTTCTTCAGAACCAGATCGCAGAAATGAACTTTTCAAGGTAAGTTTTATTTTTCATTAATTTTGTTACATTGATTAACGATAATTGTGATTTGTTTAACTTTATAATTTTCTTTAGATGGCTCAATTCATAAAATCAGAATCCGAGCCTTTTGGAGTTCATTTACAACAAAAAGAGCTAGGTGTACAGGAAGGAATTACTACTTCAAAAGGTGAACCTGTACCATTGCCTCCTATTCTTCAAGGAACATTTAAAGGGTTCGGATCTCGGAAAAAAATCCTTATATATGGTCATTATGATGTTCAGCCAGCAAATATTGAGGATGGTTGGTCATCTGACCCTTTTACATTAACTGAAAAATCAGATGGACGACTAGTTGGCCGTGGCGTAACCGATGACAAAGGTCCAGTTATTGCTTGGATAAACACAATTCAAGCTTTTAAGGAAGCTGGTGTTGAAATCCCTGTTGATTTAGTTTTTTGTATTGAAGGAATGGAAGAATCTGGCTCTGAAGGGTTAGAGGATTTTATAAAACACGAGAAATCCTACGGTTTCAAGGGTGTAGATGGAATTTGCATATCTGATAACTACTGGGTAGGAACAAAGCAACCAGTATTGACTTACGGACTTCGAGGCGTTTCGTATTACAGTATTACAATTTCTGGGCCTAGTGAAGATTTGCATTCTGGTTTGTTTGGAGGTACTACCTACGAGCCAATGATTGATCTCACACATGTGTTGTCACGCCTTGTTAATCCTGATGGGAAAATTTTGATTCCTGGAATTGATGAAATGGTGGCACCATTAACTCCAGAAGAATCTAGTCTTTATGATAAAATTACGTTTACAATAAATGATCTAAAGGATGCACTTGGGCATGATACTACTATTCATGAAACACCTAAGGAAGCTCTTATGAGCCGATGGAGATATCCTGCTCTATCAATTCATGGTGTGGAAGGGGCCTTTAGCAGCCCAGGTGCTAAAACTGTCATTCCTGCTAAAGTTTCTGGTAAATTTTCTATTAGAACCGTTCCTGATATTGACTTAAAAAAGCTTGATCAACTTGTTTTTGATTATGTTGAAAAATCTTTTGCTTCTCTTAACTCTAAAAACAAGCTAAAGGTTGAACTCATTCATGCTGGAAAGTGGTGGGTTGGAGACCCTAATAACTGGAACTTTGAGGCTGCTCGTAAAGCCACAGAAACTGTATGGGGTGTCGAGCCAGATATGACCAGGGAAGGAGGCTCTATTCCTATTGCATTAACTTTTGAAGAAGAACTTAAGAAACCCGTTTTATTGTTACCCATAGGCCGAGGTGACGATGGAGCGCACTCAGCTTCAGAGAAGCTTGATACTATCAATTACATTCAAGGTATAAAAACCATGGCGGCTTATCTTTACTATGCAGGAAAATAGTTAATTAAATTTCATTACAATAATTTAAATATTTAAATTTCAAAATCCGTATCATATCCCTCGGGAAAAATTAAGTTATAGTCAAGATTAAGACTCTTAAGCATATATTTCATCGTGAATTCCTTTTCATCTTCTTCATCCTCATCATCTTTTTCTTGATTCTTTTGCATTTCATCCTCATATTCTGACTTTAAAATCTCGTACCGCTCTCTTTCCTCCGGCGATAACTTATCAACATCAAAATTACTATCTTCAAAACCAGACTGCATCCTAGATTCTTCGTCTTCTTTTTTTCTTCGGATGTACTCTTCCATTCCTCCCATTCGATCTATTCGTTCTCTCGCTGCATTAAATAAGAAAAAAGCACCCTTTTGAGCAACGTCAAGCCACTTTTCTGAAAGGTCTTTAAGCTTTTCATCTTCATTTGCAGATGTGTATTTTTGAGCTTGACGAGCGGTATCTGTAAGTTTTCGCCATCTCATAAGTTCTCTATCAAGTTCTAGATCAATGTTGGATAGATCTGTTATTTTAGAGTCTTTAGATTTAGACGCTAAAGGTGAAAATCGATGTAACGATTTAAATTGCTGCTGAGGTATTGATATATGTTTTGACTCAGTGGGAATTATTGTAGATTTTGTTACCTTGTTTTCATCCCCACAAAGTGGTAAAGGATACGGACCTTCATTTGGTAAATCAACAGCAGGAGATATAGAAGGGGAAGGAGGATGCGAGTCTTCTGAAGAGCTTGAGGATGCAGATCCCGGTAAAGGCTGAAGATTTTCAAGACTATTTCTATCAGATTTTGGAGTTCTGAATAAAGAGTATGGAGATACAAAAGTAGAGGATGTCGATCTAGATGAGCTTGTGGGAGATGGTGGAGAAAGAACAGGTATTGGTTTATCTTGTATAGAAGGTGTGCGCATAGCAGATCCGGGATATACAGGAGAAGAAAATGATCGGCTCTTGGATGGTGTAATGCGTAAATTTTGTGGGGGTGAGTTAGGATCTTGAGAAAATGACGGAGATGTTGGCTCAAGTCTTCTTTTCTTCATTATATTAAGAGACCCCGATACCACTCTAGGTAGCGGAACTCTAGAAATAGGGGATTTACATGGTGATTGAATTGGCTGGAGCTGTGGGCTTTTTTTGCAGGGGTCACCTTCTTGGGATCGTCCTGGAGTTTGAAAAATCTCATTTTGTTGGTTTAATACAAATGTTTTTTTGACATGTTTTTCTTTTGATGGACTTGTATTTAAGGCTTTGAGTTCGGCACTATCGTCATAAACTTTTAGATTTTTAGTTGCTAATTCCGCTCCCTCAACATCACCATCAGATTCGATTTTGTTTTTTTGAGGTGACGCGTTTTCAGTAAGGGGCTGTATGACTTCAGAAAGAGTAGAATCAGTACTGGAATCCATGTTGAAATGTGAACACTGCAAGACAGAGTTAAGAAAGACTTTAAAATATAAACGTTAATCAGGTAAATTTCCAATGAATAAAAAAAATTAAATAACAACAATCAATTTCTTTATATATATATACTGGGAAAACTAACGATTTCTGTCGCGTTTCAACATTAAATGAAAGATTATATAGATATTTTTTATTTTGTGAATTGCACTGTTCATTAGGGAGAGGTTTTTTGTGATTCACGTGAAACTTATTCTGAAATATTCTCATATGTGTGTAGTTTTAAGTCTGATAACCACTGAAAAAAAATTTTTTTCTAGGTACACACTTATTTTTTTTTTTTTTTTTGGGAAGAGAAAAAAAATTCAGTTAGGCTTATTATCAATCAACAGGCTAGGTTTTCACAGCTATATCCGCTGATTCACCAGAAAACAATCACAAATGGCTCTCGGAAAATCCACCAAGAAGTTTCAAAAAAACCATTTGAAGCGGACGATCGATCAGCGTAAAGCCGAGCAAAATTACAAGAAGAAAATCTTAAACGGCAAGGAAAAAAAGAAAGAAGAAAGATACGTCGACGAAGAAGCCGAGGAAGAAAAAAAGAAGAAACGAGCGGAAAATTCTAGAGGAGTTTTTGAGAATGGAGACGCTGAAAACTATTTTAAGCAGGATGTTGACGAGGATTTGGCAATTCTAAAAAGCAAGGAGCCTGCTGTCGATAAGGTTTCTAGTGAAAAACGAGAAAAGAAAAAGAGCTCTAAAAAGTCTATTTCTAATGATCAGGATGATATGAAAGAGTCTCTTGGAAATCTTAAGGATACTGACCCTGAGTTTTACAAGTATCTTAAAGAAAATGACGAAGGTCTTTTAGATTTTGATCTTAAGAATCTTGAGAGCGGCGATGAGGACGAAGAAGGCGAATCTGGTGTCGAAGAGAATGACGATTACTCTGAAGATGAAGAACATGAAATAGATGAGGAATATTCAGACGATGATGTTCCAGATGTTAATTTACAGGAGATCACGGTGACCGATGTTGAAAAGTGGAAGAAGGATCTTGTTTCCAATAACTCTCTTTCTACACTTAAGGAGGTTATCCATGCTTTGAAGGATGCTATTGATTCTTCCAGTAATATAGACAACTCCAAGGCACGATACGCTATTTCTGATCCTAATGTTTTTAATGGTCTTCTTCGCCTTTCGCTTGTTCAAATACCAGAAACCATTCAACATCATATCCCTCTCAGTACTTCGTCCAGCGGTGCAAAGCATATTTCTGGTGAAAACAAGAAACTTGCCGCTTTATCAGCTCCTTTGAAGAACTTGGCCAACTGTTTGGTTACTATTCTTCGTGATGTTACAGATAAGGCCGTTGCTGGTCTTGTTTTAAAGAGCTTGAGTGAACTGCTTCCTTACTTTTTGACATTTGGCAAACAAATCAAGGCTCAAATTGATGTTGTTGCAAAACTTTGGGGAACCACTGAAGATGATGAGACACGACTTTACGCGTTTGCTTTTTTGAAGACAACAGCAGAAAATCACCCTGTTTTACTGGAACCTATTCTTAAGGCCACATACAGCTCATTGATTAAATACAGCAAACAAAGTAATATTCATACTATGGGTGGAATCAACTTTCAAAAGAACTCCGCGGCGACTCTTTACGGTCTTGATGGTAATCTTTCTTACAGACTGGGATTTCAATACATTAGACAATTGGCTGTTCACCTTCGATCTAGTCTTACCAATAAGACTCCTGATTCCTACAAAATTGTCTACAACTGGCAATACGTACACTCGCTTGACTTTTGGGCCCGAGTTTTAAGCTACGAGTGTGATGTTTCTAAGACTGCTATCCGCGGATCGGCATCGCCATTACAAGAGTTAATCTATCCTCTTGTTCAAGTCACTTTAGGAACTATTAGACTTATCCCCACCGCACAGTACTTTCCCTTGAGATTTTATTTGATTCGAAGTCTCATTGGTCTTTCTCAGACGACTGGTGTATACATTCCTATTGTTCCTTTAATTTCAGAGATTTTCAATTCCACAGTAATTACCAAGAGCCCCAAGGGGTCTTCACTTAAGGCCCTTGATTTCGAATACAACATTCGTGCTAGCAAATCTTACTTGGGAACTAAGATTTACCAGGAGGGTGTTTGTGATCAAATCACGGATCTTTTGGGTGAATTCTTTGCTCTCCACTGTAAGAGCATTGCGTTCCCTGAATTGGCTATTCCAGTCATCATTACTTTAAGACGCTTTACCAAGCGAAGCAAAAATGGAAAATTTAACAAGCAACTGCTACGTTTGGTTGAAAGACTTGAGGAGAATTCCAAGTTTATTCAACAAAAGCGTAACCACGTTAACTTTGGTCCTCGAAACACAGCTGAGGTAGCCGTTTTCCTTAAGGATTATGCATGGGAGAAAACTCCTATTGGGAACTACGTCACTGTCCAAAGACAGATTCGTGACGAGCGCCTTAAATTATTACGTGAAGCTGCTCTTGAGGAAAATGGTAATGGAAAGAAGACGGCCACTGATTTGGCTGTTGGCTCGTTTGAAAGTGATGAAGAGGGCGATGATGCTCATGATCGCAGTGATGTTGAGTATTCATCTGATGAGGAAAAGGATAATGAAGAAAACGAAGACGAAGACGTGGAACTTAGTGATTAGAGGGCATGTATAAATTATTTCAGGGAAAGCAAAGTATTGAATAAGCCAGATTTTTTAATGAATTTGTACTTTTAAGCTAATAAGCATTTGAAAATCAACAAAAAATTACGTAATAATCTAAATATAAAGTCACGTGGCTTGAAATTTTTTAAACTTGCAAATTTCCTCGGTTTTCTGTATTTATTAATTCATTAAAGTTCCTAAAGAGTTTTGATCTATCTTATTCGTTTTTTTAAAAAGAAAAGGAAGCAAAATGAAGTCGGCATCCCGACTTGTTTCAAATAGACATTTGACTCGATGTTTTAGGACTACGGGTCTGTCAGCAAACATTTTAAGATCTACGGTTGTTATATCCCACATTAAAGTCTCATCGTTTCACTCTTCGACTATAAATACTCATAAGACCAGTGATCCCAAGACAAGGAAAGCCAGAAAACAAATAAAATCATCTAAAAAGACTTTCGTTCATAAAGTCAGCGATTTAGTTCCTAAATGTAATGCTTGTGGAACGCCTTTTCAGCATACATCTCCTGAGTCACTTGGATATTTTGATGAACCAGATTCCAAGGCCAGAACAAAGTCCATTCAGGACACAAAACTACAACATCACAACGAATTATTTGGTAAAATGGATTCTCTTACTCAAGCTATTTATTCACACTCTGTTTTAACAGGAGAGGTTGCCCAAGCTAAGGATTCGGAAAATGTAGAAAGTAGCGATACGAAAAAGAAAGAAGAACGTCATATTATTGAAGTTGATTCGGCTCCAGCCTTAAAGGTTGAAGATTTCCTTGCAGATGTGTACGAAAAACGACTTGTTCAAAGTGTTAAAGATGAAAAACGCGATGAAATTAACTCTGGTCTGTGTACGACATGTCGTTCGACCAAGGGAGGGCAATATGCTGATTATGCTAAATTTGGACATCCTTCTACCGAAGAGGTACTATCAAAAATTCCTCAAGATGGCACGATAATTCATGTCATTAGTGGACAAGAGTTTCCAGCCTCATTTATTCCAGAGATAAAAACATATGCAGCTGATCGTCGAATCATCTACGTTGTTACCAAGTGCGATTTGGCCGTGGATGAGCAGTTTAAAATAAAGCAGCGCTTTTTACCATATGTTCAAAAAGAGCTTCACGACAAGTACAACATTAATCCCAATGACATTTATGCCGTAAGCACCAAGGTTAAATGGGGACTTGAAGAACTTTTCCATGATTTGCCTGTGGATTCATACATTGTTGGCTTACCAAATACTGGCAAGACTGCGCTAGCTTGTTCACTTGGTGCTCTTCACAAGAACCAGCTTTCAAAAGAAGTGTTACCGCTTGAACAGAAACAGCGAAAGTTTGGTATTTCTCACTTACCGCTGAAAACGAAAGCACCACTTTCATATGTCAACTCTAATCGACGTATCACAGATCTCCCTGCGGTGCAGGCAGAGAGGGGAGTTATTTACAATTATATCAACCCTAAACGATTACCACTTACCGTTGCAGGCAGTGTTTTAATTAGAAGAGTAGGTCTTCCTGCTACAACACCCGTGACAGTAACCAAAAATGGATCGGTTGTATCACTTGGAGGTATGATTTTTGTTGAGTTAAATGATGCCCCTTCTGGTGTTACTCTTATTTCATGGTGTATTTGTGGCCAACACAAGACGGTTGTTGAAAAATTCTCATCTATTGAGAAAGCCATTGGAATAGCAGCGGCCCCCTTGGATAGTCAAGAGCAGTGGTTTTTGACTAAACCTTATGATATCAATGACCCTGAGCAGGCAGAGAAGTTTAAGCCACAGAAGGCCATGACAGTCCGTATAGATGGAGCTGGATTTGACTTTGGTGTTTTGGGATATGCTTCCGTTATTTTAAGACTCTCTGGAAAGATTCCCGAAAACGGTGTTGAAGTGACGCTGTATGCTATGCCTGGCGTCGAGATCTGTCCAAGAACCCCTATTATTCCACATATGAAGGCATTCCATATTTCCAAGAAAAATGAAAAGCTGCGGGAAGTTCGACGTGGTCGCTTAGAGAATGGTCAGGCTGGCCCAGGTCAAGAAGAGTCTAGAAATGCGGGTAAAAAAGGCAAGAAGCTCCAGAAAAAAAGTTTGAAAGATAATGTGAAAAAGGAAAAAGACGAGAGCACGGAAAGGGATGTTGATAAGGGCGATTTCGACTTTGAAAATTATGATATTCAAGTTAAGGATGTTAAGAAACCTACTTCAACGGAGTCGTTGTAGGTTATTAAGTATTTAAATTCTTTGTAAATATAACAGACATGAGCCGCACGTGCAGCATCCTAATTTAGTAGGAAGGCAAACTCCGCTTTTTTTTTTGAAGCTTATCTAGGCTAAGGTATTAGGCTGCCATCAGCACCACCAACACCACCATCCACCATATTATCCACCACCAGCCAGCTGTAAGCTTTCCTTCCCTCAGTTATCAGCAATTTTCTTTTTTGTAATAAAAAAGGCATTTTGAAATCTTTTTTTCTCCCCCTCCTTTTTCTTCTTTCCTTTTGTTTGTTTTTTCACCCCTATTTATATTATTTTTTTTCTTTTCCATATGGCTTATCGTATTCGTTACTGGCAGTACAACCGTCATCTGTTTGCTCAGCACGTCTCTAAGCTTCTCTGTTCAGATTCCTACAGGACCCTTTTGCCCACTACCCGTTTCTATTCCACTCAAGACCCCGCCTCTAGTATGGCCAATTCGACTTCTGAAAACACCACCAAAAGGTTAGAATCTCTTCGAGCCTTATTTGACAAGAATGAAATTGGCATTTACAGTAAGTTTTTACGTTTTTTAATAAATAGTTATCATAGTGCCAAATTGGGACAATTCTAAATTTAATTTCTATTGAAATAGTTGTTTTGACTCAAGATGAGCACCAAAGCGAATACCCCGCAGCGTCGGACCACAGACGTGAATTTATTTCCGGATTCACGGGTTCAGCCGGCACAGCAATAATAACTAAAGAAAAGGCATTGCTATCAACAGACGGCCGATACTTTTTACAAGCTGAACAGCAGCTGGACTCTAACTGGACGCTGTTGAAGCAGGGGGTGGCAGGAGTGCCAACTTGGCGGGAGTGGGTTGTCCGAGAGGCGACCAAAACGGGATGCAACATTGGTGTGGACCCCAAACTTATTAGTTATTCAGAATACTCTGCTTTGGTCCGGGACCTTAAGCAGTATGGTTTGCAGGATTTGCTTGTGCCCATTACTCCCAATCTTGTTGATGTTGTGTGGGGCGATGCCCGGCCGGCTCGTTCCAAGAGCTTGGTGACAATTCTTCCTGTTCAGTACTCGGGATTATCGTCAATTGAAAAGATTAAGCAGCTCCGTCAAACAATTGAGGCCAAGCGAGGCCTTGGGTTTGTAGTTACTGCCCTGGATGAAGTGGCGTGGCTGTTTAACCTTCGAGGTACCGACATTATTTATAATCCAGTTTTCCGATCTTTTGGTTATGTTTCAGCAACAGAAGCTGTGCTTTATGTTGACCCCGACAAAATTAGCAAGGAGGTTGGGACATACCTTAAGAAGAACCAGGTCACGGTTAAGCCCTACGAGGCTATTACTGATGATCTTCATACAGTACAGAGCACGTTGCTTAAGCACAATGCTGAGGCTAAGAGTGTCGAATTGCGCAAGCGTGTACTTGCTTCGACTGACATTTCATGGGAGCTTTATGATGCGCTTGGTGGCGAGGATAATGTAACATTTATTGCGTCCCCAGTGGAAACAGCTAAGGGCATTAAAAACAAGGTTGAGATTGCGGGTGCACGCGAATGTCAAATCCGAGATGGCGCTGCGTTAATTCGATTTTTTGCCTGGCTCGAAAATGAGCTTAAGAATGGGCGCACGTATTCCGACTATAATGCGGGACTAAAGGCTGAACACTTTAGATCATTGATGGACAAGTATAAGGGTCTAAGCTTCGAGACCATTTCGTCGTCTGGAGCCAATGCTGCGGTGATTCATTATGCGCCAGCCAAGGACAGCAAATTTATGGTGGATATTAACGAGGTTTATTTGTGTGACTCTGGAGCTCAGTATCTGGACGGCACAACGGACACTACAAGAACGCTTCACTTTGGCACACCAAGTGAAGAAATAATTCATCGGTATACACTAGTTTTAAAGGGCCATATTGCCATTGCGCGCACCGTTTTCCCTGAAGGTACTAATGGATACATGCTTGATGTTTTTGCTCGACAGTTTTTGTGGCGCGAGGGCTTGGACTATCGTCATGGAACTGGTCATGGTGTTGGCAGCTATCTCACCGTGCATGAGGGCCCAATTGGTATTGGTTTGAGATCGTACTATGGAAATGCAAATTTCCAGGCCGGCAACATATTGAGTAATGAGCCAGGATATTACAAGGACGGGCACTATGGCATTCGCATTGAAAACGTTGTTCTTGTAAAGGAGGCGGACAGCAAGTCTGGTGTACCGCCAAACGAGTTTGGCAAGAAGAACTTTGTTTTTGAGACACTGACGCGTGTGCCCCTTTGCCAAAAGTTGATTGAAAAGAAGATTCTTACACAGGACGAGATTGATTGGATTAATGATTACCATAAGGTTGTGTATAATGATACGCTGAGTCTTGTTGAGCATGATCCTTTGGCTACTGCCTGGCTTAAGAGAGAGACTGCTCCTTTGTGATTGTTATAGTAGTTGTCACCATTAAATTACTAGCCGTTTCTTTAGATACATATAATTTATAAGCGAACCCGATTCCTAATATATAAAAGTCTATAAAATATTTTATCTCAATCAGTTTGTCACTTGCAAGATGCCAGCATGTTGGAAATGACGCCGAGAAGTTGTTGGTTTTCGCAGGCAGCAGCCACACGTTCCTTGTCGTTGAGCTGTTTGTTGACTTGTTTTTCGCTTTGATGTGTTCCAGGTCGGACCTTGATGACGATACGGAAGCGGGGGTGAAGGGCACGCTCAAGACGCACGCGGATTCCCAGGCCGATGAGGGTTGCGAGCGAGCAGTGGGTGATGGTAGGTGTGATTTCGACAAAAACCTCAGCCATGTCGTCGTGGCGGCCGGTGTCAGTGACATATATGTGCGGCAGGTTAACTACGGCGAGCTGGCCCAAGGTGAGGGGATGTTCGGGGTCGTTAATAGTTGAGATGAGGTCGTATATTTCCTGTGAGTCTATGGGATCAGTTTGGGAGGGTTGCTGTGTGGAAGAGTCTAGTTTGAAGCTGGTGCTGCTAGCGTCGTCACTGTCGTCATCTGAAGCGGAAAGATCGGAAAGATCTTCGGTAAAGGAGTACAAGGCATCGTCTTGTTCGTGGTACTGGGACCAAAGTCCTAGAGTGAGAATGTCTTTGGAGAAGGTGTCTAGAGGGGAGACGGTGGCGGTATTGGACTTGGAGAGGAGGTCGTCGTCGTTAAGACGAGTTGGAAGATCTGCAAGATCCAGAACAGTAGGGTTAGCGTTGATAGGGTCCGAGGGCATAGTATTTGTTAATATTGAAAAATTATGGAAAGAACCGAATTTTATATATTTTTTATTTGATTTCAAAGCAATGGAGGGGAAGGAAAAAAATTCAAAAAATTTAAAAAAAAAGATTAGTGACACGATATACGCATTGCGTACTGAATATTACACACTTTATAAATACATAGTATTTTAAGTGATTGCTACAGTTTGCGTCTTTAGTACTGGTTACATCACAAACGTATTCGAGTATATTCTGCTCTCAGGATTTTTCCAACAAGCGAACAAATGACGAGGATTGTGAAACTCATTGGGATCAGCGGTCCCTCTAGCTCTGGGAAAAGTGTAAGATGATGATGAGGGTTTTAGTAAAGAGAAAACGACTAGTCAAGGGTTTCTTGGGTTATTTTTTTATTTGTTTAACGACTCTTTACGATAATCTAACCAGAGATGATGATTATGCTGATGAAAACTAATAACGAATTAGACCCTCTCACGGCTTTTACGAACAGTTTTGAGTACCGATCCGCGAAACACTGTGGAGATTGTATACCAAGATGATTTCTACAAGGTGAGTGCCGGAAAGGGTTTGGTGGCTATGTTTGCTATTGAGCTATATTAAAAAGAGAAAAAAGAAGGCCTAGAATATATTTATATCTATATATATATTATGAAATTGCGGGGTCAAACTGTTCTAACCTTGTTGGACTTGTGATTTTTTTTTGGAGGGTGGTGGGGTGGGTGAGATCGCTACCTCACCCCCAACCGTTATGAGGAGGTGCTTTACAAACTTCAATCTTCCTCTGGTTGTTATTACTACAATATAAAGAATGACAAGGATATTCCAATTAATAAGGCAACCGGGCTAGCGGATTGGGACTGTCCTGAAGCGTTTGACATGGATCTACTATTGCGCGTCTTAAAGACTTTCAAAACATGCGCGGGCGACGTTTCGGTTGCCAAATCGCTTTACGAGTCCAAGGAAGAAACAAACACACTAGGGAAGATTGATGTCACTGCCGCTGAGCTTGACCACGAGGCCTCTAAGTGTACAAGCCATACAAATACGCATGTCCCTACACTTTACGTGATTGTTGACGGCATCATGCTGTTCCACGACCCGGAGGCTGTGCTGCCGGTTCTCGATCTGGCGGTGTTGCTGCGCGCGCAGTATGAAGAGCTGAAGCGGCGACGCGAAGCACGGTCCGGGTACGTCACTCTGGAAGGCTTTTGGACGGATCCACCTGGGTATTTTGACGAGATGGTGTGGCCCGGATATGTGCGTACTCATGGTTACTTGTTCCAAAATAAAGATGCGGGGGCAGATCATGAGGATCCCAAAGAACTGTGGGTGCAAAATGCACCGTTAACAGAGGTTGCTCGTACCAAGTATAAGATCCAGACGCCTGGGGTAGGGTGGAGTATGTATCATACACTTGATTGGATGGTAGATAGAATTATAGAGCTAAAGTAAGTTTTTTAAGGTGGATTTTTTTTCTATAACCGGTATATATATCTACAAAATTTATTTCATTTTCCTTTCTTTACTTAATTAAGTAATTCCGTCGCAATATGCTTGTTTTCTTTTATTTTGTCTTTTTGTCTTCTGGGGTTTGAGGTCCATATTGAAGTTTTTCGACTACAGCAAGCATATTTTCGCGTGTCTTGTCACAGAGAGCACCAATGTCCTCAGGCTTGATCGACTTGGTATCAATAGGATCCAAGAGCTCGACCTCAATGGTACCGGATTCGAAAGTTCTTGTTTTGAAAGAAAAGATCTTGGAGTAGTTGCTAATGACGTAGGGGACAATGGGGATACCGGCTTGGGTAGCAAAGTGGAAAGCGCCCTTCTTAAAGGGCAAAAGAGTGGGAGTAAGAGAGTAAGAGCGGGTACCCTCGGGGAAGATAAAAACGCTTTGGTTCTCACGCTTAACCTGTTTGATGGCGCCCTCGAAGGCTTTGAGGGCGTTTGAGCGGTTGACGCGGTCAATGAAGACGGAGCCGGAGAGAGTCATGAACCAGCCAAGGAAGGGGTAGTACTTGAGAGACTTTTTTGCGGTGACGGAGCAGTACTTGGGGAAGGTTGCACCGAGCAGTAGGATGTCGAGTTCGGATTGATGGTTGGAGATGAAGACGGCGGGTCTGGTTGACAGGTTTTTGGGGTTTTTGATGACGACGGTGATTCCAAGGACGTGGTGGCAGAGGAAGTAGAAGACGCGTGCCGTGGACCACTGAGACAGGCCTTGGTAGCCCGTAAGTGTGAAGATGATGGAAGAGACTACACCGTAGAGGGCCGAAAAGGCAATGAGTAGAAGGTAAACGAAAACCCGGACGTAGAACTTTAGTGGGGGGATGACACCGTAGAAGCCGAGAGCCAAAGTTCCGACCAGGGAGAGGGTAAGTAGCGAAACCATTTGGGAGGGGGAGAAGAAAGGAGGTGATGTTTTTATCTAAGGACTGCGAGGTATTTTTTTTTGTCAAAAAATGGAGGATATCTTAGAAGAAGAAAAGGGTGAGTGTTTCTTTGTTGGTATTGGAGGGAGAGGGGATGAAATGGTGGTGGTGGTTGTGTGGGCGGGTGAAATTTTTTGTGCGGTAGAAACGACGGCGATGATTGAAAGCGGTGATGGTGATGTTCGAGGATTTATTTTTGACAGGCAGGCAGGCAGTGAAGCAATTGGTTTGTGAGAGAGGGGGGGGGGGGGGGGAAGCCCAAAAAAAGGCCGTTTGTCAGCGGTTAGTCAGCGGGGATTGTTTCCCGAGAAACGGACATGTGGGAGGGCACGGCTGGGTGTTGTATTTAAGGAGTGGGTGGGTAAGAGTTTAGAGAGTGAGGAGAACGGAGTGTTGGAATTTTCATTGGAAGTTATATGGAAGTATGGGTATGTTCAGGAATAAAAAGAATTTACCGGAGTTTTATTACCGAAATATATAATTGCTTTTTTTGTATAATTGTATATATAAATTGTGTGTAATGTTATGGAAAGGCCTAACGTTTAAACTTCCCCACCTAGAATAAGCAACTTTTGCCTGTTAACGTGTGATTACTACTTTATTACTCATCATTACCCTAGCCACCTTAGAAGGCCTCTCCCATAATTTTGGAGGAAAGGAGGAGGAGGAGAGGTCACGTTGTTTGCTGGCTTTTCTTTTTTCCTCCCCTCTCTCCCACCTAAATAAAATGCTTACCCCACAATTTCGTCTTCAAAATGTATACGATCCAAATGCCCTAAACTCAAAACGACCACATTTATGACCCCCAACTTGCAAATGTAGCCACAACTGCTTTTCTTTCCAAGTGTTTAAGCCTTTCTTTCTTTTTTCAAACCTTGTAGCAGCCCTTTTTTTTCCTTCTTGTTTTTTGACCCTCCCCCGCCATATTTTTTTTGTATATTGGCCTTTTATAAAATAAAAAGAAATGAAAAAGTCCCTCCATTTAATGCCCCCTTCCTCCCCTCATTCAAACAAAAAGAAGACGAGGAAAAGATTCCACGGCTTGTGTTTTTTTCATGAGTATTTTCTTTTTTTTCTTTCGTTCTAATACTGTCTGGGTTTTTTCACCAGTCTTGAAAAAAAAAAAAACATATTTGTGGGAAATTGTAATTGACTTATTCAACATCCAAATAAACTGTATTCAACTCCTCATTATACACCCATCTGTTTGAGGGGTCTTTAGAATTAAAGAAAATATAACAAAGCTGAATACCATTATTCTTGCCTAATTTAAAATATAAATATCTTTGAAATTTCTTTCAATTTCATTCCCTTTCTCTCTTTTTTTTCTTCATCAATTCTTTCTTCTAAATAACACTACTCTAATCAACTCTCTAACAACTTTTATTTTCTTTTCTCTTTTTCCCCTTCTACAAATTTTCAAAAATCTACAATAAAAAATGGCTCCTATTGAATACGACGCAATTGTTGTTGGCGGTGGCTTTGGCGGTATCTACACTACTTACCAGCTCCGTGAACGTGGTTACAATGTCCATTCCTTTGAAAAGGGTTCAAATCTTGGCGGAATCTGGTACTGGAATAAGTATCCCGGTGCCCGTGTCGATTCTGATGTCCCTGTTTACCAGCTCTGGCTTGAACAAATCTACAAGGACTGGGACTTTAAAGAGCGCTTCCCTGGTTGGAAGGAGCTCGGCGAGTACTTTGCCCATGTCGACAAGAAGATTCAAATTTCCAAAAACTACTCCTTCAATACCTTTGTCTCGGCTTGTCACTTCAATGCCAAAACCGGTAAATGGACTGTCACCACCACCGGCGAAGATGCTGGCACCTTTGTCGCTAAACACTTGGTCATTTGCTCCGGATTTGCTGCCAAAAAATACATCCCCGACTTTAAGGGTCTTGACAAGTACAAGGGTGTCATGCACCACACATGTGAATGGCCCGGCGACGACGTCGACTTTAAAGATAAAAAGGTTGCCGTCATAGGAACCGGTGCTTCCGGTGTTCAAGTCATCCAGGAAGTCGGACCCGTTGTTGAGCACCTAACAGTTTACCAGCGTACCCCCAACTTGGCTATCCCCATGCAGCAGCGCAAGGTTACCCATGATGAACAAGAGAAGCGCCGTGCCAACTACGAAAAGGTCTTTGAGAAGACAATCCAGGAGCCTAATGCAGCAGGCTTTGAGTTTGGCTTTGACCCTCGCAGTGCCCTGGAGGTTTCTGACGAAGAACGTGAGGCGCACTTTGAAAAGTGCTACGCCAACGGTGGCTTCCACTTTTGGGTCGCTACATTTTACGACGTTTGGACCGACTTGCGTGCAGACAAGTACCAGTACGACTTTTGGCGCCGCAAGACTCTTGAGCGTCTCACCCGCCCTGAGATGTTTGAGAAGCTGGCTCCTTCCAAGCAAATCAATCCCTTCTGTGCTAAGCGCCCATGCCTTGAACAGGCCTACTATGAAGTCTACAACCAGCCCAATGTGGACTTGATTGATCTCCGTGAGGAAAACATTACCGAGTTTACTGAAAAGGGTATCAAGACAGGAAATGGCGAGCGCGAATTTGACATTGTTGTCTTGGCAACTGGCTTTGATGCCGTCACTGGTGGCCTGACTCAGATTGATATCCGCGGCGTTCATGGCGAAACTCTTCAAGAGAAGTGGGAGTCGGAAGGCCTTCGCACCTATCTCGGTGTTGCAGTCAATGATTTCCCTAACATGTACTTCATGTACGGTCCCCAGGGACCCACAGCCTTCTCTAATGGCCCCACTTGCGCCCAGATCCAGTCCAACTTTATCATCAGCCTTATTGAGTACTGCGATGCCAACAATTACAAGTACGTCGAGCCTACTAAGGAGGCCGAGGAACAATGGGCTGACCATGTTCTCGAGTGCCACAAGCAGACTCTTGTTGGATTGGCCGATCGTTCTTGGTACAATGGAACCAACATTCCTGGCAAGAAGATTACTGGGCCTCTCAACTATATCGGTGGTATTCCCACTTACTACAAGAGAGTCACGGCAGAAGCCAATGACAAATTTAAGGGATTTGCTATGGCTGCTGCTTAAAGTGTTTTTCGCTTTTTATTTTATTTTTGATGAGAATGTTATGATGAAATGATTTACTATTACCAAGAATTATATGTATTGCAAATAAAAACTTATGAATTTGGAAATAACGATTTTTAAAGTGCGGGGTATAGTACTTGCCAAAAGACGAATGCAATTAGCAGATTGCCAGCTCAGTGGATTTTTTTTTTTTTTGACGATCAGACAAAATCTTTCACGCACTGTTGTCATGACTACTCAATAATTGCTAAATTTTTATTTTACAGTTATCATATTCCTGGCTCTTGGTTTTGATAAACAGCTCGATATGTTGGATTTATCTCGCCACTTGGCATATTTAGGTTACTGTAATTCATTCCATTGACTTTTTGACAAACATTGAAAAGATATAAAAGTAAATACATACCATTTTTTGATATATTCTAAAAAACCAAAAGGACAGTCGTCATATAAAAAACATAGGCGGTTAGCAAAAAGAAAAAAGAAACAGTTGTGCGGCTGAACTCATTAGAAAAAGTGGGCAGAAGGACTGTTGCATCGATATGGCAGCTGTGTTATTCCATGCAGCAAAAGTCCATTTGCCTTATGGAAATAAAAAAAACATAGAAAAAATGATTTAAAAAAAAACAAAATTATTAGAGGTTCAAATTAAGACAAAAAAAAAGATGGTTTTGTTGTTAGCTTTGGGATCTAGTACATGTTCTTAATGTGTATTCAGTAAATAATTATTCAAAAAGCATGCTGAAGGCGGCTTTTCTTCAAACTTGTACTTTCAAGCTTCAAACAAATTGTATAACAATCCCAAGTTTTTCATAAAATTGAAAACACTTTCACTTTGTTATTGGTTTGGATTTAGTATTAAAAGTTACTGCTTGAAAATAGCATATAAGCCAATCGTTATGGAATTTCTTTCAATTTAAATTTCAAAAATCATACTGTTTTTAAATGTTAACTATTAAAACTGTTAATACTTCAATCGATATAAAAATAACAATAAGTAGTGGTTAAATTATCTTCATGGGATTGGTGTTTACTGATTTGAAAAAAATACATAAAATCAACTTGCCTTTTTTTAAGATTTTGACTAAATGTATTACATTACACTCATTACACCCAAAACAAAATGTAACAGATCACGATTCTCAGATTATGTCTTCTGGGACAACATCTGCTCTGAAACAAAATTTCGAGTATGTTGGAAATTACGGGACTGATTCAAACAACGAAGGAATGAAATACACCGGGCAATAAATATTGGATAACTTAGTCCGGGGGCTCGTTTGGTACGGTAGTAAACACAATGATTCATTTGAAAAGGTCGCAAACAGTTCATCCTATAATTTCAACATGTTTTAATTTTGTTGTGGTCCGTTGTTACAAGATCTTGATAAAGCGGGAATAAGGCCTTCTTGACATATAATAAGACTACCTCCTGGAATTTAAAACACCTTTAGTGGTGTCAGCATACAACACAAAAGACTTGGATTGCCACAACGAATGTTTAAAACATTGAAGTCGTTTGAAATGGTTGTTTTGTAGCTCATTATTAGACAATTGTTTTTTTTTTCTTTAAGTTCACTAAAACCCAGCAATTGGTACCCCTTGTTGCCAGTACGTCTTTTAAATGAAATACTCTAAACCTTTTCAATTCTTTCTAAAAAGCCATCTTTCACTGCTTTTACTTGAGTACAGGTTTAATAGTTTTTCTTTTGTGAGTATAATATCCTAATTTTTTATGCGAATTTAACATCACGAGAAACTTGTAATGGGAGAATCAACAAAAAAAAATTACGAACCCGAGTCCAAGTTCATGACCTTATACCTAATACCCGGACAATTAAATATAGCTTTTTTTCTTCAATAGCATTCTGGTTCATAAAATCCATTTAAATGGAATAATTCTTTTTTTTAAATTACAGGACAAGAATATACGGTAATACAGACTAGAAATAAATTGTACACTTTTGAGTCTCAACAGAAAACTAGTGGGAGTCTCAGTCGATTCAAAAAAACCACCACGCAATTGGTGTAACGATTTTTTTATCAAATCAATTTAAACAATAAAGGTACTATCCCCCTCTTTTTTGTTTATTTTCATACAATCTAGCTCTACAGTAAACAGAAAAGTATAAATAAACGAGCTTCCCCCTAGTTTCTTAATTTTTGTTCTTTCTTCTTCCCATTCACTCTCTACAGCTTTTACAACTTTTTTTTCTACGTCCTACTCTACCAACACACAACACCAATATAACAACATGATCCAATGACAACTAAGTTTTACAATACCTGGAGTCGAAGATATCCGTGATCGGTTGGAAAACAATTAATCGGCGGGGATTAAGAGTTTTCTCAGACGAACCGAGTGACCATGGAGAAGTTAGACTTAGGGTGATGTAAAGTTGGATGACTTTCGACATCAACTTCGACAATACCTACCCTCATTCATATAAGTGTTCTTTGTCATCTTTATATTCCTTCCCTATTATCTTTTTATTCTTTCTTCATCATATATATATCCATTCAGCATCATCCATCGACGACTTAGCAATACAATACCTTGAGTTGAAGATATCCGTGATCGGTTGGAAAACAATTAATCGGCGGGGATTAAGAGTTTTCTCAGACGAACCGAGTGACCATGGAGAAATTAGACTTAGGGTGATGTAAAGCTGGATGACTTTCGACATCAACTTCAATACTACCTACCCTCATTCACATAAGTATTCTTCATTATTGTTATATTCCTATTATATTATTTTTATATTTGTCCCCATTATGTATATACCCACTCAGCATCATCCATTGACGACTTAGCTTTGCTATACCTTGAGTTGAAGATATCCGTGATCGGTTGGAAAATGATTAATCGGCGGGGATTAAAAGTTTTCTCAGACAAGCCGAGTGACCACGGAGAAGTTAGACTTAGGGTGATGTAAAGTTGGATGACTTTCGACATTAACTTCAATACTACCTACCAACACACAACACCAATAGTGCAGCATCACTCATTGACGACTTAGTTTTACAATACCTGGAGTTGAAGATATCCGTGATTGGTTTGAAAATGATTAACTATCGGTACATTAAAAGTTTCCTCTGTCCAACAGAGTGACCGCGGAGAAGTTCAATTCATCGTTTTATTGGTGTCCATCTTTTTTCACATTCAATTTTTTTTTTTGTTCTGTCCTCTATCTTTGCTCAATTATCTTCTTAACCTTTTTTTATTACTCATTTTTTTTAAATTTTTTTATCATCATCATGATACCCCATCACTATTTTTTTTCATTAGCTCCACCATAAAGAAATCTTTTAAACCCATCATTATTATTTTTGGTGACATTAAAATTATCCTATCACAGTCTATATCTTTTTTACATAGTCATCCACTTTGAATTCTTTTTTACAGCTAGACCTACTCCATCTGTCTTCCTCTAAATCACGCAACATTGAAGAAATCCATATTCTCATTTTTTTTTCAGCTTACAAACTTCAAGTTAGATTCGATTTTAACCCTAACAAGACACATGACTTCGACTGATTTTATACTGAAACAATCCACATATCACTCAATAGTTATGAAACCTATGATTTTCACGTAATGCTCACCAACACTTTTCCAGCTTCTAAAAAAATAAATACTGCTCGATATATTGGAAAGCTAGCCAATTTTTTAATTATAACCAAGTCAAGCATGGCTTGTAAAATAACTTCCAAATCTTTTAGACCATAGACTTATTGCTCCTTTAAACATTTTAAGCAAAAACCTAAAGAGAGAATTAGACAATTTCATTTACTGATTTCTTGACATAAGTGGCATCATTAATAAATATTATGACGCTTGTTTCAAAGAATATGCTCCCTTGCAACCATTTATAAAGTGTTTTAATGAGATTAAGTCATTCAAAGCAACTGCAACAGCATCAAAAACAACAGAAAACAAAAAAAACAAAAGATAGAAATTAGAGAAACCTTTTATAATGTTCAGTGCAAGCACCTCCTCATCACGGAAACGCAAATTCTCTATTTCTTATTGAAACATTTTTGATAAATAAACGTTTTACACCTGATTGCCAAACGGCTTTAGTTACCGATGGTATCGCACATAGATACTGCCCCACTCATAAGAACCTCCTTAAGAATCTTCTGCTACAATATTCTTTTCATATCTCTACAACAGAACTAAACCTGAAAGCTATCAAACAGTTCAGGAATCCAATTAGCATGATTTTTTGATGACATCACAATATCCAGCTAGTATTTCTAGGGCAGAGCTATAATGATTTTAGACCCTACCTACTACGCTATCGCAGGATCTATCTTTCAGATCAAATAGTAATGGGTGCCTTTAAATTAAAACCATAGAAGACACTACTGGGATCCAGACTATTTTACTCTGTAATTATACAACTCAATATATGATATAGCAAATTTGCAAAGAATATTGCCAACTGCACAACAAATCAAGTTAAAATCCAAGAAAAATGTCTAAAATACGGAAAACAGCAGCCAAAACTCCCCACCACATTACTAATCGCTGCCCAAGATACGATTTCATTTCACTTTATTTTAGAACGAAAAGAGTTCTTAGATTTTCTATGGGCGATTCATACGATTTAATCTCACAAGTAATTTGTACTGCGGACTTTGTCCTCAAGAGTAGGTTTCTATATTCACCAAGTTGCCGCTAAGATTTTCCCCATTGTTATTAAGTCAAATCTGATCAAGAATATGCGGAATAAGTCAGTTTCAAAGCAAGCGTTTTAATACACGTAAGTCTTCACCGCTGTGATTATTGGTTCCAAAAATGCTTCGTTAATATAATTTTGTAGTACAGTGGACACAAGATTTAAATAAGTTCATTTTTTAAAAAACCTCTATTACTTTAATTACTAATTCAACCAATCGGTTCGATCAGCAAGAACTCTGGAGCTATTTTTGTGGTATATTAAATTTGTTTTTTATACGCGGGTGGTATTTTTGACAAAATTTTTGTGCTGTTTCGATATTCGTTGATCCATCATTTATAGAGGAGTACAAGACAGATGAGGGCAAAGTGATAAGAACTGAGGAGTACGATGATGAGGAGGATTTTAATGGTTTCCAAAGAATATATGAATATGTAAAAAGTAATTTTTTAATCGAATTTTGAGGATAAGTAGCAGTTCTTTTAAAGGCGTGGGGTTTACAAGAGTATTTTAATAGCTTGGACGATTTGGGGGGCGTTTTTCAGTGTTGAGAAAGCTACTTTTTGGGAGGTTTTTTCAACGCTGAGAAAGCTCCCTTTTGCGGTCAGAATTTTTTCCAGCGCTGCGAAAACTACATTTGTGGGAGCTTTCTCAGCGTTGAGAAATCTACTTTTGGGGGGGTTTCTCAACACTGAGAAAACTCCCCTTTTGGTGGCTTTGTAGTCGTTAACCAACTTTTTGCTGAGCTTTTGTCATGTCAGCGTTGACAAATCGCCCATTTCAGAGTTTTCTCTGAGGTGGACAACATAACTGCGAGATAGCTAGCTCCTGTTTCTGTTCCCCTAAAAATATGAAGATTCCATAAGGGTTGGGGTTAAATGTTATTGATAATTAATGAAACCCATTTTTTTCACGTCCTCCAAAACACGCTTAATATTCGGAATATATATTTTTATTTTCAAACTTCTTTTTTTTTACGTTCTTTGTTTTTTGTTTCGTTTCTCCTTTCGAGTTTTTTTGAAATTCTCTCAAAAGTTAAATGAGCCCACCAAATAAACAGACTACTACTACGACTAGCGATGGCTTTTCTTCAGATGTAAACCTCAGTGACTTTGAATTCGATAATCCCCCTGAACAGAACAAGGTATCACACATTTCACAAACATCTTCCTCGCACAGTGACACTGGATTTGAACAAGACTTGGAACTCGAGCTAAACTCGGTGGACTCGGAGCAGCAGCAACCACAATCACATTCAGATACGGCCGCAGAGCCTGCACGATACCCTCCCCAGCTCGTCATCCGAATTCTCTCGTCAATGGCCTTTAAAAACAGTGACACGCGGATTTCTGCAGAAGCGCTGGACGCGGTGGCAGAGTACTTGCGCATATTCACTCGCGAGGCTGTTTGGCGATCAGAAAATGAGCGGCGCTTGGAAATTACGGGTGCGGAGGGCACAGGCTTAGGCGAAAACAAACAAAATGAAAACGACAACAGAATGCTGCAAGTCAGGCATTTGACAAAGATATCGTCGGATTTAATACTGGACTTTTAAAACCATATCTAATTATTACAGTAGCAAAAAAAAATAAATTAACTATAAAAAGAAAGCTTAATCACCACGTTCCGTAGTGGTGGGATTGATAGTCACAACCTTATCAGGATTGAGCAGAGATAAAGGATCAAGCGACTCCTTAAGACGACGCATCAGATCAACAGCCTCAGGACCAAGCTCCTTAGTCAGATAAAGCTTCTTTCCCACACCAATACCGTGCTCACCGGTACACGTGCCCTCGTAAGAAAGAGCGCGCTCAACCATTCGGTGAACGACGCCCTCGGCAGTTTTGCGTTCGGTAACAGGATCGTACATGAGGATGGTGTGGAAGTTGCCGTCACCAATGTGGCCCACAATGGTGCCGAAAAGACCACTGGCAACAATGTCCGCCTTAGTCTCATTCACAATCTGGCCCAGCTTGGAAATGGGAACAGCAACATCCGTGGTCCAGGCATTGTGGCCCTTGGGGGCGACCTCAATGGTCGACCACAGCGCGGCCTTGCGAGCCGCCCACAGCTCCTGGCGCTGCTCCGGAGTGGTGGCAAAGTCAAAAGTTTTATTGCCGTGCTTGGCAGAAATCTCGCGAACCGTCTTGACTTGGTCAGCAACAAGAGCCTTGGTGCCATTGAACTTAAAAGCAATGGTGGGTCTCTCAAGCCACTTGCGTTCGGTTGAGCCCGCGTCATTGACAGCCTTCATCATTACCTCGTCGAGAATCTCAATGGCAGCAACTTGATGGCCGCCTTGCACAACCTCGGCCGCAGCCTCGGCCGCATTCTTGACCGAGTCGAATGTCACCATGGCAATGCCCTCGTTTTCAGGTCTGGGGTGTAGCTTAAGAGTGGCTTCAGTCACAATGCCCAGTGTGCCCTCGGACCCAATAAAGAGCTGGGTAAGGTTGTAACCTGCGGAAGACTTGCGGGGGCGTTGACGAGTCTTAACAATGGTGCCGTCTGCGAGCACAACAACAAGACCAATCACGTTTTCGCGCATGGTACCGTAGCGATAAGCGTTAGTACCCGAGCAGCCAGTGCCCACCATGCCGGAGATTTGGGCACCTGGACCAGGGTCGGGGCCGAAGAAAAGATCGTTATCGGCAAGGTAATCGTCGAGTTCTTCCCATCCAAGGCCTGGTTGCACGACAATGTCAAGGTCCTTCTTGTGAAGAGCAACAACGCTGCTCATTCGAGTAAAGTCAATGGAAACACCACCGTAAATGGGAGTAAAGTGGCCCTCAAGCGAGGTACCACCGGCAAAGGGGACAATTGGAACACGGTACTTGTGTGTTATCTTCAAAATCTGCGAGACCTGCTCAGTCGACTCAGGGAACACAACAATGCCCGGTCGCTGGTTAGGCTTGGCGTGATGTGTATTCCAAAACGTGTCTGAATGCGCGTCCAGGTCGTCCTTCTTTCTTGTGACGTTCTCGGCTCCAATGAGTTTGGTGATTTCGGCGTATGCCTTCTCGCACTCTTTATGGAGTGCGTATTTCGGGGTAGCCAGTTCCTCGAGCTTTGTGGTGGAAGTCTCGACTGTAGAGGCCCCGGAAAAGGCCTGAGCAGACTCGGTAAAGGACGACGTCAGGGTGAGGGCGGCAACACCGGAAATTGCGCCTGCGGCAAAAAGCATTGCAGCAGAGCCGGTCCGAGATTTGTGGGCGCTGGCACCAGCAGAAGAAGAGCTGCTGCTGAACCGTTTCATTGTCTGGCGCATTTGAAGCGCTGTTGTAGGTCTTTTAGCAGCGGCATTTCTTATAATCGCCGTTTGTGCGCGACCAATGGATTGTCTAAGCATATTATTTAAAAGGTATATATAAAGATATTAATATTGTCAATTGACTAAAAAAAATAAAAGAAGGGAAAAAAAAATTGAATTTGGGGAAATTTTTAGGAGCTTTTATACTAGTAGGATTGTTGGACAAAAGAACTTTTGGGTTCCATGGTCTTATTTTTTTTTTTTATTTCGTGCCCCCACTATGTGGAACCCCCCACCTCGACTTGAATGATCATAACTATCTTGAAAAATTATAACTGCGCGGCATCTGTTAACCTTTGAGTATTTTGGTTTTATAAAAAAAGAAAGAAAAGAAAATTTTTCAATTTTTGATACCTAATATTGTACAAACTTTGGTTACAATTACGGAGTTTAGTATACTCCAAGCAACCTGGTTGGCATTACTTGGAAATCATCGGCGCCTGCGCACATGAGCGTATCGCCCATGTTTCACAGCTCCAATAGCGTTTGGGCCTCCGATGTTCAAGCCTGGATACTTGGGCTGCTGGAGTTCGGGGACAGGAAGTGTACCTTGGTACACGGCCTGAAGAACCGGGTACTTCGGATCTAGATCGAGTCCAAGCTGCTGCGGCGTAATGCCGTCCAGCTCCAGGATTCGAGCCAGACCATTTTGAATCTTACTTGCAAGCCTTCGCTCTTCCATGCTCACCAGAAACTCCGTCTCATCGTTTTTGGCCAGCCGCTGGTTCTGTAGTCTTTGAAGCTCCAATATCAGCTCGGAGATGAGCTCCACTTCGGTGCCGTTTTGGGCCGCCTCTAGCTCGTCGTCATCAATGAAGTGCGTGGGAGACCACAGCAATGCTTGTGTGAAGTCGATATCATCATTGTCGTTCTCTTCCAGAAGTTCGTCATTTGGCTTATCTTTGCTGCTGCTGCCATTTTCAGTCACTTTGTTATTTTCAGTATCCTTTGGCTCTGTACTGGTTTCTTCGCTTGGCGCATCAGTCATCTCCACATCATCGTCCTTTTTCTCTCCCAAGATCTTAAGCATCTCCTGTTCGGTGACCATTCGTCGTTGGCTGATTGTTTCATACCATAGTGAATCGACCAAGTCTTTGTCTAGCAGCGAGTTGGATGCATCGGAACAAGGAGAAAAGCTCTGTGTCTCCTGGTATTGCAAATATTTGGGCACCGGGTGAGGCATGGAATTAGGATGAGTGAATCCAGAAAGCAGAACAGTAGGTGGGATTGATGGGTGGGGAACAGAGGATATTATGGGGGAAATGAAGGCCATTTGGTAGTTGGTCATGGGGGATATTTGTGGCAGGATTCGGGTTGTGCTGACGCTATTAGCAACATTATTTGGTCTGAGTGCTATTGTGTCTCTATTGTCGAGGGAAGACTTGCCGTTTAACGAGGTGAAAAGAGGGCCATTCTTTGTGTAAACAACAAAAGCTTCACCATATTGCTCTACAACGTCCGAGTAAACCTTTTGGAATCCCTTAAGGATCTCATTTTCGTATTCTTCTTCAAGGCTTTCAAGCATTTGTTCTGAGACTTCCGAGGATTCAGTCTGATCTTCGTCTGTAGCAACAACTTCATCAGGTGTCAGTAAACTAAGGCGGACGCCTTCTCTAAGAATCAAGTCCACAGTGAACTTGAAGATATCTGAGAGGAAGATATAGCTTTTGCATCCAATGGGATACTCCTTGATTGTGTGCATATAAGCGATTCTCAAGTCATTGTAAAAGGGATAAATGGTCTCTCCAATCCGCTCAGAGTATGTGCCTGACAGGTACTTGTTTGATATGCTGATTTTCACAACCTGTTTGGGTTTAGTTTCAGCGGAAGCTACGAGTGCAGAGGATGCTGCATCTGCTGAGCCGTTACTCACCGCTGCAGACTCGACATTACTGCGCCGTCTAAGTCTTCTGCTGCTCCGTTTCAGAACGTCGGTTTCACGGGGCTCCTCTTCGGCAGCCTCCAGAATTACAAACTCTGCAGGGTTCGGCGTGGATAAATCTGCAGGAACGGCTGTGGTTGTTACCAGTTGTGAGCCTTGAGGTGATCTAAGTGTCACGGTTAGAATTTTTTTTTTTTTTGAATAAACGCGTTCAGGTGGAAATATAAAATTAGAATGAAAAAAAAGTTCAAACCAAACGCGTGGAGACAGCCCAGTTTAATTTTTTTTAAGAAAAAGAAAAAAAATCAAAATGAGAACAATTTAAACACTTACGACTCGACAACCTGGATGACATCGCTTATTAGGGCCAGGATCTTATCCTTAATACTAGTTGAAGATGCGTTGTTTTTCTGTTGTTGTTGTTGTTTCACTAAACACAGTTAGAATGAAACTTTAAAAAAAACTTGAGATATGCTTCACATACTTGTGAGTTTTGAAGTGAATAGAATCACTGCGAATCTTTATTTCTTTTATAGTTTTCTTTTTTTAAAAAAAAATTCTAACGCGTCTTTTTTTAAAGTCTTTTTTATTGAGATGAAAAAGGTGCAGATTAGCCCAAGAAAAATATATATAACCAAAACAAAGGAGACGGAGGGTGAGGGAAGAGGCTAGATATGAATGTTGCAATTGAATAGAGAAAATTTTGTGTCGTAAATATGTGAAAGTGTTTAATAGTAATCTGTCTTTTTTGTCTATGAGTTTTCTAGCCGGTATTTGTTTATATCCGTTGGATCTGGAAGTGGTTTGGTGATGGCGATGGTTCTTACTGTGGTTTCTTGTTTTGAAAATTCAGACTGGCAAAGGGAGGGGGGACAATAAAATTTTGGTGGTGGTAGTGCAGCAGCTGCTGCTGTAATTGTTATATTCGCTGCCCACCGCATTAAAATGGCTGGCTGGCCCAAAAATTCTTTCAAAACCTTTGCTGGCCCACTCTCAAGCCTTTCGCACACTCTCTCCCACCAAAACTTTTCCCAGAGCTTACCCAAAACCCTAAACCCTAACTGAGGGTTAGGGCCAGAGTTTTCAACGAGCCCTTCGACCTAAAAAATATCCGCCGAGAAAAAAAATTACTGTCACGTGTAAATTTAAGCTAAGTTACTTGAGTGGTTAGGGTTACGTACAGAATGACAACATAACTTCAACCACAAGTTGCACAGCACCACCAACCAAAGGAACCTTCTACTAGAGACGAAGACAAGAACAGAGTCGTCTTAAGATTAGAGGTATAAGAGAAGGATAACGGTTCGGTCTATGGAATGGTATAAATATTATATAGACTTATAACGTCATTATAGTAAATTACAATAAATAGCCATTTGGTGAATACAAAAGACTCGACATCCATATTTTTTTTTTTTTTTTTGAAAAACTATAACCATCATGGACGATTCCGATGACGAATATACTGAAAGTTCCGAGCTGAAGAAGAGCTCAAGCACCTCCCGTAGGTCCAAGTCATCTAAACCCAAGTCTTCGGCCGGCGGCCGGGCAGGCGCCGAAGGCTCCGCCAGCATCAAGTCGCTAAAAAGCGCCAACGGCAGTTATGCCTGGGAAGACAAATACCAACGAAGTTGGGATATCGTTATGGAGGATGACGAAGGAAGCTTGGAAGGTGCGGTGGCCGGAATGGTCGAGGCGTCGAAAAAACGCAGAATTACCAAGACATCCATCCCCTTCCAGCGCGGTATCATCCGCAACTTTGTTTTGATTCTCGACCTCAGCTTCGCCATGCTTGAAAAGGATCTGCTTCCTAATCGATACCAACTCACGCTCACATACGCAATTGATTTTGTCAAGGAGTTTTATGACCAGAACCCAATCTCACAAATGGCCGTCGTGGGCATGAGCGAAGGACTCGCAGTATTAATTTCTGATTTAAGCGGATCCCCCCATAACCATATCTCTGCTCTGAAAAAACTTAGAAAACAGGAACCAAAAGGCGACCCATCTCTCCAAAATGCCCTGGAAATGGCCCGTGGCTTATTATACCACGCTCCTCGTCACTCTACTCGCGAGGTTCTAATCATCTTTGGTGCACTTTTTTCCTCAGACCCAGGGGACATTCACCAGACCATCGATGCGCTGGTAAAGGCTCAAATCCGGGTTCGTGTCATTGGACTGGCGGCCCAGGTCGCTGTCTGCAAAGAGCTCAGCATGAAGACAAACTTTGGCGACGAAAAAGCTTACGGCGTCATTCTCAACGATGTTCACTTCAAAGAGTTGCTCCATGAAACAACTACTCCCCTTGCAGTCAACAAGCTCTCCACTCAAGGCGCGTCCACCCTCGTCAAAATGGGATTCCCCTCACGTATATCAGAGGTTACCTCGACCTTGTGCTCCTGCCACTCAAAAATCACTCGAGGAGGCTACATTTGTCCTCGCTGTCGCTCCAAGGTTTGCAATCTGCCCTCCCAGTGCCCCTGTTGCGATCTGACGCTTGTCTTTTCGACCCATTTGGCCCGCTCCTATCACCATCTCTTCCCACTAAAACCATATCTGGAGGTTAAAAAACAGTATGCTTATCTCCATGACCAGTGCTTCTCCTGCCAGTTTGCTTTTCCATTATACGACTCGCTGGCGGAATCTGGAAACACTTCAAGGTATTCATGTCCTGATTGCAACAACTTTTTTTGCATAGACTGCGATCTATACGTGCATGAAACACTACACAATTGTCCAGGCTGTGAAACAAAGGCCATCAAGCCAGCATTTATACCACAGCCTACATTAAAACTTAAAATCACTACAAAATAATAAACCGCATAATTTTTTTTTCGTTCTTCTCTATATCATCTAACAAGATGACCGCCCGCGCTGGCGTTAAATTTTATTTCTATGGTCGATGAAATTTTCCTGCGTCTGAATTCATGAGAAATGCTTATGTAATTTTATTCCAATTTTTTGTATGGAAATTTAATGTAATTAGCAAGGTTCTTCTTAGCAACTTCAAAAAGTTGCATCGCTGCCTTATTCAAATACTCACTCGATTTTTGGATTGCATCTGGAGTATCAATTCGGAGATCTGTTGCATAGTACTGCTATCTACCAATCACTGGTCAATGGACCACTACAAGTGGATCAGATAACAAATTAGTAGTTTGTTTCTTGTCTTGACCAGGTTTAGTTTCAAGAAACCCTGAAAAACTGAATGTTATTGATGAGGAATTTTTTCAAACGAGATCATCAGTTCGACTCTGGTTCGGGGGATTATAGTTATCTATAAAATTCCTGTTATTTTTGTAGTGATTTGAAGCCACTGGCTAGTTAATCATGTTATAGAGAATTAAAATCAAAATAGAAGAGTTTTAATTTCGGTGTCTATTGACACAAAGCCTTAGTGGTGATGAGGGTTTAGATGGTTTTAAAAAAAAAATAACTGGCTAATGTGAATGTGGCTATCATCTCCTAACGTGGGGGGGAGCCATTGTTGCAGAAAATGTGACATTTGTGAGGATATGGACACGCGTGGGCCTCGTGTAACATAATAAAATGGCACGTGAGCACTCTAACTTACCGGTAACTAAACGGTTACTGGATAATAACTATCACTCCACTAGTGGAAAGCGATTTTCTATACACTAGAACATAAATTGCAGTCAAAATGGAGACGAATTGTAAACAGTTGTAAACCCTTAAATTATAATAGTAATATCTAAATATTCCATTTACACATATTTGTAAATATTGCAAACACAATGTTGTACACATTATTATATTTAAAGGTGAACACAACTTACTCCATGTGGTTGAAAAATCAAAAATTAAATATATACTAACTTTTTACTCTATTGCTTCATTGTGACTTTCTTAAACACAAGCTAAATTATCATTTAAAAAAAGTGTAGATGGGTTTTAAAACTGCAGTAATAAGCTGAAATTTTTGAATAGCCAACAAAAGGTCCAAACTAAAGGATTTAAGCTGATGTTTTATATTTCTATAACCCTTGAATAAAAACAAACAAACAAAGGATTTAAGAAATGCAATGACGTAAAATATTATAATGGGTTTGGAGAGTGTCAGTATATTATAATAAACAAACAGTAGATTTAGCCAAAACTGAACATTTTACCATAGTTGTATCGCATTATATTTTAGCTTATAACATCTAAAGTTCAGTAACTTTTTTAACACATTGCTAAACGTTTCATAGAGAATGTTGTGCACTTGATTAGACGGAAACTAAACACAACTTAAAACAAGTAATATATTAAACACTGTATGTGATTAAGGCTTTTTAAATAATTTTAATAAATTAATATGGATGACATGACATGAAATTTGTGAAGCTGAAAAAACTAGCAACAAATTTTAGCACAATTTCTCATTCTGGTAATTTATCATGACCTTTGTTGGGATACGGGTTAACAAGTTAGGGTTTATGAAATAAACATTAATTACAAGAAATTTTTAATTGCTTATTTCACTCCTTACCGTTGATTGTTAATTCAATGTAATCATATACTGCTTCCGGCTCTTATTCAAGTATAATAGCTGACCGAGTAGTTCAATTTAGGGTTCTACATAAATCCTGACAATCTTTAAGATTTTAATACCCAAAAATAATTAACAACAGTTATTTAGAAGAGATTTAAAATTCCTGTTGCCAATTAAAAATAATTTGGCACATGTTAATAAAAAGCAGAAATAAAGATCTTCAATTTCTGAGACATAGTTCATTGGATTTATGGGGCTGGAAAGAGTTTGTAAATGCAGGGAAATTTTGAAGTTAAATTTCATTAAGTCTAGATCTTTTAAGAAATATGTTAAAACAAAATAAAAAGTATAATAATTTGTAGTATAATATTAAAAAATAACACAATTTAATGAGTACACTCAAATATGTTATCTGGATTTTGTGATAATGAATAATATCAATGTAAATATATAGATTTTGGGCAGATAATGAAAATAGAAACTTTAAACCGATAATATTTACAACATGACGTAAATTGGAAAGCAGTAAATTAAAAATATTTACAGCTCAAATTATAACGCAAATCATTACAACGTGTGTATCTGTACAAACAGAATATAAGCTCCAATGATTTCAATATTTCATTCTATACATTGTTAAATATTTCAAAATCAATGTTGCGTTTTTTATCAAAATTTTCTTTCAAACACAACTAAATACGTGTGACGAATTCTGTTAAAATATTTTATTACATGTCCCATGTATCATGTAAAAGTCTCAAAACTAATATTGATGTATTTCACATCATGGTAATTAAATATGGCCATTAAATTTTAGATGGGAAATTGCAATTTACAACGGAATTTTAGAACAGTGGTATAAACCATTTTTTAAAGTAAACCAATTTTTTCAATTAGAAATATGTTGAAATGGGTTTGTCGATTTTAGAAACTTTGTAGACGATCTTATCATCTTGAGACTGTAAAAAAAAAAATTGAGAAAATAATGGTTGAATTTAATCCAAAAAATAAAATTGGTCGAGGTTAAACCATCTGTAATAAAACCACATTAGCTGAAATAGATTTAAACAAAACATAGAATTAATTTTTATATTGCGAAAACCTTTGAAAATGATATTTTAGCTACTGTAATGAACTAAGAATTTTAAACCGAAAATATTTATAACATGTTTAAATTAAAGAGTGGTAAATTAAAAATATTTATAACATGTTGTAAATTGAATAGCAAAAAATGAAAAATATTTACAACACGTTGTAAATTGAAGAGCGGTAAATTAAAATTATTTATAACACGTTGTAAATTGAAGAGCGGTAAATTAAAAATATTTATAACACGTTGTAAATTGAAAAGTGGTAAATTAAAAATATTTACAACACGTTGTAAATTGAAGACCAGAAAATGAAAAATATTGACAACATGTTGTAAATTGGAGACCAGAAAATGAAAAATATTGACAACACGTTGTAAATTAAAGAGTGGTAAATTAAAAACATTTATAACATGTTTAAATTGAAGACCAGAAAATGAAAAACATTTATAACATGTTTAAATTAAAGAGTGGTAAATTAAAAATATTTACAACATGTTGTAAATTGAATAGCAGAAAATGAAAAATATTTATAACACGTTGTAAATTGAAGAGCGGTAAATTAAAAATATTTATGACATGTTGTAAATTGAAGACCAGAAAATGAAAAATATTTACAACATGTTGTAAATTGAAAAGAAGTAAATAAAAAAACATTGACAACGCGAATTACAACTCAAATCATTACAACAAGTGTATTTGTAATGAGCGGAATTAAAGTTTTAATTATTTTAATATTTTCTTCTACATATTTTACTAAATATTTCAAAATTAATGTTGTGTTTTTTATAAAAATTTTTGTTAAACACAACTAAGTACATGTAATGAATTATATGAAAAAAAAATTTTACATGTCTCATCTATAATTTATTATTAGCATCACAACTAATATTGCAGTATTACCAAATAGGTAAATATGATCATTTAAATTCACATAGAAAATTGCAATTTATACAAAAAATTCAGGAGGTTGTTGCAAACCCTGTTACAAATTGAAATAAATTTTTCAGTTGGAAATACATTGAAATTGGTTCTACGAATATAGAAAATTTGTAGATTTTCTTATTACCTTGAAAGTGTATAAAACAAATTCAAAAAACTACACGTGAATTTAATCCAAAATAGAAAATTGATCGATGTTAAATCATCTGTAATAAAGCCAAATTAACTGAAATAGATTTCAACAAAGCATAGGATTAATTGTAATATTTTGAAAACCTTTGAAACTGTTATCTTAACTACTGGAATTAATTAAAATTTTTAAACCGAAAATATTTACAACATGTTTTTAACTGAAGAACCGTAAATTAAAATTATTTACAACACGTTGTAAATGGGAGAGTAGTAAATTAAAAATATTTACAACTTAGATTACAACGCAAATCATTACAACGTGTGTATTTGTACAAACAGAGTATAACCTTCAATGATTTCAATATTTCATTCTATACATTGTTAAATATTTCAAAATCAATTTTGCGTTTTTTATCAAAATTTTAGGTTAAACACAACTAAATACGTGTGATGAACTCTATAAAAAATATTTTATTACATGTCCAATGTATCATTTATAAGCATTACAAATAATGCTGTACTATTTCCCAAAATGGTAATTAAATATGAGGATTAACTTTTACATTAAGGATCGCAATTTACAATGCAATTTTAGGACAGTGGTAAAAACCCAGTTATAAATTAAAATCATTTTTAAATAGGTTCCTTTTAAGCTTATACAATTTTCAAAGGATGTTTCCACCACTTTGGTAGTCATAAAACAACTCTAAAAATGTGAAGTTAAATTTAATCCTAAATATAAAATTGATTAATGTTAAACTCTTTGTTATATAAACAAATTAAATTAAATTAAATAGATTTTAACAAAGCATAGGGTTAATTGTACCATTTGGAACACATTTTTAAATATATCATCGTTGTGTTATTAGAGATTAAAAAACTAGTTTGTGATACTCAGATAGTATAACTTGAGATCAAAAAAAGAAAAAAAAAAACCTTGAAATTATAACATGTTGTAGATTAAGTAGTAGTAAATAAAAACAATCAAACCATGAATTACAACAGATATGGAGGCAAATTGTAAATAGTTGTAAATTCCTAAATTATGATTATAATATTTACATATACTAGTCTACACATATTTATAAATATTGCAAACACAATGTTGTGCACGTTATTATATTTGAAGGCGAACGCAACCTACTACATGTTGTGGAAAAATCAGAAATTAAATATCTGCCAATTTTTTACGATAGTGCTTCATTGTGACTTTTTCAATTATAAGCTAATTTATTACTCACAAAAAAAAGTAGGAGGGTTTTGAAAACCAGTTAGCCTGATATCCTGGGATTTATCATAATATCTATTTAATATATTCTGCAAGAATATATTCTGCAACTTAGCTTGGGTATCGTGATATGTTACAGATGTGGGGTTGGGTAGAAGTTGTAATGTAACAAATAGCTTGGGTATCGTGATATGTTACAGATGTGGAGTTGAAGAAAGTTGTAATGTAACAAATAGCTTGGATATCGTGATATGTTACAGATGTGAGGTTGGGGAAAAATTGTAATGTAACAAATGTGGCAGAATTTTTAAACAAAAGGCAAATATATTTTATGTATGTTTATTTATTATTATTATTATTATTATTATTATTATTATTATTATTATTATTATTATTATTATTATTATTATTATTATTATTATTATTATTATTATTATTATTATTATTATTATTATTATTATTATTATTATTATTATTATTATTATTATTATTATTATTATTATTATTATTATTATTATTATTATTATTATTATTATTATTATTATTATTATTATTATTATTATATTATTATTATTATTATTATTATATTATTATTATTATTATTATTATTATTATTATTATTATTATTATTATTATAATAATAATCAATATTTTAATTAATAATTAATAATAAGCTCGCCCGATGCCTACTATTGTAAAAGCAAGAGTACGGTGGTTTGTTCCAGTAATTACCACTGTTTTAACATTTAGAATGTAACAATTGGGTGTTTGGTATGATTATCAAAATATCTAGACAGTTCGCAACCTACATGCTACAAAACTTTGAAGACAAAACTTCAAAGCGCAGTACCTCTACCCGATATTCAACTTACTGGTGAAAATTTCCAAAGAATATAAGACAAGCTAAAATAAAAGCATGTCATAAAAATTGAATTTGCAAAAATTATAGTTTGAGATCTGTTGAATATAATGATTTCTGTAATTTTGGAATAGTTTTTAATCAAGTAAAAATAAATCATGAAAAACAGAATACAAGGTTAAAGAATATTTTGTTAAATTAACCCTTTTTTTTGGTTTGAATAGAAAAATAACTGTCTTCATGATTTTGATACTTAAGAAGTTTCTCGTAAAAAAGTCCTTTGGCACATGGCTACTTTTGTAAATCCCAAGTATACTTGATTGATATGAAACAGTAAAAGTTTTAATCATCAGGAAAACAATTTTTATCAAAAAAAATCATCATTTTTTTTTTACTTCTTCTTCTTTCCATAAGCTTTCTACCATTATCATAATCATCATAATCATCATCATAATCATCATCATAATCATCATCATAATCATCATCATAATCATCATCATAATCATCATCATAATCATCATCATAATCATCATCATAATCATCATCATAATCATCATCATAATCATCATCATAATCATCATCATAATCATCATCATAATCATCATCATAATCATCATCATAATCATCATCATAATCATCATCATAATCATCATCATAATCATCATCATAATCATCATCATAATCATCATCGTCACAATCATCATCATAATCATCATCGTCACAATCATCATCATAATCATCATCGTCACAATCATCATCATAATCATCATCGTCACAATCATCATCATAATCATTATTATCATTTTTCTGTTTAAAAATTCATTCTTTACTGTAACTAACCTTCATATTATCTCCAGAAACGAAGTAAGTAAAGATTACAGTCAATTTCTAATCTAACTCGTTGACAGAAACCAAAAGAACATCAAATGTATCCAGCAACTGTAAGTACCCTTCAATTAACCAAAACACACTTAAGTTAACATTTCAAATCTCTATACCTCTTAAAAGTCAACAACAATATCATCATAAACACTCAGAAAAAAAAAGTCGTCCACTTTGGACGCCACGTACCGACTACCCCCCTCGTCAAGATGTGCGTGAGGAGATGAGATGGCTAGCAAATGTATCCTTGTTTCTGTTTCCATCTTGGTTACTGCAAGTGATCTGGTGTCCTACTCTCTCCGAAACTAAAAATCCTGGAGAGATGACTTTGTTGGAAAATACGGGTTGTCATAACAAGGGTATACTGGTGCAAGTTGAATAGAACGTCTATTTTTCTTCCGTGTGTATTCTTTTTGGCCTATCGATGCCTTAGGGGATTTGGTCTTGCCCCTTTGGTATCAAAAATTATTATTTTTATTTTGGAACTTTGGTTGACAAAAAACTTTACTTTTATCAAAACTTTTACTATTATTATTATTTGGGTGTGGAACTTTGGTTGAACTTGATTTTATTTTTTTAAAAAATTTAATCTATAAAACTTGCGATCTGCGACTTCGCTTCGGCACAGCTTTGTTCAGCAGCTGTATTCGGCAGCTTAATTCGGCAGCTTTAAAAACTTAAGATCATCCAGCATCTTCAGCATCTTCAGCATCTTCAGCATCTTCAGCATCTTCAGCATCTTCAGCATCTTCAGCATCTTCAACATCTTCAACATCTTTAGCATTTTCGGCATCTTCAGCATTTTCGGCATCTTTAGCATTTTCGGCATCTTCAGCATTTTCGGCATCTTTAGCATTTTCGGCATCTTCAGCATTTTCGGCATCTTCAGCATTTTTGGCATTTTCGGCATTTTCGGCATCTTCAGTATCTTCAGTATCTTCAGTATCTTCAGTATCTTCAGTATCTTCAGTATCTTCAGTATCTTCAGTATCTTCAGTATCTTCAGTATCTTCAGTATCTTCAGTATCTTCAGTATCTTCAGTATCTTCAGTATCTTCAGCACTTTTTCACATTCTAGAGTATCTTTTACAATCTTTGCTAACTTCTTTGAATCTTTCTAACAAAACTACAAGCTGGTTTCAGTTTAGATTACATCATTTTACCCATTAACTTGGGACCCCGCATACCATGAAAACTAGCCGCCTTTTCTTAAGACCCATTTGAAGTTTAGGCTCCGTTATTTGGATTGGGGTTGCAGTGAGGGGGGGGCCTCTCCAGGTACAAATGGCAACCACGTATTACAGGTGGGGTATGAGGATTGGGGCTGAAAAGCTCCAATCCTTAGGGAAGTAAACTGAGCAAGCGTCCACGTCGTGCTTCCTGGGATTTCTAAAGGCTAGTGAAGCCAAAGAAATGCAGAATTTGCTCTCAAATGTATTCTATATACGATCAAAACAATAAAGTTAATTTAACAAAAGCATATTTAATTGTAAATAAAAATCAGATTTTAACAAGACTCGATTCAGGTTTTCAGGTTTAGACTGGAAGTTGAATCAAGGGTTGTTTCATAATGATAGCTTCGTAAAACCAAAATTTTGTAATTTTTGTAAATTCGGTTGATACGTTGCTTGTTTTGTGTAAAAAAAATTATATCAAATAATAAATTTTAAAATTGTAGACCGGTTATATCGAGGTTTATAAACTCCAAAACGAATTGGGGCGCTATAGCTTTTGGAACATTTGAGAGAAGAAAAGTTAAAGCTAGTCAATTAAGAATTTTATGAAATGGGAATATTTTGAACAATGTCATAAAAATCTTAAAAAATCAAACATCTAACGCTTAAAATGAGTCTAAGAAATGGTATCTTGAAATAGGTTCATAGTAATTAGAGACTGTCTAATGAAGTTGATTTTTAACCAAGTGTATTTAATACAAAATCTTTAAACAAAAATAATAATATTAAAAAAAATTCTGATGGAGAGAAATAGAAGTAAAAAAAATAACCTTGTGCCTCCTCTTCTACTTGACCCTTACAGGCCCTTTTTTGCCACATCTTGCGAACTCATGTCCCCTCTGGCCCTCTCTTATCCTCCCATAACTTTTTCGGGTTATTGGTGTAGACATTTCGTAACCAAAAGACTAGCTCTTTAGGTTCACATTCAGACGTGACCCTGATGAAAATATTATTGTTTAATAATGGAAATATTTTTCTCTACTGTCTCCCAATGCTCAATAAAAACCTTTTGTGGAGATGGGAGTTGACATTTTGTAAACAAAATTTTAGTTTGCTGTCTTCACTTTGGGAAATGCCCATAGGTAAAGCTCTGTTGTTAATCTTTTTTATGGTGGCTAAATTAATGTTATATGTTTTTGATCAAAAAAAACTTTTTATTAACCCTTAATTCTTCAAGGTTTGGGGGAAAAGTTCAGGAAAACAAGAAAATTAAGTTTTATATTTTACATATAGTATGGCCAAATAGCTCTCATAATAAATTTAAGTCTTCTCAACTCCAAACAATGACTGCCAGGTTTTCCATGGGCAAATCTTTTAATCTAACATTTTCATTTTTAATGTATGTATTGTTATTTTATATTTACAATTTAATTAAACTATTCCTTACATTACAAGCCACCGTTTTTTTCTTTGAGCTTTTGCTTTTTTCTTTGCTTGTATCTCACTAAAAACAGGTTGCTAGATTATGTTTAAGGAAAAAAGTCAGTCCCCCTAACAAAAAGGTTAAAAATGAGGCACTCTGGTTTTTTCACCACAAACTTTCGGCTCCTGTGGAGTTCTCGGTATTTTGAAACTAATTGTATATGATAGTTAATTATAATAACTATAAGTCTATGGGCTATTAGAACCATTCTATGGACTACTCTATCAACTTTTTTCATATCTCTTATCTTAAGATGGCACTGTCTTTGTCTTTGCCTTTTGTAAATGTGGTTCATTAGACTGGTAATACAACATACTTTTTGTAATTGATTTACAAGCTCTGAAAATTGATTAAAACTCTCACTTTTTTTCAAAGAAAAAAAATCCCCTCGAGGCATAGGAAAAAAATTAAAACGTTACTCTTTAAAAAGTTCATCAATTCATTTGGAACAAAATTGCTGAATGGGTAAGCTAAATCAAAATCTAAATTTGTAATTGCAAGGCTTTTACAAAAATATTGTCAAGCACTATCTTTTCAAGTTGAAGTATATACCAAGTACGTACTTTGGGAGCAACATAAATTTTGGTGATATTGCCACTCTTAAGTATTATACTGATAGAAAGGAGGATTTATCTGATATAACGATATATATATCAAATATGAATGCTATGCCAAATCAAGATCTTTTGTTTCCAAAGTGGCGATTAAATGATGGAAAGTTAATCGTTTTTGTGAATCTTTTTTTTTTTTTACAGGAGCACCAAAAAATGGAACTTTTGAGAGAATTGACCAATAACTATAACATGTATAAACTATAAATGAATATATAAATTTCTAGTTTTTATGGCCAAGTTAAACTACATAAGAAACAGTTCAGAATCAAAAGAAAGAAGATGAGTGAACTAAAAACAAAATCAAATTTTTATGGAAGAAAAAAAATTTAACAATAAAAAATAGGCTTTATATTGATTAACACATTTCTAAATTACCATTATGACTCACAAGAATTTCATGATTCTAAAATTTGGTTTCTATTTTGCCAATCTGATTAGGTACGATGGTGATTGCAAGCTGTATCTCAAGGGGAACGATTTGGAAATTTAATGGGGTCACAACAATGAGTAGAAATTAGCCTGAAAGGTCTTTCTCATTAATAAAAATCAGTAAATACATATTGATTATAATCAGAGTTCTTGCGTTGTGAGATGTCAAACGTTTAAGCTCACTAATTTGACAAATATATTTAATAAAATACGACAGAATTACTTGAATAAAATTGAAATGATATTAATCACCATAATTTTACAAAATTTTATAATTATACCCATTATTTTTGTTTTAAATGAATGTCTGACAATTTATTCTTTATTTCGTCACATATTTTTAGTTGTGATTGAAGTATAGTTCTGTTAAACCACAACATCCTTTTTGAAACTTTAAAAAATGTAAACTTATTGTAAAATTTAATTGGCGTATAAGTTTTTAAAATATTAATAATTGCCAGAATAGGAAATTTTGTTAATTCTTTTTTGTGGGATTAATATTTCAAAATCCATGTGATGGTCTCAAAATACGAGTCATATGCAACATGTACTAGGTTGTGTTAAACTTGAAATCTATTAATATGCACAACATTCTGTTTGCAACTTTTATGGATTTGTTTATACTAAAACCCTTAGATGTTATCACAGTAAATTTGGGCTGTACAGCTATTCATATTTTGTAATAATTTCCATTCTAATTTACGTTTTAATATTTTTATTTATTACTATTCAATTTAAAACGTTATAAATTTACTTTTTTTTTTTGGTTTTGAGTTATACGATTTGGGCTTTTTTGAGTTACTTTTTTAGTCCCTACTCACACAAAGATGTTACATTTTCAACTCGATCCGAGATATTACAATTAATCCTTTTTGCTGATAAATTTCATTTGAAGCAATTTAGTTATATTACAAAGAGTTTAACATTGATCACTTTCATATTTTAAATTAAACCCAACTGTAGTTTTTTGAATTGATTTGAAACTTTCAAGGTGGTAGAAACATCTTTTAAAAATTTTGTAAGTAAGAAAAAAACCAATTTTGATATATATGTCAAATTTACAAAATTGTATTAATTTATAACAGGTTTTCTGTGTCAGGATTTGTGTAGAACTCTAAATTGAATTACTTGGCTAGCTATTATACTTGAATAAAAAGCAAGAAGCAGTATACGATTACACTGAATTAACAATCAACGGTAAGGGGTGAAATAAGCAAATAAAAATTTCTTGTAGTTAATGTTTATTTCTTAAACCCTAACCTGTTAACCCGTATCCCAACATTCCGAAGCCAGCCTAAAATTCTGTAGTAAATTATAATTAGCTATATAAAATTTAAAGGGTATATTTTATTATCATAATGGGAAATGCTTTATTATCAGTTTTGAGATTTACAAATGATACATAGGAGTTGTCATAAAAATATTTCTAAATAATTTATTACAAGCACTTAGTTGTGCTTAATGGGAAACTTTATTAAAACCGCAACATTCACTTTGAAACCATTAACATCATGTGTAAAAAAATATAAATATGATAAAAACTTAAATTTTGGTTCTATCCATTCAAAATTTGTAATGAAATTTGTTTTAATTTGTGTTGTAATTTTTTTAATTATTGCAGTCCAATTTATAAAGTGCCGTAAATCTTACCCATTTGAATTTTTTAATTCAAATCTAGACCCAAGATCCATGTTTTTTTTTTGATTACCACTAGCATTAAGATGATATATCTGAATATATACCTTAGATAACTATTTTTTTTTAATTTATATTGCTGCAAGTCCTTTTACATTTTTTTTTATCTTATCGAGAACGATATTGCTTTGGTAAAAATTAAAATTAAAATTTCCCTGTATTTAAGAAATGCTTAAAACTCCATAAATTTATTTCAGTATGTTGCTAAGATTAAGGACTTTTATTTCTGATTTTATTGATGTGTACCCAATTGTATTCAATTTACAACGGAATTTATAACACGTTTAAAATGGCCGTTGTAAATTATATTCAATTTACAACGGAATTTAGAACACGTTTATAATGGCTGTTGTAAATTACATTTAATTTATAACGAAATTTAGAACTTGTTTTAAATATCTGTTGTAAATCTTATAAAATTTATAACGGAATTTATAACATGTTCAAAATAGCTGTTGTAAATCATATTCAATTTATAACGATATTTATAACGTGTTTAAAATAGCTGTTGTAAATCATATTCAATTTACAACGAAAATTTAAAATCTGTTTAAAATGGCTGTTATAAATTACATTTAATTTATAACAAGAATTTATAACGTGTTTAAAATAGCAGTTGTAAATTACATTTAATTTATAACGAAATTTAGAACGTGTTTAAAATAGCTGTTGTAAATTATATTTGGGTATTAAAAATTTCAAAGTCATGATAAATTACCAGAATGAGAAATTGTGTTAATATCCGTTGCTCGCATTTTTAATATTACCAAATTTATGTCACCTCATTATATTACGTTATAATTGCTGTTCAATATGTTTTTGTCAAAGAAAAAGTATGATTTATGACTTGTACTAAGCTGTGTTTATTTTGTAGTATAATCATGTTTACAACATTGTTCATGAAACGGTCAGCAATATGTGTTGAATAAATTACTAAATTAATTAAAACAATTTTTTCCACACCTAATTTTATATTTCAGTTTTAGTTCTTGTTTTAATATTAGTTACAAACTTTCCGCAATTACTTTGCTATAATTTATAACAAGTTGTAAATTGCTGTGGTCACAACTCTATTTAGCTTCACGTTCTGATTTCATGAATATCAATGAAATTCTCTATTTACAACAAACATCCAACTAATATTTTACAGTTCAATTTATACCAGGAGTATTACATTGCTTATTTTACATAAGGCGATTGCTAGTTTTTTATACAAAAGTCTAAGGCAATTTAATATTGTAAAATTTACTTTTTTGGCCAAAATCAAAAATCTTTTCTTTTTAAGTGTATTTTTACTAGGAGAATACCAGTGCTAATGCAAAAGTTAAAGAATGGTATTATAAGAAAGCAAAAAATGTAAAAATGTTACAAAGATGTTACAAAAACAAATACATAATATAAAAAATGATTCTAAGCAAAGGATTCTCAAAAGACTTCGAAAAATCGTTAATCTCTAAACAGAAACATTTTAAAAAGTAATGCAGAAATAGATTTTAGAAAAAAAAATTGCCCCCATTTATCTCACATTACCCTCTCTTTCCTCTCTTGCCCCCCTTGCCCCCACCTTCTCTTCAATGCCATCTCTTGCCCCTCTTGTCCCCATTGTCATCTCTTGCCCCCCTTCCCCCCGTGGTCTCCTCTTGCCCCCTCTTGCCCCCTTTCCCCCCATTGCCCCCTTTTCCTCAGGTCCCCCTTACCTTCCTTGCCTCCCATTGCTAAGCCGAAACCTTTTGTGAAGATTGGTGTTGACATTTTGTAAACAAAATGCTAGCTCGCTGCGCTCACATCTAGAGGATAAAATAACGTAAGCTCTGTTGTTAAATTGGTGTTATGGTAGCTAAATAAAAACTTTACGTTTTTGGGACATAGTTTTTTTTATTTCTTTAAAGTAACCTTTAAAAGGTACGGTATATCTACACACCCAAACCCTACTTATAGACCCGTGCAGGCTGACCTACGGTCAGCGCTGGCCTGCGGCCAGCATGCTTAGTCAGAAAACAAAAGATTTGTTTCTATAATGTAGAGGGGTATTTTAAATGATCGTTGAAACATTTTTATAATTTCTTAGCGCTTTTGTTTAAATTGTTTAATTACCACGTAAAACATTTTTTTTATAACAAGGATTTCAAAACAATTGTACATTTTTTATGTAAATGAGAGTTATGTTAAAGATTAAAAATGTTACAATAGAGTCGTATGATAGAAGGTTGATTAATATTTAATTTTTAATTTTTAAGCGTCACATGCAGAATGTCAGGTCAAGTTAATTGTATATTACATCACATATTGTCAGTAGTGATTGAAATATAATTTTATTAAATTTGCAACATTTTGTAACATAGATACAATAAATATGAAACCTTTATTATGAATTGTAACTAAACAACAGACAATGAAAGTCAACTCATTATGATTTTGTTTTTCTAAGTGATTGCGACAAGTCCAGGTGCGGTTGAAATTAGGTGAGACAAGAACATATTGAAATAGAAAAAATAGGCTCAAATCGCAGGAAAATTCTATTGCCAATCCCATAAACCAAAATTGGAAAACCAACAGGACTGTTAAAATTTCATACAAAACATAGATCAATACTTGACACCGCACAACTGTAAGAACTGAACTTTTATATTATCTAATGATGTCGTTACATTAACTATACGAACCGCTCGAATACCCGTGGCGATTATAACTATGAATATAAAAAAATACAACCTAGATGTGATAACAAAATTTTTGTAACGATTTTTTGTCAGTTATTTTTAGTTTAATTTTTATGAAACGAAAAAAAATATAAAGATGGATTCCCCAGTTTTTTCTTTTCTTTTACCATTCCACTCTTTTTTTAAAAAAATAAAATTCTCCGATTTAAAGCTTCCAACATCTAATTATCAACTACAATATACCAATACCAATTAACACTCTACCAACATCAACATTGACTCCACAGCGACCTCAACAAACAAATAGTAACTATTCATCAACAAAATATTTCAATATATTTCATCATCTTAATAACACGATACTTTTCAAATGACAGTTGTTAACAGATATACAAACCACATCTCCAAAAGAATTACGACATAAAAGTAATCAGCATTGAAATGTTACATCTATGAATAAGACATCATACCAACCATTACGTAAATACCAACATAAATCGTTAAACTCATAGCAAAATAATGAGTAGTTCGACTTATATATAAGATGGAGACAAACATTTCAACATAGGAAACGGACATATAGTACAACGCGGGACTGGGTTTGGGATTTTGAGTTGTTGCATACTGGGGACTCATCTTCTTGGGATGTAATAAAATTTTTTACTAAAATTGAAATCATAATTATCTATTTTCACTGTATGGCTTGTTATTTTCGACGATTGACTGCAATTAAATTTTGGTAATTGTTGAACGAAAAAACGCAGTACAACTGATAGATACATTTTCTCAAGAAAATTATCCCTTTTATCTTTTGTACATGTATATCAGATCTTACCACTTGCTCTTTGTGAGAGGGCAACATCAGCTTACCCTTGAGCAAAGCGGTAATTTTTGCAGTGTCGGCTGACTTGTGCTAGGAACTGTCTCTGGGATTTTTTTATTTCCGCAGCAAAACGTAGCTTGATTACAGATTTCAGTTGCTAAAATGGGGTGTCATTGCTAGTAGAGTGAAATTTAATTGTTAAAATAACAGCCATTGGGTTGATGTATGGGTCATGAGTAATTTCAATAATTGCTTGCATTGCTATTTTAGTTACATGGACTCTAATTCTACGACATTAATGTCCTTCTGGTAAAATGTCTCTCGTGGTGTTGGAAGCTGCACCCATTTTGAATCTAAATTGATAGAATGTCATGTGGAATCCTTTTAACGAATCGTCATTGATGAATTATTTTTTCAATATTCATTGGGGATGATATCAACAAAACTTAATAATGAATCCTAATGAAAATTTCTCTCTATCTTTTTATTTATATTATTTCGTGCTCGTTAATACTTGAGCGACTCGTTAACCCAATGGATACCGTTCTTAACTTGAATGGCTTTACATGGTGGCAAGTCCCAGCCGACTCCACCCGTGCCAATTGCTGCGCCCATCCGTGGAACCAAAATGCACTCCCGTTTTGTCATGTTGGCATCCAAGTACTTGGGAACGCCAATGGGCTTGGAATAGGTGATCAGAGCGGTGTCTCGGCCCACGTTGGCAAGCTGCTTGGGTGTCACGTTGGTAAGCACCTTCATTCGGACTTTATCCGAAGATGAGTTTTGGCTCAGCTGAAGAGTATTATAAACAAGATACTCTGGAGGCACCTCCCCAGACCCAGCCATGTTGAGAACAGATGACGGATGAATGTAGACGTATGGATCAACCTCTTCTTTTGCCGACTTGCGCAGGGTCGACGGAAACAAAGTGAAGTAAGGGAATGAGATGATTCTGGTCTTGGACCGCAGAGGAATATCAGTCGCCACGACATCTGCGCGGACCGCAATCTGGTCGATAAATCCTGCGGTGATCATCTGCTTGATTGCTTTGATTTGGGTGGCACTTGGCGGCTTCAGCTTGGCCGTCAGCTTGGTGGTGGTGGCATCTATGGAATCAATGCGAGTGTTGACACTCACAATGTATGCAATTTGTTTGCGAAGCTTGTGGATTTCCTCCATAATCTTGTATCGCAAAAAGTGCTTGTCAGCAAAGTCCTCGTGGGCCTTGCTCCAGCCGTATGCTGCAATTGCACTCAATAACTTGAGCGCGTCACTGTTTGTGTCCAGCGAAGAGAAGCGGCCCTGCACCTTGAAGTACTCTGTTCTCAGCTTGCGCTTACGCTCCTTCTCTTCTATGCTTTCCTCTTGTTTGTCCTCCTCTTCCTCGCCCTCCTCCTTGGCTTCCGGGGCAATTCCAACCTCGTGTTGTTGTAAAAATGGGTCTCCGACTGAAAGGCCGGCAACTATAGCAACAATGTAGGGCAAGCACTCAAATTGGTTGCCGATAATAAGCATCTTTGCAAATCTTGGACTAAGCGGGAACAAGCTCATTGACTTGCCCAAGGCCGTCAGCCGCTCCTTTTCGTCCACGGCGCCCAGATAATTTAAAAGTTTAAGGCCCTTTTTGAGAGCCGATCTCTCTGGTGGGGTAGGGAAGGGGAAGTTAACAATCTTGTCAATTCCCATGGACTTCATCTGCAAAACCAGACCCTCGATGGGCATGCGGAGAATCTCTGGTTTGGAGAATTGCTCAAAGTCGTTTTCGTAGACTGCAGAAGAGTAAATACGGTAGCAGTGGCCGGCCTCGGTACGACCTGCACGGCCTGCTCGCTGCTGGGCACTGGCTTTACTGATCCAGTCAACAATGAACTTTTGGACATTTGTAGCTTCGTCGTAAACTCGCTCTTTGGCGCGGCCTGCATCCACCACATAGCGGATTCCCGGGATGGTCAAACTTGTTTCAGCAACATTGGTTGCGATGACGCATAACCGGGAGCCTGGGGGTGGAGGCTGGAAAACCTTCATTTGCTCCGCTGTAGGCAAGAGGGAGTAAAGGGGGAGAACATAAAGAGGGTCATTTTCATCCTGGCCTTCCTCCAAGGTTTCTTCAAAGCCTTCTTCTTCCTCTTCCTCTTCTTCAAGATTTTCGTCAAAGTCATCGGCCTCAGCATTGTTGACATCGATGCCAAAATCGATATCTTCTGCTTCAGTTGTTGTTTCTTTGGAAGAGATGATGACCTTTGCAGTGCTTTCTTCCTGCTGTTCCTTCTTCTTTAACGGGAATGCTTTACGCAGTCGCTTGACCATGGTGGTGATTTCATTTTGGCCCGTTAGGAAAATCAAAATGCCACCGCGAGGAAGACGCTGGTGGATTTTTTTGGTTTTGCGGAAAATCTCGTCGAGGTAGTTATAAGGGGTTCTGCGGTTGAAATGAACAGATACGGGGAATTGTCTGGCATCTACTTTCAAAATGGGGGGAGGGGTTGCGAAAAGAGCTTTGTTTTCTGCAAAATCAGAAACTCTGAGCGTAGCAGACATGATGATAAGCTTAAGGGGCTTGTACTGGTCGGGATTTGAATTGCGCAACCGCATCACTCGAGTCAAAACACCAATCAGAATATCCGTATTAACGTTGCGTTCGTGTGCCTCGTCGATGATAAGAGCTGAGTACTTGGAAAGCGTAAAGTCGTTGGAAAGTTCGCGCAGCAAAACACCGTCGGTCATGAACTTAACGGAGGTGTCTTCCTTGACGGTGGCATCAAATCGAATCTGGTATGCGACTTTATGGCCCATGTTGCCGAGTTCCTGACCAACGCGCTTGGCCATACTGACTGCGGCAACACGACGGGGTTGTGTGATGCCAATCATGCCCGGGGTGGTGCTGTTGGGGCTACCGTAGCCGGCCTCGAATAAGAACTGGGGGACTTGTGTGGTTTTACCGGAACCAGTCTCACCGCAGATAACCACGGCGTCGTTATTGTGGATAGCTTCCATGATTCTCTGTTCCTCGGCGACGACTGGGAGTTTCATTCGGACTTCCTGGATTTCGTCGGGCCGTTGGACGTCAACAAAGTACGATTTGCGGTTCGGGTCCTTGGACTTGATGAGCATTTCGGCGGGGAGGCTTTCCTTGTCCTCGGGTCTTTCGACAGGCTTGTACTCGCCCTTGTAGATTGGCGTTTCGATGCGTTCCTGCTCGGGCTCGTTTTGTTTTTTGGCCCACTCCAAAAACTCTTTACCCTTGGAAGGTTTTTCAATGTTGATTTCAATGTCGGAGTCCTCCTCGTCAGAATCGTCTTCATTACTACTCTCGGCTTCAGATCCGCTCTTTTCGTCGCTGTCTTCTGCAGATTCAGCTTCTTGGTTGTCTTCTAGCGAATCTTCCCCTGCCTCAGTCTTTTCGGCAGTTTCAGCTTCATCACTGAACCCATTCCAAACCTCCCCATCATCTTCATTTTCGTCACTGTCTTCTTCACCAGACTCTTCGTCCGAGTTATCACTTTCGTCTTCGTCGTCATCTTCATCTTCTGAACTGGTAACACCGTCAATCTCAGCCAAGTCGATCTTATGCTTCCTCGCCTTTTGTAAGGCCAGCTTTGTTCTCCATGTGTATGACTTGGTCTCAGGCTTGGGAGTCTTGGGTATTTTCTTCAGTCCAGTGAACCCAAAGCCTTCATTGGACCGGGGTCTTTGATCAATGATTCCAGACACTTTGGGGAGGTCGTCATCGCTGGCGCCACTCTCATTATCTTCGTCTTCTGCCTCTCTTTCCTTGAACGCTGGGATGGGGGCCGCGCCAAATTGTCGCATTTCTTCGTCGTCTTCCCAGTTTTTGATTTCACGCTCACGGTATAAAAGATCGCTGATTTTATCATTCACAATGCCCTGTCGCTCTTGCTTGAGAGCTTCTGTGATGAGCTCCTTTTTGGTTTCGTTACCAACACCTAGTGTCTTCATACTTTTAAGAGCGGACGTGTTGATTTTAGACTGCTTAAGCTTTTCAAAAAGAACCTTCTTTTCTTCTTTATCAACTTGTTTTTCCTGGTGCTCTATGTTAGAGAAGCTCGGTTCAAAAGACTGCAGTTAACTTACAATATACTTTTCAAGTCTCTTTCTTTTTTTGCGTGACAAGGAAGACTCTTGTTTCGAAGTCAGCTGCTCCTGCATTTTGCGTTTTCTTTCGAGTTTTTCTGCGTCGGTCATAGGAAGCAGAATTTCGGCGTTGGGATCAAAGTTGTCCTCGTCGTCTTCATTTTCTTCTCTCCCGTCATGATCTTGTTGATTTTCAGTTCCATCCGGTTGCTGTAAAAACCGTCTTTGTCTGACCTTGCGGAGTTTTTCATTTTTCGCGAGCATACCCGTACGGGCCTTCTCGTTGAACCGTTTTCTGTATGTTCCCATTGTTTGATGGTGATAACCGGTTAGTTGAAAAAAAAAATAATTTTTAAAATTTTTTTTGGGGAAGATATTTTTCCTGCTTTGTTACAAGTTTTGTTACAAGTGGTTTTAGATTGTTTTTTAAAGCCCAGGTTTTTGTTTTAGTTTCCTCTAAATCATCTATTTTATCAACATCAACAACAACCTCCATTAGCAATGTACATTTATAGAAAAGATGGGTACAATAGGTTCTCGGATGGAATTGGTCATCGAACTCCAAGCCTTGTGCAGTTGCAGTCCACCAAAGACATTACGTTTGTCAAGATATGTAAATATTACATGAAGCTGGCTGAAGAGCTCAGCAACGCGGCCGACACGCTGGAGAAACAAATCGACTCCGGGATTCGAGAATATCTGTTTTTGCGCAATAACTCTGTGGGGAATTTTTTGGAGTGGAGAACGCGATTCCGATTTTTTCTCCCAGGCGCCGCATGGGATCTGGTCAACATGAGCACGGAGGAGCTAGAGGCTCTGAAGAAAGATGTAAGGGTGGTTTTGCCATATAAGGCGACCATCTATTCGAAAATCAGTCACCAAACAACAAACGACCAAGACCTGGCGAGTCCTGCGTCGAGGATCTTAAACGATTACACGATGCATTCGACATATATTGAGTGCCTCAAGCGGCTTGACGATGTGGTTAAAAAGGTGCTTTCGATTTCCGTCAAGATCGACCAGTTTAAACTAAACGTGAGCAGTACCGCAACCGAGCAGTTTAGGCACATTGAGCACCATTTCAACCAGCAGCTGTCGCCTGAAGAGATCCGCCACTTTGTGCGGAAAAATCTGAGGGACCTTTTTGTTGGCGAGCTGTATCAGCCCAACTACATTTGCCGGAAACAGACGGATTACCATTACAGCTTTGCGAGTTTGTATGAGCTCATGTCTTACTTGTGCATGCTTTATGAGAACTATTCTGTGGAAGATCCGCTTAACGTCCATTATTTTGTGTTTGCAGTGACGCTTAATTTTGTTCGATGTTTTGGGCAGTCGTTGCTTGAGGTCCCGGATCTGTACAAGTTTATGAGTAAATATGAGCCCAACAGCTTTGCGCCTGACAGCCTAACGGCCAATGATTTCATTACCTTTCACAGGCTCATTCGCAGCAACCTGTATCGGGCACGAAAGGTGTGCTATACATCGGCGCAGATTGCAGACAAGAGGGAGGTGATGCTGCGAAGAAGGAAGCTCATCAATTATAGCAAGCCGCCAATGGAGCCTGTCGTGAGACGCAGCAGCAACGTGTCGACGGATCCGCGGCTGGCCAAGCGACCCCGGACGAGTAGCTCGGTTAGCGACAGGACGACGGCAACAAGTACGGACCCGGCTGCGCCGAAGGAGGCTCGGCCTGCAAGTGGAGGTGGCGGGGGATCTGGGAGGGGTAACAGTGAGGAATCCAAAGGTGAATTGAAGGCGATTGAAAAAACAGAGGAACCGGTTGACAAGCCCGGTCCAAATCCGTCACCCGAGCCCGCGCCAGTTGCAGAGCCCGCTGCAGCTGGTAGTTCCACCCAAGGGCCGACGAACGATCTGGATCCCGAGTCCGATAGCGAGATTGAGATTATAGAGGAGATCTTACGGCCGACATAGTTGTTAAGTTTCGAAAAGATGTTTGATTTACGTGGTTGTGAGTAAAAGGGGTTTTTTCAAAGGGGGGGAGAAAAAAAAGCTGGCGCTTTTCTTCACCACACAGAAATTACGTAATGCGCGAAAGTTGTCACTGTAACTAAAATTTTTTTTTTTTTTTTTCTGTTTCCCTTTTGAACAGGAGCTTCTTACATACAAGAGAGTCTGGAAGTATCTGTTTTGAGAGCATTTGAGTATTTTCGATCAGGTTCATCTCATTTTGTGTTTTTAATCCGCGTCTTTTCTCTTTTTCCTCCACCCCTCCGCTAGTCTCTGTGGCATTGTGAAAACTCCTTTGGCCACCAACACCGCCAGCCTTTTTTTGGATTAGTCATACGCTTAGAGCCAGAAAAACACACACACACATGAGTGGGGAAGAAACGAAATTATCCGACAAGCCCGCGAGAAACAACAAAGAGCCCCCCGGCAGAACCCAGCTGAATGGAGCAAGCGAAAAGACAGGCAAGCCGGGCAAGCGGCGGCGGCGCGAAGAGGAGGCCCTGCTGGACGCGGTTGCAGACCCCGCCAAGGGAGGCCCCAAGGGAGCCGACAGCGACGGGTCCGAGGAGGACGAGCGCGAGCTCAATCTGCGGCCCAACATCCGCAGCGTGGTGTACTGCAACTTCAAGTTCAGGCCGTGGTACCGGTCGCCGCGGTACTTTGACGAGTCGGCGCCGTCGGGCGTGCTGCACTGTTCTACGTCGCTGCATCTGACCAAGCAGCAGGTCAAAGGCGCCCACACCAAGGAGATCCAGGGCATCAGACAAGCTAATACGAAGCGCGCCAAAGCCAATGGGGGCGACGAGCAGGCGAAGGCGGCCTCCCAAGCACCCCCCGCAGAGACTACCAAAGACGCAGTACCAGATGACGAGGGGGTGCTGATCGACACGCTGTACGTCTGCGACACCTGCTTCAAGTATACCTCGGTGGCCAAGGAGATGGCGATCCATGTGCCCAAGTGCCAGTACCGGACGCAGCTGCCCGGCAGGGTGGTGTATGACTCGCCGTACTACCAGATCCGCAAGATTGACGGGGCGCGGCACCTGCTATATGCGCAGTGTCTCTCATTGTTTGCCAAGTTATTTCTCGACCACAAGTCGATTTGTTACGCGTTGGAGATGTTTGATTTTTATATTCTTACGACCTCAATTGCCAATATAGAAGGCGTCAATGAGTTTGCATCTAATCCTAAGAATGGTGAGTGGTGGGGTGGGGAAAAAAAAAGTCGGTGGGTTTTTTTTTCTAATTTTTATTTTTTTAGGCAAGCCGCAATCTGAAAACGCATCACTAAAAAAACAAAGCTCCAGAAACATGGACCAGCAGGTTTCTGCAGGAAGCCGAGATGTGAGTCTTCCGTTGTCTGCTCAGCGAGTCCTTGGGTTTTTTTCCAAGGAAAAGGTTTCGTGGGATAGCTATAATCTGGCATGCATCACGATTTTCCCCCCCTTTCAAAAGCGCGGGCTGGGGAAGCTTCTGATTGAGTACTCCTACTACCTGTCGCGGAAAACGCGGCTCATCGGGACGCCCGAGCGGCCGCTTTCGTCGGAAGGTTTGCTGACTTATCTGAAGTACTGGAGCAACTCCATTTCCATGTATATTGCGACCAAATACCATGAGCACCAGGCGTCGGGCAGCGGCGCCTCCCGCGAGTTCCCGCTCTCAATCAATGACATCTCGCACGGCACCTACATTAGCGGCGCGGATGTCATGAGCGCGCTGGCGCACATGGGTGCGCTTGTGCATGATGATGGCACGGACGGCCAGGCTGACCAGGGGGTGACGAGCACCAAGCCGGTGCGGATAGACTTGGGGCGCATTCTGGCGTGGTTCGAGCAGTACAAGAAGAAGCCGTCGCTGGTGCCTATGTATCTCGAGTACTGCATTATTCGCAAGAAGTCCCGGGGACCCAAGCCTGCGCCCGTCCCGCCGCCCAAGAAGGTGCTGTATTACGATGACGATGACGACGACGACGAAAGCCTTGGCGAAATCAGTGATAGTGATGATGACGAGTACTGATCACTAGTGTGTATTTTTAGTTCCCCTTTGGGGATAATTTTGTGGAAATTTTTTTTGTATATAGCAAATTTAAAAGTTGAAGATTGAGTTTTTAGAGAGACGTACAAGTATGATGAAAAAGTCTATCTGTAATTTGAATTAACCCTATATAACCTAAAGTAGTTTCCATTAGACTGACTTAGCAAGTACCTGCTCACTTGGGCAATCTAAAGACCGGGTTTTCTTCAGGCAACAACCGCACATCCTCTAAATATGTCTATAATACTTGGATAAACGATTGAGTCTATAGTTTCCCCTTAATTTCTCCACACATCTATGATTTCATTATCTTTTTGCTCTTCCCCATTGTCTTTCACTTTGTTTGTCTTTTTTTTTGGTCCTCAGTTTGTTCGTTGGGTTGGTTTTCCTTCTGTTCCTCATTTTTCTTTTCTTCGTTTTTCACTTCCTGCTGTTCTTCATTTTTCTTTTCTTGATTTTCTTCCTTCTTTTCTTCCTTCTTTTCTTCCTTCTTTTCTTCCTTATTTTTCTCCTTTTTCTCTTCCTGACCCTTTTCATTTTCTTCCTTCTTCTCATCCCCTGAGCCCTCCTTGTTTTGACTCTCGGCCTCCTTCTTTTTCTTTTCTTCCAAAAACTTCTTTCTGTTTTGGATCCTCTCCAAAATGGCCTTTCGGGCGCTACTCATGGTGGGACCATGTTCTCGCAGCGGCAGCGGAATGTTGGGGACAAACCCATTGGCCGCCAGCCCGTTTTTGCCCTGGGCCTTGTAGAACCTGCTGGCACACGAATTGGCTCGCCACGTGAAGCTTTTGGCCGGGTTGCAGATGCACTTATTCTCCAGGCGGACTTTTTGGGACGAGGGGCACGTCTGGAACGGCGGATGCTCGTAGCCGATGTCGTCGAAGTGGTGGATCTGAGTTTTGTTGAGGAAAAGAGACGCGGCAATGGAATGGACAGGAGCGTCACCCCAGCGCTCGTAGAAAAAGCCGCCTGTGGCGTCGAGAAACTCAAAATACTTTGCGTACGCCTCGCTTCGATAAAAGTCAAGATCGGCAATCTCAAAGTTAGACCAAAAGTGACACAGGTTGTAAGAGGTGCGGTTGGCGTCCGTGATAAACTCCGCAAGGTTGTTTTCGTGGACGTACTGCGGGTTTTGGTTGATGAAGTCGAGGGTGGTTTGCCAGAGGGTGGGGATGGTCTGCTCGAACTCGATGAGGGAGATGGTGAAGCCGTAGACGAGGTTGTTTTCCTCCATGAACTTGAAGTAGTCTTTGTTGGCCAGACACGAGTACTTGACGCTGGGCTCGACACGCCAGTAGTACTTGTAGCTGCTGAGGGCCGGGTGTCGCCAGAAAAGACCTGATTCGAAGCGACACATGTGGCGGTAGGACTCGGAGCCGCCGTAGATGATGCCCTTGCCGGCCATTTCTTTGCGCGATTCTCTGGCGCGCTCCTGGTCGATCCACTCCGGGTAGCCCCAGTACTCGGGCTCGAGGACGTGGAAGGAGGCTTCGCCGGAGACGAGATTGGAGATGATTTTCATGAAGAGCGGGGTGAAGGGCACGTCGTTGAAAAAGACCCAGTTGTATTTGTATTTTCTGTTGAAGCTGTTTTCGACGGACCGGATGGCGTCCATGAGCGGGTAGAGGTCCTGGTTGCGGGCGAGGGTGACGAAGGTGGCGTTAGCGCGTTGGTATCCTGGGTCGATGTCGAGGCTGTTGACGTTGTTTTCGTCGGATTGGAGTTGGGAGGCTAGTTTTTGTGGGGATGTTGAAAGGGCGGGTTTTTTTGAGGGGAACGAGTAGTTGGAGTAGTTGAACGAGAACTGGTATATTATAGCGCTGGAGGTAACGATGATTACGAGGATTTTAAGGAGCCGTAGGAAATTCCGCGAGACTAGAGTTGCTGGCAGATATTTCATCATTTTATGGGTGTATATATAAGATGAAAAAAGCAATTGAATATATAGATTGATGAGATGTTAAAATGTATATATGTCTATAAAAAAAGGAAGGGTTAATTTATTTCAGAAAGAGAGAGGGATATCCTTGAAGTTATATAATCCCCCAGGACTGGAGAAGGTCGTCATATGAATGGCGCCTGGGTAGTTGCTTGCGTCGTCTTTTCCGTAGTTGTCAAACGACGGGACGTGCCAGACAAAAAGGCCACAGAGCTTTTTTTGAGGAGCCTGGGAGATCCTGAAAACCTAAAACTCTACGTATGCAAAAATCACTTGGAGACACCTGCGTGTGGCCCTGAGTGGGAATTTGGCGGCGAGTGCGCGGGTTTTTCGAATTCCCATGGAGCCCAATTACGTAGGTTTTCGGTCTCACAACGTGGACGGCAAAAGTTTCACCAACGCCCAGCAATACGTACTTCGTCACCAACTCCCACCCACTCGCAAACGTCACAAACCTCCACTGAGCCTCCTTGAAGCTGGTCCAAAAAGCCTCGGAGGGCATCCTTTTATGAAAAAAAAAAATCCAGCCTTGACCGGCCAACTGCACTCCTCGTCCCTGTTCACGAGCGCACCTACTCCCCCTGGACACGCGTATTAGACTTTACCATCCCACAGTTGTTTCAAATACGGTATTTTAGGGACTCCCAATTGCCACCAGCCCTTTTTTTTTCCCCCAAGTTCTAGCCAGTCCGAACTCCTATACAAAAAAAACACACATTTTAACATGTCTTGGCTATGGATTAAACATGTACTCCATTTGCATGGTAACCTAAGTGAGCGGAAACACCCATTTGTTACTGCATAATCCCTCTTCAGGAAATTAAAAGTAGGGCTTTACCACCTTTATGACCTTCCCATCTCTCAAAGACCTGGCTGTTTCTATTTCCCCTATTCCCTTTTAACGTTCCTTTTTTCTATTCTTCAGGTATGTCATTATTTGCTAACCGCCCACTCTTGAGCATTCCGAACTGTAATATTTTATAAAAAACCTCACTCCCGCCCAACCTGGCTCTTCTTCCGTTCATCTACGCTTTGGTTTTAAGATAAGCCCAATGAATCTCTCGAGAAAAAAAAAGGTCCTCACAATACCTATCACGGCTATTCCTGCTCAAAGTTTATCATTTCTGCTTCCACTCTACCCCCAAAAAACCCTCTTTTGCTACTATTAAATGGATGTAGATCAACATGGTAGTTTAAAAAAAAAAAAACTCATCATCCCTCCATATAAAAAAAATCTTCAATCTTTAGAGAGACGTACGTTAAATCCTCTTGGTCACGCCATGCGTTGCGTGGTAAGCATTGTTGTAGGTTCACACAAAAACAGGCACCATAACGTATTATAGAAAAGCCAGACGTCGACACGCTCGTGGAAAACAAAAACCCAGATATCTATAACGTCGAGTTATCCCTCCCCCCTTTCCACTCCTTGTCCAAGCCATCCGTTACTCCTCAACACCCATTCCATGAGCTGGGATGCATGATTGGTGAAAGTGGGTCTGTTCATTTCTCCAAGGCTGTTTAATCTGGTTCTCTTTATTGCGCTAATAACCTATGACGAAAAAGACAAAATAAAAAATGATATGATGTTTATAATACTTTATAATATTTAGAAAAAAAAAATCCCAACTTAAAACTCTTAATCATTCTAATCTAAAAAAATTGTAGTCTCTGGTACATCTGTTAGATTATCTTAAACAATCATCATGTCTTCCTCACTCAAGATCTTCATATTCCCATTTCTCTCCACTCAGTCCCTACATCTGCTTTCAATCACACACCCTCAAATCAACCTAATAATCCGTCTTCACGTAATCTTTAAAATACTACGGGCAGCCTCATGCAAGTATTTCACTATCTCAACCATCTCTCTTTAACCCTCATGGTCATTTCGTTGACAAATGCACCCACTCAAGCCAACTGCGATTCTTCAAAATGTAGTTGCAATCGGTCTCTCGCTCAAGGCTTGTAACTGTGTCCCTTTTTTTTGCTTTTTTTTTGTGAACCTAGTTACATTGCTATTCTTAGTTTTTCTTTTTTTCATAAACCTTTTTAGCAACCTGATATGTTGATATCAAGGATATCCGAAAAAAAGGGGAAAAAAAGGGGGAAAAAAGAAATGTGAAAAAAAGATTTTAAAACCAGCCCTCGATCTAACTTTCTTTAATGATAGAGTTTTGAAGTTGATGGGACTCTTTGATTTTTTTTTTACAGAAACATTATCCCCCCAGCGCCTGCCCCTTTGATCCTTACTTACAAGTTACAGAAGTATTTAAAATCATCCGTGCTATTCCTCTTGTTTTAACTGTATAAACTGCCCTCTTTTTTAAATTCAACTCTCTAATGATAACATGTTTCTTCAACCGCTCGAAAATAGCCCTTGATGCCAGTTTACGAGAAACAGGTAGCCTAAAGCAAGCTCTTTCTCAGCTCATTTTTACATGTCCTTGTCGAAGCTCAAATTATTGGTTTGCTGTTCTCTGCTAACCGACATACTATTTTTATCCAAGAGATAGAAATATAACACTAGCGTCATTGTCATCTTCCTAAACCGACATAAAGCGTGCCATATGCTGCAAGCCGGTTTGTCTGTTTAAAAGAGTCAGCGTGTCAATTGCAGCAGGTCTTCTTCCCGGTTCGTATCTTTTCTTTTCCTATAAAGTATTTGAACCTGTGTATGTCAAATAGTAGCCAGTGTGCCACTTTTTATATTGTACATATTCTTCCCTAATTTTAAAGCAGCTGCTTTTTTTGTTTTTATTCAAGAGTCATAGAAATAGCATAATTGCCATCCTTTATATTTTATCTATACAAGTTTTCTTCTTTAGTTAAACCTTTTGTCCAGCTTCAACATGCTTCTCCAACAGCCCGAAAATAAATCCGGATGCCAACTTACGAGAAACAGGAAGCTTAAGCTAAACGCTCCCAATTTATTTCCACTTGTATTTATCAAACTTTAAAAATCTATTTCTTTTCTTCAAACAGAGATAAACCGTGCAATCTCTTGCAAGCCGGTTAGACTGTTGAGTGTCGACACGTCAATTTCAGCAGACACTCTTCCAAGTCCTTATTCCGTCTCTTCCAATGAGATTCATTCGACCTAAGTTGAATAAATTTGTAGTCAGGGTGACACTTTTTTAATTTTATCTATTAGTTTGTGCTTTCAAAGCCGCTGCCCCTTAAAAAAGCACTTTTTTGGTTTTTAAATCTTGTAAAATATATAGTTGTACAATATTTTACAAATGTCCTTCGGGACATATGGTCAATTTGAAACGATACAGAGAAGATTAGCATGGCCCCTGCATAAGGATGACACGCTTTACAAAGAGATTATAACAGTTTTTTTTGCAAAAAATTTTTTCACTTGATAAAATCTAATCTCTATTTCATTCTAAATACTTTTTTTAATCTTTTAAACCATTTTAATTGCGATTTTTTACTTATAAATATATATTTCTTACACAAAGGCCGGTCCTTTACATCATGTGTTCGAATCCATCCATTACGTAAATATTTTTGTACCTAGTTTCCAAATATCCTCAACTCGTCTCTAACACAACCCCGGGTTTACACTCTCGTTTTAAAATGTATGAGTTTTATATTTACTCCCGATTTATACATGTTGGAAAATACTATATTACTTCTTCTTTCCCTCCAAAAAAAATCATCTCAATAGACTGTCAGGAATTATCACTTCCCGTAGCATGCCCACCAACCGCGCAGGGTCCAGTGGCTGCAGCACAAAGGTCTGGGCCGGAGGAAGAGCCTTGAGCATGTTAATAACATTGTTCGAAACCGTGCTACCATCATAGTCCCCGTTGCTGTATCCAGGGTACTTGATTCCGTTGCCCATGTTCAGCCCAAGCCCGCCACCAAGGCTGTTGCTGTTCATCACGCCGCCGCCACCGCTGCCGCCCAGACCCGTCGACTCGTCGTGGCGCGGTTTTTTGTTCTGCCGGCGTGCGGCGCCATGCTGCTGCTGCCCAGTCAGGTTACCTGGCTGGCCGCCGTTGGGGAGCCCGTTGGAGTAAGCGCCGTCTTCTTCTTCCTCCTCATCGTCATCGCCTGAAAAGTCGTCGTCTTCAAACGAAATGGGCGCCCCGCCGTCGCGGCCGCTGTGGTTGACACGCAGGCCCTTGGAAACACCCGACCCCGTGTGCCCCGTCTTGGGTTCTCGGCTAGTGCCGCTGCGTCGGTATCCCTTGAAGGGGATCTCGTTACGCTCCGTAAACATTTCAAGAGCAGATTCCTCCGGGTACAAAGAGCGGTAGCGAGACTCTAGCTTGAGCAGCGCAGGCAGCTCGCCAAACTCGGCCTCGTATTGCAGAAATTGTTGGTAAAGAATCTTGGAGTCCTGGACGCTGAGCTTCTTGATGGAGGTTTCAAACAACGCGCGAGCATTTGTGTCGTCGTTGATGAGAATCAAAAACTCGAGGTACTCGCGAATGTACTCCGCGCTGTTGTACCGCCTGAGCCCAACCTCGAAAATTCTTGTTGCAATCTCAGGATGGCCGTTCCGCGACTCCATCATTGCTGAAGCAACGTAAATAATGTACGTTGCATAGGGCAGTCGTCGGCACTCCCCAAAAATGGGCCGAGCATTGTTGATGCCCTCCATCCGCTTGACCGCCTTCATGTAAGCCATGTAGGCCGATGTGACCACCTTGGCCTGGTTTTCAATTTGCTGCTGGATTCGCGTCAGGCGAGTTTGGTTAGCCGCACTGAGGTTGGCAATTAACGTTGCAGTGTCGTCCGTGGCGCCTCCTTCTCCTGGAACTGGCGTGGACCCGTTTGCTGGAGAGCCATCGGCGGTGTTGGGTGTTGGCAGCCCCAATTCCTCGTAAAGATTGGTTTTTTGTGCCTCTAAGGAATCCATGCGCTCCTTGAGTTTGTTGATTAAAGTTTGGTAGGTTTTTTTGCACTCTGCAGTATTGGAGCTGGCTTCGTAGACTTCGGCAAGCTTGTAGTTGAGCAAGAAAGACAATGGGGTAGCTTCGAGACCAATCTTGAGAATCTCAACACCATCGTCAATGTCGCCTGGAGTGGCTTCAAGTGAGTACTCTGCTGCTTCAAACCAAATGTCTGCCGAAAACCATAGAGTGGTTGCCGCTTGGCGATAAACGTACTTGACGCGCTGTTGCAGGTCTTCGCCGCCAGCCTCCAGCTTCAACGGGTTGTTTTTTTCCCAGTCAATCAGCGCCAGCCATTTTTTGGTCTGGCTGTCGCGAATCTCCGTGATACGGCGCCGGTTGTACATTGGCATGCCTTCGCGATAAAGGCCGTCCAAGAGCTTATTCATTTCCTTGGATGCCGAGCGAGCAGTTATGTAGGCCTGCGACTTTTCCGCAATGAACTTGCGCGCTGTTGTTTTGCTAATGTTATTTTCAAACGTATTGTAGGCGTTCCACAGAGCCTCAACGTTGCCCAGAGGAATGCAGATGGCGCGGCGGTAGGTTTTGCGAATGAGGTCCATTTGCTGCTGTTGTTCCCATGTGGTCTGGGTGTTTTTAGACTTGATAAAGTCGAGGTACTGAGCCCAGATGGGGCCGCTGTCGCGGTCAATGCCAATATGGTTAAGGGCAAACTCGTAGGCCTCCGAGATGATGTTGCGGGCCGCGTCTCCGCCGGTTTTAAAGTTGTTCATGCGCAAAATGTAGCCCAGGTAGAGCGTCCAGAGCTTTACGCTTGGGATTTTCGTAAGGCACCGTAAAAAGAGCTGCTCGGCCTTGGGGAACTCGCTGTGGTTAAGCTCGAGCTGGATGTAGCGGACCCAAAACTCTGCGCCATAGGGGAACGCGGTGACGGCTCGTTCATAGGCCGCTTCGGTGGCCTCGAACTGGCCAAGAGTCTCAAAGTGGCGCAGATACTGGTCCCAGTAACGCGCACTACGAATGTCATTATTTTTGATTTTTTCTTCTAGACGGTCCAAGAAAGAGGAGGCCGCCGGAGCATCTGTGCGCTTGCGTTTGCCGGCAACAGCGCTGGGGGACTTCCCACGGGCCGCGCCATTTTTAGGGGGCTTGGAGGCCTGTTGGTCAACGGCTGTGGTGCTTGCTGCATTGGCTGGGGCTACAGTAGAAGAAACCTCTGGCTTCTTTGGCAGCGAGGGCGGAGCTTGTGGCGGAGGAGTATCTGTTGAAACTACACTAGACGCGCTGAGAGTGCTAGTAACCGGGGTGGCGGTTGAGATGGGTGGTGGAGCAGGAGACGAGGGGGCCTTGGGGAGGCTTGTGGCGGACTTTGTTTTGATGGTGGTTGTAGGGTCATAATTGTCTTCATTATTGGAGGGGGTTGGGGAGTCAGTGGCTGTAACCTCTGGAGCGCCCTGGGGAGATGAATCAAGGGCTTGGTTCTTGTCGCTGGAGTCTACAGGAGTAGGGGCGACTTGGGCCTTTACAGGGATCTGCGCAGAATCTGGGGGGTTCTGGATAGGAGCAGAATCGGCTACTGAAGACTGGGGGACAGGTTGTCCCAACGGTTCAGAAGACATTTGTAAAAAACTTGAGCAAGTATGGAAAAAAAAAATAAAATATTATATATATATAATAGGGAAAGGCGTGTAGGGGGGGGATTATTATTCAAAAGGTAGAGCAAGAGACGAGAACGAGTAATTTTTTTTTATTACTGTGGGTACATAGAGGAAGGAGGAAGAGGAAGCGAAAGAAGAAAACACAAACCGACTTCTATATATACAGAAAAAACGGAACGGACTTCTTGTTAAATTGGTATGGTGGATGGTGGTGATGGTGGTGATATTTTGAGAGAAGTTAAAAAATTTTGGCACTTCAAAAAAATCTCCAAAGGCTTAAGACGCGTTTCAAAACCCTAACCTGGGGATCTTGATTTTGTGGGTGGTGGTTGGCTGTATTTTTTTTTTTTTGGGTACCATCAGTAAATGACTTTTTTTTTTGTTCCCCTCAATCGAACATTCTCCATACCAAACCCCCTCTCCTCCGTCTCACACCTCGGAGAAAATCTGTCTGATACTTCACCATCATAGATCCCCTCATGTCGAGCATTGAAGCTGAAGGACCGTTCGAACTCCACATCTGGGGCCCGTTGGACGATCTGCCCTCGTTTTCACCCGAGTGCCTGGCTGCAGTATGGTACATTACGCAGGCCATTCCAGAAGAGCTGCAGACGCAGGTGCTCATCTACCAGTCCTCCAACACGCGCGTGTCGCCCGCAGGCGTGCTACCCGCTCTTGTTCACGGCGGGAAGGTGTTTTCCGGATATACGTCGATTCTGCGGTACCTCAAGGCGCACGGGTTCGATCTGGATGCCCCCGTGCTGACTAGCTCGGAACTCAATACCAAGCTGCCGGCGACGCTGGCGTACCTGGACACCAACCTGGGTGCCATTTCACAATACCTGCTGTTTGTGCAGAGCAAGAACTACGAGAAGTTGACTCGGCCATTGCTGACACAGCTGATTCCCTTCCCCATGCAATACTCCGTTCCTCTGGCAGAAAAAGCCATTGCGGAGGCCCAGTGTCTGTCGCTAGGATTGCACCAGTCGGCCGCCAACAATGGCAGCAATAACAAGGATATCCCAGATAACTCGCCAGTGTTGAGCAAGCTGCAGCTGCAATTGGAGGAGCAGCGCAAGGCACGAGAGCTAAGTATGAAGGAGGCCAAGGAGTCGATACGGATGCTTAGCTTTGCGCAGGACGTATTCCGCAACATTGTCAAGCTGGGCAAGCAAGAAGATGAGAGTGACGATATGGGGGAGAGAAGATCTGGGGATGGGGACCAGAGCCCTTGGCAATTGTTTCCACGGTTATCATCGGCGGACCTATTACTGCTGGCCCACTTGATTATCCAGACTCACAAGCGACTGCCATTTTCTCCGATCAAGTCGCTTTTGGAGAGCGAGTTCCCGGAGCTTGAGAGTTACATTGCGCGCAACGTTTCCGGGCTGCATGATTTGCAGATGAACATCGTACCGACCAAGCCTGAAGACCGGCCAACTTTGTATAATGCTGTTTCAGGGTGGGTGGTCAGTTGGTTTTAAAGAGTATGATTTAAGAAGAGTTTTGTGTATATTATTATTGATGATGATTATTATTATCTATAGATTATTTTTTTTCCCTCTAGTTTCGCTTTGGTGGAGTAATTCCTCTATTGATCATGTAATAAACAACAGTCCCATCGTTTGTTTGACATGCCATGACCATTCGTTTGACTGTAGAGAATATTGATTTGTCGTCGTTTGAGAGGGTGTGTGCTAGGGCGTCTACTTGGTCAAACACCTGGACCCATTCGCGAATACTCCATGTTTGCTCGGTGACGGATGGCAGGATCCACTCCGTGTATTGTTGCGATTCGGTGAAGGAAGGGTCATCGTGGTGGAGTTTTTCTGGGGGGGAGCCGGAGATGATTGTGAAGTTGTAGCAGGAATCCTGAGCGGTTGGTGATGGGAGAGGTAACGAGATTGTGTGGGTAGCTAGTTTGGACCATAGCTGTTGATACCGCAAGTTTTTCAGCACGAGATCTGCTAGATATTTCGATTCGGATTCGAGGTCTTTTCGTGATAAATTAAGAGTTGTCATTGTTGATTTGGGGGAGAGTTGTGCGCTCATGATAGCGAGGTTTTTCAAAATGAGAAAAAGATGTGAGGGAAAGCTACAAAAAATTTTTAAGCTCAGCTTGTGAGATCTAAATAGGCCGTGCGTGTATGAACAATTTTTAAACTTTTTCAACACGGCTTTTCAGAGACTTTAGATTTAAAAGATTCATTAGTAAACAAATATATACAGATTAAAAGAAATCAAAAAATGGTATAATGGTACAGAAAAGAAACAAACAAAACAGAGATGTTTATATACAATATGAAAGGAAGATTAGTGCGGGATAGATGAGAAGTACAAAGAGACAGCCGTCACTCTTTAGATCTCAAAGCCAAAACCCTTCATGCAGGTCTTGTACTTGGTAATGAACTCGTCGCACTTTCCAGATTCCTGGCCATTGAAAAGAAGGCACTCGTCGCGAACAGACTTCTCGTCCTTGCAGACGCAGCAAGGCTTGGGCTCTAAATGGAGGGGGAAAAACAAAGTTAGTCATTTGAAGGTGTTTATTAGTTTTCGGGAATAAAAGGGATTTGAGTTCGGAGTTTGGCATTATGGCTGAACAAGATTATGGCGTCACCAAAAAAAAAAAGAGCTCAACAATTGAAATGAGAGTTAACCAAACAAACTTCTGGAAAGTCTGAGAGGAATCGAAATGGGTTGATTGAAAGGTAGATAAAGGAACTTACTGTTGACATGGCAGGCTATAATATGGTGGTTAGCAAATAGAAAGGTGGGTAGTAATCATTAGTAATGATGAATTTTTCATCTACTAGCGATTTTTGTTTCAAAAGACACTTACCAGGAGCCTCAGTGGAGGGAACAGCAGCAGCGGGAGTAGCGGTAGCGGCAGACATTATGATGATTGATGAGAATGTTATATAAATATAAGTTGATGGTGGGGTTTTTGGTTATATTTCAAGAAAAAGAAAAAAAAGAAGAGAGAAGAAAGAAAAAAGGCGTTAAAATCTTTTTTTATGTGTGTGGAGGTAAAAAAAAAAGGATGACTTGGAGGACCCGAATAGTGCCGACGTTGTCATTAGTCAGCGGGCTTTGGAAGGGGAAAGTCACGTTTTTTTCATTTGTAAGGCGAAAACCACACATTTTGCCAAATAGAAGGCAGGGAAAGAGTCTAAAGGGACTGAGGTCCACTTGGCGATGGCACGGGACTTTGTCGGGACTCCGAACCGAGTCAGACGTGAGGTGTCGGATATATTATTCATTATTACATAATGCTTACGTTATTTACATGTGCAACAGTAACCGCCAGTGCGGCTGAGACATGTGGAAACAGAGAGGGGAAGAGGCAATAAAGTCTAATAAACCCAGTTAAATTAACTAACGTTAACGTAACCAACACCTTTCGCTCCTCTGCCTCTCCCCAACAAAGCCCTTAATCATTATAATATTTTTGTATACTATGAAAACCTTTTTTTTCTTTTTCTTCTTTCTAACATTAAGTCTAGCAATCTAGTTGAACATTAGCAAGTTTTTTCTATCTAATCTATATTTTTTTACATCATAATCATAGTCATTGTTCATTTATAAAAAATTAATCTTTTATCCAACATTAATTTTTTTTTTTTTCCCCCACCATCCGTCTCATCAATCTCCAACCAATCCATATGCTAGATCCTCACTCGGCTATAACCTCCATGGCCTCGCTGATATTACACCCCATAGTCGCCGTCGTAGCCTACGGACCCTTGGCCCCACCGAGACACGCCCCGCCACCTCCGTCGAGCGAAAAAGACGGGCCTCAGTGCGAGCTTCTGGGCCCCTTGGCCCTCGTCATCCAGTGCTCCATGGGCGCGCTTGCTGTTCTCTCTCTCGTCATCAAACGCTCCTACGAAAGCCCCCCGAGGCCCTGGTGGATCTGGTTCTTCGACGTGTCCAAGCAGGTCTTTGGCGCGCTCGGCCTCCACATGATCAACGTCCTCCTCTCCATCCTCTCTTCCCACTCGGGCGAGCCCGACGTCGACGATAACCCCTGCAACTGGTACTTCTTGAACCTGCTGCTCGACACCACTCTCGGCGTCCCCGTGCTCTGGTTTTTCCTCTACATCATCCACATGACGGCCTTCCGGATAGGCGTCACGGAAATTCTCTCGGGCCAGTACGGAGACCCGCCTCGCTGGTCCGCCTTTATCAAGCAAGCAAGCCTCTATCTTCTGGGCATGGTGTGCATGAAATCCATCCTTTATTCCGTCACGCAATCTGTTCCATGGTTAGACGACCTCGGCGAGTTTCTTCTTTCCTGGACAAACAAAAACCCAGAGCTTCAAGTTGTTTTTGTCATGTTGGTACGTTCAATTCGTTTGTCCGTTGTCGTTTTCTTAGTATCTAACTGTTTTCTAGATCTTCCCTCTTATTATGAATACTCTCCAATACTACCTCATTGATACCATTATCCAAGCTCCGGAATACCACATCAACCCTAATGCCAAGAGCGGCAAGCTTGTTAGCATCGACTATCTGGGCCAGATTGAGGCCGAGGAGGAATACGAACGCAAGTGTCAGCGCCACCTGAGCAAAACTCCGGTGCGTCAACCCAGTCTTTTTGCAGCCGGTGGCTCTTCTTCTTCCTCTCCCGTCAACCACAGACACGACTCGGAAGATACCGACGTGGACGAAACAACCCCCATTTTACCATGCACGTGCAACATGGCCTCTGGTATTTGCGCAAACGACCTTGACGAGGAACAAGTCACTCGGACCGTGACTCGCCAAGCAGTCCCGGAGTTTTCGTCGTCGTCCAGCTCTTCAAATAATACCCTGTAGCATTTTTTTCTCCCTCTCTCTTTGTGTTTTTTTGTCCTCTTAATTTCGTGTACCATTAATTATAATCCTTGTATAATAGCATTATTTATTGAATAAATGTCCATCATTCAAACTCCCGGGTCCCTTTTTTTCTTGGTCCGGGTCTCGACAACTAGCCAGCCTCTTTGTGTGGGTGCCAGTCTGGGATATACCCGCACGTGCGCACATCTGGGGCTGCGTGGCTGTTTTATTGATGTGTTTCTGCTCTTGTTGGCCTTTCCGCACCGCCACCACTGCATTTTTTTGTTTTTTTCTCCTTTCAACGATTGTTTATCACTTAACTTCATTCCATTATCAAAAAATACCCCAATCTTTTTGGAACACCTCTAACTTATCTACATTTATACAATCTATTTCTCCAAAATGGACGCATTCAACAAAGGCTTTGCCTCATTCACCTCGTCTCTCCAGGGCCTCGGCTCCCAGGTCACCCCCATTACTAGACGCACCACCCGCCTGATTCAGGAAACCATTGGCAGTGCCGATGAAAAGGTAAGCTGCTTCTAAAAAACAAGCCCCTTGCCCAATCGTATCTAATGTCCAATCTTATCATAGACCAAACTCCCTGAAGAATACCTTGAATTGGAGCGAAGAGTCGACGCCCTCAAAACCGTCCACCAGAAGCTTCTTTCTGTCACGTAAGTCATGCTCTTGTGTTATTATTTCCTCAACCCCCCTGGGTCGTTATCTTGCTAACCCTTGGCCCTTACTCTTTCCCAGATCCCAATACGAAAATGAAAGCTACGACTACCCCCCTAACCTCAAGGAGTCCTTCACAGACCTCTCCAAGACCATCTCAGAAAAAGTCGCCGGTCTTTCCCAGGTCTCCTCGGCCGCCGAGGCCGGCGCTGTCCTCACCGCCGCCCCCTCCAACAAGGAGCACAAGACCCTCCACCACGCCCTGAGCCGTGCTGCCGCCGCAGGCGCTGAGGCTCTTGGTGACTCCACCGACCCCCTGGCTTCCGCTCTCGAAAAGTACGCTGTCGCTGAGGCCAAAATCGGCGACGCCCGTCTTTCCCAGGACTCCCTCATTGTCAGCCGGTTCAATGCCGCCTTTGCAACCACCCTCAACACCTCTCTCCGCTTCGCCGCTAAGGCCCGCGCCAATGTCCACAAGGCCCGCCTCAACCTCGATGCCGCTAAGGCCGCCGCCAAAACCGCCAAGCCCGAGCGCCAGGTCGCCGCCCGCGTCGAAGTCGAGCAGGCCGAGGACGAGTTTGTCGCCGCCACCGAGGAGGCCGTCTCTGTCATGAAGAACATTCTTGATACCCCTGAGCCCCTCCGCAATCTTTCCGACCTCATTGCTGCCCAGCTTGCTTACCACAAGGCCTCGGTCGAGATTCTTAACCAGCTTCTCCCAGAAATTGATGAGCTGCAAAGCGTCCAGGATAACAAGTACAGAGAGGCACGTGAGGCTTCTACTTAGGTAGCTTTTTGGTCTTGTATAAAGGTATATTAACATTAGGAAAAAAAAAAAAAAAGGATTGAGTTTTTATTTAAAATTTATATATTTTCAACTAATTTTTATTTGATTTATTCATTGTCTTCCTCTTGGTCGTTGTCGTCGTCATCATTGTTTTCAATGGTCCATTCTGATGACACGTCCCAGCGACTACCAGGCGCATTGCCGCTTACGTACTTTACAAACTTGAGAATGCCTTCATCCCGCACAACAAGCGTAAGCACATTCCATCCAGCCTGGGTCGTGAGCAGCACCGAGTCGTCGTCCTCGTCGTCGCCGCTGCTCGCAGCCCCGCTCTTGCCGTACGAATCGCCGCCGTCCGCGCTCACCCGCGTGTCCTTGCGCCGGTACACGGCCGGGTCCAGCTGCTCGTCCGTGTCCTCCTCCTCCACGCCCATGTACAGCTCGTATCCGCCCAGCTCGCCGTCGTCCCAGCCCTTGCTGGGCGTCAGCCCCAGCGTCGCCTCCAGCAGCTGGCTGGCCGCGTCCTCCTTGTTTTTCTTGTACAGCCCCGTCGCCAGCGTGAAGTCGAGCCCCGGGCGGAACCGGCGCACAAGCACCCGCGCCGCCGTGGGGTTCAGCCGCGACACCGCCCGCAGCCACGTCCGCCAGTGCTCGCTCTGAAACAGCCCCCGCACCTCCAGCAGCTTGCGCGTCGCGGCGGCCTCCCGCGACTCGTCGCCCTCCTCAGCCACTGCCACTTTGTTGTCGGCAATCACTGCGGCTTCTGCACCCAGACCCTCGCCCGACTCGGCCTGCGTCTCAGCCGCAGCCTCCGCCTCGTACGTGCGCAACCCGTCAAGGTACATGTAGCGCGCCTTGTGCGGAGGGCCCGCGAGCTTCCACGGCAGCTCCACGTCTGTGGATCGGAACGGGACTTTGACCCCGGCCTCGTCGTCGTCCATGTCGACGCCGTCAATGGCCACCTTGAGCGCGGCCGCGTACTCGGCGTTGAGGAAGTCGTGCACTTCCACCACACTCTCGCTCAGAAAGCGCGACGACAGCTGCAGCATGGGCCCGGCCTTGAGTAGCGTCGGGTTCAGGTACTTGGCTAGATACTCCTGCGACTCCTGAGGCAGAAGCGTCTCGCTTGTTTTTTCCTCGGCCTCCTCCAGCGCCTCAATCTGCTCGCGGCCCTGCTCCACCTCTTTGCCGCCCACGTTCACAAACACGCGCTTGGGGTAGTCGTACTCCTGGAGCTCGTTGCTCTCCAGCTGGTGCAGCGAGCTCTTGGCCTCGGTCGCCTCGAGCTCGCCCTCAATGAAGCCTTCCTCGCCGCGCTGTGGAATGTGGAACCACCCGGAAATCGACATGCGTGGCTTGTTGACAAACACCTCTTCCACGTCGTGGAAACTAAGACCAGGCTGCACCGTGAAAAACGCCAGCTGGTTCCAGGCCGGAGGCACCACCTTGGTCCAGTCCTTGGCCGGCACGTTGGGTTTCTCCGTGGGATACAGTCGTAGTGCGCCTCCGTTCTTGGGGTACACCCACTCCTCATCAGGATCCGGCAGATACAGGATGTACGAGATCCGGCGGCTGCCAATCACGTCGTCGTGGTTCAGTAGATGACACCCTTGCTGGTACACGTTGATGGACAGATCCTGCTTGGTTCCTGACAGCGCACCAGATCCGGTGACGTAGGCCAGGTGCTCGCGGAACGGCTTTGAGTAGAGAGCCTCGCGCAGCTCGCCCAGGGCCGCGAGCTGCGCCTTTTCGGCGGCGTCGAGTCCCGACAGGTTGCGCAGGTCGCCTGTTTGGAAGAGCTTGTAGATGTCTGTTTCCTTCTTTGTAAAGTGCAGGCTGGCTCTGATTTCGTCCCGCACCCGCCGCAGCAGCTTGTCGTCCATCAGCTGCTCAATCACGCCGTGCTTGTAGGGCTCCGAGTCGGCAATCTGTTGCTTGAGGGCCTCGCGAGTCGGCTCGTCGAATAGGTTTGCTGAAAACCGAGCCTTGAGGGTCTCATTTGTGGGGGGTTCAGAAAGAGAGGTCGGGGCTTCTTTCAGGGCAACTTTTTTGGCCACGGGAACTGTCTGAGAGTCCGTCTCTTCAATCTTACGCTTATCACCAATAGCAGCTTCGGTAGTCATTGTTTAGGGAGTAAACAGTCAATTGGGACTTTAAGAGAATGAAGTAAAAATTTTTTCTTAAAAAAAAGAAATCTTGGGAAGGTTTATAAAAAAATCAGGTGAAGGTTTTTTAAAAATTAAAATTTTTTTTTAACGTGTGATACGAAAAAAAGCTTGCGCCGCACCAACACGAGTCGAGGGTTATGGAAAATTAAAAAAAGTGATTATATTAGAAATTAAAAGACCTAGAAGATTGATAAAAAAATGAACCCAATATATAAATATATATATAGACAACAGCTATGACGACAAATGATCATGCACCTGAACTGCCATACATGTCAGCCCAGTCCTCAAACACCTTGAGACTTTCCTTGGAAACACTCGGGCGGATTGTTTCCAGACTGGCCTCAAAGTCCACAAATCCCAACGGGCGAATCTGATCTTGTGGGGTTGTCAGAAGCGCTTCACCCAGTGCCCGGAGCGGGCCCATGGCCGCGTCCTTGGCCAGCGCCGTAATGTCCGAGCCTGAGAAGCCATCCGTAAGCTCCACCAGCCGCTCCATCTCCACCTCGGTAATCGAGTGCTTTTGGCGGCTCAGCAGCTTTTCTAAATGATACCGCCTTGTTTCGGGCTCAGGAAGTGGAATGTACTGGCGTCTAACAAAGCGGCGTCGCGCAGCTTCATCAATCACCCACGGCAGATTGGTGGCTCCAAGCACAAGCACCCGCGTCACATCGTCGTGCTCCTTACCGGCTGCAGCGTGCTGCAGCGCACTCCACTGAATCAAAAACTCAGTCTTGATTCTGCGTGACGACTCGTTTTCCCCGGTATCCGATCGGGCTGATAATAGCGAGTCAATTTCGTCCACAAAGATGATTGAGGGAGCCAGAGCCTTGGCCATGAGGAATAACGCACGCACAAGCTTTTCAGACTCTCCGAGGAATTTGGACGTCAAGGAAGATGCAGATATGGAAAAGAAGGTTGACTTGGACTCTGTGGCCACGGCTCGCGCCAACATTGTTTTGCCAGTACCCGGGGGACCAAATAACAACATTCCTTGAGCAGGCTCACGAAGACCAGAAAACAAGTCTGGTCTGAGAAATGGATATACTACTGCTTCCTTTAGAGAGCTCTTGGCTTTTTCAAGGCCGGCAATATCGTTCCATACAACAGGGTCACCTTTGACAACCACATCGTTGAAAATCTGGTCGGCCGCGTTTTGGTCAATACCCTTGATTTTCGCGACGGTAGCACGAGCCTTTTTAAGCCAAGCTTCTTCCTCGTCGTCAGAATCAAACTCAGCGTCGTCACTTGCCGATGAACAGCTAGATTCTTCTTGGGCGGGTTCAGGGGTATCCTGTTTGTGTTTGGGGGTGGGAGTACTACTGTTATGAGATGCGGCAGCAGTACTAGTAGCGGAAGTATTAGTAGAAGAAGCTGCGGTTGCTGCGCCATTAGTAGGACGTGGGGCTTTGGGCTTTGTGGTGGGCGCAGCATGTTTGGGTTGCGCGGGGGGCGTCTGCGGCTTTTTATCAATAATAAATTTTGGCTGGGCACGGCGTTGCTGCTGATGATGCTGTGTGGCTGACGAGGTTGCTGTATTTGTCTTGACGTGAGTTGCCGAGGACGTTCGCTGGTGGGACGCGGATTTAGTGACAGGTACATGAATTACGGGGGCTTTAAAGACGGCTGGTCGATTATACGAGACTTTGGGGGAGGTAGTATTGGCTCCATTTGACGAAGTGTTGGACGAAGCCGATGACGTGGAGGAGGATTGATGAGACACTTGGGGGTAGTAGCCGGCGTTTCTGGCTTGAGTGGACGAGATATTTGCAGCCATGAGAGAGATTTGCTGGTTGTGAGCAGCACGGTCTTGTTTTTGGGGGCCCCATGCAAGAGATGCGGCATGAGCAGATGCAGCCTTGCGCTCGTCCATAATCTTGCGAGGGAGTTTCTGATGATTGCGCAGTGTTTTGAGCATGGTGCGAGGCGCAGAAGAGGCAGGAGGCTGTTCCTGAGATTCCTTGTGTTTGAAAAAGCCATGTGACGAAGGACTCGGTGTTCTGCGAGAGCCCAGACCCAAGCTGGCAAACTGTTGGTCGACGGTATGAGGAATGGGAGGGGTGATGGACTTTGCACTAGAAAGGGAAGAGGTTGAGGCAGCTTTAGGAGGGGTTGTTGTACGTGGATGGTGGGCCAAAATGGGGGTGGAACTTGCTTGGACTGGTTTAGGGTGGGCGAGTTTTAGAGGTTTACTTGAGGGTGTAGGGTGAGGCGGGATAGGCCCGAGGGTAGCTGTAGATTGGCCATTAGAGGCCAACTTAGACATGTCCAAAAGGTTTTCGGTGGAATCGACGGGTTTACGCTTGGGAGAAGCACGAGAGGTTGGAGGGGGGTTGATGCTTGGGGGGAGAGGAAGAGTGGAGGTAGATGCAACCGGGGTTGTATTAGTGGAAGAAAGGTCTATCAAGTAAGCTGAAGAGGAGCCTGGGTCAAGGCGGCTTTGATAATTGTCAGCACTAAAGTTTGTTTTTGCAGCTGCGGTTGTTGGGATGGAGTGATCCGAGTAATCTAAGGAGATTTTAGGAGGGATTGGGGGAGGCTTTTGGTCCTTGGAAGAGTCTTCATGAAGCTCTGGGTAATAGTAGTAATCTGAAGCAGAAAAAAAAGAGTCCGGGTCAGTATTAGATGTCAATGAGGGTTGATTAGAATAGTGACTAGTAGTAGAGGAAATGGGGGAAAGCACGGGGGCCGTGGTAGAAAATGGATTGTTTAAGGTACCTTTGGGAGTAGATTTTGTAGTTGCGGGTGTTGCTGAAAAAGAGGAAGAGGGTGGTGACGATGACAATGCGGACGCATTAGGGTTGGAAACCATTTTTGCGCGGAGTTGCTGTTGTTGCTTTTGTGGATTAGAAGATGCCATGGAGTAAAATGAAGAGGAAGAGGAAGGAGACGACGAGTTTGTCGAGACTGGAGAGACTGAAGACGAGGTTGTTGCTTGTTTGGATGCTAGGTTGACGTTTGTTGTTGAGGCCTTAGCCAAGGGGAGACCCGAGTTAGTAGCAATGTATTCGTCGGCGTCAATCATAGAGTAGGAGGCATAAGGGTTTGTGTCTGGCCACCCACGTTCCAAAAACGAGATGCGGTCATGGCATTGTTTTTCGATGTTCATAATGTTTGTCATGAGATCGATTTCCTGAGGAGCCTTTGGAGTTTCCGTGACGGTGGCCATGTGAGCCGAGATAGTTTTGAGAGTGCGTTTCCAAGCGGCAAGGGCGTCGGCCGGCTGGTTGCGAGTTTCGAGAAGAATTGCGCGAACGGAAGCTTGGTATGCATCTTCGTATGCACGCTGGAGGGTGAGTAGAAGGTACGAGGGCGTGATTGCTCTCTTTTGACGAAAAAAGTCCATATGGGAAGAAGGGGAGCCAAAAAAGAATCAAAAGAGGGATATAAGGGATGGAATGGGGTGGATGAGGAGATGCAAGAGGGATGTATAAGAATGGAAATGTAGAAGTAATTCAAGAATCATACAAGTCACGACGACATGAGATTAGAAGATGATACGTACTAGAGGATTAGGTCTTTCGAGAGGCCCGAGGTGGTTTGTATAAGAGAAGTTTGGAATATATATTGAGAAGACAAAAGAAAATTTAGTATTGAAGGGGAAAAAAAAATTCAAGAAAGAGAAAGAGAGAGGAAACAATTGAGGAAGAAAAGAAAAAAGGTTTTAGAGTTGGTTATTATTACTCAAGATGGCTTTTGAAAGACACCCACACAAAAGGTTAAGCTGGTTGTTTAGCAGATAGCTATTTCTAGACAAATTAAGCTGAGAGGAAAAAAAGAGGGTATTTTCTTAATCTCTCTCTTTAATATTGATAGAATGGAAGAGTTGTAGTTGAATAACTTTAAAAAAGAGACTGGTGATGGTGGTTATGGTGGCGGCGGGAGAAAAAAAATAAAAGATGGTGGTAGTGGTGATGATAAGTGTATAGTAAATAAGCTCAGAAAGACTATCCACAGGTTGATATATATGGGATACAGCGATGTTTCAATGCACCACAGCTAGAACGACGGGGTGAATAAAAACCTTTCAATTGAACGACTTTAGAATGATAGAAAGGATCTTTTCTTCTAAAATGACTTGACAAGAGAAAGAGAGTTGAAAAGTTGAATTTAAAGACTTCTTTATAAAAATATTTTTTTTTTTAAAAACAAACAAACAAGAAGCATCGACAAGGCGGTTGCAAATGTGCTGAGATCTACGTATTCTGTGATTAGATGTACGCGCACGCATGCATGGATGAAAGCGTGCGTTTTAATTCTCTGCGAAGGGCTTTTACCACCACGAGATGTGTTAAAAATACTGCACTTTGCTTTCTTTTTCACTTTGGAAGTTTCGAGCAGCTTTCTCCCTGGCATTGTTCTCGTCAATGGTGGGGCCGAAAATAAAAATCACGAGCTGCCTAAAATTGTGCTGGGATTGCGGGTTTGTCTTTAACGAGTGTAGAAAGAGAGACTATTACATCATAATATTACGTAATGATGACTAATGATGACCAATTGCACCTCACGCCACGACCTTCCCTGCGCGCGCTCTCAAGTCTGCCCTCTGAAATCTCCACCACCACCGTCGTGAAAATATCCAACCACTCCGCTCAAAATCCTCCTGATCTCTCATCATCAAATACCCTCATAATGTCCTATCAACTCATCGGCCTAAACCTATGCGTGTCCATCGACTTCCTGTTCAAACACTCGTGAATTATCATCACCCTGCCGGGCTTCCGCTCCCCTAAACTACCCGCAAACCTTATTATTTTTTCTTTGTTTTAAGAATGTACTTTTCTTTTTATTTGATACCAAAAGGCCTACGAAAAAAAAAAACTCCCAGGTGCTCAGTCTTTAAACTTTGATGAAATGTCCTGAATTTAAAATCGTCGTTATCATTTTTTTTAAAATAATAAATAAAAAATTTAAGATTAAACGGAAATTTAGTTGATTTGAAAAATTTCATTGAACCAAAAAATGTCAAAGTTCTTCTGATATCCTTGAATGATAATCAAAAAATTAAGCCAATGCCACTAATTAAAATATCCCTAAAATCATTTCCTTATCCCTCAACCGTTTTTTTATCCTGCGCACAAAATGCGTCATCTTTAATATAATTTAAATATCAATAATCTTCTCCCCTCTCCCTTCTTTCGAATATATATATAACCTCTCCCCTTTCTCCGGATTCTTATCATTTTATATCCAAAACTTCCTCCTCCACCCATCAATGAACAACCTCCCCGTAGAAATCCACGCTACTCTAGCTGAATACCTCTCAGCGTCCGATCTTGTGGCTCTCAGCCATACCTGCTCGAAACTCCAGACCATCTATGCCCCCCTATCCCATTTCTCCTGCTCCGTCGTCACTTCAACCCCTGATCACGGCTCTTCCTCTAACTCTCGCCTTATCCCCATAAAAGCTATCCTCCAACCTCACCGCTACTCATGGTTCCTTTCCTCCAAAATCAATAGACTCTACCTCCCTTCCACCTCTCTCCCACCTCTCTCCCATTCATCTTCTCCCCAGTCTCTCCTTCCCTACTACCCGCTTCTAACAAAAGCCGTTCTACCTCCCCCATCCCCTACCTCCGATCCTACTCCATCTAATCACACTCACATCGCCCCACAAAACCTCTCCCATCTTCTGGCCTCCCTCAGCCAACTCTCCCTAACTACCTCTTGTCCCCTTCAAACTCGGGCTCTCTATAACACCACTGTCCTCCACTTCAACCTCCCCCGTAAACAGACCCTCCCTCACCTCCCCTTGGCCCACCTTCGCAACTTGACCACCTTTTCTCTCTCCTTCTCTCAGCAAGACCTCCCCCACTGTGCTCCCTTACCACCATCCCCCTACTCTCTCTCGGATTGGTACTCTCATCTCATCACAGACCTCAACTCCCTGCCTTGTCTAGATAACGTCGCCTTGGCCTACTTGGTGACCAACGACTTTGCCTACTCCACTGCACAACTCCTTAAGCCGCACGCACCAAAAGAAGACTTTTCCCGGCTCGCAATCACCCTTATCTCAGACCCTCTCGAGTCCTCTTCCACCCCCCAACAAGACAACCAAAACACCCAACCAACAAATCACCAACAGCCCATCATCGTCCCACCTTTTGTCTTGCCCTTGGCCACGGAACTCACCCTCCATGTCAACTACTCACCTACACATATCCCCTCCTCTCTCATCTATCACCTCGAACGCATCTCTCTTCCAAATGTATCTACCCTAGCCCTCCACGGCGTGGACTCCTCTTGCGTGCAACTCTTGTATCCTCAAGCCCTATCGTCTCCACCACTTGATCAGCCTGCTCTATCCTTCCCTCACGCTGTCATCAACCCCCATGCAATTTCCTCCTTGGCCGTCACGATTTGTGACTTTGAGCATCTCCCCGATTACCTAGCACTTTTGGCTCAAATGTCCAACCTCAAACATCTCGTCCTCAATACGAAAATCATGCGCTTCCCGCTCGCATACCATGACATTCTCCCATCAACAACACCTGCTACTTCCAACCCAACTCTTACCCTCGAGCAAAAGGAGTCCGCAATGACGGCCCAGCTCGCAGACCTTCTCCAGTACTGCAAGCACCCTCAAAACACTGCCCTGTTTGGTAATCCCTTAACGGATGACTCGCTGCGTGTCTCTCTCATTAACAATCTTCTGGACCAGTTCCCCCAAAAGTACCCCGCCCTCCCTTCTTATCTATATGTTCGCTCCTTGTGTGATCCTCTTGGTCTTATCCAGACTTTCTTGAAACCTCAAGATGACCAGCCCCAGGACCTCCCCCCTCAACAGCCTCCTGCATTTGTCTTCCCAAATGCCCGCAAAGACGCCCACTCACACGAATTCTTTCTCTTTGCCTTAAGTGTTTGTCTTGACCTGGCTTATGTCGAGTGTATTTGTGAGTGCATTCTTCGAAACCTTCACTCCCTCCAATCTCTTGCCCTCGTAAACCTCCCCTATCTCCTTGACTCTCCCCGCTTCGCACTTCTCGTGAATACTCATCCGACCCTGTGCTCGGCTGCTTTTACATTCCCCAACGCACCTCAAAATATCACAGCTACCTCCTACCACCGCATGCAAAACACCTCCACTTCTGCAAACCAAGAATATCCCCACAGATTCCATCTTCATGCTCGTCTCAAGTTTTATCAAAACTATTATACATACTACCGAACAAAGTTCCGCCAAAACGCTAAAGCTGCGACAACCCTCTCCCCAGCATCATCAACGACACCACCAACCGCAAGCACCGTTGCCTCTGAGGATAACTTCCCAGCTCTTCACCAACTACCCTTTGTAAATTATCTCAAGCTATCAAAAGAGTCATCCTCGAAATCAAGCAGACCCAAAAACAAGCTTGAAGTCAACGTCACTGCGTTTCGTGAAAAACTCACCTATGCTTTCTAATTTTGTTTTTTACCTCTTCATAGATTGCTCTTTTGTTTCCCCATTAAAATGTAGAATTTATACATATTACTTATTTTCATCTATATTGGAACCAATTCTTGGAGCGAGCCAAACGTTTATCTTCTTCCCTTCACTAAAGAGAAGGAAAATAAAAATTCTCACCAATACTCTAAAAAGCAACAACAACAAGATTGGTTCCGACAAGCACCAAAACCGTGGCTGCAAGCATTCCGGCAACAGCTGCGTATGACAGTGCCGAGCCGCTCGCCCCGCGACCACCACCACTCACTTGTGACAAAACTGAATCATTTATAGAGTAATTCGACGCAACAACACTCAAGTTCCCCGTAAAACTTGATGCACTCACATTTCTAGCAACCTCACCAGTGCCGCTAGCCTGGCTCACCATACCCTTGCCGCTCTGGCTCCACAGCACGCGCAGAGCAACCGTGTAATACTCCTTGCCTCGGATATCTAACAATAGCTGTGGGTCGTAGACATAATACCGGTACAAACTGCCTGTGGGCCCCCCTGGAGACCCCGGGCCTGCCGACTGCCCCGAGCCCTCGTTGACTGCAATAAACAGCGACGAGTTGCGGTACAAAAAGTGGCCCTCGGGGTTCACGTCAAACGTCGTCGACACATTGGCACTGCGCACAATCTGCAACGAGGTGCGGTTCACCCCGCCCACTGTCAAATACGTCGACGGCTGGCCGGGAACGTAGACCCGTCCGTCCGGCGCAAACTTGCCAATAAACGGGTCCCGGCTGTTTGACAGATACCCGAGGCGGCCATCCTCATTGATGCTCAGCCCCAGCAAATGCACAGGCGTGCCCGAGTTGATTGTCAAAAGACCAAACTCCAGGTTGGGTGTAAACGCAGCTCCAACCGGAGCAACCGCCACCGCCAAAAACAACACGGCCAGCGTCCCAAATGTACTGCCCCGAGCAGAAAAACTCAAAGTCTGGGATGGCTTTAAATGGGCAAAAAACTTCATTTCTTCTTGTAACAACTCTTGGGGAATAAGAAATTTAATTCAAATAAGCGGGGCTTAAAAAAGTGAGAACAGTAATCGTTTTCTTTGACTCTCTCAAAGAAAAAAGAAAAAGAAAGGGGAAAGAAACATAAATGCATGGTGGGTTATCGTGTTTTTATACATAAACTTTCTCATCAACTATATTTCCTGTTTGGGAAGTATAAATAACGGCATTTTGTGCTATACTGTGTACAACACAGCTTTTGTGCTTTAATTTTTATTGACTAACCAAAAAATAAATCTCAATTAACTTGCTCAACTTCAGGTGCCAAGCCCTGCGGTATAACCTCCGCAGCATCCTCGTCGCCTGCACCAACACCATCACTCGCCCGCGAAGCCTGGCACACAATGACAGAACAACAGAGCTCGCTGGATTCCACAATCTTGCTGGAAATTGCGCCAAACAAGCACTCCCGCTCTTCTTCCTCAGCAGCTACTTGACTCCCAGAAACAACCTCAATACTCTCAGACGTGCTGGGCGAGGCCGCAGAGCGCAAATTAGAACGTGGATCATCCGCATACTTGGGTTTGTTATCCGTCCCCGGTGTACTGCGGCCCATTATTACAATATCATGGGGCTCTAGACGGTATAGTTTCAGCGCTTCTATGTATGTCAACTCGCCCGGCTCTCCTTCTGACGTAGGCTGCGAGTGAGAAAACTTGGTCAATGTAACAGATCCTTGAAGCTCAATAGGCAACTCATTGTAGACTTCCGCGATTGCATCCCACCCAGACACAGTAGCCACTCTAGATGGGTTCTCATTGCCTTTTTCTTCATTCAAAACCGAACTCGTGGGCACTTTAGGATCCAAGACATCTTGCGAATCCACAACCTCTTTGTTCTTATGTCCAAACCCTCGCTTGAGCCCAAACCGCGAAGGTGAAGCTGCTCTTTTGGGGCTACTCGGAAGCTCATAAATCGGATCTTCGTTAGAATCCACAGGCGTCGCTACAAGTATAGTAACATGGACATGCTCATTTTTGGCCAGGTAAAGACCAATCCCTAATGCCAACCAGTCATCGTTTCCTCCAAAAAACGGAACTATAACCTGTGACCAGGTTTGCAATGCATTTGTGGAGCTGCCAGCAAACCCTCGATCAATAAAAGCACACGTATGCGACTTTGCGGCCTCAAACAACTCAGAAAGAACGCCCATTTTTGCTTGAATAGCTGCAAGTCCTTCACGCACAAAAAAGTCAACCATTGGCTTAGATAATAGCCGCTTATTTAGTGCGATTTCGTGCTGGAAATCAGCCCACGATACAAAAATTAAATCCGAAGGACTCTCAGAAAGAGACATGATGATGCGCATGCGATCGGCATATGGTGCAATCGACATGGAGCCTTCAAAAGGGATGTGGTTAAGCGCAGTGAAGGTATTCATAACCTTCATAACAGGATCGTTTGCTGTGGGAAGAAAATCACCTGCCATGGCCTGGATAAGATCAGCTGTACGATCAGTTAAATCAACAAGATGCACTGCAGAAACAAAAATGTCTTTGTGGAGTGCCGAAGAAAAAAAGCTTTGGTGGTTGATAGTTGATCGGGAGCTGACTGCCGAAAGGGAATCGTCAAGCGCGGTTGACTTGAGAGAAACAAGCTGTTCTGGGTTGGCTAGCATTTGCATCAAAACCATGTTGGAAGTCAGCATTTCTTCATTATCAATGGCCAAAACAATTTTTTTAAGCTTAAAGTCCACGCCACGTGGAACATCATGCTTGTTTTGAGACAAAATAGACGAAGCTGCAGCCATTTGCTTTTTTGTTTCGCGCTTGGCCATGTGGTTTCTCCATAGTATTGTTAGCGGTGTTGTTGCAAACGTCGTCACAATGGCCATGAGAACAAACATAGAAAAAAGCTTTGTGTTAAGAATCCCAGCCTCCAGTCCAACGTTGAGAATAACTAGCTCAACCAAACCTTTACAACTCATAAGAATCCCTACTTCAACAGCCTCCTTATTACCCAAGCCAAGAAGTCTGGCTGGAACCGCAGAACCAAGAACTTTGCCTACAAATGCAACCACAATCACCAAAATGGTATATCCCCATGTCTTCCCATCATTAAGGGTATCCAAATTCACCTTAAATCCGGATATTGCAAAATAAATGGGAATGAAAATGGCTGTCACCAAGTCTTCAATTTTTTCTGTAAGTCTTGCGGGGAAGTTATTTTCGCGGGGAATAATGGCACCCGCAATAAAAGAGCCAAACATGAAATGGACCCCAATGATATCGGTAAAAAAAGATGATACAAAGGCCATGAGTAAAATTACAATCACAGCAAACTCAGTAGGGCCCTTTTCAATGGAACCTGTCTTCTTGAGAAACTTGTAAAGAAGAGGACGTACTCCAAATGCAAGTAAAAGAAACCACCCAATGGCACAAAGTAAAATATAAAGGGTATCAATAGGAGCTCCGGCATGAGCTAGAGAAATTACCAAGGCAAGGAGAACCTAGGCAACAATATCGTTGCTAACACCCGCAGCCAAAACCATAATACCTGATGTGTCATGCAACAACCCAAGCTCGGTCAGAATTCGAGCAAGCACTGGAAGTGCAGTGATGGAAATAGCAATGGCAATGAAAAGTCCAAATGTGCCAAAGTTGATGTGTGTATCTTTATCAATAAACTCATTGTAAAGTCCAATGGCAACAACATAACCCAAGGCAAACGGAACAATAATTGAGCCCCCGCCCACGCTGGCTGCAATTTTCCAATGTTTGCGGAGATAGGGGATATCAATTTCCATGCCAACAATAAATAAGAAAAATATAAGACCAAGCTGAGCTACGAGATTGATATTTGGTAGCGAGGCTTGTGGGAAAATGGAATTTGTAAAGTTGGGAATTCGACCCATAACGGTGGGACCTAAAGTAGTGTTAAAAAATGGGGAGGGGCAGGATATAGATTCTTTAGTTCTACATCCCAGGAATGAGTTAATTGTACATACCAAGGATTATTCCCCCAATGACTTCACCTATGACTTTGGGCTGGCGGATGAACGATAGTGGGTAGTGGATAAGTCTGCAAAAGACTATAATGATGAAGACCTATATGTTTGTAAAAGATGTTGAGAGGTCTTTCAAAGCCCAAACTTACCTGCACCAAAAAAAGAGTGAGAGGATTAGATGACGAGTAAACAATCGGGTTACGACCCGATATGATGCTCGTGTCTGATGCCGAAGAGCCTGCCATGATTTTTGTTGGTTGGCTTAAAAAGTGATAGAATGCAGTAAGGTATTGGGGGGAGAAAAAAAAGTTGAAGACAGATGATATTTCAAGCAACTGCTATAGTAGTCTTATTAGACGTCAGATACCCATAAAAGTTAAAACCAAATGCTAGGCTACTTAGTAGCAAGTTTGTTTTGAAAAGCTGTCACATGATAATAGGTGCAATACTTTGTGTGGTTAGGGTTTTTGGTGCTTCCCCACTTCCCCGCAGTGTTTTTTGTACCCTCCCACCATAAATTGTACATATTAAACCCGAAGATCTAGCCCAAGAAGCCCGATAAGCCCTACGACGCTGGTAAATTGTACCAAGGTTTTTTTAAATTAATTTGAAAACCTGTTGACTCCATTAAAAAAAGGTTTTATGATGTTTTCAAATATCATTCAGGCTTTTACGGTAAATATAAAAAAGCATGAACTTCTTTTTTAGTTGGACAAACATGGTGTAAAATTTTTTACAGGGTTGCGCAAGATTTCGTTCTAGGAGTTTAATATTTCACAACTGTCGTTTAACTATCCCCTGTTTTCTTCAGGAACCTTAAAACTCAATAAATATAACCTGATTCTATAAAACTATTTTATTTTGTGTTTATTACTGTCTAACAAACCCAAACGACATAACTCATTAAATCCATCCGTCAAAATCAGGATGGTCGACTGGTAAATCATTAAAACATAATCTCTGGCATGCTTTCAAAAGCTGCGTGTTTTTTGATAATGGGGCATCGGGCGAATAGCTATGCTGATAAGGCGTGTTTCTAAAGTTTCGCTTTCTCGCTAAATCAAAAATGACATCGAACAGTGTCGTATCATTACTTTCGAAAAACCCCATAAACATTGATGCAAATTTAAATGAAGAAATATACTTGTAGGAGACATTGGGCATCAATCTATATAGGTATCGTTCAAATTCATGGGTGAGGGTCAGTTTTTTATTAGAGTGTATATTAAAACTTGGAGATACCCAGCCTAAGCCTGATATTTCTCTCTTATAAGGTAACGTTTTGCATATAAATTGAACTTGTTTTAATGATGAGTGATTCTTCGTAAGGTTATGAAAAAACGGCGATGGATAAAGACCCTCGGTGACTGTGTACTGGAGATATCTAAGACTGTTGATTTCCATTAACCATTTGAAAGTCACTTCGTTTGTTACCAGGTCCTTTAAAAAGTGACTAAAGTAGACATTATTTGTTAGTGATTCAGCTGACTCCCAAAGCTGATTGAACTGAGTGACATCAACAAAAAAGTTAAACAAAGCTATGATAAACGGTTCGTATATAGGGTCGTTCAGTCCATGATATTTCACAAGCTCAAGTAAAATTTTTTGACTCGTGGGATAATCTTCAGGGTTTATCTGGCAGAGATGAAATAAATAGTTATAGAGCAACTCACAAAGCTTCATCACCTCGGGATCGTTAAAAATCTCTGTTCTAAACTTTTCATCTGACGACCTGATATAAACCACTCGGGAAAGATTTGGGAATTTGGGGAACGTTATCCTTTTTGTTAGAAACCTTTCATTCAGCGTATGATTCAAATTAAGAGTGTTGATATTTTGTAAAAACATGGCATCGGGGTTTATATAGCTGTCTCTCAAAATCGAGATGTCAAGCGTTAAATTATAAAACGCGTTCGGGAAACTTCCCCATGAATTAAAAGCATCCAACCCTGTTTTATGCCAATTTTCCGAATAGTTTCCAACAAAGATCAGCTCAGTAAACTGAGAAAAGATTTCGTGTTCGATTTCGCTCAGTGAACAATAAAGGCCATCTGAAATCTCTTGCTGGATGTGTGGAAGAAACCCTGGTTGAAACTCCAGGCCTTGAACAAATAGCTGACATGTTTTGAAGCCTCGTGGAATTTTTCTTAGGAAATTCAGGACGTTGTCAAATATATAAAGTTGGAACTTTCTGGGAGTTTTGGCAAAAATCACATGGAGGGTAAAACTTAACTCTTGAAGTTTCGGCGATTGCATACACTTGACCAAACAGTCTACTGCAGTTTCTCGTTTATCCAGAGAAAAAATGGTTAATTTTTCCAGGTTTTTAAAGTCGAGAGCCAATAAAGCGTCTATCAAATCATCGTCTTCTCTTCTGTGAAATCCTACATCCAAGCACTTAATGGTGGTGGACATTGACTGGCAAATATCAGTAGGGCTCAAATAACTGTCATTGATTTTAATAGCCCCAGGATGATTGGGATAATGCGAAGAATAAAAGTCGTTAAACTGGAAAAACTCCGGTGTTCCGATGGGGAGTTCTGTAGATGGATGCATATACTCCGTATAACACAACGATCTAAACCGAGGATATTTCGCCAAAACGGCCTTGTTTGGGAAGCGGGATTTGCAATTTGCCAGTTCTAATACCAATACAAGCTCGTTTAAAAACCAGGAGTATTTTTCGGGGTTATGGAAAACCCTCCAGGGTACTATTGGCCAAACATATATATTATACTCTTGTACTTTGGCGTAAAGAAACTGGCGCGAATCAAAAACTGACTCCTCGTTATTTTCATCCGGTAGGTGAACGACACAGCGGCGCCAGTAGCTCTCATTTAAAGCCAGTCTAACTCTGGTGCATGTTGATCGAAGGTTGCGAGTTTCCTCCGCAGTGAGATAGGTAGTAATACATTCCAAAACCTCTGGCGATAAACTGTCAAAAGGCCTCATAGTCTTTCCTATAGTGCGTTGTATTTGTTTATGGTAAAAGTGTTGGTTTTATCAGGTGATAGTAACAACGTTGAATTCATGTTTTCTTCCAAATAACTTGGTGGGATTGAGATGTATAATTTTTGAGATAATTCGACACCCAGTGCATATTCTCATTGCTGTTGCTTATCAAAAAAAATATATATACATTCACTATGAACTATGACACGTGATTTGATAAATCTTTAGATAGCTGATGTGTTCCGCGGAACGTTTTTGATCTCCCAACCGAATATGAATTTTCAGGGTTTTCATATTTCATTTAAAGATCTTGTTGCGTGGTGACATTTTTTTATTTTTTATTCATTGATATTACAGTGTATATTCTGGCAAACTAGCACGGATGTTCTCATGAAAAAATGAAACATCTTGATTCTTATCGAAATCAATCTTAAATTTTCTGGTCGTCGTTATTCTTTTAGCAAGCGTGCTCCGAGTCACTTTTGGATTATTAATTTGATTTCTTTGGCTCTACAGTGGCATCAGGTAATATTTCCAAGTAACGGTTTTAACCAGATATGATCAACTTCATGCGCAGTGTTAGTTTTTGACAAACCCATCATTTAAGCTATTCTGGGCCCGCGTTTCTCGAGCTTTCAAAGGCTGCACAAGTATTAAGACATTTACCACTACAAGTTTGTTCAAAAACTAACAAATGTGCAAGAGTATCCACTAAAACTTGCTTTTTTTAATATGACAAAAGAACATTCTCAAGTAATAACGAATTATGAAAAAAAGAATCGAATAAATGCCTCATGAATTCCAAATCTTTTAAACTTTAAATCTACTACATATACCAGACAAGTGTCATCAAAAGGCATATTAAAAGAAGCTATTCAAGCAATATCTGATATTCATATAAATTTCATTTGTGTGAAAAAATAAAAGCTAAAAAATCTATTTGATAAAGGTCGTTAAAAAGTCATAAGCAATAAATAGACAAAAATAAATTTCGCTCTAATATATTCATCAGTCATAAGCATTTTGTGGGTCATAAATTTTGTATTCATTGGCGAATCTCAGCCTCGCCTGCTTCCTCATCACTGCTGCGGTCAATGCCGTCATCAGAAAGTGACGTGCTGTTACCCGCGTTATTATTGTGAGAGGTTCCAGATGATATACCGGCAGAACCAATATGTGCATGTAGGGCCTGGCACACAATGAATGAGCAGGGAAGTTCGGGAGTTGTTACAATCTCGGTGGTCACGCGACCAAATAAAGGAGGCCCTCCGTTGGATCCAGAAGCAGATGTGCTTGAGCTTAAAGCACGCGCCATGCTAGGGGGAGGAGTAAAAATAGAGGATGGCTGGTCATTAGTGGATGGCGCAGGGGGAGCAGACGAAGAAGCCGAAGGCAAAAAGTCAGAGTTACTACCAAAATCGTTGTCGGTTTCGCCTGTGCTACGACCAATAAGGACCAAGTCATGAGGGTGCAAGTCAAAGTCCTTAAGGGCCTGCGTATACGAAATTTTCTGCGAGTCCTCCTGAATGAGACTAAATTTTTTCAAAGAGATTGACGATTGAACCTGCACAGGAAGTGTTTCGTAGGCACTATAAATAGATTCCCAAATTGGATTCGAAGGGATATTCTCTTGGTGAACCGTCTTGTGAGCCTTCTTATCTTTCTTTTGTTTGATCCGTTTGAGCATTGAGGTGTCGGGTGCTTCTGTAGATGTAGGAACCTCCGAGTGTTCGCTGATATTTCCAGTACGATTAAACTTTGAAAAAATTGAGGGAGATGTAGCATTTAGGGGAGGTGAGTGAGGTGTTGCCGAATGAATAACTTCTAGTTTGTTTTCGTGTGTTTTTTCAGTGCCCAGAGAAGGTGTAGATGAAACTAATACAGTGATATGGATATTATCGTCTCTGGCAAGATAAGTAGCAATTCCAAAGGCCAGCCAGTCGTCATTGCCACCAAAAAAGGGAACCAAAACTTGGCGAATAGTATTGGAATCCGAAGAAGAGCCAGAGAATCCACGGTCAATAAAAGCACAGGCATGAGAATGGGTTTCTGAAAAAAGGTTTGCAAAGAGAGAAATCTTTGCTTGGATTGTGGGAAGTCCTTCGCGCATAGAAAAGTCACTTGTAGGTTTCGAAAATAGTCTAGGATTTGAAAAGATGTCGCCTTTAAAATCGTCCCAAGAAACAAGAAGTAAGTCAGATGGGCTTTCAGAAAGCGACATGATGATGCGGGTACGCTCAGCGTGTGGCGCAATAGACATGCTGCCTTCAAAGGGGATTCTATTAATGGACGTGAAGGTTGTCATTACCTTCATGATGGGATCCTCATTGCCAGGGATAAAGTCGCCGGCCATGGCTTGAATAAGATTTGCAGTTCTGTCTGTCAGATCGACGAGATGGACAGCGGAAACAAACATGTCTTTGTGGATTGGAGAGGAAATGTAGTTTTTGGTGAGAGTGGTATAAGAGCTTTGGGATGAAAGTACGCCGTTTTTATCATCTAGTTCATCGCGGCTGGGAGAACTGCTATTTTCATGACTACCACCGTGTGTGACAGAGCTCATAGAAACAATCTTCTGGGGGTTTGCAAGCATCTGAGTGATGATCATATTGGATGGGAGCATTTCGACATTATCAAATGCAAGGACAATCTTGTTGAGCTTAAAATCGGAACCCCTGGGGACATCAAGAAGGTTTGAATGAGAATGGTTAGGGTGGTTATGAAGAGCCTTACGTTTAGCTCTTCGCTCAATATGGCTTCTCCAAAACAAGGTAAGGGGTGTTGTAATGAAGGTATTGACAATAGCCATAAGAACAAACATGGAAAAGATTTTAGTATTGAGAATGTTTGTTTCTAGGCCGATATTAAGAATAACAATTTCGACAAGTCCTTTACAGCTCATTAGAATACCAGTTTCGATGGCCTCGCCATTAGACAAGCCCAGTAGTCTTGCTGGGATGGCAGCACCAAGAACCTTTCCAATAAAGGCTAAGACAATCACAAGAATAGTGTAACCCCAAGTGACACCATCATTAAGGGCGGATAGATCGGCATTAAAGCCCGATATGGCAAAGTAAATTGGAATGAAAATGACGGAGATGAGGTCTTCAATTTTTTCCGTAAGCCTTGCCGGGAATGAGTTTTCACGAGGTATGATTGCACCAACAATGAAGGCCCCGAAAATGGAGTGGACGCCAATAATGTCCGTGAAGAAGGAAGAGACAAATATGAGAATGATGATAAGAATGACAGCAAACTCGGTAGGGCCCTTGTCGATGGACCCGGTGTGCTTGAGAAATTTGTATAGGAGGGGCTGGACAATGAATGCAAAAAGAAGGAACCACCCAATGGCAGCAAGTAAAATGTAAAGGGTATCAATAGGAGCACCCGACTGGGAAAGCGAGATGACCAAGGCCAGGAGGATCCATGCAACAATATCATTGCTAACACCGGCTGCCAAGACAACGATTCCGGTGGTATCGTGCAAAAGGCCGAGCTCGGTTAATATACGAGCGAGAACCGGAAGAGCCGTGACGGAGATTGCGATGGCAATGAAGAGACCGAAAACGCCAAAGGACGAGGAGTACTGGGAGGTGTCGATAAACTGGTTGTAGAGACCAATGGCTACCGCGTAACCGAGGCCAAAGGGAATGATGATGGAGCCGATTCCGACACTGGCAGCGATTTTCCAGTGTTTACGAAGATAAGGAATGTCAATTTCCATGCCGACAATAAAAAGAAAAAAGATCAGGCCGAGCTGAGCAACAAGGTTAATGTTTGGCATGGAGGCCTCGGGGAAAATGGCATTAGTGAAGTTTGGGATTCTACCCATGGCGGTGGGGCCTTAAGTGTGAGTGTTAGATGAAGGAAACAGCAATGGATCGAGTACTAACCAAGGATGATTCCGCCGATCACTTCGCCAATTACTTTTGGTTGGCGGATGAATGAGAGGGGGATTTGGATAAGACGACAAAAGACAATGATGATAAAGGCCTGTGTGGGATCAATAGTTAGTTTGTAGGGTTCGGATCGGAATAATCATGCTAAAAACATACCTGAACCAAGAAAAGCGTCAGAGGACTGGACGACGCATATTCGATAGGGTTGCGGCCGGATATGATGCTGGAGTCAATAGAACCAGCCATGATGAAAGGGATGGTTGAAAAGAAAAGGTAGAAGTATAGCTAGATGTAAGTTTGTTGAGCGTGGTAAGAAGAAGAAGAAAAAAAGAGAAATTTTTAAAGAGCCTTTGAAGAGTTTTTATATTCCGTTGGCACAACCCCGTCTCGGATTTACTTTTTAATTAGATTACCTCACACATAAAAATGTGTGTGTGCGGCAACGTCCATCATCAGTTCTACGGGCCTGCAGTGGCCACAAAAATAGAAACACCCCTTTGCCTCCATACACAATCAAAACAAAAAAGGATCCTCGTAGCCCCTCTTTGCCCAGCCGGTTGGTATGGGAGATTTCATTGGCTTTGGTTTTCTATTTGGAAGAGGAGGTGGGGGGATGTCATTATCCTTTCTCTAGTGAATTTCTAAAGAACATTAGAAGCCCCGCAGCAAGGAAAAAAAGACGGACAAGGATACGTTTTGTGTTGACGTCATGGATCTCAAAAAATCTTCAACTTCCACACGTGGTAATAGATTTTAAAAAAAAAAAATTATAAGAATAAAGGAATCCTAAATAAAGGTGGCAAATGTCAGTACCAAAAAAATTAGCCCTACGGGGGGCTCGAACTCCCAACCTTGAGATATCTAAGCAATAAGAGTCTCACGCTCTACCGATTGAGCTAGCAAGGCTATTCGATATTTGTTGAAAAATAAAAATTTGAGACCTATTTATATGAATCTTTTAAACCTTTAAAATCATAGAAATTTGGAATTATGAACAAATATGAACTTTAAGATTGAAATTTTTTGTTTATTTCTTTTCATGACTTTAAGAAACACTATGGACCTTTTTTCAAAATGGTATTCTTCAAAAAGTGGTAAACATTACCATGAAATTTTCGGTAAAGTGTCCATTGCTAGACAAAGGGAAACCAATGAGATTAAATATTTAGAGACGCAAACATTGGATTTAATAATTTGAATCAATTTCAAGATCTCTTCTAAACGGCTGGTGAAAAGAAACTGATATGGATTTGAAAGGGTTTAAAATTGAAAGTCTGCAAACTCATTGTCGCGGCTATTGGAGATGGAGAGCATTGCATGTATAAAAACAGAGGAATTTGTGTACAGTTACTGGTGCCGATATTCCATACTGTCTGAATAAAATGCAATTTAATCTGAAAAGTTCATGCGTGATTTCCTCCAGTAATCTATACTCTTTTAATAACCTACTAATGCCACCTTTTCATTTTTTTTCTCAGGGCCTTGGAATGCTGTTGTCTCCAAACTAAGACGGTCTATCCGACATGTCAACTGCCCCTCCCCATCTTCCACCAGCTTTGTTTACTGGAAAGTTTTTAGATTCATCTCTCTAAAAAAACCCATTCATTGATTTACACACAATATTTCATATGACACTCCCCCAGCTTTTATCTATTTTCTACGACCCTCCTCCATGTTTTAAGACATCTCCCGCGTTTACCCGCTGATATCCCCCCTCCCCGCTTGTGCTTGAAGTTGGCGGCTGTTGTAAATATAGGCTTATATATCTCTCTGAGGTGCGGCGTGCGATAGCAGCCTTTTCTTCACTCGTCTCCTCCCAAAACCTCTTTTAAACATCTTTTTCCCTCTCAACTTTTCTTCTCCTAACGTCAACTCACAGCGCACACACCCCAGATATAAACACATAGGCTTCACAACATGATAGCTAGGTATATCCCACTTCTTTATCATCGATCCCACTCGGTCGGCTAAGATAAATGTATAAATTGTAGTCTTTTTTCCTTGGGTTTCGGTTTTCCTTTTTTTTTTTTTTTTTTTTGAAAAAAAAAAATAACCAAGTATCTTATTTTTTATTTTAAAATTCTTTTTTTTAGTTTCCTTCTTCCATTTCGTTATCTTATCCCTTTTTTCCTTCATACCTCTGTCTTGGACTTATCTATTGTTATTATATACTCGTCTGAAACGTACCTACAATTATCTTTTTTAATTCTTCCTTAATCATGTCCCAGTACCGCTTTCGGAAAGTTTCATCTCCCGCTGATATCCACACAAACCATTCAGCAAATTATCTCGAATGGGGTCGCGGCTTGACTCATGGCCAGTATACCGCGCGCGAACGCCACCTTGGGTCGCAACCGCCTTGTCTCGATGGCCACATTTCCTACTGGTCCTACGAGGAGCGTTCCGAAGATGACAATTCGTGGACTATGGTGTCATGTTGTGAATCTCTTACACGCCCAGCTTTGTACAAAACAAAGGGGAAACCTGTGCGCCAAACCATTTGCCACAGCGTTGGCGCCGTCTTTACACCAGTCCCTCATCGCGGCAAGGGCCACGCGCGCCGCATGCTGGCTCAACTTGTTGAAAAGTTTGATCAAACCGATGCGCCAGACTCTCCCTTCCGCAATCTTTATACCAACCTGGCGCGCCAGCCATTTGCCCTTGATGACGACGAGGCCGCACGTAAGGACCGCGTGGACAATTCGTTTTCTGTTCTTTGGTCAGACGTTGGCACCTACTATGAAAAGTTTGGCTACAAGGCCTCCTCCAACCTGGAAATGGTCATTACAAAGCTCACGCCAAGCGACAACGACTCTGCAGCAGAAAATAACGACACAGTGCTGCTCACACAGGCCGATGAGGTTGAGTTTGCAGCCAAAGACATTGCTCAATTCACTACGCAGCTCGACTACATGACTGAGGCCGATGGGGTTCCTCGCGCCGCCATTTTGCCCTCGGAAGACCTTCATACCATGACCCATGCGCGCGCGCATTTTGTGGCCCCGCTTTTGCGTCCGGACCAGGTTCCTGAAGGCGTGGCGCATCCGGAAGGCCCAGTTCCAACAGATTTTCGGTCGGTGCAGCATTTCGGGGCAGCTCTACGGAGTGGATCAAAGATGAGCATGCTTTGGGCTCAGGACATTGGCAACAACAAGCTCAACATCTTGCGCACGCTTGTCGAGCCTGGTACCACCGAGAATGCAGAGTTGCCAAACAAGCAAGCTCTTGCGGCTGATCTTGTTACGCTACTGCAGGCGGCTGTTTCTGAGGCGCGCCGGTGGCATTTGGCAAAGGTCACCTTGTGGATCCAGGACCTACCGCGTGATCCAACCACAGGTGCCGATCTGCTAACGCTGGAAGATGTTGTGGGCGCGTGGAACTCGCAACCCAAGGAATCAGTATTTGCTGAATTCCCCGCAGCTATTTCGGAGCGCGAAGACTCGTGGCCTGCGGCAAGGCCATTGGGTGGCCGCGAGGGGAAGGATGGGTCTCCGCAGCAGGTGTTGGTGTTTGACGGCAAGTATGCTTGGTATTGAAGGAACTGTTACTATTATTAAAGAAAATTATATATATTATTAGAATATCGAACGATAAAGCAGTGCAAATACACTTAAAAGCGCATATTGTTGCAGTTAGAGGCTAGGATATGGTTTTAGACTTGGGCGCATCAGTCTTACGCATACCGCGGTCTGATGTTTTGAGAGCGATTAGACGCGGCAACGGACCCTGTGCATAGGCATCGTGCAGATATCTCTGGATTCCTACAGGGTATGGGTTAAATTGACGCACTTTTCCGGTTCATGGTCTCATGCTTATGTCCTTGACGTGCACAGTAGCTACTTTTTGCTTTAGGAAGGGGAAAGGAGAGGGGGGAGGAACAAGAAGGGAATGTCTGCTAAAGAGACTATGACAAGAGAGTTGTGGTGGTGGTGGCTTAATATAGTATAAAGAGGTCCACTAATAAGCTCAGACATGTCTGCACAATGTACTAAGTGCGTCTGCAAACCCAAATGAAAAAAGAAACCTTCAGTGAAATAAATAGACTGAAAGAGATGGGTTGATGAAAAGAGGGTATTGTTTACTGGAGGAAGAAAGTCGATATTTAAAAAATTTGGGAAACTACCATTGATTCAGAATCCATTTCACAAAATCTTTCATGTAACAACGCTCAAGAATGGTTTAGCCAGTCCAAGCACAGATTAGTGACACTGCATGAAAAAGCCGGAAACTTGGAGATGCTCTAGCTCATCTCCAATGTTAGTGCTAGATGCTAAAGCCATAAATCCAAGTGGTCATTGGCGGGGCCGATTTAAGTAATGGTTGTTCAAGACATGCCGACTCCCCTTCTTCAAAAATGCAGTCTATCTTTATTTTTAGCGAGGTTTAACAAACTTTTAAGTAAATATTGTTAGCGGCAAATCGAGTTGGTTTGTTTTTTAGATTCAATTAAGTTTAAAAAAACATTCTAACGCGCTGAGACAATATTCAGTGATTTTTAAAAAAAGTAACTGAGCCATTTATAACTATTATTAGTCATATTTTTAACAGTCCCGCTTAGCTCAGTCGGTAGAGCGTTCGGCTTTTATGAGTAGTTCAATTGAGTTACAAGTAAACCGAAATGTCAAGGGTTCGAGCCCCTTAGTGGGAGTTAACTTTTTGCGTTTTTAATTTTATGCAAATTTAGAGTTTTGTTTATGTAATTGCTTAGAAATGCTTTCCATCTACTTGTTAAAATCAAAGTAACCAGCATGATTCGCTTTCAAAACTATAATTTTTGCACCAACATAAAGCCAGGTAAATATTCAAACCCAAGCTTTTTAATAAAATATCACAAAACAAATAAAAAGCACGTTTTCAAAACCACTTTCAAATTTGTTCTCATGTAACTTTTTTTTACTTTTTCAAGCAAGGCCCGCGTAGCCCAATGGTTAAGGCGTTAGACTTCTAATCTGAAGATTGTGGGTTCGAGTCCCACCGTGGGTGCTAATATTTTTTATTGTTTGACCCTTTTTTTTTAGAGGTGTAACCTACAATATGTGACAATGGTTGCTGCCACTGCTGCACCTGTCAAATTCTTGTATTCTGCCACACAATAAATTTGCACATTACAAAAAAGAAAAAAAAGTTTAACCTTTTTTCTCTTCTCTTTTTAGTTTTTCCTTTTTATTTTTTTTAAATTTTTCATATAGGATTTCATATTACACCGTTCTAACTCATCATTGTCATACCAGTTCTAAATAACCTTGATCTGATTGTTTGATTTCTAGATAGAAAAAAACAATTCCTTTATCCCTCTTCTTTCACCCATATATTTCGATCTTTAAACTAAGTGGTCCTCTTCCCCTCTTTTACCCTTGTTATCAGTAGAGAATCCAACATCAAATGTTTGCTGATTTTTGGAATTGGATTGTTTCATACTATGATTATTTAATTGCCCGATTCTGGTAAGTATTTCTACATTGTCTTGATTTACCACTGACGATACTACTGTTGTTTTTGATTGTTGCTAACCATTATTTGTTCTTATCTATCTTACCATGTTTAGGGCCACAGAGGTATGTCTTTAAAAAAAACCTTTTAACATTGGTTTTTTTAAAAAAATCAATACTGATTATCTCTTAAAATCAAAAAAAAAATCCCTCGTTTTAGTTGGAAATCACGCTTTTGGGATTACAAAATGCCGGAAAAACATCATTACTACGAGTGCTTGCAGGCGATAAATTTACCAGAGAGTAAGTTTGTGTATCTTGAGTTCTACTTTGAACAAGTCTAATCCAGCTCTTAAAAGTTCCATTCCAACGGTGGGTTTCTCAATGCAGCGAGTAAAAAAGGGTAGTGTAGTACTTAAATGGTATGTGTAGATACATTCTGGTTCAGATTTTTTTGTTAACCCTTTTTCTTCATGTAGCTGGGATGTCGGAGGGCAGCCACGGTTTCGAACCATGTGGGAACGATACTGTTTGGGAGTTGATGCGATTGTGTGAGTAATTGATTTTTGATTTATGATGCGAGTTTTCTTTTCGCCCAGCACATTATTAACCTTTAAGAATGATGAAAATAGATTTGTGGTGGACTCTGCAGACGCCCACACATACGAAGGAGCAAAACAAGAGCTACATGGAGTTTGCGATAATCCATTGTTGAGCGACATTCCAGTTCTTGTACTGGCCAACAAGAATGATTTGGCAGAGGCGCTACCTCTGGAAGAGTTTGTAACGAAAATGGACATTAAGGGTATCAAGAACCACCAAGTGACTTGTTACTCAGTCTCAGTAAAGGAGGCAGACAATCTGAATGCGGTGGTGAGCTGGCTCGTATCGCAAAAAGAAAATGTAGATAGTAAAGGAGATTTGGGAGGCGAGGAAGAAGGCGAAGGAACGGCATCTGAGCAATGAAGGAAATGAAGAAGGGTTTTGTAAATAAAGTCGAAAAAAACAAGAATAGAGTATTGAAATAGAAAAAAAAACGTGCCTTGTGAGAGTTAAATTGGTGCCATGTAAAACGCCGTACGGTGGGAGGAGGCTGAGAATTTACGGCGTTACGTTGTAAGGGAGGAGACTAAGAGGTTAATACTTAAAGGTGTGTTTTTCAGCCACTATGACCTTTTTTTATTTTTTAAAAAAAACAAAACCTTCCACCAGAAACAACCTTTAAAAAGCAAACATTACAAGACCAAGATTTCGACTATTTTCAAATAAAACTCCAAGAACTAGCTATGCCATTGATTACACCTCTCAGCAAACTTACTCCTGAACAAGTCAAGGAGGTTCGTGAAGCGTTCAACATCTTCGATAAGAATAAGGACGGGACCATTTCTAGGGATGAGCTAGGACAGGTGATGAGACAGCTGGGGCTGACGCCTTCAGAGACACAGCTTATGGATATCATTGATAGCGCGGACATTGACAAGAACGGGGTGATTGATATCAACGAGTTCATCAATCTGATGCCGTCGTTTACTGGGGGCGCAAGTTTTGGCAGTGGTCTCAGCAGTAGCGGTGGTACCAGTAGCCGCGGGGGCAGCAGCAGCAGCCACAAGAGCCATAAAAACAACAACCCCAACGGAGCGGACGAGGAAGAGGACGAGCTGCGCCGGACGTTCCAGGAGTTTGACGTGAACGGAGACGGATACATTTCGGCCAAGGAGCTTCTGGCCGTCATGAAGACGGTGGGCGAGACGCTGACGGATGACGAGGTCAAGGCCATGATCCGCGAGGTGGACAGTAACGATGACGGGCACATTGATTACATTGAGTTTTGCAAGTTGTACCGTGGAAGATGAGGGCTTACGTGATTAGTTTTACGCGGTTGATTTTTGATAATCTTATCGGGAATGGAGTGGTGTATAATTTTTATACATGGACTGCACGTTTATAATTTAGGTTTTTTTAAGTTAAATAAACTCAGGTTTTATTAATTGAAGCAGAAGTATTAAAACATGTGTAAGCTTCTATGCCAGAAGAAGTTTTTGAGAAGAATAGCAATGTTATGTATGTTAATGTTGGTAGAAATGGCTATCAAGGCATTAGAAGCAAAAAAAAAAGGTTTTCGCTGCAGTTTATGCTTCTTCTCCACTTTGGGTGACCACTTGAGGATTAAGAAAACGTGGGATTTTTGTAGAATCGGGTATTTAGAAGGCTAAGTGGCAAAGAGAGGGATGGATCAATGGGTTCAATTAAAGTACCGAATCGATTGATACCAAGAGGAGGGAGACGACAAAAAGGCAATGATGTAATGGAAGGTTAAGACCAAGGCGGGAAAAGCTATTTTAGAATTCCCCAAGGCACATAAAAATATCAGACATCAATCCTTTAACTCCCATTGTTCATTAAACTTTCTGGTTTGGATCCAACACATGCGTTTCTTAGTACTGCAACCAAAACAAAATAAGCTCCAATGGGTAGTCCCAAAGCTCCTGCTTTTTCCCGCCCCGGTTTATTTCCACTTTCCAGAGGTTTCTTGGTTTAGGCCACCAAGCTTACATGTTTTTTTTGCCAAATTCTATGCCGCAGTAGGTATATAAAATAAGCAGAGTTGGAATCACACTGACATTGTATAGGGGGCCTTGGACAGACAGGGTATTCCTGGGTTTGACTAGGGTGCCAAATGGTTCCAGCAGTGCTTTAATGTTGAGAAGTGGTGGTGGTGATTGCGCGGTACGATGTCACGTGACCACAGAAATATTTAATTTAATTTTTTTGATTTATCAATGCGTTAGTCTCCGATTAGTTTTGTTATCGGTTAGAATGGCCACTGATTTTGGGGGGAGAAGGAGGGGCGACGAGGTTTTTATTTGGATTGGACATGTTTTCATTTTTCTACCGAAATACCACAGGACTTTGATCTACACGTCCCCCCCCATATTTCCCATTAATTCTGGCAGATAAAGATGGCAATAGAAAGCAGCGGGAGAAATGCGAGTAACCTTACAAGATAAAACATAGACAAGACATGCTAAGGACGGATGATTAAACAGAGTCAAGGCGAAATTGGAGTGATAAGCCTTGTGTTTGAGTGGTGGTAAAAATGATGACGATGACGGCAGTTTGGTTTCTTACTTCAGTTCTTTTCTCCACGTTTTTGGGTCTAATGCCCACGCGAATTACCATAAGATACCTTTATGTCTGAGGTTTATGACGTTCCGTAACTATTTGTTAGAGAAGCAGCGAGAAGGAAATCAAAAAAGAACTCCATAGAAAATACCACCATGGATGTTAGGTGGTTAAAAAAGGCAGCCTGTCGCGTGCCCTTGGTTGAGGTCACGGCGTAAAAGGCCGGTTGCAAAACAGGGCAATTTTATTCCGGCGGTAGGCCGTGGTGGAAGTCCATATTCCCAATACTCGGTAAGCAGCGGACCGGGAAGCAGCAATCGTTGGATTTCGGAAGGCTGTTTGAGTCCCGGGAGACGAGGACGAACCAAACAATTTTTTTTTTTATTTTAAAAAATAGCTGAATGTTATCAAATATCCATATCGTGGATCGGGTTGGGATTTTAATGGGAAATTAATCAACGCATTAAAAAAACGCAGCTGGGATTTATCATACAAATAGTTCCAAGAATAGACTGCTTTTTCTAAAGATATCACCAAGGCAGTTGAAGAGAGTTACGTTGGATAAATTTCTAAAAAAAAAATGGAGATACAGACGGGTCAAAAAGACGTATATGGATTTTCCAAGCAACAAGGCCCTGACCTAAGATGATGACAAAGAGAAGTTGGAGCTATTTAAAGTTTGCGACCGTTTAAAATAACCAGCTCACAAGGTAAATTTGTATGCTTTTTTTCAAGTAAGCAATCTCGGTGACCATTAGGTGTTTGGGGGTTGCGATACAACCTTTTGGTGGCAAGTCCATTGGTGTGCATTTAAAAGTCTGGTGCTCTCAACTGTTTTTCTTCTTGCTCATCACCCCTTTAAAATTTTTTAGAGTGTACTAGTGAGTATCTGACGGTAAAATAACCGCTTAGTGGGAGAGGACGAAAATTTGTATTAGACTCATGACTCGCTTTTTTTTTTCATCAGGATATTTTCAATCAACAGCTTCTTGTAGATAATCCCCCAATACTAGTAATTATCATTTATTTTTTTAAATAAAAAAGCATTTTAAAATTAGTAGACAGAAAAAGAAAAGAAACTGCCTTCTCGAGAGATTTTTCATCTTTTTCGTCACCCTTGGGGCCATTGTCCCAGCCATTTACAAAAGCTTGTTATATTTCTCAAATCATCAGTCATTAAGGCTATTAAAGAAAGTCTATAAATTAAAACATTAAGTATTATGGGTTTTTTAAAAAAGATCGTCACAGTCGTTATTGTCCTTGAAGCAAAACAAAAAAAAGATAATATGCAACAAATACCCGATTGGCAAAAAAAATAAATTCCAGTTTTTTTTCAATCTGTTTTAGTATGAGCAGTAGTTGGCGCTTTAGATTGCGCAGGTGGAGATTGGTGTGCGCCAACTTTTATAGCGGCAATCATTAGACCCAAAAAAAATATTCCCACACAAAATTTTTTTTTCCTCCTCCAGTCCAGACCTTTTTTTATCCATCGCCTCAACGGCGTAAAATTCCGGAGGCTAGATACGGACCAAAGACGTCATTGTGTGGAAGAAAAAAATGCTCCTAAAAATAAAAAAATGAGCATCTAAAACATGCTTCATAAAGAAGCATCGTCATATACACGCAAAAATCTTCTTGACGGATAAATAAAATCTCCCGATAAGACTGATGAGCATTTGTGGAGTTTCAACAGTGGTTTAAACAAGATTAGGACTTGTTCCAATCATCATGGTATCAATTCTGTAAATCGATTAAGAGATGCCGGAGGTTGTTAAATGCCAAAGGAAAAGGGACTATCGTCGAGGTCTGTAGTGGGTGGAAAAGGTGATTGGAGAAGAGGGGGGCGGGGTAGGAGGAGCTGAAGAGACAGAAGGGCTTGTTGCCGACCTTGGGGTGAGGGGCGAGGTGGCTGACAGCAGAGGGCCCGGGGCGTTTGCGACGGCGGTGTTGATAGTAGGAGGTCGTGGTTTGTTTGCAGAGAGGGAGCTGTGGGTAGTTGGGGTACATTGGCCACAGTTGAACTCGTACTTGTGGGAGATGATTTCAGGGACGCAGTGGTCGACGATGCCGGCGGCGCCGTATTCACAGCGGTTGGCAATGACGGTATGTTTATGGCCGCATGGGTACTTGTAGTTTAGATATATGCACATTGTGGTGGCGGATGGGGTAGGAGAGAAGAGGGTGGATTTTTTTTTTGATTAGGATGGTATGTTTAGGAAAAAAAAAAATGTAAAATAGAAAAAAGAGAGAGAGGAGAGTGGGAATGTATTTATATTTATATGTTTATATAAAAGTGATTATGAGGGTTTCAAGACTTATAATAGAGATTTATTTTGGAGGTCAATGTAGAGAATTAGGAGGGGGGGGGGGGGGGGGGAGGTTGTGTGGGAGGAGGGGGTAGCGTAACGAGGAGAGGTAAAAGTGCCGAGTATTTAAGATATACAATTATTTTTTTCAACATTGAATATTTGAAATATAACGACTTGAGCTTCTTTTCTTTTTTTTATTAGTATTTCTTTTTGTATGAAAAAATAAACTACCATTTTTTCTTAATTTTTTTTTTCATTCAAGCGACATTCAAAGGCATCCTTTCTGGCCCGTATCCCAGACGTTTCTTAAATTCCTGAGCTTCTCCACAAAACTCAGAAATCGCCATTCTCACCTTGGGTCATTTTGGGATCTCTGGCAGCTTATGGCTGGAAAAAGCCTCTGCTCCAATGAGGTTTTCTAGTAATATGTGAAAAAGATTACGTTGTCCTCCAGACGCACGTTTCTGCAAGCGGACATGTGCATACCTATATTTGTGTATTTATTGATTTAATGCGCCTGGCTGTTTTTAGAATTTCACAGTTTAATTTTTTGGATGCTTTCAGTTTTTTTGCCTGTTATAAACTCGCTAAATGCGGCTTATGGCGCGGCTGCTTTCGACTGCTTTAAAATGTAGCTAAAAAGATGCGCATACCAGGGATTTGCCTCACTTTCGTGTTTTCTCGTGTTGTGCTGTTTGAAAATGTCAAAAAACATACCCTTGCCCTCTAAATCTCCAAGGATTGGCTGGGACTGCCACAGGGTTTCGGAATTGAATGAAAATAATAACGATTTTGAAACCCTCCACTATTTCTCCAGCGTTATCTGCATGTATCTCTCAATCATACGGTAATTACGGGCATTCGGTATCGAGATTTTTATAAAACTTTTAAAAACTTTTAAAAAACTTTCTCCATTTTCTTTCTGTCCTGTGCGTTTTTCTCGCGGTTTGCTCGTTTTCATGGACTTGTCCTGTGCCGTTTTTCAATAATCCCTCCCACCCTTATCGGCTTGGCGCTCGACTTCCCCATCAATTGATACCGCTCGGTTTGTTATCGGCGCTCACCCAAACGGGGCTTTTTGTGCTTCTCTCCACACACACTCTGTTGGTTAGAAATATAAGTTTTTCTATTTTAAAAATTTTTTTTTTAAAAGGCTGTGTGCAACTTTGTGGAAAAAAAAAAAAAAAGATTGGGGTACGTTTTATCACACGCACTAGCAAACCGGTGGCACTAATAATAGAAATATGAAAGCCAACCACGAGAGGCCAAAAAGTCTGACGTTGTTTTGCGTTCAAGTGACCCTTTGGCAAGCGCTTTAAAGGATCTGGGAATATTGCTGTTGTTGTCAGTTCCGGATTGTAGAAAGTGTGTGCTAAAAAGACTAGCAAATCACCTGTGCTACTACACTAATCTAGATGGATTGATAGATCCCAGTACTTTGTAAACTGAGCCACCCTTAAAATTTCTAAAAAAAAAAAGAAAAACGTATGGCTGCCATACGTTTATTGTATATAATAATATATACACGTACATTTATGTTTAAAAATAAATATCTCCCTTTCCTCTGAGACCCGCTACCCCATAATAATCTCGCTAGATAGATGGTTTTGGTGATCCATATCCAAAATGACTCAATGTCACTAGTGTTTTTTTTTAGAAAATTTTGGGAAGGAAAAGGAAACAAAAATGATGAAATTCGGTGGATGGATTTTTTTCGGAGGTCCTAACGGGGGGAAGTCTAACAGCAAATAGTAAAAAAATAAGCCCTACGGGGGGCTCGAACCCCCAACCTTGAGATAACTTAACAATAAGAGTCTCACGCTCTACCGATTGAGCTAGCAAGGCTTCAGAAATCGGTCTTCCTTGGAAAAGTAAAATTTTTCATCTTACATATTTAAGAGGTGTTATTATTTCCATTTTAGGAAATATTTTATAACCAGTCAAGTTCCTTAAAGGTGAAATTCATAAGCTTGGAGTTGCTCAAAACATGGCATTAAGAAGGGTAGTTGGTGCTTATCGTACTACTCCCATCGCGGTATTACAGAAAGAAGCCGGTGTTATGCCATATAACATCAGACTAAATTTCATGATTGCAAGAAAGGCCATCCGCCTTCATTTGAACATCAGTAACACTAATCCAATAAAGGAACATTTGTTGACCTTAATTGAGAATTCTCCTATCGCTAAATTAACTTCGGTTTATTTAGAGGCAGAAGAAGACAGAAAAGTGGTAATAAAGAATTTGATGAAAACGAGAAAGAAACCAGTTTTTGGACCGGTTACTCGTGAGCTACTTCAGAGTCAGCTTATTGCGATTCTCAAGAAGCAAGCGATAGAAAAATGGCGAGACGCGTATTGGCATAGCAAGAAAGATCAATGGTACCATGATATTACGGCAGAAACACCTTGTTCTGATAATCTTTCTAAAATGACCACGGGAGTGGTTATGAAGAAAGATAGTCGCAGAACCTTGAGCTTTATTACTCAATTCCGCACGGGCCATGGCAATTTTGGCGCATGGTTCAAAAAGTTCGGCATTCAAAAGGATAGCTACGACTGTGAATGTGGCGAGCTGGAAACAGTTAGACACATTCTGGTTGAGTGTCCTCTGTTGGAAGAAAAAAGAAAAGGACTCAGAAGGATATCTCCTGAAATGGACATGTCGACCCTCTTAAACCGTCTAACTGGCTTGCAAGAGATTGCACGCTTTATCTCTGTTTGGAGAGAATAAGAAATAAACTTTAAAAGCGTTGATGAAGACAAGTGGAAATAGATTGGGAAGGTTTGGCTTAGACTCCCTGTTCCTCGTAAGCTGGCATCAGGATTTATTTTCGGGCTGTTGGAAAAGCATGTTTGAAACTGAATGAAAAGTTCAAAGAATGATGGATGCTTATATAGGTAGAACAAGAAGGATAGCGTTGACGCTGATGTTATATATTTCTATAACCCTTGAATAAAAACAAACAAACAAACAAACCAGTCAAGTTTTAAGGTACTTGCCAATACTTGATGAAAATAGATCACTTAAAGCATTGGATAGCTATTTAATCTTTAGCCTTGTAGACAGGATTGATATTTAGCTACGTTACAATTACAAACTAGACTTTTTTCAATGCTACTTAAATCTGGCATGTGATTTCTTCCCGTTTTTCGTTCCGGAAACTTTAAAGAGGGAAACTAACCCGGTGGTGAAAATTTAAAGAAACATCTTACATTTATTTCACACTCCACGATGCATATTTTCATTGTTCCGTGTCGATCTTTACAAAGCCTTGTTATCCCTTGATTTCCATCCAATCTTCTGTTTCATCAAATAAAGGAGAGAACAAATTTTATATAAGAATGAAGACATCACGATACTCACTTCTGTCTTCCCACAAGAATGAAGGCCTCCGTCTCCAAAAAAGAAAAAAAATTTGGCAAGTCATGTAGGAATGTAGAGAGTCCTAGCACACACAAATTGCCCAGAGTAGGAAAAAAAGTTGCACAATAGGTCACTGGAGCAACACCACGCTCTGGAACAATAGAATGTTGAAAACAAACACATCAACAGTTGAATTTCAAGAGGATGTTTTCAATGTCGATTTACATTTGTAAATTTCTAAAATTTGAATTTATTCTAAAAAACTCCTCTTCGGATCGGGTAGCTAATTGTAAGTTTGTCGGAGCGGTTGTTGTTGAGACGGCAACTACAATGGAACGTTACGTAGTGACGGATGACTAACTCATGACATAAGCCATTGTTTTATGTTACAACATTATTTGTTACAACATGGCTGTGTCTGGACGGCTCTGAGTTTTTCCTCCTCCTCCATTTTTTTTTTTCATCATCACCACCACCACCACGTTTATATTCTAATCACAAAAACAAAGAATATATTCATATAAACCAACCTCTTCTTCTTTGATCGTCCAGATCAAATCTCATTCTTCAATCCCAACCTTTGATAAATGCTTTTTTAAGTGTGCTCCTTGTTTTCCCGCTTTTCATAGACCTACAAATTGGGAATCCTGAAAATAACCAAAAAATATCACACTAAAACCAGCCATTTTCAGTCAACCCACCTCTTTTTTTAATTTTTTTTTTTGATTCCCCCCTCACAACAACCAATTACTATTACCTTAAACATTGTTAAACAATAAACATCTCTCCCTTCTCACAACCTTTCCCCCCCTTTGTTTTTATAGAGATTCTCATAAAAATCAAAAACAAACAAACCTCTCATCCCAGTTGACTCTCAACAATCCTCGCCTGAACTTGGCCTCACGAAATGTCTCAAGGTTTTGTCATTGCCCCAGAGTCTCAACGTAAACCCTCTCGTCCTCTGGTTTTGAATGATTCAAGCAACATTAACCACTCCCTTGTCAAAGACCACCAGACCGCATCTACAACTCAAACAGCAAGCCCAATAAACAAACCCGCTTCTCAATCCCCCCCTTTGTCCTCCCTAAAGATCTTGGCTCCTAGTGCTGCTGACAATACCGGCCGCTCCTCATCCTTTTCCAACCCTCGAAGCAGCAGCAGCAGTAGCAGCTCTCTCAGAAGTACAGGAAGCTCCTCTTCGCAGTCCTCCGCTTCTGCCACCTCCTCTAGCAACACTACAAACACCTCGGCCCCTTCTCCCCAAAGCGCTGTATCCTCCTCCCCAGCAGTTGCATCCCACTCCTTACCCCGTCAGCGTCAAGACGAGTCTCTGCCATCTGGCTCCTTCATAAAACGAGGCACCCAGCATCAAAGCAACTCCACTCAATCTTCCTCTTCTTCCTCCCTGCTGGCGTTGCCCGAAAAACAACCCCCCCAAGAGGCTATAACCCACCAAAATCTGCTTTTCCTTCAGCAAAATAAACCTACTGCAAACGTTAGCCGCAACAGCCCTGCCTACATTCCAGTCACCAAACCTCTCTCCTCCTCCTCCTCCTCCTCCTCAAGCCAAACAACAACAAAACAACTCTCTCCTTTATTACAACATCAACAACAGTTACACATTCAGCAGCAGCAGCAGCAGCAGCAGCACTACCACCATAACAACAACCAACAGCTGTCATCCTCTTCGTCCTCGTCACTGTCTTCAACATCCTCGCTTGCTCCCCATAATCAACTCTCCGCTAATCTCCTGGAGGTTCCAGCTAGTGCCTCCAATAATAAAAAACTTCAAACACATCCGTATTCGACTTTAGTGGATACCACCTCCAGACGCACCTCCTCACAGCTGCTGCAGCAACAGCAACATTCTAATCTATCCCAAGATTATAACCTGCCTAGCTCTTCCACTCTAACTCCTTCACAAAATAATCCCACACCCGCCGTAATCTCAAAAGTAAACAGCTCCCGATCATCTGGCTCCCACTCAATCAGTAGAAACCCTTCAACCAGCGACGACGAAATTACTAACCGCTTCACAAACTCGTCCTTCCGTTCCATGTCCTCGGTCGCAACCTCCTTCGACTCCGTCCCTGACCTTTTAGCCGAAGTCAGCTCCTCTTCCTCTTCCTCTCAAGCAGCGCCCGCCGCTGCTGCATCGGCCCATGGTACTAATCTCGTCGCCAGTGCTGCTACAAGCGGCCCTCTTGCCAGTAACAACCATACTACCCCTTCCTCCTATATCCACAATAAACAAGAACCCTCTTCACAACAGTACCTAACACAACCTTTGCACCCTGCCCCCCCACCTCCACCGCCGCCGCCGCTATCCCAGCAGTCCCTCCCACAACAAACCCCCCCTCAAACTTACCTCGAAGTGTATTCCGAAAAACATGTCTACGAGGTTTTTCAAGATAAAAGCTCCGGCACCATTCCATCGGCCCCAATAATTCTTCCGGCAAACGGTCCCATTTCTCATCACCCCCCTATCTCCTCTCCATCCGCGGCCTTCGTTTCACCAGGAAATTCAAACTCAACAACAACGGCGGGCTCTTCCTCAAACAATGACTCCTTTTCATTCTCCCCTTCCAACCCAGAATCCCCCATTTCTTCCGCCATCCATGAAGATACCCACCATTCTTCGGCTTCTACTTCTCCCTCCTTTTCTCCGCAACAGTCACAACCATCAGCCTCTTTTCATCCTTCCTCTCAACATGATGTTACTGCCTCAAATTCCGCAACAACTGCAGCTTATAGCTTTTCCGTCACCCAATCCCCCTTGGAAAACCCCTCTGGAACCAGCACGGCCGCCGCTGAAACAAACTTCCCCTTGCCAGATGAGCCCGGCCACGTTCTTAAAAACCGCAGATCTTGTGCCTCACTGGTCTCCAACTCCTCCAATTCCATCTCCCTTAATCAAAAAGCTTCCACTTCCTCCTTTTCAAAAAGTTTCAGCCGGCCTCGCTCAAAACCACAGAGTCTCGACAATGAGCCTATTCCTTCTTCCACTACTAACCTACATGAACCTCGCGGTATAGCCATTGATCACCCTCCCAATAATGCAAGCTTTGTTTCCCAGGATATTGGTTATACAACTGCAAACGAATCTAATCTATCTTTTTATACGGCTCCTTTCCCTACCTCTGCTTCTAACCTACCCTCCTCTATAGCTACTGCACAACAACCGTCACACCCAGCTCCTCCCCCACCTCAGCCTCAACATGCTCCTCCATCAATCCCTCGACAGCAATATCTACCAACTGCTCCCTCACCTTTAACTTACTCTTCTGAATCACGACCTAAAGATGCTGAGCAAACCCAACCTTCCAGACAAGTCTCCCCCCCCGTGGTCCGACGCAATACTCCTGTCATTGCTCCCCAGTCCTCCAGCTCCCGCACATCTACCAATGTCGATATACTGGAGGCCCGTGTCACAGGCTCCCAGCGTACAAACTCAATGACGTTTATGCGCCGGCGCAGTTTCCAGCCTCAAAGCATTGTGTCTGCATCGGCCGAAGAGCGTACCGACTACTACCGCGAGCAATTCAACGCCAAGCGCGACTTTAAGCGCCAGCGACAAGAGTTTGAGGATGACGACCGAGTCCTTGTGGGTAAAAAGGTCTCTGAAGGTCACCAAAACTACACCACGGCATACTATATGCTCACAGGCATTCGTGTGTCTGTCTCCCGCTGCAATGCCAAGGTCGACCGCCCGCTCACTGAGAAGGACTTTAAGGCGCGCCAGAAACTGGCGTTTGATGTCGCTGGAAACGAGCTTATCCCATCCTCCAAGTACGAATTCAAGTTTAAGGACTACTCGCCTTGGGTCTTTCGCCACTTGCGTGCTCTATTTCAGCTCGATCCAGCTGACTATCTAATGTCCCTTACCAGCAAGTACATTTTGTCCGAGCTCAGTTCTCCAGGCAAGTCTGGATCCTTTTTCTACTTTTCGCGCGATTTCCGCTTCATCATCAAGACAATCCATCACTCGGAGCACCGCATGCTGCGAAAGATTCTCAAAGATTACTACAACCACATTAAGAATAATCCAAACACCTTGATATCCCAATTTTATGGTCTTCACAGAGTTAAACTCCCCTGGGGCAAAAAGGTCCACTTCATTGTCATGAACAACCTGTTCCCTCCATACTACGACATGCGCCGCACATACGACTTGAAGGGCTCAACTCTCGGTCGGGAGCATGTTTTCAAGCCCAACGAGGATCCCAATAACTCGACTGCAGTCAAGAAGGATCTCAACTGGAAGGCAAACAACGAGCACTTGATTCTGGGGCCTCAGAAAACACGGGTATTTCTGGAGCAATTGGAACGCGACGTGGAGCTGCTTAAGCGCCTCAACATTATGGACTATTCCCTGCTAATTGGTATCCATGACCTTAACAAAACAACTCCCCTACGCCAAAGCGTTTATGTGGTGGAGCCAGCTCATAGCGAAAACACAAACCCCAGAGAGCTGCGCAAAGCAGTCACCATGGCCAGCCCAACCGCTATGAACGCCCTCGACATTAAAGACTTTCGTTCTGGGAACCGCAACCTCATATTCTACGCCGACCAGGGCGGGTTCCAGTCGACGGACGACAATAACCAGCCTCTTTCGGAGATTTACTTTTTGGGTGTGATTGACTGCTTGACCCCCTACACATTTGTGAAGCGCGTGGAGACGTTTGTCAAGGGCATTTCGCACGAACGCATAACCATTTCGGCGATCCCGGCAGTCGAGTACGGCGCGCGGTTTTATAACTTTATGAAGTCCACGATCCAAGAACGCAAGCCGGACCCATCGGTGCCTCAAGTCACGCTCAATAATACAACGGTCCAGGTGGACATACAGTCGGTGACCCCCACGACGGCAGCAGCAGCGGTTTCTGGCTCAGGACCAGGACCCGAGACTCTTCGCCATCAAAGCCAGGCCGACGGCCAAGGTCCGTTACCCGAGGCTATACACCGTGAGACGTTGACCTATAGAACTGCAGAGGCTCCTGAGTTGGAACCTTTGATGGTTGGCGAGCGGTATTAAGCGGACTGTCCAATGTGACAACACTGTTTCTCATGTAACCGTCATTATTTCTTTTCGATAGACTTGTGCTTTTTTTCTCTTGTTTTTATTTTCTCTCTTGTTCTTCACGAACAAAAAAGTTGTTACTTTATACATGGACCAGCAACATCGTGGCCATCATATATGCATTTCCTATTCTTCCATCCATTTTATTCTATAGTTTGTGTTTTAATTTTTTTTTTCTATATTTTTTTTCTAAAAACAAAATATACCAGTATCTAATAATTATATTCTGTATTTTTTCTGTGGCAATTGTATATATATAAAAAAACCAAAGTTGGTGTACCTACAAAATCCCACGGCTTTCTTTTTTTCTATCTTCTTTCCCTTCCCCCACCACACCTTTTCCTACTACTTCACCTCCCCCCATCTCCGTAATGTCTATCCGCTCTACCGCCCATCTTGTTTCTGCCGCCCAGCTCGTCCCGCTCGCCAAGGCCGTTGCCGCAGCACCCGGCTCCTCGCGCATCGTCTTCCTCGACGCCTCGTGGTACCTGCCCAACGTCCCGCGCAGCGGCGAAACCGACTTTCTTGCGTCCCGCATCAAGCTGCCCAAGGAGGCCGCGGACTCCGGGGCCAGGGCCGTGGCGCGGTTCGCCGACATTGATGCCATCAAAGACAAAAGCTCGCCTTACCCGCACATGCTCCCCACGGCGCCCGTGTTCAACAAGGAGATTGGTCAGTTGTGTTTCTCTTGCTCTTCAAGCCTCCATCTAACCCCTCCAAAGCCCCGCTAGGTATCACTCGTAACGTAAGTCTGGAGAGCTTTCAATTCTACCATTGATGACTCTCGCGATACTAACAATCGCGCTATTAGGATACAGTTGTAGTCTACGATGTCGTGGGGAACTTTTCTGCCCCACGCATGGCTTGGATGCTGGAGATTTTCAACCACCCCAAGACCTTTCTTCTCGACACTTTCCCCGACTACGCGGCCCAGTACGGCCCCGATGCCGTCGACTCCACTTCTTACCCAACCCTTGCAGCCGCCTACTCTTCGTCCTCTGCCGCCGCCGCCGACACTTTCGAATCTCCGGGCTTTGACGCCCGCCGCGTGATGTTGTTTGAGGAGCTCCGCGACATTGTGACCAGCCCCGAGCAGCTCGCCAAACACATCATCCTCGACGCCCGGCCCTCCGGCCGCTTCACGGGCGCCGCGCCCGAGCCGCGCGAGGGCCTGTCGTCCGGCCACGCCCCGGGCGCCCTCTCGGTGCCCTTTTCCGAGGTGGTTGACGCCAACAACAACAACCGGTTCAAGGACCGCGACGCGCTGCGCGCCGTGTTTGCGGCCCGCGGAATCACCCCGGAAATAACCAAGGAGGCCGCCGCCGGGAAGAATAAGCAGCTGGTCGTTATGTGCGGAACCGGCGTCACGGCCTGTGCGCTTGAGCGTGCTTTGCGCATTGCCGAACTGGTCCCCGAAAACGCCCCCGTGAGAGTTTACGATGGTTCTTGGACGTGAGTATTATGTTTTTTTCCCTCAATTGGTTTACTAACAATGACATAGTGAATGGGCTCAAAGAGCACCCAAGTCGCTCATTATCAAGGACGTTCCAAGTCCCCATGCTTAGAATAAATACCATGCTCTCAATTGTCTTGTTTTTCTTCTATACTCATAATGTAATCCCACTCGGGCTTTGTGACAGGCACAACACTTAAGCGCGATCGCTTGACCAGCGCAAAGTCCTGCAGTTGCTTTATTTTTTCTTGGTTGACCAGCCGTTTAATTTCATGTAACGGGATGACGCGCTTCATTTTGCGCACAAACCGGACGCGCGCCATGACCCATCGCGGGGCGTCTTTCTGGGACTTTGCATCGTAGTAGGGGTGCGTTTTATCAAACGCCGTGTAGTCCACCACGGGCGCGTCGTTGACGATCTCCATCACGCCCGCTATTCCGGGGCCCAAGTCCGGCCGGCTTTTGGGCGCGTTCGAGTGGTAAAACAGTGCCAGATCGCCCCGCCGCATCGCAGCCATGTTGTTTTTCGCCTCGTGGTTGCGCACCCCGTCCCAGTCGGACTCTCCGCAAGCCGCCAGATCGTCGATGCCGAACTTGACGTCGTGCCCGTTCACCAGCCGCGTGGCGGGCTCCGCCTTCATGAGCCAGTACTGGCGCGTGGCAGCCTGGGCCGGTTTCTCGTGGGTAGTAGGCTCATCCGTTGTGGGCGGGTTACTGGCCCGCTTACGTGGATGGGGTTCGGCCCCTGGCTCCGTGCTGGAGTCCTGGGGTAGAGGCCGTTTACGTGTTTTGGCCACAGCGGGTTCCAGGGGTACTTCTTTAGGCTTGGGCTCTATGACGCTGTTAGACCGGAGCCTTTGTCTCCTGGTCACGGCCATTTGTAATTGAGTTTTTCAGGAGGTTGTGATATGGTAAGGGTTACCGAGGAGCCCCAAAGTGGTTTGCACGGGATTTTTGGTTTTTTCATTTCATGTCTTGAGCTGCATATGAAATTTCAACAAATTTCAAGACACTTGCCAAATCACGTTACTAATCATGACTAAGCATTACCAAATCATTTTCTAAAATTTTTTTTTTCTTCGTTTCTCTATGACAGAAACAGCGCTTTATTTCATTTTTGCAGAACCACCAGAAGACCTTTTTTTTTTTTCCCCTCCGTACTGAAACCTTCCCATCCACCTTACTGGAAAGAGTCCGTTTCTTTATTTAATCAGCCAGTTTCCCCCCCCCCCCCCCCCCCCCCCCATCTATACCATTATATCTCTCTCTCTATATATACTCCAATTTAATCTCAAATGAACCAATTACTGAGATCGTTGGGACAGACCTCGCGCATGGTTGCTGCCAGATCATCGGCCGCTGGCCGCTTGTCTGCCATGTCTATTCGCCCCGCAACTATGACCACCGCCAGACTCTACTCTAAGGATACCTCCAAGAGCTCTCTTCTTTCAGACGACATTCTCGAAAAAGCCGGCATCAACTCTTCTAGCTCGGCCAAGACCAGCAGCAGCGGCAACCAAACTAGTGACTCTCAATCCGATTCTTCACCCCACACAACCGAAGAACAACGACAACACTGGAAAGACACTGCTAAGCGAGCATCCAACAAAACCACCACCGACCTGAAGCGCGAAAAGCACTCCAACTACTTTTACTTGGCTTCGCTGGGCGCCCTTGTGGGTGGCAGCATATACCTTGCGCGCGACTGGGATGATGCCGAGGAGGAGCTGAAAAACAAGGATGTGCCCAATGGATACACTCCGGAGCTGTGCTGGGCCCGCTTCAAGACCCGTCTTGGCGACGTGTTTGGGTTTTTCAACGAGCCTGCGTTTGACCAGCTTCTTCCCGACCCTCTCCCGGCACCATACGGCCGTCATGTGACCCTTGTTCTTGGTCTGGACGACGTGCTTGTGCACTCTGAGTGGTCACGCCAGCACGGCTGGAGAACCGCCAAGCGCCCTGGCCTCGACTACTTTTTGGGATACCTCAGCCAGTACTACGAGGTTGTTGTTTTCTCGTCCAACTACATGATGAACTCGGAAAAGGTTGTGGATGGAATCGACAGATACAAGGCTTTCGTCACTTACAGACTGTTCCGCGAAAACACAACCTACCGCAACGGCAAAATCATCAAGGATCTTTCGCGCCTGAACCGTGATCTGGGCAAGGTCATTATGATTGACTGCCGTGAGGATTCCTTTGCTCTGCAGCCCGAGAATGCCATTCAACTCAAGCCTTGGGAGGGCAATGCCGACGATAAGGAGCTCATTAAGCTGATTCCATTTTTGGAGTGGCTTGCCACGCAACCAATCAAGGACGTGCGCCCCATTATCAAGTCTTTTGAAGACAAGTACATTCCTGATGAGTACCAACGCCGTGAGGCCATTGTGCGCAAGAAGTTTGAGGAGGAGTGGTACGCCGAGCAGGAGAAGCGTCAAAAGAACAACTGGGCTGCTGCCTTTTTGGGTATCAAGCCCCCAACCCAGGCCGCCCCCATGATGCCCCAGGACTACATTCGTCAGGAGGCTCAGAAGGGTTACGAGAGTTTCCAGAAGAACTTGGCCGAGCACGGAGAAAAGTTTTTGGCCGAAGAAAAGGAAAACGAGAAGAGAATGTTGAGTGAGCAGAAGTTCACCCTTAACAAGCTTGTGACTGAGGGTCTGCCTAAGCCCGAAGACATCCAGGCTGCTGCCTATGCTGCCGAGCTGAAGTTGAAGGAGGAGCAACAAAAGGAATTTAAATAGACGATGAGAACCTATTTTTTTCTTTTTTAAAAAAAAAAATTGTTATATATATACATGTATGATATATATAAATGTACATATGAATGTTTTTGTGTTATTAAAAGACTTTTCTTTTTTTGTGGGGGAAGACGGGTTATGAGTTTATTATTTTTTTTGAGTGACTACTGACATACAACTTTTTATTATTTTTTTTTTCCCTTGCCATTTACTCCTTACATTCCTATTGCCAGCTCATTACGACAAGCAGGCCAAAAAAAAAACCAACAGAGTAAATTTTTTAAAAAGACGACGAAGAGTTATAAAATGGCGGTGATTGCACGTAAGAACCCTCTGGATTCGATGGTGGCGTCGCTGAAGGTCGTTCCTCCGGCTCTGACGGGAGGCCTTTTGATTTTCATGACGATACTGTTTTTTGTGGGAGTATTTGTCCCCGGGTTTAACGATTCGTTAAAGCTTCAACGAAGCACATTTGCCAACTTCGAGCGTGAGTAAATATCTAGTAACCGCAATCCAATCTAATCTCTGGACACCTGTGTAGTCAACCGCCTCACCTTCTATCCCATGCTCCACCTATCGCTGCTGCATCTCGCAATGAATGGGTGGATGCTGCTGCCTCTTCTTTCTGCGTTCGAGCTCCAGAACGGCACCGTTCGGACCGGCATTGTGCTCAATGCGCTCGGCACCGTGACGGGCGTGGCCTACGTTCTTCTGAGCTTTGTGTTTTTCCCCAACAGCGCCGTTCTGGGCTCCTCTGCGTGGGTCTTTTCGCTGCTGGCCTACTTCTCGTACCAGGAATCAAAGCACACTCCTTACATCACCGTGTCCCAGCGGATCCGCATTCCCACCGTCGCCAAACCGGTCATTCTACTCATGCTCACCGCTATTCTGGTCCCCGGATCCAGTATTATTGGCCATTTTCTCGGTGTCATTGCAGGATGGTTGTGTAAGTTTTTTCTTTTTAAAAAGAAATCACAAAACAAGCTTATCATGGGAGCTATTGCGGCTTTATACTAACACAATTTTTTTTTAGTGGCTCTGGGCAAACTCCGATTTATGACTGATCCACCTTCCAAGCTTGTTCTTTTCATCGAATCGAAGCTGTCGCGCTTGATTTCTTTGATCCCTTCGCAGATCCAGTACATTCGCGAGGCTGAGGCCATCGAGCTTCGCAAAAGCACAACCCAGCCGGGCGGTGGTCTTCTGCCCTTGGCCAATCTGTCTTCGACCTCGTCTCTGGCGCCTGCCGGCGGTCCCCTGGCCGGTCTGCCCTCGACGTCGCTGCCTCGTCTCAACCCGATCCGCACGGGCGGCTCCGAGCCTGTCCGGACAGGCTCCATTTCCGTTGCCGACGGCGGTGCGTTGCCGTCCCAGCCGCCCGCGACGGGCTCGAGCGGGATTCTGTCGCCAATACCTGTTTCTGTGGTCCCCTTAAGCGATGCGATTGAGGCGACGGCCGGAGCTTTCAAGGGAGAGGGGCATTCCTTAGGCGATGAGGCGGTTTAGAGAGAGCACGAAGAAATTGTATTACTAGTAACTTTTTTTTTTAAATAACAATAACTCATTTGGTATAGGGCGTTTTTCAATCAAACGCATGTTTTGAGAGAGAAGTTGAGCCTCGTTCTGGGATTTACGGATTTTGTTCTGGGATGTACTGAGGTGACGTAAGTTGTGACTAATAGGGTGTTTTTTTTTTCTTCACTACCACCTAAAAACAACAAAAGACAAGGTTTTGCGGATAAAAAGAAATTATAGCTTAGGTAATCATATTAAATAACCTTATTAATTTATATTTTCTTTTTCTCCTGCTTTATATTTTTTATTTTATTTTTTTTTACATCACCACCATTAAACCAGCTTTTTTTTTAACTTCTCCACCAAACATCCTAAAAAGAAACTCCTCTTTTTTTATTTTTTAATTTCTATATAATATATATTTTTTATTATTTAATTTTTTTTTTCCCAGTTATTATATATTTTTCAACACCCTCGTAACCTACAATAAATGCTCCTTCTCACCAACCCCAAGCTTTGGTCCACTACATGAACTCTAACTTCTACTTCAACTCTCCTCAAGGCTCTGTCGCCCAGACCCTCTCCTCTGGCCCTTCTTCTTCAGCTTCTCCGTCTTCCTCGATCTCCGCTGCTGCTGCTGCCACCTCTATCCCCTCATCTTCGTCGTCTTCTCCAGGAAGCCAAGGCCAACAGTATCAATCCTCCAACCAAAGCCCTTACCCCTCCTACCATCATCCTCAACACTATCAAGGCTACCCTAATCAACAACAGCAATATCCGCCTGCCTCTGCTGCTCCTCAACTAGACTCGCTCGGTTCTGTCCAAGGAATATCCACAGGACTTGGGGGTATCAGTAGTATTAATAATCTAATCAATAGCACAACTAGCAGCCCCTCCACCGCGTCTTCTTCTTCATCAAGTATCTTTTCTTCTGCAACTTCTTCTTCGTCATCGTCATCATCATCTGCAGTCCCTCCATCGTCCATGTCGTCAGCTTCGACCCCGTCTTCCACCAATCATCATCCTCTTCCCCACCCATCTCACCAACAACCGGGGTATTACACGGACGCCCAGCAACACCCAGCCACTTCCAGTTCGTCGTCCGTCCTCACTTCCACCACCACCTCAAATAACCCACTAACCTCTCCCACACCAAGTCATAATAGCTCTCATCCTCAGCAACAAGGCCGAGCCGGTCCTGGAATGAATAATATAAACGCTCTTCTCAATCTTCCAGACATGCGCATCCAAGAATCCTTAGGCTCTGCGGACCAGCAACATCATCAGCCTCACGTCCAGTACCAACAGGACCCATACTCTAGGCATCCCAACCAACTGCCACGACAATCCCAACCTCTACTTCCGCAACCGGCGTCATCACAGTCAACAGCGTCCGCAGTACCACCATCAACCCCACAACAAACTACTCACCAGCAAATAAACTCTGGCACCGTGTTTGTTCTGCCACCTTATGAGGGTGTGAGTATTGTCCCTGAGCTCATCATTGGCGATTATGACAAGGAGGATAGAATTTTACGTCGTCTCCAAAAACGAGAGCTCAAAACAGTTTCCGAAATTAAAAAGTTTCGCGAAGATGCATGGCATCATTGTAACCAATACGCCCTTGAGTGTGGCGACATGGCTTGGCTCGAACGTATTTCAAGCTACTCTCCTCCTCCCCGCCTGCCGGCTGGCTCCGGCAGTACCTCTCACAATAATGATAGTAATAGCGGTGCTATAAATCCCAACCCTAATAGTCACAGCTCTACTGCCGACGCTTTAGCGACTTCTGTGGCGGCCGCGGCTGCAGCGGAAAATGAGCCTCCTAAAGATGATCGACTGTTCACGATTCGTACTGTTCAAGAGCACTGGCGCGAGCAGTACGAAGCTTTTCTTGCGCGTTACAACCTCAATATGTTTGCTCCGCTCCCTGAAAACTTTACGGTCCCCGGGTACTTTACCCACCTGACCAATGCCAAGGAGGCTCTCAAAAAGGTCGAGCTCCGCGATAAGCGGTTAGCCAAACTGCGGGTTGACTTTTACCAGCGCAAGGAATCTATTGAGCAAGAAAAGTCTTCGAATGGGGTTCTTAATGACGGTAATACTACTGTGGCTCCTACACCTGAACATCATCAACAACAAGAATATACCACTGTTCCTCAAAGTACATATTATTCAGAGGCACCAGCAGATTTAGCCCAACAACAACAACACCAATATGCTCCATCTCTCTCACAAAACCAATACTCTTATTCTCAGTATCAACAACCACCGCAACAACAAATGGGCTCTACAATGACTTCAGCTGGTTCTCCTGCACTCCCTCTCACCCCTAATCCTTCAGGTGCAGGTGCTGTAAGTTCAGGAAATTTACCTCAAGGGCCTGTTGGGGTCTCAACTCCGGCACAACCTAGTGATCCTTACGGTTATGCTACTCAACATCACCGCCAGCAGACAATACCTGGCCAACAGCAGTATAAACAGGCCAACATGCTCTACGGTTCAGATGGAGCGTCTAATGGGTCCATGATGGCCACCCCGGCTGGTTATGGTACCCTTCCACCACCACAGCAGCAACCGTATGGGGTTGATGGGAACAATGGACATGGAGATGGGTCCAATGGTCTATACAATATTCCCAGTGGCAGCAGTGGCGGTCTCAATCTGGCGCGTAAGCGAACGTATCAACAAGAGTTTGGCCACGAGGTTGGGGGAGGTATTTCTCACCGAGGGGCGCCACCGCCACCGCCAGGGTCGTCGTCATCGTCGGCATCTTCGGGGATGTCTTCTGCAGCGTTGCTGAATTCTTCAGGAATGTCAGCGGCAACAGGCAACACGGGGACTCCAGCGACTTCCTCGTCCTCTGTCCCGTCCTCGTTTTGGCATGACGACATGTACGCACAAGACTTGTCATCTGTGGGCAAATTCCCCAAGCTTGTGTAGAGAAGAAGAAATTAGTCGTGTATATAAAGGGGGACGGCAAATGATATAGGAATAATAATTTGGGGGAGAACTTTGAGAGGGGATCGATGATGAGATTTGATCAAAGTCACTCTTTATTGTTATTGTTATTTTTTTTACATAAATTTGTTTTTTTTTTTTTTTTTTTAATTTAATTTTATTTTTTTTGTATTTTTAATCTTAATAATATATATAAGCATATTCTAAAGTAGTTTTAAAAAAAAAGACGTTGAGAATTTTTTTTTTCAAAAAATATGGAGATGAGCTACTTAGTTTGAATTTTTTTTCTGGGGAAGAAGTTGTAGACCCCAAAATTAATGGTACAAACTTTAAAAAACTACTACCACACACAAAAAAAAAACAAATGTTAATCAAATAGAGCCTCCCATCACGTGCATTTTGGTGATCCAATCAAACGCTTTCCTTTCTTTTTATTGAGCTGGCGCTAAACCCGTAAATTACAATACAACACGTGACATGTTACAAAGTCTTTCAAACCTGTCGACCTCACGACTGAAAGCCAATCTTCAACTTTTCCCATTCACGCTTCAAATGCTTTTTTAGCAGCTTTAACAAAATGATTGGAAATAAACTCGTTTTTCAAACAAGTTATTCCATAAATCGCCGGTTTTTCTCAACCGGTTACTTTTCGTCACCGTACTATTAAACAGGTCTTGTGCCCCATATCCTTAAATCAACATGATCTCGACATTTGAGGCGCTTTAACTCCTTTTATCCAAAATCTCCACTTATTTGTTCCTCGTGCAATGGAGTCTAACGGCCGTTAAAAAAAGGGCTAGAAATTTCTACTTAAAATGATTCCACTTTCAAAGCCCTTATTCACTGTAGTTTGGTTTATTCCGGCTTACAGAACTAGTGGGGCGAGACGGGAAAAATTTAATCAATAGTTCACTAAAACATACTCGGAACCCTTGGAATCGAAAGACTTTTCTTTTTTTGTGGAATCAAGTGATTTAATGTTCTGTAAAAGCCACTAATTTCATTTAAAAAAGAATGGTGTTACTCGAGATATTTTCCATTCAAACTCTTTTATCGAGGCTTTGGCTACCAAAGAGCGGGGATTTAGAATTTTTGGCATTCTACCTTATCTTGGTGTTTATTACAGATTAGTCATGATTACATAACACTCACTATATTTCTTTTTTCCTCTCAGAAACAACAACTTCCTAAAGATATTCTCAAAGAGGCATTGCTCAAGGCTCTCACCCCCCCCTGCATACAGGCTTATCAAAAACAAGAACAAAACGGAGACGACCAGTCTTCATGATATCTCAAGAAAAAGTGCTGAAAAGCCCAAATCCTCAAGAAATCAAGAGGCTTGTCCAAGGTCCACGTGCATAGATGATAACTTATTAGCACTAAAATAAGGTCTCATTAATACACATCGACCAAAAGAAGTTTCCAGCATGACGGGAAAGAAAGCGGAGGTTTAGCTGCTTGGGCTAAAACGTTCACCTCATTCATATCGTCACTATATGTCGTTGTACTTGGATACAACTCTCGAGGAAGGGTTTAAATGCCTTGGCAAGCGGTGTAAATACCACAGCTGACTACACTTTAAGTCGGCGACCCTCGATTTTTTCATTCTCATGACCCAGCCCTTTTCACTTATTTTTTCTTTTTTTCTTTTTTTTCTTTTTAGTAGATATATAAATGAATGCACATAGAGTCATTAATCCTTGTGGCTGCAAATGAAGGTCACATGGTCAATATTCGGCGCGTCGTCAAGAGCAGCCCCCTGATGAATTGATCTTTATCAGTCTGACCTTGGGTGTTTTCAGTGCCGCTCTCAATATCTATATAACCCGTTAAAAATCCTCTTCTCGCTCTTTTTTTTTTTTCAATCTCTATTCTACATTATTAAAAAACAACTACCCATACTTTAAACATACACCCATGAAGGAACTACTAAAATACGACTACGATAGCCTGAAATCAATAGCTAAACAACATAGCGATGACGAAATAATTACCGACTTTTCTGACAAATGCTCGGGCAAACAGTGGCGCGAGCACTGTGCCTGCAAGCTGAGTAAAGCCTTTCTGGGGTTCAAATACAAGCGTCGCGCCATCATAACGCTGACGTCGATTCATCTGGGTAACATTGCGCTGACCGTTTTTTCGGGTGGAGCTTGTGCGCCGCTGGCAGCGGCGGCGTCCGCAATAGCGCAAGTCGGCGGTGACTCGTCGTCGGCAGCCGTGATTGAATCGTTTTTGGAGAATCTGTTGGAGGCTGGCGAGGAGTACGGCGAGGCGACAATTGAGTTGCTGGCCAGTTTGACTAATGAGTATGCTGCGAACTTCAACAAATCTGTTGACGAACTAGATGACGATGAACAGTATTCGTACGAAGACGTCAAACAACTTTTGCCATATCCCAACAGACTTTAATTGCTTATTGTAATAGCAAACACATTAATGACCTTTTATGATACTTATGTTTTATTTTTTAAATTGTATTAACTTGAATAAATGACCTTTTTTTTTTGAATAGCCCTTCTGTAAAAGCTAGTCATCTTGGCTAAAAATCAATTTTCTTAAAATCAATTCGAAGAGATTAGTATTCTAAGCAAAGGTATTAACGTGGGTAATGAGCTCAACAAAAATTCAACTGCGTTGTGACCTAAACTGCTGCTGTTTTTAAAGACAATCCCCAAACAGGGCTTAAGAGCCAGTTTAAACGTCATTTCGTGAATACCGTTGGATAGGCAGTAGCATTTGGGGGTTTGTTAACAAGCTTGAGCACTACAATGACAAAGTCTCAAAGTGGAAACACCCTAAAGAAAGTTTTTAATTTAAGATTTTTTTTCTTTTTTAACCATTGAAAATTCCATACTGGGTCATCTTTTCAGGATGCAATGGCGATTCTTTTTTTTGATTGAGACCCATTGCTAAGGGTTTCCCACTTCAAACCTTAACCGGGGGTTTTTAGTTTATTCACGGTAATGTTTATCGAGATTAGCATGGCTTTTGATACCGGTTCCTTCTCAAGAATCTGTGTTCATGGACTGGTTATCGTTTAATTGAGATTTTTCAAAGACCCCCAAACTAGTCATTGACGGTCCGTGTGGCGACTGGCTGTTTATTCACCATGGCAGGTGACAAACACGAGAACCCGGCACTACTAGAAAGTTGCATAGCCACACCAAACAAAATGCCCTAACCCTCGCACTAACTTGGAACGGCTTTTGCTGCGGCTTGTTCTTTGTGAGTTTATAAGCCCGACTAGAGAGCAACGCCTTTTTTTCAGACATTTTATGGAAGACCCAAAAAGGGTCTTTTGAGAATTTCTAATATTAACGTAAGAAAAAGCCTCCGTAGCCTTAATCCAGGGGCTTTTAGTCTCTGCTTTACATAGCTTTTTTAGAAACCCAATAGCTAAGCCCAGGGTAACAAAACATAGACAACAGGTTTAACAGCCATGTTAAAGCCAAAATTTAATCTCAATATTAACTTTTTTATAAATAGAAAATATTAGATAACAAAGGTTTGAATAATAAGGGAGCCTTTTCTTTTTGTGTTAAGACAGGATGCTGTCTTACGTGGTATAAGGGGAAGGGGGCGACGATATTTATGATTTCCACTTTATTGGTATCCTTAAAATTCATGATTAGACCCAATGATGAAAAAAAATATCTTTGAGTTCATCATCTGGGGAAAAAATATCCAGTTCATATTAAGAGACGGACTTGAAAAGCTGGCCGGAATAGTTTCAGATGACTATATATTGTGTAATGAGGGCTTTTTTAGTTGCTTTGCTGTTTATGGTTGTCATCATCACACTCTTGGTATATACTTTTTTTAGTGTGATATAATGCTGAGAAAAAAGCAAAAAAAACAGTGGGCTTGGATTTGGTCTTCAGAGTTATAATAATTTTTATCAAAGGAAGAAGACACTGTTATGATTTTATGGGGAAAGTAACCGACTCAAGTCTTATCGATTTGCAAAAACAATTTTTATTGAAGTTTACAATTTTTTTTCAAATTCATCAACGTGCGGCAGTTTCAAGAGCATCGATTTTGTTATAATCTCAATTGAGTAGCCGTGTTTATTAAATGGTATTTTAGAGTCAATATTGCGCTGGTATTGGTAAGGGAAAAAAGAAAAGGGAAACGAGGCGCAGAGAGTGCCGATTACAACACTTTAACGTACACTCCTTTTTTTTTTTGCATTGAGCCCAAGGCTGAGCAATGTTAGGATGCAGTATGGCACAAACTAGGGTTTGGCAATAAACAATGAAAGAAATAACATTTTATTTTGGAGTTAATGTTAACTTACGTATATTTGCGAATTGGCGGTGCCCATATATAGCTTCTTTGATCTTATTCAAAGTTTCAGAACTTGAGTATGGTGACAGGGTGCTATGCTCTGCTTTTATTAGCGACTCATTTAATCAATACCAGCCTTCCAGTGAACAGTGTCAATACTAAGCAAGAGCAATGAGGCTAGACATGTTCCATGATGAGAAGAAAAAAGAAAAAAGTTTGAATTGTTTTCTGATTGCAGGAACTTGTGAACTGGATGTATTAACCGTTTAACACAGTGAAGGCGGCCTGGTTTATCGCTTTTGAAAGTCATACCTTATCTTCGGGATGAGAGTTGAAATACGCAGAGCTTGGTTGTAGTCGAGAGTGCTTATTCTGACTCACAATAGAAAAGTGATCAATAAAGCAGATAACTTGGGGTAGATCAGTTAAGTGACAGTCGGTGGCCAAGTCATCTAGAGGTGAAGTGACAAACTTACTGTCGATTATAATGGACATGATGCAACTGAAATCGATAGTCGATCAAATGATAACTTGAGCAACGTAATGGAGGCTTTTCCAGGGAATCCGAAAGTCTCTAACAATATTTTAAGAGAATCTAAGAAAAAAAGATTTCGGGGTAACATTGATTCGGTTAAAGTCACTGAAAGTGTAAAGACAACCGTTAACGATGGGAATTAAAGCTTGGTAGGGCTCCGACGGATTTAACTTAACAGCTTGGTATATCGAAGAAACGTGTCGGAGGCTCATGGAGACTGAGCCTTGGAGCCTTGGTGGCAAATAGCAATAAGGGCACATGAGGCTGAAGACCAAAATGGGCAGAGTTATCACAGGTTAAGGCTTGGTAATAATCAGTCATGACTAGGAAATACCGGGGTTTTTTTAACTTTCCATCCTTTTTATTTGTGAATCGGCTGAGCCCATACAGTGTTTATTGATCTTACTCAAAAGCGCTAGAGACAAACAAACCATTTAGGCAATTGAAATTGGATACAAATCCTGGCTAGGAAAAGGGCTCAGTTCCAATAATGTAGGGGAAAACAAAAATAGGGATAATGTCACCGAGGAGAGAGAAAAATCATGTAAATGACTTTAAAAGGCTGGAATAACGTAATACAGGAGAGATATTCAGGGCCAAGGGGATAGAGGAGGAGCTGATAAAAAATTATATTTGCTTTGTTGTAGCGATCATCAAAGGTCTACGTTATCGTAGTAACGTAGACAAGGTTTTAGGAGAAGAAATCCATCATGTTCTATTCTTCACTGCCCCCCCCTCTCCCTAATTTTTAAAAAAAAGTATAAATACTTTGGAAATTCTCCTTTTCCATCCGAATATTTTTTACACATCTCTATTCTTTAAGATTCAATTCTCACAAATATACACTCAATTCTTACCCAACGTTAATATATCTACACAATGAAGTTCACCGTTATCCTGGCCTCTCTTGCAGCATCTACCGCCTTCGCTGCCACCAATACTACTGCAAACACATCTGCATCCTCTTCAGCCTCTGCTAGCGTGTCGACAGCATCCTCTGGCGCCTCGAACGAGCACCATGTCAACACTGCTCTGGCCGGGCTTGTCATTTTTGGCTCCATTGCCATGATGGTTTAAGCGTCTTAGCATAAACTGGTTAAAATTTTTTTTCTTCTTCTTCTTCTTGGTTTTTTTTTATTACTATAGTTTTGATATAATAATTTTAATGGGCTTTTTTTTTTAAATAAAAATGAAAATGATGTTGGATTTAACTTTTGTATATCCTTAGCAACTTTAATTGACAAAGAGCTACTTGGACTTGAAAACCTTATCTATTTTGCTTTCCGAAACTCTTTTTTCCATTACTGTTGAAAAGTTTCTTTTAAGTTGACACAAATCTCATGTAGTTTTTTTTTTTTTCACTTTCCCCATTTTCTTTTTATTATGATTTAAATGTCCTTGAATACATCAATGGGCTTTGACAGGTTCCTGGAAACACACACGCTCCCCTCAACTTTAAGCCAGAAATGGGCAAACGGCTATGAGGGAGACACAGTTAACTAGTTACCCTATTGCAAGAAGGAGGACGAAAAAAAAAAGTCAAACACGTGACTATGACACATTCATTAGTCATAATTACCAAACGTTCTATTTATAGTGGAACGGCGCTAACTGATTTCAGCGACTTTGCGGGCTGCGGCTGCTTTGCTTGAGCTACTTGGTTGCTTTGAGGCCATTTGTTTAGAATTCCATTTGGTCTGGTGTTGATGTTTGGCAAAGTTTCGCTTTTGGTCTGAAGGCTATCTGTTGACCAAGTCTTTTCAGAGTGTATTGTAATAACTTCAAAAAAAAAAAAAGGGTCTTATCTAACTTTTCCTACTTTAATGTTAAGATATAGAAATACTGAAAACCTCTACTTCTTTTCGCTTCCGCCATTTCTATAATACTCAGTGCCTACACGCTCTTTTTTTCACATTTCTCCTACCTCCTTCTTGATCAAAGTCAGCTACTTCAATGCTCGCTGTCTCCATCTGGAATTTCACGTGGTTAGCGCATCCAATCCTTTACCCCTTTCTTTGTGTCTCCTATTCGGGTATTCTTAGTACGTCCAAACAAAAAAGAAACCATAGTCGTCATTCTCTCGTGTTACATTTTGTCTATAAAATTTTTTTATCTTAAAAAGAAAAAATGAGTCTCATCCTTTCCCTTATATATCGTTCGGTTTAACATCTTTAAAAAACAAAAACAAATCATTTTTGCCAATACCAATTTACTTCCTTCATCTCCATTCGGCATCTCTATAATTCGTTAAACATATCCACCCCCTTTTAACTTACCAAACTTTTTGTTTTTCTCTCCATGATTTTGGGCGACGTAAAAGCTTTTGTTCGTGGCCACGTCGTCCAATGTTTGGGGGCCCGCCGCATGATGACGTTGCTCCTGGCTCTCGTCTTCATGTCCGGAGTCTTCATCACCTTCATTGCATTCTCCGATTCCATAGCCGACTTCACTCACAGCCAATTCTCAGGATTAAGGTCTTATGCTACCGCAGGCAAAACCCCCGACCAACCCACTCTCAACGAAGACGACTTTTCAAACGCTAAGATTTCCCTAGTCCCCCATACTGGCAAAAATGCAAACAGATTCATCTCCACAGATCCTTGGCGACCTGATTCGGTCTACAACAACGCAGAGTACCCAGGAACCGAACACAACCGACCCCTGGCCCCCAAACTCAACACTTACCGTAGCAAGGGTGAGTACATGCGCCAGACCCTGGTCGCCGACTATGCCCCGGGGACCGAGCGACTCTTCCTCATGATGAAGGAGGGCGCCACAGTACTTTGGGACCGTATCCCCGTGCACCTCCTCACCACCTTCACCCGCGTGCCCTACTTTGGTATCTATGCCGACGCCCCGGCCTCCATCGGCGGGTTCGAGGTCATCGATGTTCTGGCCAACGTCACCAGCAACACCCTCAAGAGCCACGATTTCCGACTATACCATAAGCTGCGCAAAATGCGTAACTCCCACGCCATCTTCGACCCCAAGAATGCCAAACTGGAGGGCGGCTGGGACCTCGACAAGTACAAAAACGTCCCCATGCTTGCGCATGCCCTCCGCATCGCTCCCCCCCATGTGGAGTGGTTCGCTTTCATGGACGGCGACAGTTATTTTTTCTTGGACAACTTGCTTGATTATTTAAAGACCCTGAACCCTAACGATAGGCTGTATCTGGGATCAGGGGCCATGTATAACGATGTTGTGTTTGCGCACGGCGGGTCCGGCGTGGTGTTGTCTCGTGCTGCTCTCCAAGCTACATTGGGGGCTCATCCCGAGTGGGAGTTTGAGCTGGAGGAGGAGACCCGCAACTCGTGTTGCGGCGATTACATTGTGGCCCGGCTACTCGAGAAGATCGACGTCCCTCTTTCCCGTGGCTACGGCTACCCGACTCCTGGGTGGAAGTTCCAGGGACAGCCGTACTGGAATCTGAACTCCAACAGTGAGACGTGGTGCCAGAAGGTTGTCAGTTTCCACCATCTTACATCAGTGGAGGTGGAGATTCTATGGGAGTATGAGCGGATGCTGGGGCCCAATGGTCGTAAGCACATCACTTACGGAGATATATACTTGGATTTTGTGGCGCCATACATCGAGGAGCGTATGGTTGGATGGAACAACTTTGCCCAGAAGTGGCAATTTAGCGAAGAGAAGGATAGAGAACAGCGAGAGAAGAAGAAGAAAGAAAAAGAAGAAAAGGAGAGGGAAGAGAAGGAAAAGGAAGAGAAGGAAAAGGAAGAAAAGGAGAAGAAGGAAAAGGAAGAGAAGGAAAAAGAGGCAAAAGATGCAAAAGAAAAGGAGGAAAATAAAGAAACCCCAGATGATTCATCAAAACTCAAACATCTTAACAAAAGAGACGATGAAGAAAAAGATGAAGACAAGGCATGGTACTCTGAAGCCAACTGCCGCAACATGTGCGAGAGTTACGACGACTGCTTAAGTTGGCGCTACCTCCCCGAGAAGAAGTTCTGTGGAATGGATGACGCCGTTCGTATGGGGCAGCCGGTCTTCGAAGACACCAAGTTTGTGTCCGTGGATGGGGAGGATGGTCGGGACAGCAAGGGGGCCATTTCCGGGTTTTTGATTGAGCGGATCCGGCGGATGCGGGCCGGGCAGGAGTGCGACACCATTTCGGGCATGTCGCCACAAGACGACGAAGCTTACCTGGAGCGTGTACAAAAGGGAGAAGAACAGGACCGATATGAAGGCTGGATCCGTCGGCTGGAAAATAACAAAAGGAACAGTTGAAGAAAAGGTGAAGTTTATTGTTAATTTTTAATCTTGGATCGAACAAAAAAAAAATGACTTGACATTTTTGATACATATAATGATGATACATAATACATAAAGCATTTACTAATATCACGAACATGAGTTAAAAAAACAAAATTGCAATCAGCTGGCAACTTTTTCTTGGAAGCAACAGTTCAGATAATGCTTGAATAAATGGGGATAGTATCTGTCAAACGCTGGGCCTAACGGAGGTTTTTTTTAGTGATGTTGCTGTGACCTCAACTTGAGGAAACCCTTTCCAATTCAATAGTGGCTGAGTCGGCTGTACTCGTAATTTTCCCTCCCTGTTCTTTCTCTCCTCTAGGTTGTATATATATCGTTTACTACTGTCCAATTATACTTCAATCGTGAAAAGCCTACGAAAGCCATTTTTTTTTGGGAATGAAAGGAAGTTTTGAAAATCACTTTTTTTGGGGGGGTCTACGAGTGCCAAGTGACGCGATAAGATGTGCATGTAAGTGGAGGCTGCCACAGCTGCTGCGACATTCGACACAGACACGAACTTTGGCCGGGCTGTTTCGGTTTTGGGAGAGACAACGTAATGTGCTGAGTCTCTTTTACAGCCACCAAAAAATATCGGGGCTACCGGCAAAAACATCTTTTTTTTTTACAAAATTTGAAGAAGAATTGATCAACCTATAAGGTTTTTTTTTTTTGGTTTGAGTAAATGACAACTTCATATCTAAGCCTACGAGACTCTTACCTGTGGATATGAAAAAATCTGGAGTGGCGTCGTCATTGCTAGTGTTGACAATCACGTGACACATGAGATTATCTAAAAGATAATTTTTTTTCCTATCCAGGTAAACCGCAAAACAACCACTTGTGCCAAACTTTAGTGTGAGCTACTAATTAGATTGCTGTGCTTCCCCTCCTTTTTCTATTTCATCAATCAGGTTTTTTTTGGCGATCTTGTCGTTTGTTTTAAGCATAATGTTCGGTTCTTGAAGCTACTGGGCTACGTCATCGGAAAGTTTACGCAAGTCGACACGCTCAAGAAAAAAAATTTAAAGTTCAGTCTTGGCTTTTTGAGTTTTTTATATTTGTTCCATGCTGTCGAAATTCCTCAATCCGGAAACCAGGTGCGGCTTTTCTAGTTACCAGTGTAAGGTTGGTCTTTTCTATGGAGGTAGAAAAAAAAACATTTAAAAAACGCTTTTTCACAAATCTTTATTTATAAATGTTATTTGTAGGCTAACTGTTCTCTAAGGTTGTAAATTTTATTTCTCTGATATTGAAAGTTTTTGCTTTTTTTTTTCTCGCGTGCGCACATTCCTATAAAGTATTTCTCAACTCTAGGCTTGCCATTGAAAAAAACAAAGAAACGTCCGTTTTGTTCCCTTTTTTTTTACAAAAACCCTTAATAAAGCCAAATTATTGTATTTCCACTATTCCTAAAGCCCAATCAGTTTAAAATATTAATCTTTTTTTTTCCCTCGCATCTGATAAAATTTACCTACGTAGGCCTCTTTGAAAAAAATGACGTGGAAACAATTAGTGACTTTGTGGTGTTGTACTCCTTTTAAAAAAACATTGACGCAGCCATCCCATGTAGAAATTTATTTTTAAACATTTAAATATCGCAACCTATCCTGATATTTTTTTAAATCTTTTTTCTCTTTCTTTTCATTTATTTTCATCCTCCCGTATATCATACTCATATCACTTCTTTTATATAAAACCATGGCGTTCTTAAAAACAATCCTGTGGCACTGCTACCGGTTATTTCGATTAAAAACTATCCTCGCCCTGTTCCTGTTCAACTTTTTCATATATCTCCTTTGGCCCCTGGGCTCTCAGCACACAAGCCTTCTCGGATCGTCTTTCGGCCCTTCCGTTCCTTACACTTTCGATCTTCCCGCGTCCCTCAATTATTTCAAGACTCTTGGTCCGGCATACTCCTTCCAGTGGGGCGACTGGGTCGATCTTTCCCCCCTCTACAAGGGACAGAAATCAAAAATGAGTCGATTCGGCCGCTTCACTAGAAAACCCGTCGAATTGTCTCCAATCTGCGACTACGAAAAATACTTTAGCATCATCAAAAAACGCCCAACATATGGCTCCCGCGTCACAGGCTACTTCGTCAACTGTAATGGAGACAACTACCTCCAGTTCCATTCCCCTAAGCCCGCTAGAATCATCTTACTCGACCCAAGCCTCTCTCCCCAAATCAAACACAACCAACTCCCGGAACTTCAGCAGGTCGACGAAGATACTAACTACGTGACTCCAGCAGTCATCGATGACGAGTCTCTATATGGTGCCGAGGAATCCGTCTCGAAACGCTACGGTCCTGAAAGCAACAGCTCCAGCCCAAGGGTAACTCTGGATCAAACCGACGCTTACCATTTCCTGCCCATTCCAGAAAATAGGTACGAGCTCGACCCCAAAGTAAACCTGGCGGCCATTGTCAACATACTTGAAGAAAATGAAGATGAAGTGAAGAGCTCAGGCTTTTTGGCTCGTCTCTTTAAGTTTCACCCTTCCTCCACCCTTTCACAGCTCCGCCAGTCTCTTCCATGGCTTCCCAACCCTCGCATCGCCAATCTTTACCACATGTCCCAGCCAGAGTTGGTTTACCGCGTCCAGAAATCAATCGATGAGGATACCATCCTACAACCATTCCATCAAGAACTGACCGCTCCACAAACAGCAATCGAGGAGCGCATGTTCATCACCCAGGAAATGGCCGAACCTTATCTAGATTTCATGCCAGCCAACTGGCAGCTGCCAAACTACAAATCGTTAACCATCCAAGGTGTCGCAGGCACAAACTCGCAAGTCCCTAAACTCGAAGACCTATACCATGCCCGTCTTGTCAAACAGGAGTACAATGAAGCGAAAAACGCAGAAAAGTATTTCCACGAGTACGGCAAAACTAAAGACGCCTTCCACTCTGACTTTCGGTTCTACCACCAATCGCCCACTGAACCAACCAAACAAAAGAACATGCACCATCTGTTCCGTGCATGGTCTAAGTTTGCTCAGCAGGAGGGTATTGTTTCTTGGGTTGCCCACGGTACTCTCATCAGCTGGTACTGGAATGGCATCAACATGCCTTGGGATACCGATATGGACATCCAAATGACTGTTGCCGAGCTAGATCGCGTGGCTAGAAAGTACAACAACACCCTTATCATTGATGAAGAAACAATCAACTCGGATAAGCGTGTGGATCAAGACCACAACCAAGTCCCTAGTGGCCGCGGTGTCTATCTTTTGGACGTCTCGCCCCACTACATTGACCGCACTAAGGGTAACAAGGAAAATGTCATTGATGCACGGTTCATTGATACAACAACTGGGCTCTTTATTGACATTACTGGCATTGCCCAAAACCATAACGACACCTCTCTTTACGGATGCAAGAATGAACACTTTTACAAAAAGGAAGAGCTCTACCCCCTCCGCCTGACCCTCTTTGAAGGTGCTCCCATCTACGTCCCAAACCAATACCAAAAGATTCTTGATGACGAGTATGACCGCTGGAAACTCCCCATTTTCTATACCTCTATCTATGACCGAGAAATCAACCTGTGGGTAAATAAGCTCATGTGTCGCGTGCGCCGCGATCACTTAAAAGACCTCGAGGATATGTATCAAAGCACCACACGCACAAAGTTTCTTGAAAATATCGTCATGTCACCGGTAGATACACCGTATGATGGCCACGAAAATGTGTACTGTGAGCGCGAACACATCTACGACATGTTTAAGTCGGTCAGTCACATCACCACGCTACACCAGCGCGAAATGGCCTTCTTGGATCAAGTCCTTGAAATGGACTCACATTTGGCTGCCGACGTAGAGAGCAACCGGAAAAAACCCAAACGGGATATTTTATCATTAACACAGGAGGAAAAGAGCCAGTTGGCCCAACTCATCACCATGCAACCCCCTGGCTTTCAGCACATTTAAACACAGGAGGGCTATAGAGCTTATGAACTTTAAGGAGTGATTTTTTTATGAACTTATGACTTTTTTTTTACGATATATATATAGACTTTATGAAATAAATTTACATGAGAAAGAATGAAAAAAAATTTTTTGAGTGAACGGTAGAAAGTTTATTTTGAAGATTTGTTGATTGGCTGAGGTCAAACTGGTTAGTTTAGCGGTTGTAACGGAAGTGGCGATGCTTTTGATTATACAAGCCGTCTATTAGAAAGCCGAAAGACTAAATAATTACATAAGAAATTAATCAGCTCCAATTAAATTGTTACAATATTTATTACACTAAAATTTTAATATGTGACAACACTATGTTACAACAAGATGTTACAAAAATCAGGTTATTACGTAAAATTTTTTTTTTTTTGGAAGAAAAAAAATTAATTTTGGGCCTTCGGATCTGAAAAAAAAAAAAATTAAACTCGTTCTAACTCCCTATCCTACATCCAAATATATACACAAAAATGGCAAGAAAAGCTGTCAAAGCCAAAACGACACCCAAAAAGGAGGCCGCTGCAGCTAAAGACACTTTCAAGTCTGAAAGAGTGACTAGATCCATGAAATCTAGCCAGGCTAAGCGTAAGGCAGACGACGTGGAAGAAGAGGAAGAAGATGAAGAACACCATGCTCTGGGAAGAACAAGCACTCGCGACACAGACGAACTGAGCATTCCTAGTCTTGTTTTCGATGAGGACGACAGTGAGGACGACGAGGAAGAGTCTGCCAAAGACGCTCCTCCTCTCGACGACTCCGACGATAATTCCGACGCAGAGCTTGAGAAACTAATTCGCGAGGAAGAAGGCGACATTGAAGACTCGGACGAGGAAGTCTCGGACCTGGACGCCCTCTCAGATGACGACCAAGAACAGGACTACACACCCGACCCGCGCAGACTTAAGGCCATGGGCATTGAGGTGCGTGATCCTGAGGCCAACGGCAAGTACTCCCGGTTCAAGGACCGCGACAATGTGACATGGACGACCGGCGCCGACCACAAGCCGCGACCGCTGCTCCCGGAAATCGTGCCTGTTTACGATTCCGACGACACCGACAATGAAGACGTTAATACGATTGGCAATGTGCCTCTCTCGGCATACGATACCATGCCCCATATTGGCTACGACATTGACGGCAAGCGCATCATGCGTCCCGCCAACAAAAGCGCCATCGACTCGCTGCTCGAGTCTATCGACCTCCCTGCAGGCTGGACCGGCTTGCTTGACAAGGATACTGGTGGCTCGCTCAATCTTACCAAGGAAGAGCTCGAGATTATCAAGCGTGTCCAACGAGGCGAGAATCCTGACGACTCGGTTAACCCTTACGAGGACTATGTCGACTGGTTTACCCACGAAAAGACAATCACCACTCTCGAGGCTCGACCTGAACCCAAGCGCCGCTTTGTGCCATCCAAGCACGAAGCCAAGCGTGTCATGAAGCTTGTTCGTGCCATTCGCGAGGGCAAGCTTGTTCTCAAGACCCCTCCCAAGTTAGGCGAAGAACCCAACGAGGAGGAGGATTTCCAGGCCTACGACATTTGGGCTGAAAATGAAAACGAGCAGGTGCGTGTTCGTGAGGACCATCTGCCCGCCCCGAAACTCCCTCCCCCTACACATGATGAATCCTACAATCCCCCGCAAGAATACCTTCCTGACGACGAAGAGCGCGCTGAGTGGGAGCGCACGGCTCCTGAAGACCGTGAACGCAACTTCTTGCCCAAGAAGTACGACTCTCTTCGCAAGGTTGCAGGCTACGGCAATGCTGTGCGTGAGCGTTACGAGCGTAACCTTGATCTGTATTTGGCTCCTCGTGCTCGCAGACCCAAGGTCGACATGGACCCTGAGTCTCTTATTCCTGAGCTGCCATCTCCCAAGGACCTCAGACCTTTCCCCATCAAATGCTCCATCATTTATGCCGGCCACAAGGGCCGTGTGCGTGCAGTCAGCATCGATCCTACTGGCCAGTACTTGGCAACTGGTGGTGATGATGGCACGGTGCGCATCTGGGAAGTCATGACGGGCCGTGAGTTGTGGCGCGTGAATGTCGTCAAGAGCGACAGCCACGACGATGAAGAGGAAGACAATGAGGAAGAGAGCAGTGACGAGGAAAAGGATCGCAGCCAAGACGACCATGTGGACGCCGTCCAGTGGAACCCTAACGCGGAAAGTGGCATTTTGGCCGTGGCTGCAGGTGAAAGCATATACCTGTTGGTGCCGCCATTGTTTGACATTGAAAAGGAAAACAAGGGCCGCGAACTGATTGAGGCCGGTTGGGGCTACGCAACTGGTGGCCATTTGCGCAAGACTAAGGAGGACAAGTTCAATGCTGAAGAGGATGATGCCGACGACGATGAGGAGGCAGAGTATGTTAAGAAGAAGGAGGTTACCAAGTGGTCCAAGGCCGGCGCCAAGCTGGCTGATAATGGTGTTGGAGCCATTGTGCGATGCAAAAAACCAGTCAAGAAGCTGTCCTGGCACCGCCGCGGCGACTACTTTGTGACGGTGTCGCCCAAAGCCCAGAACCTGGCGGTTCTTGTACACCAGCTGTCAAAGCACAGCTCGCAGTCGCCGTTCAAGCGGTCCAAGGGCATTGTGCAGGACGCCATGTTCCACCCGACCAAGCCGCAGCTGTTTGTGGCGACTCAACGTTACATCCGTGTGTACGACCTGCAGGCGCAGGTTCTGACCAAGAAGCTTCTTCCTGGCGTGACTTGGTTAAGCTCGATTGACGTGCACCCTCTTGGAGACAATATCATTACCTCGTCGTATGACAAACGCGTGACGTGGCATGACCTCGACTTGTCAGCCCGGCCCTACAAGACGCTGCGCTACCACGACAAGGCCATTCGCCAGGTTGCGTTCCACAAGGGCGGTCTGCCGCTCTTTTGTTCAGCCTCCGATGACGGCACCATCAACGTGTACCACGGAACCGTTTACGATGATCTTATGAAGAACCCCTTGCTTGTGCCCTTGAAGATCTTAAAGGGCCACGATGTGAAGAGCTCCTTGGGTGTTTTGTCTGTTGTCTGGCATCCTAAGGAGGCTTGGCTTTTTAGTGTTGGTGCTGATGGAACGGCCAGATTGTGGACCACCTAAATAGATGGGAAATAAGTGGGAGATACAGCAAAGAAGGGGGAAAAGATATAACTAAACGAATCTAAGAAATTAAGAAAAAAAATTATACAATATATATATAATGATAGATTTTCCAAAAAAATAAAAAATCTTGTATATTTTTTTAATTTTTGTGAGTTGGTAAATGGTAGAAGAGTCGCATGATTAAAAGTCACGGTGTCCCAAAACTCGCCAGCTCTCTACAGGTCCTTCACATAGTACTAGCGATAACCGCGTGCCACGGAACCCAATTCTGCGTTCAATAAACTCTTCTCCAAACAAGTCCGAAAGACGGGATTTGACTGTCTGCTGCAGGGCCTCGTCAATTGGGTAACGGCTAGAGTACACGAGAGACACGTGCGGGTCGAACTCGGCCTTGAGCCACTCTGCTGCTTCTTGAGCGGCCTGCTTAGCAGCCTCGTGGTATTCGGGAGACGATGGCAGTATCCGCGGGGCCAGGTCCTCAGGCTTGGGTTGTTGTAATGATGGTTGCAGCTGGGCTGGAGGAATGGAAGATATCGACTTTTTGGACGAGCTAGTACTGTGCCTGCTGCGCGACGAGTCTGGGGTCGGTGGCGGCTGTTGCTGTGGAATATTAGTATTAGAGGATTCTGATTCAGAAGAGATTGGTTCAGAAGCCGCGTCTGGTTTCTCTTGTTCCGGAACCGGGACGCCGTCTTTTTGTTCCGTGGTTGGCGAGGTGACGGCGGATGTAGTAGTAGACGATGAGCGCTTGCGTTTGTTTCGAAGCAGCTGAGGCAGAATGACAAATTCTTCACGGCAGATCTGGGCGAGCGAGAGGAGTTTGGGGGAGCGTTCTGCGCGAATGAAGACCTTTTTTGTGTATTTTGACCCGTACGCGACGGCCGCAAACAGCACGTCGATCGAGTCCACGGCCGACGCGGCGGCCTTGGCGCCATTGAGGACCGCGTCTATCTGGGTGCGCGAGTTGGGGTCGATGTCGATCTGAGACGTGACGGTCAGATGCGGCCGGAACCGTGGTGCATCGTCGAACAGGGGCCGCAGCGACGAGATGGTATTCTGGAGTGATGTGTTAATCACGGAAGAGGGGTTAGGCTCGAGCCACAGTGAGATGCCTATATTGGATGGGATGGCCATATGGTTAGACGATAAGGGCGAAGATACTAAGGAAGGTTATAACAGAGAGAGAAAGAGTGAAAGGAAGGAAATAGGAAAGACCGGTATCGTTGAGATGACAGTTTGAGGGTGGGGACGATGACAGACAGAAATGCCTGCTAACAAGAAAAAAAAAATTTTTAAGGTCCGGTACCGGAAGGGTATTGGAAAATCGCTCGCCAAAAAGGCCGACCATCAAACGTCAGTGGACCTCCTCATGTAAAAAAAGAGGCCAATGACCCGACTCAAAAAAGGATGGGACGGGAAGACAATTATTATCCGAGAATTAAAAAAAACCAAATTGGATCTAACTAGACTTTGGTATCAAAGCAAACAGTTTTTTTAATCTACATACCCATAGTGTGTGTTTGTGGAACAGTGGTGATGGTGGTGGTGGTGGAGAGGCTAAAGGAAGGATGCTTTTTTTCTTTTTAAAAGAAAAAAAAAAAAGCCTCCCCGGAATGTGAAGAGAAAAATCTGACAAATTTTTTTTACTATAAAAATCCTCACGGTCACCCATTTTAACCTGGAACCCCCGAAACAACCTCCAACGGGTTCCTTAACCAGACGTTCCGTCCTGTTCCATGGCGTATCATAATTACGGCTGGACCATCGGTACTAAGTCAACCATCTAATTAAATGGTTTCTTTGCTTAAACGTTCCCCAGATTCCCCAGTAATCATGTACTTCTCCATCTTTGCCTCCTCCCTCCATCATCTCCCCCATGATGGCCGTATGAATCCTGCAAGATTCCAAAAAGCCTTACTTCCCTTTCATATTTAAACTTTGTAGCATTATCTTTGCCTCGTCAAAGTCTTAGGACTCTTGGGCCTGTGACCGGCAAGAAACAAAAAAAAATCGATTCAGTCTTGGCCCGGAATCCTCCTTCCCTCTTTCTCTCAAGTTCCGGTCAAACTCATGCTGTGTCTCAGATGTGAGCTTAAACTACAATTTAGTTTTGTTTAAAGTGCATTTTAGCTACTCTTTATAAATATTTATATACCAAACCCCTTTATAAAGCTTATAGATTTGTTTCTCGTCGAATTTTGGTTAATTTTACAGCTTTCAAATAATAGGCCGTATTTTAAAAGTTAGGGGTTCCAATTTCAAGCGACTTTTTTTAAAGCGCCAAATCCACAAAGAGGGTTCAGCTTCTTAAGCCCGTTTCTTGTCGTCATCATCATCGTCATCATGGTGACCCTTCTTCTTGCCGTGATGAGGATCCAACTTCTTGAAGAAATCCGCAACATCGTCCAAAAAGTCTTTCTTGGGGTTGGCGTTTCTGGCTGCAAAGCGTCTCTTGTCATCATCGTCATCATCATGGTGACCCTTCTTCTTGCCGTGATGAGGATCCAACTTCTTGAAGAAATCTGCAACATCGTCCAAAAAGTCTTTCTTGGGATTAGCATTTCTGGCAGCTAAGCGTCTTTTGTCATCATCATCATCATCATCGTCGTCGTCGTCATCATCATCGTCATCATCATCCTCTTTCTTGTCGTGATGAGGATCCAACTTTTTGAAGAAATCAGCCACGTCATCTAAAAAGTCCTTTCCATCAGGCTCGGGAGCTCGGACAACTAGATTGTTCTTGACGTCATTCAGAATCTTATCCAAGCCCTGCTCGGGATCCAGATTCTTGAGTTTATCAGACACCTCTTCAAAAATGTCTTGACCTGGGATGGCATTGCGAGCTGAAAGGGTTCCATCAAGTGCGACAACAGGATACGCATTAACCGACAGAACAAGTGCAGAAAATGCAGTCAAAATGAGTTTGGAGCTAACCATTGTGTGATTTTTTTATTGAAATTTAACTTTTCAAAAAGAGTGAAAAAAAGTTGGAATATGTAAGCTTGTTTTGTTGTTTGATTTGGTTTTTATTTTTTTTTGGAGACCTTCAAACTGAACGAGTGAATAGGTTGCTAGAATATAAAAAAATAAATTCGGGTTATTTACTCTTCTATTTATACTTATTCAACTTTAGAAAAAAACATCGTGATCACAAGCGGGACTAAATTACCGTACTCCTTTTGTTCTTTAATCCTAAAAAGTCGCTCAAAAAAAGGACAAATTGAGTTATGGTCACCTTTTGATTTTTGGAGGCTTAAACGTACAAATTTTCAATTCTGAAAATAGAAACAAAAGCTCGTCCCTTGAATCTTTTAAACATCCAGGTGTGCTCAAGGTATTGATTCATATAGGGCTTTGTCTAAAAGTTTAACTAGTTTTATTGATGTAAGGTCATCGTTGACTAGTTCGGGGTTTCCTTTAATAATTAGACCATTTTAATTTATTGGCAATACTAATTGGGTAATAAAATGAGAAATGCTTTACGATTGACAAAATTCTTAATATCTAAAAAAAACTTATTTTTTGCTTTTCTTGAACAAATATATAATTTTAAAATAAGAAAATTATCATATTATTTCATTAATCTTGATTGCCTAAAAAAAAAAATTCAAGTTTTCCCAAACTATTCAACAAGACGTCAAGAATCGTAAGATTTATTTGCAACCATTTTATCATATGCCCTTTTATATTTTCATCACCTATCAAGTAGTGGGCACATTTATATATAACATAATGACCCAATTGGATCTGACTGTTTTTTTTCATTTATTTTAATATTTAGGGGAAAAAATGATTTTTAATGAATCAAATCTACTAGGGGAAATTATCTCGTTTGAATAAATGAATTTATGCCGTTGCTTATTTTGGCTGGTTTATGGTAATTGAAACCCCCTTTTCTTGAAAGGACATGAATCAAAAAAAACTCCAAATTCAATTGATTAGCTATCGGATTCCAAAATATATTGATATATATCAAATATATTTGAAATCAAAAATAATATAAATATGAGTCTTTTTTCTTTCTTAAGTCCTCTTTTTTCCTTCTTCTTTTCTTCATCACAATCTCAATTCTCTACAAGCTTCTCTTTTACTTTCCAACTACTTTTTCATTCCTTTCTTTTATTTTACTATAATCACAATGGTTAACTCAAAAATTATTTTCACTGCTTTCTCCGCACTTGTCTTGTCGGCTAGCGCATATCCTACGGTCGGACTTGATGGCACTCTTTCTGCTCGTCATGCCATCCCTGACAACAAAGACCTTCTTAAAAGTGTGTCTGATACACTTAAAAAACTTGATCCCGATCACGACTTTGACTTGGAAAAGATTGTGAACGACGTCAAGAGTCACTTGGCAGTACGAAGTGCCATTCCTGATAACAAGGATCTTTTAAAGAGCGTGTCGGACACTCTTAAGAAACTTGATCCCGATCACGACTTTGACTTGGAAAAAATTGTCAATGACGTCAAGAGTCACTTGGCAGCAAGAAGCGCTATTCCCGATAACAAAGACCTTCTTAAAAGTGTGTCCGATACACTTAAAAAACTTGATCCCGATCACGACTTTGACTTGGAAAAGATTGTGAATGACGTCAAGAGTCACTTGGCAGTACGAAGTGCCATTCCTGATAACAAGGATCTTTTAAAGAGCGTGTCGGACACTCTTAAAAAGCTAGATCCTGATCACGACTTTGACTTGGAAAAGATTGTCAACGATGTCAAGAACCACCTTTTGATTTAGCCCTAACATTTAACATTTAAGTTAGTTTTAGTTTTTCACTTCTGAATTTGAAAACCCCAAAGTCGTTTAAAAACAATTAAGCCGTGCATTATGTGAAGAATTACGTAATTTTATTAATCAACAGGACACAGAGATAGTGGTATCGCCAATTAAAAGACTCCCCCTAACACTTGGACAAGCGTAACCTTTCCATATATTTGTTTTAAACATACTAATTCCCCCATTTTGTTTCTTCCTTTTCTCGTAACGTTCCTTATCATAACTAATCATTACTAACTAAACCCATTTTATCATGGACAATTTATTAAACACCCAAGACTTGAACCAACAAACCCCTTCGTCTTCCGGATCAGAAACCTCCCAGCATGTTGTATCTTCTCTCAAATTCGCCACCTTTAGATCTTTTGTCGACTCAGCCTTTTTCCACGAGCTGTCAGCTCACAAACTTGACCACATAAAACTAGACGAAACTCCCATCCCAGTGCTCGGGAGTTATTCAGAAGCTCCTTCTACAGCCGTGTCGTACGCCAGTTTTTCTGTAACAAGGACTTCTCTAAAGGCCACAGATTATACACCACTGACATACACTGCTCCCCCAGCAGTGGGAGCACCCGGCAGATTGCTCGATCTTAATACAATAGAGTCATTTAAGTCATATGATCGAGCCGGGCTATTGCGCACACGAATGCAAGAGATTGCATCAGCAGTACTATCTGGAGGTGCTCTCCAAGATCCCTCTCTACTGTGCACATTTCAAATTCTTATGTTTTCCGACCTGAAAAAATATAACTTTTATTACTGGTTTGCATTTCCAGCACCGCTTATTGATTGGCGTGCGGAGAAAGTAGAGACTAGTTTTAAAGTCACTAATGAAGTTATGGCAGCAATCGAGGGCTGGCGAAGTGAAGTGGACCCCAGACAATGGGGTTTTTTTTTGCTCAAGAAGGATCTCAGCTCAGAAAATGAAGGCGGCTGGAAGGTAGGCCAACTTAATGAATACAGCTCTTTTTTAAGGTTAGAAGCTGAAGAGGTATATTTAGCATTTGTTGACCCTTCTCCCCACGAGCTTGTTGCCGGATGGCCATTAAGAAACTTGCTATTGTTAGCATTCCACTACAATCTGTTTAAGAAATTCCCCAACCTCAAAGTACTGGCTTATCGTGGTCGACCTGGTGCCAATAAACCACAAAGCTTTGTGCTAAGTGGGTTGGAGTCTCCTCTGGACGACAAGGATTTAACAGCCTATCTCGAAGCAGTACCCAAAGCCACCGGTTGGGAACGGCTACCAACTACCAACAAGCTTGCACCGAAATACACAAACCTCGGTGCACTTATTGATCCGGTCCAACTGGCCGACCAAGCTGTTGATTTAAATCTCAAACTCATGAAATGGCGAGTAGCACCAGACCTAAACCTTGATATCGTAAAAAATACTCGATGCTTGTTGCTTGGTGCTGGTACACTTGGATCATATATTGCACGTGGGCTACTTGGATGGGGTGTTCGCAAAATTACTTTAGTGGACAGTGGTCGCGTGTCATACTCCAATCCAGTGCGACAGCCGCTTTATACTTTTAAGGACTGCGCAGATGGTGGCAAACCCAAGGCAGAGTGTGCAGCAGCAGCATTACGCGAAATTTATCCCTCTGTCGACGCTTCCGGAATTCAGCTGGAAATACCGATGGCCGGGCATGCCGTTCATGACGAACCGTCACAGAAAAAAGACTATGAGAAACTTGAAGAGCTCATTAAATCCCATGATGTTGTGTTTCTTTTAATGGACTCGCGCGAGAGCCGATGGCTGCCAACGGTCATGTGCGCAGCACAGTCCAAGTTAGTCATTAATGCGGCATTGGGATTTGACAGCTATGTGGTAATGCGACATGGTATTGTTGCAGAGGGAGCTCCAACACCCAACCTTGGTTGTTATTTCTGCAACGATGTCGTAGCTCCCCTTGACTCGTTATCAAACCGCACGCTAGATCAAATGTGCACTGTGACTCGACCAGGAGTGGCTATGCTAGCAAGTGCGAATGCAGTAGAGTTGTTGGTATCGGTACTGCAACATCCCAGCAAAGGACTGGTGCCTTCTACAGAGTATTCGGGACAAGATACCCAACCTTCAGAGACCCCATCAGCCAATGGAGCATTTGGAAACAGAATCCCTCATCAGATTCGCGGGTTTTTGGGATCCTTTGATAGTTTGAAAGTGACGGGTGCTGCATATCCATCATGTTCTGCTTGTTCTGCCCCAGTAAGAGAGGAGTGGGCAACACGAGGATGGGAGTTTGTAAAAGACGCTCTCAACAACCCTAAGTACGTTGAGGAGTTGAGTGGGCTTGCAGAAGTACAGCGCAAGACCGAAGAACTTAACCTTGGAGACGAAGATGATGGAGATGATTGGGCTTTGTCGGATTAGAATGTAAAAAACAATTAAATTATATATATATAACTAGATATTTCTATGTATATGTATAAATGGTTATAAATGGCCATGTAAAAACCTTATTACTTTTATATGCGATTACATATTAATGATACAAAACAAAATAAGCCATGAGAACATCACAGTCTATTCTTGGTCCTTTTCCCCCTCAGTTCCTTTTTTTCCTATGAACCTTTATCTTTAATTATTTTCTTCCTTCTTAACTTCAGTATCCGAGTTTCTGAAAAACTTCTTAAGATCAATTCTGTTGCTGACGTGATGTTCAGAAGGAACTTGAGTACGTTTGTTCCAAAGATCAACAAATGAACTTTCGCACTTGCCCTTGGTATTGCATCCAGCAAGATGGACAATAAAGTCACCAGGCTTATAAGACCAGACCCATTGGGGATCGTCAAAATAAGAGTTAAGCAGGCGCTGGGGGACCAGGCCAAAGTGCTGTTGGAACCGTTCATGGTTGAGGAAAATGTGGATAAGAGCATCTTGTTCACGACGAATATACTCTTGTTTTTCAAAAAGCTTATCTTCCCACATTTCAAGCAAAAAGTCGGTGAAAGCAGAGCGGCGGATAAAGAAAGAACCAGCATTAAGACCGAAAAAGTCCTGCGAAATAACAACGTCGATATTATCGAAATCAACCTCGCCTTTCTCCATGTATGCACCATTATAAAAGTTGGCTTCAGGGTTTCGGAGGGGTCGAGAGTACGTAAGGCGCTCCTTAAGAGCGCGCTTATGCAAAATGTGCTTGGTAATATCAATCTCGGCGTTCATAATGATGGCATCTGTGTCTAGCCACCAGACCCACTCTGCTTCAGGGAAAGTCTCAAAAGCCTCTCGAATGGCGCCCATCTTGGACCAGACAGGATGCCAGCCGGGCTTAACATGGCGCGTAAGATTAACAAACAGCTCATGATAGCCATGGTAAGCGCAGTACTCCTTTCGGTTTTCACGAGCAGCCTCAAGTACACCTCCGATTTCAGAGTTACCGTTGCCATCTGAAGCCGTTAGGACAACAATATTTTTGGAGGCAGGGTGTAAAGTTCCTTCATCAAAATCTTCAGGCAAAAAGGCAACAGGTGATTCGAAATTCTTGAGCTCTTCATGCTCCATTCCAAGGAAACGACCTTGAAGCTTGCTGGATTCTTTTTTTTGCTTCTTCTCTGAAAGCTGGGAGTGCATCTTCATGTATTCCAGATAGCGCTTGTGACGATCGGCAACACGCTCCTTGAGAGTTAGCTTTTCGGTATCTGGATTAGATTTGGCAAGGTACTTGTCATAAAGAGGGGGCGAGTTATCGTCCTTGTCGTCTTCTTCAGACTTTTCTCCTTCCTTAGTTTCCTTTTTTTCTTCTTTGTTTTCCTTCTTCTCTTCCTTTTTCTCTTCAGGTTCCTTTTTGGGCTCTTCCTTGGTGGCTTCCTTTTCGGCACCTTCCTTGGATTCCCCTTCAGAGTTGCTACCCTCTTCACCCTCTGTATTTTTGGGGTTCGTATTAGCCTGTTCTTCAGCCTCCTTGGCCTTATCTTGCAGTTCCTTTTCATTCTGTTGTTCTTGCTGCTCAGCAAGTTGCTGCTCTTCACCATTGTTTTCGTTAGAAGAATCGGCATCTTCAGGTTTCTTTTTCCGGAAATCTGGCTTTCCCTTGGGGAAAGGATCAGGAACCTGGAATGGAGTTTGGATTCGCTGCTCATCAGCACTAATTTCATAATGATCTGACGAGTAGGTATTGCTCATATTGTACACTAAGTACAACATGGCAAACCCAATGAAGGAATAAAAGAGGAAAGCACGCCGCTTGATCATTAGAGCTTATCTAGAAATAAATGTGATATTTGGTTGTTGTAATTTTGTTTACAAAAAAAAAAAATAAGGAAGAGAAAGAAAAGTAAAAGGAAAGAAAATAAAGTACTTTAAAAAAAATACAAAGTCGGAACCACCAAGAATTTAGTTTAAAAAATAAAAGATATGAAAGGGGGTGTTTTTTTAAAAAAAAAAAAGATATGCAGCGTTTGTGGCACTGTTCACTCAACAAAATATGGACCCTTTTCATACGGTATTAAGACTACGAAATAGAGGAGCATATATAATAAAATGAAAAATTATAGGACCTGAAAGAGAAAATGCCTGAAGGACCTTCTAAAAAACAGATCCGGATCATTCAGAAGTAGCTCTTTGAGATCCGTTAAAGGCTCGGCGTAACGCTTCCATAAAATGTCAACTTTTTGACCGGTGGACTCTCGCCAGGGGGGATTTTTTTTATTACCACGAAAGACATTATCAAGTCACGTGAATTGAGCCGCATTTGTTTATTTTCAATGTGGTTTAAGTCACGTTTTTTAGCTGCGTGCCAAAATAGAATATGCCACGTGGTTATTCCCTACATCTTTAAAATGGATCTGGCATCACCAACGAGGGATTTGGCAAGCTTTTAAACATTTTTAATATTAAAAAACGCCCACTCTTATTTTCATTAAGCTCGTTAGTAATCTTTTTAAAATAATGTACATATTATGAAATCCTATAAATATATATAAAATCCTAAAGTATTGATAATGGAAACAGATAAATAATAATAATAATAATAATAATAATAATAATAATAATAATAATAATAATAATAATAATAATAATAATAATAATATAATAATAATAATAATAATAATAATAATAATAATAATAATAATAATAATAATAATAATATAATAATAATAATAATAATAATAATAATAATAATAATAATAATAATAATATAATAATAATAATAATAATATAATAATAATAATAATAATAATAATAATAATAATAATAATAATAATAATAATAATAATAATAATAATAATAATAATAATAATAATAATAATAATAATAATAATAATAATAATAATAATAATAATAATAATAATAATAATAATAATAAATAATAAATAATAAATATGAACATAATAAAATACATGGAAGCAATGCTTCGCTAGAAAAAAAAACCCCCCAATCACATCATAATATAGAAAATAAAAAGTGTGATAAATATAGTAATGTCAATTTTTGGTGAGATTGACAATCCAGAATTGACCTGTTCAATCGTACTATTGCCACTTGCCTCTGGTACACCAGTGGATTGGACAGAGACCTGCGGTATAATAGTGGGATTTGCTTCAGGAGACGTGTTTATAGATAAAGTGCTCACTGACTGAGAAGGCAAAATGTTACTAGTTAGTATCGATGATTCCTCAGTTGCTGAAGATACTGTGGGCAAAGAAGTTAATTTGGAAGTTTTGGTAGACTCCTCTGTAGCACTTTCAGTAGTTGTAAATGTTAGTTGAAGCACTGAGTTGTAACTGTTAAGAGATGAAGAAGATGAACCCAAAGATTTGGTATTAGCGCTTTCTGAAGCCTCGCCAAACTGAGATTCCCATTTAACACTAGGTGTATAAGTAGAAGTTGCGACTACCGATACAGTAGCCAGAGATGAAACATAAGCTGATGAAGAAACGTGCGAAGATGACAACACTGGTGATGATTCTAAAAGTGATACTGTTGAAGAAGACTCTTCAGATGTTGTAGCCTTGCTGGTTTGTTCGACAGATTTGTAACTTGCTGAGTTTATACTTGAACTAACCGACTCAAGCGTAGTTTGTTCAGTAGATATAAGACTTGTAGCTGTTGATTCAAATGTGACAAGCGAGGATTTCTCTGATGAATATTTGAAAACCGAAGAAGATTCTTTAGCCGTAGAAATTGAAGATTGAGAAATTGAAGTTCCAATAGGTGAACCCTCGGCAACAGAGCTGGAAGCTGGAATAGATGTGTATGAAGATGATTCCAGTGATGGGGTAATCTTTTCACTAGATACAGTAATAGTAATTGTGGAAACACCAACAATTGTAGTGGACCGAACAATATTTGAAACAGACTCATATCCGGGACTTGACTTAGAAGCTGAGCTTGTTGTCTCAACAGAGACTCCATAACTTTCGGTCGTAACTGCCGTAGTGTAAGCTCCACTAAAACTGGGTTTTCCTGTGGAGCTAATAGACTCGCTAGGTTTAATTTCATTTTCAGATTCAGAAGTAGAAGGTTTGTAGCCTGTGTGCTCTTGCGAAGTAGGGCTAGATATAACATTAGTAGCTGCTGTTGTGACAACGTTTTGCGAAGAAATCGTTGAACATGGCTCAGTGATTGTAACCGTGACACCTTCAACTACTGATGTGTAAGTTGTATAACCATTAAATGTCTGGGAACTAGAACCAGAAATAAAGGTTTCAGATGCAACCGATGTTGCAACGCTAAGTTGTGTAGATGTCGTTTCGCATGGAATGGTGACCGTAAGAGTAACATCACCGACAACTGTTGTATAAGTTGTGAAAGTAACAGAACCTTGAGTGCTAGAACTAAGAGCAATCGAACTTGTAATGACAGATGTGGTAACAGTTTCCGATGTAACTGTCTCACAAGGTTCGGTAACCGTGATTGTGACTTCTCCGGAGACAGTAGTGTAAGTGGTATAAATAACGGACCCTTGGGTGGTAGAACCAGGAGCAATTGAACTTGTAATGACAGATGTGGTACCAGTTGCTGATGTGACTGTCTCATAAGGTTCTGTACCCGTGACAGTGACTTCTCCCGAGACAGTAGTGTAAGTGCTGTAACTACTAACAGCACTGGAATAGGTATTGGAGGAAAGAGTGCTGGAAATGGTAGGGAGAGTGCTAGCTGTGGTAGTAGTGCTAGTAATGGTATTATTTGAAAAAGGAGGGGTAGTCCAAACAGCTTTAGAAGATGATGAGGGAGAAATACTAGATGGCTCAGTAAGGTATGATGATGGAACAGTGAAAGAAGGAACAAAAGATGAAGACTGTTGAGTAAATTCTGTAGATTCTGTAGAGGTGAATAAATCCAAAATAGATGTACCCAAAGATGATTCAGCATAGGACTCAATAGACAATGTTTCAGCTGACGATTCAATGGCCGAGAATATAGGTGACGATTCAGCTGATGATGATTCAACAAACGAAGACACACCAGATGATTCAACAGACGACTCACCAGAAGACGATTCGATTAATGATTCAACGGATGAGGATTCAGCCAAAGAAAATTCAGCAGACGACGATTCAACAGATGATTCCGCAGATGATGATGATTCAACAGAAGAGGATTCGACGGATGATTCAACGGATAAAGAGGCAGCAGAAGATTCAACGGATGAAGAGGCAGCAGAAGATTCAACGGATGAAGAGGCAGCAGAAGATTCAACGGACGACGATTCAACAGATAATTCCGCAGATGATTCAGCAGATGAAGATTCAACAGATGATTCCGCAGACGACGATTCAACATATGACTCCACAGAGAACGACGAAGACTCAGCAGATGAAGACTCGACGGAAGAAGACTCGACTGATGATGATTCAACAGACGACGACTCCTCAGATGATGATTCAACAGATGATGATTCAACAGATGAAGACTCGACAAATGAAGACTCAGCAAATGATGATTCAGCAGATGATGACTCGACAGATGAAGACTCAGCAGATGAAGACTCAGCGTACGAAGACTCAGCGAATGAAGACTCAGCAGATGATGACTCAACAGATGATGATTCAACAGATGATGATTCAACAGACGACGACTCCTCGGATGAAGAAACAGCAGATGAAGACTCAGCAGATGAAGATTCGGCAGATGATGACTCTTCAGATGAAGACTCAGCAGATGAAGATTCGGCAGATGATGACTCCTCAGATGAAGACTCAGCGGACGAAGACTCCTCAGATGAAGATTCGGCAGATGAAGATTCGGCAAATGATGACTCCTCAGATGAAGACTCAGCGGACGAAGACTCAGCAGATGATGATTCAACTGATGAAGATTCGGCAGATGAAGATTCGGCAGATGATGATTCGGCAGATGATGACTCGACAGATGAAGATTCGGCAGATGATGACTCCTCAGATGAAGACTCAGCGGACGAAGACTCAGCAGATGATGATTCAACTGATGAAGATTCGGCAGATGAAGATTCGGCAGATGATGACTCCTCAGATGAAGACTCCTCAGATGAAGATTCGGCAGATGATGACTCCTCAGATGAAGACTCAGTAGATAATGATTCAACAGATGAAGATTCGGCAGATGAAGATTCGGCAGATGATGACTCCTCGGATGAAGGAACAGCAGATGAAGACTCAGCAGATGAAGATTCGGCAGATGAAGACTCCTCAGATGAAGACTCAGCAGATGAAGATTCGGCAAATGATGACTCCTCAGATGAAGACTCAGCAGATGAAGACTCAGCAGATGAAGATTCGGCAAATGATGACTCCTCAGATGAAGACTCAGCAGATGAAGACTCAGCAGATGAAGATTCGGCAGATGATGATTCAACAGACGACGACTCTTCAGATGAAGACTCAGCAGATAATGATTCAACAGATGAAGATTCGGCAGATGAAGATTCGGCAGATGATGATTCGGCAGATGATGACTCGACAGATGAAGATTCGGCAGATGATGACTCCTCAGATGAAGACTCAGCGGACGAAGACTCAGCAGATGAAGATTCGGCAGATGATGATTCAACAGACGACGACTCTTCAGATGAAGACTCAGCAGATAATGATTCAACAGATGAAGATTCGGCAGATGAAGATTCGGCAGATGATGATTCGGCAGATGATGACTCAATAGATGAGGATTCAACAGATGAAGATTCGGCAGATGAAGATTCGGCAGATGATGATTCGGCAGATGATGACTCGACGGATGAAGATTCGGCAGATGATGACTCCTCGGATGAAGGAACAGCAGATGAAGACTCAGCAGATGAAGATTCGGCAGATGAAGACTCTTCAGATGAAGACTCAGCAAATGAAGATTCGGCAAATGATGACTCCTCAGATGAAGACTCAGCAGATGATGACTCAGCAGATGATGATTCAACTGATGAAGATTCGGCAGATGAAGATTCGGCAGATGATGACTCCTCAGATGAAGACTCCTCAGATGAAGATTCGGCAGATGATGATTCAACAGACGACGACTCTTCAGATGAAGACTCAGCAGATGATGATTCAACAGATGAAGATTCGGCAGATGAAGATTCGGCAGATGATGACTCGACGGATGAAGATTCGGCAGATGATGACTCCTCAGATGAAGACTCAGCAGATGAAGACTCAGCAGATGAAGATTCGGCAAATGATGACTCCTCAGATGAAGACTCCTCAGATGAAGATTCGGCAGATGATGATTCAACAGACGACGACTCTTCAGATGAAGACTCAGCAGATGATGACTCGACGGATGAAGATTCGGCAGATGATGACTCCTCGGATGAAGGAACAGCAGATGAAGACTCAGCAGATGAAGATTCGGCAGATGAAGACTCTTCAGATGAAGACTCAGCAGATGAAGATTCGGCAAATGATGACTCCTCAGATGAAGACTCAGCAGATGAAGACTCAGCAGATGATGATTCAACTGATGAAGATTCGGCAGATGAAGATTCGGCAGATGATGATTCGGCAGATGATGACTCGACAGATGAAGATTCGGCAGATGATGACTCAATAGATGAGGATTCGGCAGACGATGATTCAACAGACGACAATTCAGTTGATGATTCAGCAGATGACGATGTATCAAAAGAGCTGGAAATACTGTTAGTGAAATCACTATCAGGGTGATAATGAGACTCATGATGGTGATCGGACTCGAAGCTATGGCCATTGTGATCAGAATTATAATGGGAATGGTCACCTTCCGAGTGGTGAGATTCATGATGGCCTTCCGATTCGTCGCTGTGACCGGGATGGCCCGAGTTATGATCAGAGTGACCACCCTCAGAGTGATGAGATTCATGATGTCCTTCAGATTCTTCGCTGTGACCTGGGTGACCCGAGTAATGATCAGAGTGACCACCCTCAGAGTGATGAGATTCATGATGACCTTCAGATTCTTCGCTGTGACCTGGGTGACCCGAGTAATGATCAGAGTGACCACCCTCAGAGTGATGAGATTCATGATGACCTTCAGATTCTTCGCTGTGACCTGGGTGACCCGAGTAATGATCAGAGTGACCACCCTCAGAGTGATGAGATTCATGATGTCCTTCAGATTCTTCGCTGTGACCGGGATGGCCCGAGTAATGATCGGAGTGACCACCCTCCGAGTGGTGAGATTCATGATGACCTTCAGATTCTTCGCTATGACCGGGATGGCCCGAGTAATGATCGGAGTGACCATCCTCAGAGTGATGAGATTCATGATGTCCTTCAGATTCTTCGCTATGACCGGGATGGCCCGAGTAATGATCGGAGTGACCACCCTCAGAGTGATGAGATTCATGATGACCTTCAGATTCTTCGCTATGACCGGGATGGCCCGAGTAATGATCGGAGTGACCACCCTCCGAGTGGTGAGATTCATGATGACCTTCAGATTCTTCGCTATGACCGGGATGGCCCGAGTAATGATCGGAATGACCACCCTCAGAGTGATGAGATTCATGATGTCCTTCAGATTCTTCGCTATGACCGGGATGGCCCGAGTAATGATCGGAGTGACCACCCTCCGAGTGGTGAGATTCATGATGTCCTTCAGATTCTTCGCTATGACCGGGATGGCCCGAGTAATGATCGGAATGACCACCCTCAGAGTGATGAGATTCGTGATGTCCTTCAGATTCTTCGCTATGACCGGGATGGCCCGAGTAATGATCGGAGTGACCATCCTCAGAGTGATGAGATTCATGATGTCCTTCAGATTCTTCGCTATGACCGGGATGGCCCGAGTAATGATCGGAGTGACCACCCTCAGAGTGATGAGATTCATGATGTCCTTCAGATTCTTCGCTATGACCGGGATGGCCAGAATAGTGTTCAGAGTGACCACCCTCCGAGTGGTGAGATTCATGATGTCCTTCAGATTCTTCGCTATGACCGGGATGGCCCGAGTAGTGTTCAGAGTGACCACCCTCCGAGTGATGAGATTCATGATGACCTTCAGATTCTTCGCTATGACCGGGATGGCCCGAGTTATGATCAGAGTGACCACCCTCAGAGTGATGAGATTCATGATGTCCTTCAGATTCTTCGCTATGACCGGGATGGCCCGAGTTATGATCAGAGTGACCACCCTCAGAGTGATGAGATTCATGATGACCTTCAGATTCTTCGCTATGACCGGGATGGCCAGAGTAGTGGTCTGAGTGACCTCCTTCAGAATATTGCGATTCGTGGTGGTTCTCTGACTGCTTACTGTGACCGTTGTGGCCAGAGTAGTAATACGAACGATCATCGGTAAAGGGCTGTGAACCATAGTTGTTTTCGGATCCCTCGTTGTGTCCGTAGCTATCCGATTTATACTCCGAGTGACCCCCTTTGGAATACTGTTGTGACTCGTGGTGATCATTTGAATAATCGCTGTGTCCCTTGTCGTTAGAGTGGTACGCGTGCGACTCTACATTTTCCTTGTCATCACATTCCGGATCGGTTTCTGAATTTTGTTCATGTTGGTCGTGATGTGTCTGGACGTCTGATTGATACTTCTTGGACAATTGGTAGTTGTTGTCTGTGTCCGTTTCCTTGTCATGATTGTGGTTATCATCATTACCTGAGTTTTTTGAATTTACAGGCACGTACTCCAATCCTTTCTTGTATTTGAAATTATTTGTTTGCTCCAACAAATTTGATTGATCTTTTATCAATCCCAGGCCAATCTCCTCAGCTACTTGTTTATTATCATGTCTATTAAATGTTAGTTGTTAAAGTTAAAAAAAGTATTTAAACATTTTAATTGTATTAATTTATTGAATTAATTGATTAAAATGTTTATTTTTGTTACAATGTTTCGAGGCATACCTGTTGATATTGGAGTCAAGATTTTTGTTTTTGTCAGTTGTCGCCAAAGTACTGTTGATTGTCATCAACAACAATATTAAACTTTGGAACTTCATGTTTTAAGTTTAAAATGACTATTGGGATATTTTTTCGATGTGCTTTTTATTCATGTCCTAACAACTCAGTTAATACAATGGTTCTTTATCGTGGTCAAGTATTGTTATATGTTTAATCAGTTGCAGATGGCATCTTCGCTATAATGATACATACCTTGTTATTATTAGAAATTTGAAAGTAATGGATAAAGAAAATGAAATATGGTAACGCTTAAATTGTTGTAAGGTAGTAATGAAGCCAGCTTTTTATTAGAAATTTGATTTTTTATGCAATTTAAAATATGAAAAAAGTTGTATTGCAACAAAAGCAGGGAATAATAGCAATATTTATACTACGGAAAATGAATATCTTTTGAAAGAGCGGAATCTCTATTTTTTAGTTTATTTTTTTTCTTTGTAGCCATTAAATAAGCATCACTCATTTTTTACTGCTACCCATATGAGTACATCAAAAATCATTTAAATTGATTATAAGCAATTTTGGTTGTAGTTTGATATTTTTTTGGGGAAGTATTTTTTTTCCTTTTTGATAGTTGCTCAACGGTTAAAATTGAACTTTTTTCCTATTTGAGAACTATTTTCTTATAATGCAAGCTTTCTTTTTTTGGAGCATTTATATATTTCATAGTTAATACTTATTACAAACGCTTTCATTCTCATTCATCATATCTTTTCGGTACTCTACCTTTTTGCTTATCATTATAATTACAATATCTCATTTCAAAAAAAAATGATATTCAATTTTTTGTTATATCTTTGATCGCTTTAATCACTTGAAGCTATATTAGACAATTATCCCATAGAATTTTTGTATATTTAATATTCATTGACCAAACTAAACTGATCTTTTTTTAGTATCATAATTTTATTACTTAATACTAGGAGCTATTTTTTTACATTTTTTTCATGATTGTGAGCCAAATATTCTGTAGATCATGTCGATTTTTGGTTTTTTATGTGGGATAAAGGCAATCCATATGGTATTTCGATATTTCCTTGGATTCATCACAATGCGGACTCATTTTTTAAAAATTTTTTATACATTCTGGGACATCAATTAAGTCCCAAAAACATTACTTCATTATCTGGTCAATCACCTCTTTAAACCAATACTTGGTGCAATCTCAAATACCTGTGTTTAAGGGTTAGAAAAAGATAAATTAATTTATATTCAATATATTGTAACAGAATTTATTTCAAAAACTCTTTTGTAAATCTCATTTAATGAATTTAGTGATACTACTTTTTTTTTGCTATTCTGTTTTCCTTGTTATTATTCATTTTATTTTCTTTGATTCTTTCTAGCCTCATCAATCTGGCCAAAAAAAATACTATAAAATATACATTTTTCATCACCACTAAACTCCAAAAGGTTATCATACCACCATTAATTTTTTTAACAGTTCCGCCTTTGAAATTCAGTGGGGACATTTGAGAAGTTCGTATCACCAGCAGCTCCTAGTGGTACGATGGTGTTGATATACGTAGAGGAACCTCCATCCGCAACTTGGCAAACGCTTAGCAATGTACCAAAGCTAGTGTTGACTAGGTGGAGCATTCTTATGCTGCTGGGAAACAAACTCATTATCTAGCCAGAAGAAAAAAGGTTTTGAACCGCCATTATTACTTTTAGACAAATTAGCCTTTAACTTTTTTGTTTTTTAATCACTTTTATATTGAGACTTTTTACTTGCAAATTTAACCGAGAAAGATATCAAAGGGGTTTTTTTATTGATGAACTATGAGACCGAAAAAACAATGTCATAGATAGTTAGATAGGAGTAGTAAAGTTGATCAGCTGCAAATCGAATTTTATGTTTGATTTCTAATAAAAGTTAATGCGTCCAAGGGGATTGCCACAAGCATTTTTCAAAAACGAGAGAGAGTATTTTTTTAGGAATCGTAAAGCAGCTAGACTTACTCAGATTGTGTTTTTCTTTTTGTAAAGTTCCAAATTGAGGTCAGGTTGTGATAATAGACGTTGATTGTTGTTAAGGGAGGCATGCAAAAAAGGACATTATTCCCATAATAAGTAAGCTGCAAAATAAATTTGTCAAGCATACGTCACGCATTGTGTACTCAGGGTTTTTGGGCCCCACCACCGCCTGTCAATGGAGCTTTGACAGTACAGACATCCTTATCGAAGCCTGTAGGCAAAGAGATGCTACATACAACATATCAATGAAAATATAATAACTTGGAGTTATAATGCCAATTTTTTGTCGAGGCACGCTTCTCTCCTTAATATCAAGTAGCCAATTTTATTTAATACAATTTTCTCTGGTTTGTATGCGGCTTATCGTTTTCTTTTAAATCTTACCCCACCAAATTTAAGCCGATCCTTACTTGGTGAAAAGCTACAAGTGGACTTCAGTTGATCTATTTTGGACAAATATGTATCAATAGGGGGATTATGACCGTACAGTAGTCTCGTAAAGTTTTAGTAGCAACATTTGTTTTGTAGAAAGAAATATTAGTCCAAGCTCATTAGCAAATAATATCTTTAATATAGCATAAAGAGAATCACTATTTGCTGATCCGGAACTTTACATATTTTGAACTGTTACAATTATTAGTTTTACCGTTCCAACTCATTCAAATAAAATGTTGCATTAGCTTTCTTGTATCAAAAAGAGACAATTATTGAATATCCATTTCCCGATTCTGGATCGGGGATAATAACCAACTTCATGAGGTAAGTAAATTTGAATCTTTTTTCAACTATCGGCTTTTTCTTAGTCATAACTTCGCTAAGTCTGCTATCTTTAGGGAATCGACCTTCATGCATTAAATGTATGCATTCTAAACCTTCAGTTAAGGATCTTAAGCTCAATTATTTTAGGCCCTTTTCATACGTAATTCCACAAGAATTTGACGATTACGAGTTAATTTTTGCTATAAGTAAATCGCAATGTATTAATTGTTATAATTTTTAGAACTCTAAGGCCTTTTCAAAAACATATATGTTTGCATACAGAGTCGTTTTTTTTGGTCATTATTGCTAATGAGAAATGAGGCCTTAAAGAGTTAAAGACTGAAAATAAATCTTTTTAAATATGAGGCTGGTTATTCATATTTACAGTAATCTTAATATTTGACAAAAGAAATCAAAATCTTTTATTTGTATTACTATCTTATTTAATAATAGGTTAACTGATAAAAAGATGTGTTTTCACCATATTGATAGTGAGATATAAAATACCAAACGTTGACTCGAAAAAAAAATTCACTAAATAAAATGGATTCTAAATCATCTTTTTGGGCCCTCCTTCTAAGTTGGCTGTGTATATATTAGTTATTACTCGTATTCAAATACTACATCCATTTAAATTATCTTTTTAAATAAATCTGTAGAAGTTAGCTAGATTTTAACATCAAGAGTGACGATTGTGTCCTAAAAGTTTTTTGATATATTTTGATACGTAAATTTTTAAACTTTTTCTTTAAATAAAAGATATACGTCAGCTATAAGAATGTAGTGAGAAAACTACTACTAAGTGACCATTAATACTACAATCAACTTGGAACCATTCTTATTTCGTTTAGTTTTTCATCAAAGTTGAACAATGCATTCTAAGTTTAAATTTCAGTGGTGTTTACCAAAAGCTGTGGAATCTATTGTGGAAGACAAATCTTCAACATGAAATGTGACATCCAAAGGTTTGTTTTTTGTTCTTTAGTCCTTGTGTTCTTTTTTACATCATTGGTGGGCTTCTTTCGTTTCCAAAGTGGATTTTTGAAAAGAAAAAATATGTAAAGTTGAGACGCAGGGTTCAAATGTGATACATATCGTGATTAAGGGTTTTTGGACCCAGTTGTATAATTTTAAATGGAAGGAGAGAAGGGGGGGGGAGGGGGCAAAGAAACAAAAGAAACTTGAAATGACAGTGTGCTTCTTTGTGCATTTTACTTCAAGATATCTTTATTGCTTTGGTTACACGCCGCAGTTTTCATGCAAAGAGAAGTCTAGAAAAAAAATTTTATATTGTGTATGTTCAAGAGACCCACAGTATTTTTTGGTTTTCTTTGTAGTAACGTATGAAAATAAAGGGATTGAGGCCTCAATGTTAAAATGGAAATAAAAGGATCCTTCATCATTTCTTCTTTGCCATTCAGGGTCTCTTTCTTTTCAGCTGCTACAATTAAATAGGCTTCATTTGTCAGAACAAAAATTCAATATGGCGTTTATGTTGCTTGTAGCGTAGTCACGAAATGATTATCACTATTATTTACCAAACCAATTTTTGAGTTAAATTTTCAAGGCTTTTCAAAAAAAAAAATACAGATCGATAGCTTTTTTTCTTGATACTTTTCCTTTTTGGTTTTTTTCTTTTTTTGGGGATTTTTACAGTTATATTCATATAGAGCACTTCTATTAAATATCGTGTTACAGTCATTATGCTGGGCGATAACCTACTCTGATTTTATTCCTCTCAGTAAAAACATTCATACCATCACAGAGTTTAATTCAAATCGAATATTTAAAAAAATCACAATTTATTAGGAATCCTCAACTTTAAGTAGATTTTAATGACGGAATATTGAATAATGTTAATATTTAAACATCCAATTTTTAAAAATCAAAAACTAACCTAGTTTGGTTTATTTTAGTCCACCTCAGACCATTAAAAATGCTAAGGAGCTCATATTTAGCATCCAGGAACACCCTCTAGTACTAGTTTTTTTCTGAGAAAGGGTAGGTCTTTAAAATTAATTGGCAATAACACGATGTTTTTTAGTTAATAATATATTTGGCACATAGTCTCTTCTCCTAGTGCAGTAAGGTGAATACCTACAATATCAGAAGATTGTAAAAAGCATAAAAAAGTACCTTTATTCAAAAAAAAAAAAAAAAAAAAAAACCAACCCAGATACAAAAAAATCTCTACTGTTTTTATTCGGCTAACAAAAAAATAAAAAATTAAAATTTGGATATAAAAGCTGGTGATTGTTAATGCTAACAAGGAGTTAAATCCTTATGAAATCAATATTCAAATGTTAGGCAACTTACCTTAAAAATTGTTTGATAGTGCAAACTAAATCAATTTATCTATTTGTCGATTGCTTTTTTTCAATTTATCCCATGATAATATTTGCTTTATTTTTTAGGTTTTGTATTTTCGGGAAAAAAAGAAATGTATACTAATCTAGTAAAATAAGCCTTTTAACATGAAGAGAGTATTTGTCAAGATGGTATCAGTTTTGAAAAAAATTTGAAATTTTAAAAACGTTCATAAATTGCCAACAAAAAAATCTTCTAAGAAAAACCTCTTTTCAACTGTATCATAAGAGGCCTGTAAAATATATAGTTAAAACAAAGGATACTGACTCAATTAATTAAAAAAAAGCTTTTTCAGCATATTTTAGTTCATTTTATCATATATAAGCACAAAGAAATTATAAATACTTTTCTTTCTGTCGAATGAAAATAAAAAACAAATTTTTAAGAAAAGCGCTTTGGTTTACAAGTTTTATCTAATTTAATTTTTTTAAACTATATAACAAAACCAAGTTTATAAATAGCGCCAGTTTCCAAATAATGTCGGATTTGAAATTTTTTCTGAGTCTGCTTTCAATTTAAAAACTTTTATGTAAGAATATCTCAGCTGAAATGGTAGATTATTTAATAGCCTCAAATGTTTTAACCCGGTTGTTTATTCAATTAGAAAACTATTTATGAAAAGGTAAGTAGTTATTTCCTCAAATAATAGTTTAAATCGTTTAAATTTTCCCAAATATTCCGGCTAAACGTGATACCATAAATGAAAATTGTGCAAAAATAAAAACATAGTGATATGCGTCTTAAAAAAGATCAACTGAGGAAGAATCGGTTAATCTGTCAACATAAGATAATGTTATGTTTTGTAATAAATTTTAGGTTTTGAAAAAAGGTCCCTCATTGTTCAAATGTTTATTTCGTCTATAAAAATAAGTTGTAAATACCCTTTTTTAAAAAAAATTAATCTTTTATCACGTCGGTCAAAAATTGGGTTGTTTCCTTGAAGTTTACTGTATGGAAAAGACAGAGTAGTTAGCTGCAAATTTTATTTTTTACTCTTTTCAGCCTTCAAGTGCTACATGTCCTAACATGGAATCATTTGCGGCTCAGTATAACTTGGCAACATTAAAAATCTGCCTAAATCATGTAACTGTTTTAGTTAATATATACTGATACCAGTCAAAAACCCTTTCTCTAAATCCTTTACTACCCTGATAATGAGCTCGTTTTCGAACCGCCAAAAGTTTCTCTTTTTAATAACACTCGTTTTGGTGACAAGTACGTTACCTCGCTCAAAGCCGGATCACATTAACTCTTTAACTGGATATTACTAAGTGCGCCAATTCGTGGTTTCGTTTAACTTCATGCATCTCAACGCCTTCAAATCGCTATGAGCTCGTGGTAAAACCATACAAACTACCCAGATAAGTCTCCTAGCTTGAAATAAAACAAGAATGTCTTTAAAAGTCAATATATTCCACTTTTTCAAAAAAAACAAAAGGTTACTATTAACATGGTGAAAATGCTGGGTAGAGTTTCAATACAACTTTATGTGTTCTTTGGAAAGAAAAAGCAAAAGTAGAGTGAGTGATCTTACAATAACATCTAAAAGGCAGTTTCAATATCATTTGAATATTTATATATAATGAAGTTCGTCATTAGAAAAATGAGGTCCAACTTAACTAACAGAACATTGGAACCTAAGAAATGGTTTTTTGATTTCTTTTTTTGAATATTCATTTTGATTAATTCATATAGTACAATATGCATAGAGTCACGCAAAGTTTAATGCACGATAACTTTATTACCTGTGAATTTTTTCAATCTTTTTAGCGTAAGATAAATTTAGTTTTTTTCAAATAAACTTATAACGTTTATTTCACTAAAAGGAGCTAATAGAATGGTCACTAATGCCAAAAAAAAAGCTGAAAAAATTGTTCAGGGTAAATGAATTTAGATACAGGCTTATATTGGGAATCGTCGTGCAAAGTCCCTAAGTTTCTACATTATTTCTTGATTTGAATATACAAATCGGAAATTTTAATGAAAACTATATCTCAATCGTAAAATCACTCAAGACAACTATAACAAGCAAAGCAGATTTCGTTTATTCAAATACCTAGCAAATTTATCCAGAATAATGCAACATTAAATGACATCCTTGTTTTCGTATTTTCAAATATCTTTAATTCAGACTTTATATTTTAATATGGTTTGCCCATTTTATTTTTCATTATTTAATATTAAAATGTAGGTTTTAAGAGATGTGATCTGAAAATAGATTAAAACAGAGTTAAATTTGGCACATAGGAATAAATCAAACAAAACTTCCTAAAATGGAATATTTGTTGTTGTTAAGTGGGTTAGGGTTTCTGAATCAGTTATGTTAAAAATTTTAATCCCAAGCCTCCACTTAATGTAGGTCATTATCACCAACCTAGGGTTACATTGTTGCAACAATAAAATAAAGTAAACTTTTTTTCCCACTTATTTGATATTAAATATTTATGGATAGCGCCCCTTAGCATCCACGAGTAGGATTTTTTTTAAAATAATGGCTGAAGGACCACCCTTGAAACGGAAAAAAGCCACTGATTACGATGACGATGATGATGACAATGAACCTTTAAAAAAACGAACGCGGTTGGAAAAAGGCGCAGACCTCAGCGACAGCGAGAAAAAAGAAAATGAACAGCAAGAACCATCTTCTGCCAGCTCAAAGTTTGCGGCGGCTGGCTCGCTTTCCAAATCATCAACGGTGTCGGCCAAACAAAATACTGGCGACCTCTCAAATGACATGACTAATGACACAAACAAAAATAAAAACAAAACTGATAACGATAATAATGACCCCGCATCTTCTAATGACCCCAAAAGCAAAAATATTAAAAACAGTAATTCCAATGACAAACAATCATCACCCAGACCTGCAAAAACCGTATCCTCAGACGCTGTATCTAGCGACTCTTCAAAAAACTCGGAATCTGAAGCCAATGCCGACAACAAAGATAAAACAGAGACCGAGGATGGAGACAACAGCGCCTTGACAGCAGGAACTTCTGCTGGCGACGAGGAAACAACAGATGGTGGACTTGTTACGAAGTTCGTTTTTGATGGTGTGGAGTACCCTTATAAGGAAAGGCCGGCAGTGCTCGAAGAGATGAATGGGATAATTGAGTTTCGAGTGGTAAACAATGATAACTCGAAAGAAAATATGATGGTGTTGACAGGTCTCAAAAACATTTTTCAAAAGCAACTGCCTAAGATGCCGAGAGAATACATTGCACGATTGGTGTATGATCGGTCGCACGTTTCCATTGCCGTTGTGCGCAAGCCGTTAACAGTTGTTGGTGGCATTACCTTTCGCCCTTTTGAAACACGCACTTTTGCCGAGATTGTCTTTTGTGCCATTTCATCTACAGAACAAGTACGAGGCTATGGTGCGCACTTGATGAACCATCTTAAAGATTATGTGCGCAACGCTTATGCCGGTCGTATCAACAATTTCCTGACATATGCCGACAATTACGCCATTGGATACTTCAAGAAGCAGGGCTTCACTAAAGAGATTTCCCTTGATAAGAGCATTTGGATGGGTTATATTAAGGATTATGAAGGTGGTACCATCATGCAATGTACCATGCTCCCCAAGATTCGCTATCTTGATGCTAACAAGATTTTGTTGGTTCAAAAAGCAGCCATTATGCGCAAGATCCGTGAGATTTCAAAATCTCATATTGTCAGGCCAGGTCTCCAAGTCTTTAGAAACCCAGAGGTGACTCAGATTGACCCCCTTACTATTCCCGGACTTAAAGAGGCTGGCTGGACTCCAGCAATGGACGAAATTGCGCGCAGGCTTAAACGTTCACCACATTATGCTGTGATGCAGGCATTGCTAAATGAGATGCAGGCCCATCCGTCTGCGTGGCCTTTTGCTGAGCCCGTCAACAAGGATGAAGTGGCAGATTACTACGAAGTCATTAAAGAACCCATGGATTTGTTCACAATGGAACAGCGTCTTGAAGCAGACGCGTACGCCACTTTGGAGCAGTTTCTTTATGACGCACGGCTTATTTTCAATAATTGTCGCAAGTACAATAACGAAACAACGACATACTATAAGCACGCGACAAAACTTGAAAAGTTCCTCTACTCTAAGATTAGAGATTATCCTGAATATGCCCATGTACTAGATTCTTAATTTGTATTCTATTTAACAGTATCATATTTCCCCTTTTTTTTTGTAACATCTTTCTTGAAAAACTACATTCCCATAGCCCGCATGTGCGCCATCGAAAATGAGTGTGGATTCATGCTATGATGTGCATTTTGAACTAGGTATGTCAGTTCCTTCATGTAGGATTCCTCGTCTAATCCTGTGATTTCTTCTGGTTTGAATGCCAACTTGTAAGGAATGAGAGGAACACGTGTTAGCATTTTGGAAAATAATCCAAAAGCCAGGGCACGTTGGTAAAGGTTTGTGACATTTTCAAAAGCAATGAAGACGCGCTCGTGAAAATACCATGCATGCTCAAAAATTTGAAAAAGACGCTTGAAAGCTACCGTCAATGTCCGTACAGTCAATGCAGGCATAACTGTACTCAAAGGTCTGTCCAGATCAATGACGCCAATATTGACAGTATCCATGGCCCAGTCGAGTGTATGCCACACGTAATCCATGGCGCTACAGCGATGTGGCCGTGAATGTCCGCTTCCACACATGACTGTTGGTGAGCCTGGCGGGCCTCGGACCATGGTAGTGCAACCGGGCCGAACCGTTGCGTTTCCACACCCGTCAAGTGAAATTGCCACCGCCAACCAATTTAATTCTTTAATCAGACGCTTAATATGCAAAAAAGTCCAGACAACTGGGGTGGCCACACCAGGTGGTGTCACCAAAAAGTTGAGCGTGGATTCGTTAGCTACAAGGGTTGACAGATACCGTTCTAAATCAAAAATCGAGTTGATGTTGTTGTAAACATTGCCAATGTAGTCGAGGTCCTTGACTTGAGCCTCAGAGAGGAAGGTCAGCAATGAACCAAATTTTTCCTCATCGTCGATATCGGTACGGTTCTGGACGCTGTCATGGTCCTCATCATTGATCTTAGACTCTATATTTTCAGAAATTTCCGCGATATCTTGACTGTTTTGATCGATGCATCCCGACCCAAATATAATTTGCATGTCTTCTGAGTTATCAGGGTGTTTCAAAAGGGTGGTTGTGGTAGTGTTGGGAGTTGTGGTTGTGGTTGTGGGGGTATTTAGGGTGGGGCTAGAAGAGGTGGCAACGGGGGCAGTCTTAGTTACGTCATTAGCAGATTGTTGTAGTGTTGTAGGCGGTGCTACTGGGAGAGTGAAAGAAGAAGGTTCCGCGGAAGACGCTGTATTTTCAAGCTTTTGGAAGTTAGAAAGAGTATGCTCAACAATGTTATTGATCTTAGAATCTTGTTGAAACCAATGATGTTGCTTCTCGAAATCTTCGTCTGTCGATAGCGGCTCTTTATTATCAAATGGCCTTTGATCTTCCCGATCCAAATGGGAGTTGGTATTGTAGTCCTGAAGGGAGTCGTCAGTCTCAGCCTCTTCGAATTTGTCCAACCTCGGGCAGCTGGTTTTTTGTGGAGAGCCCGGTTGGATCACTGGTGCAGTTAGTGAGAGTTCTGTGACTTCGCCGAGAATCTGCACTGCCGAGACACTTTTGCTATTGCTTCGAGCACGTCGACCGCTGATTGTATTGCGGCCTTTGGAGGGTTGGCTCTTAGTTTGAGTTAGTTCTATGTTGTTGCTGGTTGCTTTTAGAGTGCTGTTTTTGAGATCAGCAGAATTTTGACGAAGATGTGATACCGTTCTTTCGTCCACGTTTTCTTTAGTATTCTCGGTACCCAGATTGCCTTCACCATTGACAATCTGAGGATCTCTCCGTCTCCATCGACCATTAATATTTATGTCATCTGCCTCGAATGATTCTGTCTCTCCAACAGTCTTTTTAGCATTTGTATCCTGAGCTTGCTGTTGCTGTGTTTGTTGTGGTGGCTGAAATTCGGGGCGGGCCACATCTCCAGATCCACTGAGAGTGCTTGATCCATCGGAAGAAATATTTATATTCCGATTATTAGGAAAGTAGCTATCGTCTCCATTATTAGGGAGTGGATCATTTCGTCTTTTATTTGGGGAAGTTCTATGAGGGGACTGAAGTGGACTGGAGGTTGGTTTTATCGCAATGTTTTTCATAGTATCTTCATTTAATGGTGTTGTTACCGAAGACGATCGGGCCCGAGATCCCCGTGTTGATCGAAGAGTCGGGACTTTAAGAGTGGATGTATTTTTTTCTGCGGTTTCCATGGCATTAGTTCCGGTAGTTAACGGATTAGAGATTGGTGCCGTAGTGGTGGTATTAGTGGAAGTGGTGGTGGTAATGGAACTGGTTATTGAAGGCGGAGATGCAAACCCTCGTGCATAGTTGCGAGTGAATGTGTGGGTTGGAGATTTACTTCTAGTTCTTGTAGAAGTTGATGAGGCGCTGTGGCTAGCAATTCGAGACTCAATTTGTGACAGGGATCGTGCTGATGGTGGAGAGGATGGGGATGTTGATAAAGGGATGGAGCTAAATCCAGAGGATGTTGGTGATGTTGAAAAAGAGAGATCGGCGTGTGGAATAGCTGTAGCTATGGCTGGAGTAGCTTCTGCGGTTGCAACAGCAGTAGTGATGGTGGGGATCGAGAGCGGGTCAGAGGAGGAGGGAGATGATAAAACAGAGGTTTTAGTGACTGACCCTATCACAGCTGGGTCTGGGGAGTTTGCGGACTCATACAACAAAGGTTCAGCAGCCAAGGAGAATTCCGAGTCGCTACTGGAATTCATGATAATTGAGAAATTGTGTGGATTAAAATGGATTTGGAAAAGCGAGAAAAGAAAAGAAAAGAAACTTTTAAGGAGAAGAGAAAAAAAACTGCGAGGGAAATTAGAATTTGCGGGTGACTTGGCGGTGAAGCGGAAAAAAAATAGAAAATGGCTTACTGTTGGTAACCATGATACTGTGGCATGGGTATGTTACTATGGAAACGTATACGTAAGTAAGTAAGTAAGTAAGTAAGTAAGTAAGTAAGTAAGTAAGTAAGTAAGTAAGTAAGTAAGTAAGTAAGTAAGTAAGTAAGTAAGTAAGTAAGTAAGTAAGTAAGTAAGTAAGTAAGTAAGTAAGTAAGTAAGTAAGTAAGTAAGTAAGTAAGTAAGTAAGTAAGTAAGTAAGTAAGTAAGTAAGTAAGTAAGTAAGTAAGTAAGTACATAACATTTAACTTTGCAACTATCTAAGCCTGAAGTTCGTCGTCAGCGGTTGTCTCAGCCTCCATCTTTTCAACCACGGCCTTCATCATCTCGTCATCGTATATCTTGAACCCTTCATCCTTAGTGACGCTGGATAGCTGCGCATTCTTAGCATCAAGCTTCTCCTCCATGACCTGCTTTAAAATCTTGAGCACCAAAACCTCGGCTTCTTCCATTGTGAGCGACGAGTGGTATTCATTCTGCAGTTCGACTTGAGCACCCTCGCTGCCGCTACCAATTGCCTTGGCATCGTATCTGTAAAAAGTGCCCGAAGGCTCTGCATGGTATCTGAAAGAAGAGAAAAAAAACACGGTTAGAGAAGTGCTGGGATAAGACATGATAGTGTTTTGACCTGATATACTTACAGTTGTGGGCCATTTTCATCAAAACCAGCAATTAAAAGAGCAACGCCAAACGGCCGTGACATGATACGCTCTTCACCATCAGCACCTTCACCAAATCTCAGGGCGAGATCGCAGACGGACTGTGTTATAGATTCAACCTTGATCGGCTCGTCATATTGGAAAGAGTGGTTCTAAAAGGCAAAAGAAAAAAAGTTAGAGGAAAGCTAAAAAAAAGCCAACAAATAAAAACTTACTGTAGCTTCAACACGGGCGTGATCAATCATGGTGCGGGCATCGGCTGTAAGACCGCTCATAGCACAACCAACGTGGCGATCAATCTCAATGATTTTCTCAATAGAAGAGGGCTCGAGCAGAGAAGAAGTCACACGCTTCTCGACACCCAGAACAACACCCTTAGATGTTGCAATTCCAATTGCGGTGGAACCCAGCTATTTTAAAGGTTAGTGGCGAAGATGAGAAAAGCGCGTTCGTTAGCACGTACTTTGATGGCCTCTAAAGAGTATTCGACTTGAAAGAGACGACCTTCGGGAGAAAAGGTGCTGACACCGCGGTCATATTCACTTCGTGTAAGAAACATATTTTGTAGTAGGTATTTATAAGAAAAAAACTAAAAGTCTTTAATGGTATTTCAAGTTATTTGAAATGATTTAACGGCGTGAAAAAAAACAGTAATAAAGAGTGTTGAATTTCTTATGGATGAAAAAGAAGCACAAGAGAGGGAAAAAAAAGGTTTGGCTGACTTTGGTGGCAACAAAAAAAAATAATCTAAAGTTGTTTGACTATGCATGCTAAATCAGCTGTCGATGCTTTACCAGCAACAACAATAATAACAACACTTGATTTCCATGCATCCCTTGAAACATTTGACTAGGGGACTTTTCCATCAAGCACTCTAACTCTGTCCCCCTCCCCATCCTACAACACCTTTCTCATTATTTAATCCAAATCATGGCATCATATTCCAGAAGAGATGGCTCTGGTCATTATGACGGCTCTGTATCACAATCACGTACATCTTTTTATAGAACACAGCATTTTAGTTCATCTTCTCGGAGGTTCATGGGGTCTTCCTCATCACCACCACCACGACAGCAACCGGCAGGTAATTTTGGAAGCACTAGCACTCAACGACAACATTCGTCTCGAGTCCACCAGCATCATGGATCGAGCGATAATGAAAATTGGATTCCACGCGTTGAGCTTGCACGCGAAACACCATCAGCCCTTGCCAAATCTCTTAAACCACTACCCAAATACTCGCATGCACCCTCAGAATACCGCAAATACATGAGTCTTGAGGGCCTATCACTGAATGCACAGGAAGCAATTGTGATTGAAGACTTAATATATGTGCTACTTGGATGTGAAGGCATTTACATTCGGTTCAGTGAAACTTACGAAGTGGACATTAGGTTTGATCGACTGCGGGGGCCTCAGTACCAAACAAACCGGTCGGTACCAATTAGCATGCGGGACGCAATCAAAAGCATTACGGACACTGCTCGCCATCACTTGGCTATTAGCGAATTTGTTGATGTGCACGCCCAGCGAGACTATGGCCAGGTCAACCAGGCGCTTTGTGCGAGCGTTCGACGAGTGCTCAAAGACTACAATATCTTGGTTGCGCAATTGGAACACGAGCTTTACTACAATGAAAGTTTTTCGTTACAGACAATGCAGTTGCAGCTGGCTCCTTTGGCACACATTCTCAAACAGATATACGACTTGTGCCAGGTGATTTTACAAGAAAACACGCGGCGAAGCGAGGACGCAGCCGCACAGCTTTATAACAGTAGCGATATAGAAAAGGTGATTGAGTCGCTCAAGGTTAGCGAAGGAACAAACTTTAACAAGCTGGGGCTGACTTCACGAGAAAAATCCATGGTGTGCAAGGGCGGAGCCATTCTACGCATTCTGGCCGAGCGGCTAATCGCACTTTCTGGCGACCCACCTACCAAATCGTTGCTGGAGACGCTGCTACGGGACGCGTCGAAGCCGTACCTATTGATGCTACAGCGGTGGATCCACCGGGGGATTATTACCGATCCTTATGACGAGTTTTTAATATGCGAGAAAAAGAGTGTACGCAAGAATAGGGGCACACTTTATTATACGGACGAGTACTGGGACAAGCGGTACACGGTGCGAGAAGACGATTTGCCGCTGCAGTTATCGAGCTCGGAGGTATATGAGCGGATATTATTGACGGGGAAGTACCTGAATGTTGTACGAGAATGTGGAGGAGCGGATGTGAGCCAAGACGATAATAAGGAGTATGAGTCGATTGAAGACAGCCGGATTTTAATGACACTTGCAGGTGCATATAACCATGCCAATGAGACGCTACTATCACTGCTGATTCATACCCACAAGCTGCCTGAGCGGCTCCAGTCGCTGAAGCACTTTTTCTTTTTGAATAAGGCAGATTATCTGATTAACTTTATGGATATTGCTGAGGCGGAGCTGAACAAACCAACGAGCGAGGCGTCCAAGACCAAGCTGCAGTATCTTTTGGATATGGCGCTGCGGCAGCCGGGCAGCATTTCTTCGACTGATCCGTACCGGGACGATGTACTTGTTGAGATTTCGCACATGAGCAACATGGAGAACCTGCTTAAAATTGCGACGGTGCCTGGCATGGATCCCAATCGGATTGGCGCCATGTCTGGAGAAAATAGTAATAGCAGTGGGACGATGACGTCGATGAGCAGTCTGGGGCATCAGCCAAGCAGCGGGTCCTCGTCTAAATCTTTTCAAAGTGTTTTTGGTTTACAGTTAGACTTTAACATTCCGTTCCCATTGTCACTTGTGTTTTCGCGGCGCACCATGATTGTGTACCAACTCATGTTTCGGCATCTTGTGGAGCTCAAGTATATTGAGCGGATACTCAACAAGCTGTGGGTAGAGCAGATGAAGTCCAAGGTGTGGCAGCATCGAAGCCAACTTCCAGAGCTGGAGGAGTGGAAGGCGAATGTGATGAAGCTGCGGGAGCGGATGCTGTATTTTGTGCACAATGTGCTGTACTATTGCACGACTGAGATCAACGATCGCCAGTGGGCGCGGTTTATGGAGCAACTGGGGGAGGCGAAGAATGCCGACTGGCTCATGGCGAAGCATGTTTCGTTTTTGAGTATTTGCATGAAAGAGTGCATGTTGACCAACCCGAAGCTGTTGCGACTGCAGTCCAAGCTCTACACGAGCTGTCGGCTTTTTGCTGAGTATTTACCGTCGCGCGAAAAGTCGGTCTTGTTTTTGGACAGCTCAATGCTGAGTGCAGCGGAGCGCGAGAAGTTGCTGCGGCCAACCAGCAAAAACGGGGAAGAGATGACAGAGCCTGAGATTCTGGCGTGGCTGAACTCTTCGCTGCATCAGTACGAGGCGAGTTTCGACCACCACCTGAAGATTCTGATTGAGGCCTTGAACCATTATGCTGCGATGGAAACAACTTCCTTTTTGAGTCTTTCGTCGCAGCTTGAGGCTGGCCTGTTGCCAGTACGCTCGTAGTGTATTTTTTAGAGTATTGAAAATTTATATGTGAAAGCTTGAAAATTTCCTAATGTAGCATTAAAATTTTTTAGAGCGCCGCACGGAAGAACCCGAGTGTGGCGGGTGCTCGGTGTGTGGCTTTATTGACCCGGGTATTCAGGTTTAGTTTGAAAAATGCCCGAGTTAGACAAGTACACGGGGTTTCCCCAGAATTGCATGTGCTTTAGGCCAGGGCGGGTTAAAACGCAGCGGCCAGTAAAAACGGACACTCTCCACAGTCTTTCGAAAAACCCCGTGTTTAAAAAAAAAATTATTAGGTCCGGCCACCAAACAAACAAAATCTTTTTTTCTTTTTTTTTTTTGAAATTTTTTTCCTTCCTCTCTCTCTCTTACTTTCTTCTTTTTTAAATACTTTGTATAAAATCTTTTTCTTTTCTTTAAAAAAAACTTTTTAATCTTTTTCAATTTTTTTTTCCCCTATAAACATAACGTTAACCATCCTTAAAAATGGTCGCCGAACTCATTGACGGAAACGCCATTGCCAAGTCCATCCGTGCTGGACTCAATGAAGAAATCAAGGCCATCCAGACTGAGAAGCCTTACTTTAAGCCCTCTCTCGTCATCATCCAAGTCGGTGATAGACCAGACTCTTCCACATATGTGCGCATGAAGCTGAAGGCTGCCACTGAAGCCAACATTTCCTGCGAGCTCAAGAACCTGCCCGAGTCTGTTACCCAAGCTGAGGTAAGTTTATAACCATAACAATCCCCCCTTATTTTGACTAATTTATTTTTTTTTTTTCACAAAGCTCCTCGACGAAATTACTACTCTTAACAATGACCCTTCTGTTCACGGTATCCTTGTTCAGCTCCCACTCCCCAGCCACATCAAGGAGGTTGTAATCACCGATGCAGTTGCTTCCGAGAAGGATGTTGACGGCTTTGGCACACTCAACATTGGAGAGCTGGCCAAGCGTGGCGGTTCCCCACTTTTCATTCCCTGCACCCCCAAGGGTATCCTCGTTCTGCTCAAGCAATCCAACGTCGATCTTGCCGGCAAGAAGGCCGTGGTGCTGGGAAGATCCGACATTGTGGGCTCTCCCGTTTCCTACTTGCTGAAGAATGCCGACGCAACCGTCACTGTTCTGCACTCCAAGTCGGCCAACATTGAGGAGGAAGTCAAGGCCGCCGACATTGTTGTTGCTGCCATTGGCAAGCCTGGCTTTGTTAAGGGCGCCTGGATCAAGCCTGGAGCCGTTGTCATTGACGTCGGCACCAATTACATTGACGATGCCACTCGCAAGAGCGGTAAGCGTCTTGTGGGCGATGTCGAGTTTGAAGCTGCTTCGCAGGTTGCTTCTAAAATCACACCCGTCCCCGGTGGTGTTGGTCCCATGACTGTGGCCATGCTTCTTTCGAACGTTGTTGACTCGGCAAAACGCTTCTACGCCGAGGAAGAATCTCGCAAGATTGTTCCTCTTCCCCTTGATATCCAGAACCCCGTGCCCTCTGATTTTGCCATTTCCCGCGCACAAAAGCCCAAGAATATCACCCAGGTTGCTTCTGAGGTTGGTATTCTGCCTAGCGAGCTTGAGCAGTATGGTGCCCACAAGGCCAAGGTCCAGCTCAGTCTTTTGGACCGTCTCCAGGACCGCAAGAACGGCAAGTACATTCTCGTCACAGGTATCACCCCTACTCCTCTGGGTGAAGGCAAGTCGACTACCACTGTGGGCCTTGTCCAGGCTCTTGGTGCTCATCTCGGCAAGGTTGCCTTTGCTAACGTCCGTCAGCCTTCTATGGGCCCCACTTTTGGTGTCAAGGGAGGTGCTGCCGGTGGTGGTTACTCTCAGGTCATTCCCATGGACGAGTTCAACTTGCATCTGACTGGTGATATCCACGCCATTTCTGCAGCCACCAACTTGCTTGCCGCTGCCATTGACACCCGCATGTTCCACGAGGCCACCCAGAAGGACGGTCCTCTTTACAAGCGCTTGGTTCCCGCCAAGAAGGGAGTGCGCCAGTTTTCCAACGTTATGTTCCGCCGTTTGAAGAAGCTGGGCATTGACAAGACCAACCCAGACGACCTGACCCCTGAGGAAATCACCAAGTTTGCTCGTCTCGACATTGACCCCGACACCATTACCTGGAAGCGCGTTGTTGACTGTAACGATCGTTTCCTGCGCGGTATCACTGTTGGCCAGGCCCCCACCGAGAAGGGCTTTACCCGTGAGACTGGCTTCGACATTACTGTTGCCAGTGAGTGCATGGCTATTCTTGCACTTTCCAACGATCTTAAGGATATGCGTGAGCGCCTGGGATCCATGGTTGTTGCATCCTCCAAGTCTGGCGAGCCTGTCACCGCAGACGACATTGGATGCGGTGGTGCTCTTACTGCTCTGATGAAGGACGCCATCAAGCCCAACCTTATGCAGACTCTTGAGGGTACTCCTGTCTTTGTCCACGCCGGACCCTTTGCCAACATTTCTATTGGTGCCAACTCAGTTCTTGCCGATAAGATGGCTTTGAAGCTGGCGGGTACTCGCGAGGGCGAGTCTGAGGACAAGTCCGGTTTTGTTGTGACCGAAGCTGGATTCGACTTTACCATGGGTGGAGAGCGATTCTTCAACATCAAGTGCCGATCCTCGGGTCTTGTCCCCGACGTGGTTGTGATTGTGGCCACCGTGCGTGCTCTTAAGGTTCATGGCGGTGGTCCTGATGTTAAGCCCGGCGTTCCTCTTGCCGAGGAGTACACCAAGGAGAACGTGGAGCTTTTGCGTGCGGGCTGCGCCAACCTTGGCAAGCACATTTCCAACGCGAAGACGTACGGTTTGCCTGTTGTTGTTGCCATCAACAAGTTCGAGACCGATACTGCTGCGGAGCACGCTGTCATCCGCGAGGAGGCCATCAAGTACGGAGCCGAGGACGCCATTGTGGCCAACCACTGGGCCGAGGGCGGCGCAGGAGCTGTTGCGCTTGCCGAGGGTGTTGTGAAGGCGTCGCAAAAGACGGATAAGAACTTTCAGTTTTTGTACGAGACCGAGGGCCAGACGGTTGAGCAGAAGATTACGACCATCTGCCAGAAGATGTACGGCGCAGCAGGCATTGAGTTTTCGGACTTGGCCAAGTCCAAGGTCGAGACATACACGCGCCAGGGCTTTGGCAACCTGCCCATCTGCATTGCCAAGACGCAGTACTCTCTGTCGCACGACCCTGCTCTCAAGGGTGTTCCCACGGGGTTTACTGTTCCTATCCGCGACGTGCGCGCGTCTGTTGGAGCAGGTTACCTCTACGCTCTTGCAGCTGAGATCATGACCATTCCCGGTCTTCCCACGCACTGTGGCTTCATGGACGTTGAGGTCAACGACGAGGGAGAGATTGAGGGTTTGTTTTAATTGGAAGAGGGTGCATTTCTTTTCCTTTTGAGTTATTTCAACATTACGATTTATGATTTTCAATTTTTTTTTAATTAGTTTTATGATTTTTACGATTCCGCATTCAACTGTAATCCTAGAGTATATATATTTGATAATAAAAATACCTGGAAAATGACCAAAACATGGCACTTTGTGTACTTGATGTATGTAGAGGGTTTTTTCATGTCAGGGTTAGGGGTCGTTTGGAGAAGCTGGGAGTGTGAAGGAGCGGGCTCTTTGCAGTACGATTGGGACGAAAGAACATTGCAACTGGGCAGCAGTATCAGGAGTTATCAGATTAGAAGATAACTTTAAATGAAAAAAGGGGAGAGGGAAGGGACCATAATATGCCTGTTTATAGATCAGGGTAGTTGTGCCCATAAACGTGTAGTGTTTTGAGTCTAAATATTTGCTCAAAATTTTTCAAGTGGATAATGGGAGCATTGTGTGGGGAAGATGGGTGAAAGATGAGAACGACTAGTTGCAACATGTCTCCGGGTGATTCTCGAGCCCCAGTGAAGCTCATGTATCCGTCAAACATTGGAGCCAGGCAGTGTTTATTTTAAAAACTTTCATCCACGAAATAAGATTGCATTAAAAAACGGAATTAAATATCCCCCTTTAGTTTAAGTGGATGTTTAAGAACCCAAGAATAATAATCCATCCATTCATGCACGCAAGTTTTTACTATGAATCGACTCTTGATAAAAGCTTCCCGTTCTTGTGGGAGTCTACCATAAGGAACAGTCCGTTTTTAATTTTTAGAGAGCAAATTGTGGTTTGGTTAAACTTTGCCACCTGATGGGGACCCGTTTAAACAAAAATGACGATCCCCTTTTTGTCTAAAAGATCGGCACGTTTATTCCTCTCCCACTGTATTTAGGAACCTTCAAGCGTACTTGGTTGTGGAGAGAGAGGTTGCGCAAGACGGTGGAGCAGCCATGTTGCTGGGACAATTCCCTCCGTATTTGCAACAATACGGTCCAGGATCCGGCTTTAACGATAGAGGCTATTTCATAGTTATCGATATGATTAAAATCCTATCTTTTTTTTGGGTGTTGTAGTATGACGTGGGGTCTCTGCGAAAACGAGCAAATACGCTGGAAAGAAACTTTGCGTGGCCGAGTTGGGCTTTTTGACAGTTGCTGAAAAAGGCACGGCCTTTGAGTGCAGCTTTTTTTTGGTCAAGCACAATTCCATCGGAGAAGGTGTCGGAGTTTCTGAGAGTCTGGCCCTTCAGTATTTCTGGGTCACATCTTGTAGCAAGGTTTCGAGTCTTTTACATCAAAGGAGATTATAAAACTATTGTGGTCAGATTTTTCTTTCTTTTTCGATTTACATAAAAAGGGCTTAGGCTCACACATAAGACTCGGGTTTGATTTGATTTTTTTTTGACCACCCAGAAACCTTTTTAAGTTACCAACCTGTGAAGTTTTTTTCTTCTTCTCTTCAACTCCTTAGTTTCTTTCTCTTTCCATTTTCAATTTTTCAACTTTTTTTTTATAAAAAAGCCAATCCTTTCATTGATTTGACAAACACCTGTCAAAGAAATAACAGAGGAAAGTTAGAGGAAAATTCTTCTTTTTTTCTAGGTTTTCTCTTTTTGTTAATACCTTATAATCCACAATGTTCAAGACTTCCGTTTGGATTGAAAAATACTTCTCCGTCCAGGTCTTCTTCATCATTTTCCGCGAGACCGTCGAAACAGTCATCATTGTGTCTGTCTTGCTGGCGTTTCTCAACCGCGGGTTTGGCGAAAAAGCTCTGCACGAAAACCACGTTATCGACGACGAGGGCCGGCCTGTCAGCATCCCTCTGGCCGACGATCAGGACGAGCTTTCCGGCGTCGACGAAAGCACCAGCCTAACAGCAGCAGCACCTGGCACAAGAACAGCCTCGTCATCTATAGCATCCTCCGCAACCGCCGCAACAAGCACCTTGGCCCACTCTGCGAATGATACCCAGGAAGAAAACCTCGAGCTCTCGACCTCCTCCAAGGCCCTCTACCGGCGACTAGTGATCCAGGTGTGGGTGGGCGCCTTTCTTGGCCTGGTCGTGTGTCTGTTCATTGGCTCCTTTTTTGTCTTTGCATTCTACCACCTGGGGAAGGACCTGTGGGGAGCCACGGAAAAGATGTGGGAGGCTGTTTTCTCGATTGTTGCGTCGCTCATCATCACGTTTATGGGCGCCGCCATGCTGCGCATCAATAAGATGAAGGAGAAGTGGCGCGTCAAGCTCGCCAAGGCCATTATTGAAACCCACGAGGGCAAGGGCTCGTGGGGCGTCAGATACCTGTCTCGCAAGTACGCCATGGGCATTTTACCCTTTGTCACCACTCTCCGAGAGGGCCTTGAGGCGGTGGTTTTCCTCGGCGGCCTGGGTGTCAACCAGCCCGCCTCGTCGTTCCCCCTGCCCACCATCACTGCAATTGCTCTGGGCTCGCTGCTTGGCTGGCTCATGTACCGCACTGGTGACCACATGTCGATCCAGTACTTTTTGGTTGGCTCTACGTGTTTCCTGTACCTGGTGGCTGCCGGCCTCATGTCGCGCGGCGTCTGGTACTGGGAGCTTCAGAACTTTATCAACCACGTTGGATCGGACGTCTCGGAGATGGGGTCGGGCCCCGGGTCGTATGACATTACACGCAGCGTGTGGCATGTGAACTGCTGCAACCCCGACACAGATGGAGGCTGGATGATTTTCAATGCGCTTTTGGGGTGGCAGAATAGTGCCACCAAGCTGTCTGTTTTGTCGTACAACCTGTACTGGGTCTTTGTGATTGGATTCTTCTATACCCGATGGTACCGTGAAAACACGGGCTATTTCCCGTTGATTCCTCGCAAGTACCAGAAGCAAGGATACAAGAAGCTCAACTACTCGCCTGAAGAGGCACGCCGTATCATGAACAAGGCCACCTATTTGTATACTCAGGCAGGCGATGGCGAGTCGTCAAATGAAAACCAGAGTCTGCGGGATTACCCTACTGGTTCAAATGCAGCAACTACAGCTGGTGCTCGTAATTCGCATGAATCTCAGACTAGTCAGACTCCATTGATTGTTCGTTAAGAGGATAGTTGATGTTAGGATGATATCAAGTTTATAGTTTTATTATTAAAGTATTATTACTTAGGTTTTTTTTTTCTATAAATTTATATATATATATGTATTTTTTAAAAGAATTATGCTATTGACTAAGACAAGAAAAAAAAAGGAAAGTAAAATTTAAATTAAAAATTAAAGATTAGGAATGGGGAAGTTGACCTCAGCAGAGAGACAAGAGATGGCCTTACCAGTATCGGTGTAAGGTCTGGCCACAGCAATGTACTTTCCAGCAGGGATTTCATTTGGAAGTTCGACGACCTTGGTGATGTGAAGAGGGCCAGGGGGGAGGGGGCACTCGAGGTCGACTTCCTTGAGCTGTTCACAGAGGTCGAAGGTTTGGGTCAAGAGTCTGATGAAGCCGTAGCGCACCTCGACGTCGATGTAGGCGCCCTCCTTGACGGTGGTGTGGAGGACACCGGAGGCGACGATGGTGAGGTTGGCGCCGCGCTCCGGGGGGTTAGGGGAGAGGTCGACGCGGTCGACGGTTAGCAGCTTGGGGACAAAGGGGTCGCAGATCTCGACGGGCGAGTCGCCGGGGACGGGCTTGTCGTCGGCAGAGAGGCCACTGGAGCCGAACGGGTTCTGGTTGAGGACGCCAGGAGCGGCCAAAACTGAGGAGGATGTGGCCGAGAGAAGGGTGACGATGGCAGTGATTGAAAAGAGCTTCATTTTTGGTTGACGAGGGGTCTGGAGGTTGAGTACTTTGCTGGGAGTTTGACAAGTAAGGAAGACGGGGGTGTTCTGGAGATGGTTGAGAGTAATGTAAAAAAAAAAGAGGGGATGAAGGGTTTTTTGTTCGTATATATTAAATTCAAGTCTTTTCTTTTTTAATACCTAAAGAGGGCTTTTTTTGAGGTTGCTCTAAGAGTTTTTTTTATGGTAGATAAGCCTCGTGTGGTTTTTTGTGGCGGCAGAAGCCGCGGGCAGCAGCAGCTGGCGGCCAGGCAGGCAGCGCTGCACCCAGCAAGGGAGAGACCAAGTCTCGTGACCCAGGGCTAGGGTGCTAAATTAATACGATTAGCTAAGCTGGGATAATTAAATGGTAAATTAATAGAAAATTAAACTCTGCAATGGAGATCTCGACAGGCTCTAAAAGATACTTAAAGTAACAAAAACAAATTTAGTGGAGTGACAAAAAAAAAAAATTTTGTATGTAAATAGAAATGAGAGAATCCATCAAGATATATAAAGACACAACGAGCAATATATATCAGCAGAAAAAACTCAAAGTTTCTTGTAGAAGGATTAATAGACAAAGACAGCTCTGAGCGAAGAAAAACTACGCTTTTTCCTTAAAATATTCAAATTTTCTTTTTTTTTTCTTATTTCATATTTCTAATCCTCTTTGTTTTTTTGCTCTCATCCGGCCCTTTTTTCAATCTTAAATCTCTTTTGGGTGTAACTGCTTCTTTAAGTCTTTAAGATTGGGAAGGAGAGGGGAAAACAAAACCCACTAGCGTCAACTTTTTTTTCAGTAACTTATTTTTTTTTCAAGATTATGATTCAAACCCTTTTCCAAAATGATGTCAAACTTGGAAAACCAAATCTACTTCATCCAGCAGCAACAACAGCAGCTCCAATTCCAGCTCCAGCAGCAACAAGGAATGTGGTTGGTCGACTCTGAATTCGCCTCCGACGCGTCCTACGATCCAGCACTCGTCCCATTTCTCTGCGGGAACACCCTCAATGGAAGCCCCACAACCAACCCAAACTGTAGCGCTCTCCTGGACACATCAACCATGGCCACTGCCGCCTCCGCCCCTGGAAATGCGGTCCAACCCGTACCTACGTTCTCTTCTCAAGTGTTCGATCCCTCAACCATGTACCAGCTTATCCCTCAACAGCTATCCCAGTCTCAACAACAGTCCCAGCAGTCGCAACAATCGGACTTCTCCCAGCTAGTCCCTCAGATGTTTCAAGCACCACTAACTCCACCGGGTCCCTCGGGATCATCTGAATGCGTTGTCACACAATACGTAATGACCCAACAACAGCCTCAAGAAGGTCCCCAAATCACTCCAATGATTGACATGCCTCTCATAACCCCAGCAGAGCCGTTTTTCATGCAAACTCAATCGCAGCAACAGCAGAGCCAATCCTCAAATAAAACTCCAGCCCAACCGCGTTCCGAGGTAGAGGGTCTATTTTCAGGCACCGATGTGATACGTAATGCAACTGGAACTTCTTCTTCTTCTTCTGCTACTACAACAACATCAATAACCACGAAAATGCCTGCAAAAGTGGTGTCACTTCAGCCTCAGCCTGCTCTTAATGCCGTTCCCCTTACCCAACCAATGCAACAACAAGCCGCCCTAGATCTTCCGATAGATCTGCCACTAGACCTTCCGGTAGACCTTCCGGGGACAGATCGTAATGACACCTACAACACAACAGCCAGCGTCACCAGCTCCTCAAACAGCCAAAGCTCTCTGCAGAACTTTGACCAGGACTCGGAAGCAGTCACGTCGCCTATTCACACATGCTCAACGTCCCCCGATGCTCACCACCTTCCCTTCCAAAACCTCTCGGAATCCCCCGGTTGTGGAATCAGCCGGGTTAGCACGACTAGTAATAATAACATTGTCGTCGGTAGTACTGGACAATACACTTCCGTTGCACTCTCCTCAACTGACCTCCCAACCATTCAATGTGAGCCCACTTCTTCCTCCGCGCAGACTCCCAACAACAGCTGCTGCGCAACAGCTGCTGCCACCACCAATGCTAGTGGCTCTAATAACAGTACTAATGATAATTACGTTAGTGTCAACACTAGCTCCACTTTAACAACCACGCCATCTTCTACTTCGACCAACTCGTCGTCCTCCTCAACTGCTACATCCTCAACACTGGAAGACCAGCAGGTCGACTACACGCTCCCCAGCATTCAGCGCGCTCTCCAGCGACCAACCGTCGCGCGCGTCGAAAAGGTGTGTCGTGGAATGGCCACCCAGCAACGCATGGGCTCTACCCTCAAGCACATTTTGTCTCGCGAAAACCTTCGCATCCTCAACTACACGTTTGAGTTTGAGGCGTACCCCAACCAGTACCAGTACGGGGTGGTTGATGACATTGACGATGAGCATGTTCATGATGCAGATGGAGAGCACGAGGATAACGCGGATGACGACTGTGAGGAAGAAGACGACGATGACGAAGAGGCAGAGAAGGCAGCCAACCTGGACAAAATCCAACACAAGAATGGTGACGATGTAGGTGAAGACGAGGAAGAGGAAGAGGAAGAGGAAAACTACAATGAATACTCGAACAAAGAAACCATGACAGATGAGGATCCAGAGCAACGCAAAAAGAGAAAGCGCCGGCGCAGAAAGATCCCAGCGGCAGGCCCCGCAGGAGCTCTGGTTAAAAAACAGCGGCCTAATCCTGAGTCTCAGGCTATTGCTAATTCCGCGACAGCCAGCATCCGCCACTCGGCGCATGGCATGTCGAGCGGAGGCGAGCAAATGGGTCCAGCAGCTGCCACTATGGCAGGATTCTCTCCTGGAGCGCCCTCGTCTAGTCCTGCAAAGGTGGTCTCAGTACGCGCAGCGAATAGTCAGAAAGGCTCTCCTCCGCCTGTAGTTTCTACAAATGCTACAGTCCCCACTAGTCAACAACAGGTCGAGCCGGCCGAGTCTCAGCTGCAGGCAGCACAAGTAACTCAGGCCTCGCAATCTGTTCCGATTGATGCCACCGCTTTATCTACTCGGGTTTCTTCGGCGTCCTCATCACCACCACCATCATCGTTATCTACATCATCGTCGTCCTCCGCCTCGTCATCGTCGTCGGCTGCTGCCCTCTCCCAAACAGCCCCACCTGTCTGGCTAGCCTCTCCACAGCCGCCCCTATTGCCGTCTTCGGAAAAACACGGCTCTCTGCACAAGTGCCAGCGGCCTAAGGAAGCCATCGTGCCAGTCACGAGACCACCATCCTCTGCGCGCGCAGGAACAAAGACCCCTGCAGTCGCCGCAGCAGCTCAGGTAAGCAAGACCCCCTCGGCAACAAAAACAAGCACCAATGTCAAAAATAATCATAACTCCCACAAATCAAATAAACCATCAAAACACCCAACCTCGGCAAAGTCCCAGCGCTCGGACGGACACCCGCCTGCCCTCGAGTTCATCTTCGAGTTCCCCGTCTCTCAGCAACCACGGTCGCCTCTTACAACCACCCTCGCGACCACCAGCTTCAGCCACCATGGCTTTGCCGGGCGATCCTCGTCCTCGTCGCCCGGGTCCATGTACGCCGGCACTGCCATCTCGTTCCCCATGCAGCTACAGCACAGCACGCTGCACGCGCCGCCCAACGACCATTTTGGGCCGCCGCCGCAGCCCGCCGGACAGTTCTTCTCGTTTTCGGCCGTGCAGCTCCACGCCGCGCCCGTGGCCAAGAAGCCCGGCCAGCACCAGATCAACATGTCGTCGGCGGTCCAGATGAACTATCGGCAGCACCTGCCGACGTCAGGCCCACGTAAGCGAGCAGCAGCCGGGAGCTCGGCAGAGTCGTCCGCAGCAGCCAAGAAACAAGCAGCGTCGCCATCTTCTACAAAAACTGAGGCGGCCGGCCCATATAAAGCCGCCAGCCAGAGCAAGAAACGAGGCCCCAAGAGCGCTGGGCCAAAAGACGGACAGCTCAAAATCCGGTTCAACCATACGAATCCGTCCCAGCCAGCCATCCACAAGCGGCTGCGCCGGTTTGTGTCACACCCAGGCGCCGAGGATCCCGCCGTGTACGCCAAAAAGAAAAGTGCTACTGTTTCAACCTGCACCACTGAGCCTCAAGCCGCCGCCACCAAGACGCCCAAAGTCGTCGAGACGGGTGGGGCCAGCACGTCTGCCAGCCAAGCAAGTTTGAGCATGGCCGGTAATAGTATCGCTGCACAGGCGGCGGCCGCGGCAGCTGCCACAGTCGCTGCTAACCCACCGGCGCCCGTAATTGCATCGGTCAACTCGGGTGTTTTGGCTGGTAATTCATTTGTCGGGTCATCCAAGGGGGGGTTTAATAACCAAGACGAGTTTTTGCAGTTTTGACGCGCCTCGATGTCCAACCGATATTCAATTGCATTTTTTTTAGTTTTAATTTTCATTTTTTATATTTTGTTTAAGTTTATTGAAGAAAAAAAGATTTTACCTGTGAATAGTATTAATAGAAATTGTTACCAAGTTTTGAGCTAAATATTTCATACTCTTTTCCGTTGGATTCGGGTACCTTTTTTCCCTCTCGTGATGTTTTCATAACTGGCTGTCAATTTTGACATAGGGGGGAGGAAAACAAAATTAAAGGTTGTCGCGGCTGGGAAACTAGCGCGGCTGTGCGTCGACGGTAAGGCTGAAGGGCTAGTTAAAGGGGGGTTTCTCAGCGAGCTTCACGAGTACATTATGACCTTGAGGTTCCACTTTAAAAAAAAGCTGCTTTGATGTGCTGGTGATATAAATAAAAACGTAAATAAAAAAACCTTTTCTTAATGTTCAACCGATTTATCGGATGCTATGGGTGGTTATTTGCAACAAACTTGGCAGGTTACCAAATGTAAATAACGTGCATACTGGTCTTAAACAACGGGAAGTATATCGGGTTTAAACGTCGCAGCATAACCCATAATGTTCTCATTTTTTTTTACACTTCGGGGTCTTTTGTAAAGTGCTGTCTATTCCACACCTGAAAAAAGTTTCTGCTTCTGTGTGTACTGCCAGAAGACAAGCGTTACACTCACATGGTTCTTTTGAACTATTTTGAGATTCCTTTAGGGAGCAAGTGTTCCCCTAATGGACCAGTCTTTACATATGTAATCACTACTGTTGAGGATATCTGCAAAAGACCTGCCTTTATTTTTGACAGATTCAATTAGTGAATAAATTTCACAGAAAGTGGTAAAAAGGTGTATCACCAATGCAAAATGCTCCAACGCTTGCCTTAGCGCTAAATTATGAGTACGTGGGGGCGTACTACAAATCCGTTTATTGTGATTAGAAAACTCGTTTTTTCTCTTAGGACCGTGTATCTTTGGTGCATGCCCCGAATTTAAAATTTCCCCAGACTTGATTTTCGAGATGGTTGATGAATAGTCATATACATATTTTAGTTTGGAGATGTCTTGACGATTAGATAGCAGCTTTTGGTCTCGATGAAGAAGATGACACAAACAGCAGCATATTTATTCTGGCAATATGAGCTGGCGTTAGGTTTTTAACCACGGACTGAATCCCTTTGAGAGAGATTCTAATCGATAACATTGATAGATTGATAGGATTGGAGGGTTTATCATCAATCTTTTCTTAAAAAAACGGCAGACAGAGGAGTATATTAACCAAGCCATTAGTCATCATTAGTAATATTATCACCACCCCAGGTTTTCCCTTTGAGCCTTGGAGCACAAGTCTTATCCCATTTGTCATCTAATCAACCTAAACGAAGCCCCCTCGTTTTCATCTTTAAAGAACCTAGGAATCCCCTCTTTTAATGCTCGAGATTCCTAGAGATTCCCTAAATCGTTTGCTTCAAAGTGATCTTTTCTGTTTTCTCTCCAAAATAAACTTTTGTTTTGTCAGCAATCCGTTAAGGTTGTATTTTTTGCAAGAATCTTCGATGTCAGGAAACACCAACATTTACAACTAATAATTCGCCACTGGGTAAAAAAACAAAAAAAAAAACCCGCTGTACTTTAACCTCCGTTTGGCTGGTCGCACACCTCTCTTTTTTATTTATTTAAAGAAATTAACTCTCAACACACTTTTTTCCTCTTTCTTTTTCCCCTATCATCCCTATATTATCTCAAACATTTTAAACGTTAACACCAACAAACAACCACCACCTTCCAATACACACCCACCCCTCACACATCTCACTTATGTGCTCACAAGACTCTTCCTCACAAGACACAATAGATCTTTCCATCTCCTTCAAAGGCCAAACCACCTCGCGGGCGTTCCCGTCAGATTTGACTTTCCACGATCTCCAAGAAATCATCTTCGATGAATCCAACATCCCTCCAGAATCGCAGAAACTCCTGGCGCCAAAACTCGGGCTCATCAAGATTGCATCCCTCGCCCAAGGCTCAGACACCCCCCTCGCCACCGTTTTTGCCATCCCCCAGTCAAGAAAACGCATCATCCTCATGGGAACCCCCTTGGACAAACTAGGCGAAACCCAAACGGCAGAAAAACGTCACTTTGAGCAGCAACGCCGCCGATCCCTGCGCTACCAAAAATATCGCGAACGCCAAATGCGTGGCCGGTATAGAGGCTTGGGCGGCGCAAGTTCCAGCGGCAGCGATGTGGGTGGTAGCCCCTCTTCTCGACCAGACGACGACATCAACATAGACAATGGCTTTAATACCCCCTCTTCCCCATTCTCGTCCCTCAACCTGCCACTCTCGGACTCCTCCCGAAATGGACCCTTTCCAGGATCTTCAGAAGAGCGCGACGCTGATGCCCCCAACACACAGTATACCTTTCATCGCCTTGTTCCTCTTCCATTTCTACACAACTCTGAAAAATCTCGCAGCGTTTTACAAAGCCTCCGTGAAGACCGCGGCATTCGCGCAATCATGGAAAAGTATCAATGGAGCGTCCCCGTACTAACGGAGTTGGACCCGGCTTCCAATACCCGCTCAGATGGTGGCGGCGCCGGCGGTACGACGCGGCTGCTGGGATTAAACCGGAACCGTGGCCAAGTGATTGAGCTGCGGCTGCGCACCGACGCGTATGATGGCTGGCTCAAGTACAAGGACGTGCGCAAGGTCCTGTGCCATGAGCTTGCGCACAATGTACATGGGCCGCACGACGAAAAGTTTTGGGCTCTTTTCCACAAGCTAGAGCGCGAAGTAGTTGATCTTGATCCATTTGGCAAGCGCGGGCGCACCATTTTCGCCGGCGAGCGATACGAAGGCCCGATGCTCAAGGTGCCGGGCGATGACTCAGAAAGCGACAATGTGGATGAGCGCGACTTTTTTGGACTCGGCATGGAGGAGATTTACGATAGCGGCGGGTGGATTGGCGGGACCTATGTGCTAGGTACCGGCGATGATGACGGCACTGGCAGCAGCAGCACTGCTCGGCGACAAAGCGGCGCTGCAGATGACATGAAGTCAGTATTGCGGCAGGCCGCGTTTGACCGCGAGCAACGCCGCAAGGAGCGCAGCAGCACTCCTCCCATGATTCCTCCACCAAAGGTGGCGAAAACACTGACAGCAGCCGGACTTCTTGATCAACAACAACGAGAGCAGCAGCAAGAAAAGGATCAGGAGCTGGCCCAAAAACAATCGAAACAACCCGCTGTTCCACAAGAACAGCCTCAGCAATCTGCCGTAGCAGCTAACACAGGTGTTGCGCGCGAAACCTCAGCATCTTCAACCTCCTCCTCATCTTCCCCTCCTCCTGCGCCCTCAAGTTCCAGCGCTGGCAAACAGTCTCCTTAGATTTTAATGCTATCTTATGATTTATAGTTTTATTATTTTAAAATACGAGAGATTTTGTTATTTTTTGTTTTTTTAGACTTGTAGCTATTAAAGTCAAGAGTTGAGTGCTTTGGAAGACCTTGTTGTCTAAGCCGTTATCGGGCACGTGATGAAGATATTATGGATGTTACATTACAAATCAACCCAGCTATACCGCAGTAATAAAATGGTGGCAGGGCGCCACTTATTTTGTATACAACCGTTTTTTTTTTTTCCCATTTTTTTTAATTTAAACCCACACAACCCACGTAGCCAGAAGAAGGGCTCAAGCACAAAAAGATTACCACCATTTAAAGGGGGGAAACTACAGAACAAAAAACTTTCGACAGAATCAAAAGGTTTCATCTTCTCTTTTTACTCATAATTATCATCGTTATTACAATAGACGACTAGACAAAAAGATCTCATATCCACATAATGGCGGCAAGAAGTGACGCAGTTGAAAAGTACAAGTAAGTAAAGATTTAGCTGTGGCTTCTAGAAGTGGGATGAACGAAAGAGAAGGTTGTTTACTTGGTCTTCAAGAAATGGGATATTCCCGCCACGCGTGCTTATACCTTACGACTCAAAGCGAACTCACTCAAACAAATGATAAAAATGATTAACAGCCGTGATCTTTAGACTAGTGCTTTTAGGCGAACAGAGCGGTAAGTGACGCGGAAACGGAACGATCTAAGGAATCGAAAACAAAAAAAACAGCAGAGGCATAACAGAACTTTAACACCAATGGTTTATAGTCGGCAAGACGTCCCTGCTTTCCCGATTCATGTATGATTCATTTGACTCCCAATATAAGGCGACCATCGGTATCGATTTTATGTCCAAGGTGAGTTACAAGTATATACGACGGCTTAAATGAAAGCCTTCTTTTTTTGCTCACCGCCACTAACGTTATAACAGACCATGTACCTTGCAGACCGCACAATACGACTTCAACTCTGGGATACAGCCGGCCAGGAGCGGTTCCGGACCCTTATTCCCTCGTACATCCGCGACTCGCACGTTGCGATTGTTGTGTACGATATTACTAGTCGCCAGTCGTTCAACGACGCGGCGCGGTGGATCGAGGACGTGCGGACGGAGCGCGGAGACCAGGTGATTATTGCCCTGGTCGGAAACAAGACGGATTTACGTGACGAGCGCCAGGTCACGGTGGAAGAGGGCGAGGCCAAGGCGCGCGAGCTTGGGATCCTGTTTATGGAGACTAGTGCAAAGCTCGGATATAACGTCAAGGCCCTATTTAAGAAGGTGGCGGCAGAGCTACCTGGCTTGGAAACCGATCGCCATGAAGAGCCCGAGTGTAAGTTGATAACGAGAGGTTTTTTTTTTGTGGTCTAACGAGTATTCTTTTTAGTGATTGATGTGAGCATTGATGCAAATAAGACTCCTGCCAATGCCGAAGGGTGCAACTGTTGATGAAGTAAAAAAAAAACAATTCACAAGTATTAAACGAGATAGAAGTAGTATAATGGACCTTTTTCAATTTTTTTTCTAAATAATAATAAATTTAATGTCAAAAAAAAATACAAAAATTTAAAATGAGGAGGATTCTATTGCTAGTAAAATCAAAAAAGTTTCTACATTAGGATAAGGTGATAGTATAAAAAAAAAGAAAATAACTCTAGGAAAGTGTACATGTCAGAGTATTGAGCTACTAGTTGAAAATTTCTAATTCGGGTATTTGAAGATACAAGTCAGAGAAAGATCAAGGTTATCATTTCCCCAGGATTTTTTTATTTTAGCGGTAAGGTTCCATGGAGAGGGCAAAAAAAGAGTTTGCTTCTGTAACCAAAGTATGTTTGTCAAAAACCTTTAATTTTAAATCTGATTATTCTATTTATCACTTAAGAAATGGTTCAACCGTAGTTAAATGGTTTATATGATTCAAATGGGGAGATAGATATCTTGATAATAAAAGTATGGCAGGTTCTTTTTTTCTTTTTTTATTGTTTGGTGAGAGATAGTAGGGTCCCTTTAAACAATCCAAGCCATCTAAAAGAAATAGTGCATCTTCCGGATAAACACATATCCCTAGCGTCTCCCTTATTATCAAGAGCTCGGACCAAAAGACGAACAAACGAGCGATTGTTTATAGTCAATAAAGGTGTAAAGGCTTCTGAATATCAATACGTGTTGGTGTCATCCATGAAATAAATACATTTTGACACAAATAAAGTCCACAACTGTCAAACCCGGCTAAAGAAATTACATTTGAATTCGCGCCTTCACAAAAAACAATCGAATAAATCAAATTCTTTTGCTGAGAAATAAAAGCTAAACAACCATAGGTCTAGGTTTTTTCTAAACAAATTAACATCAAATGAATATCAAATTTGTCAAATCCATAAATTGGATATTCATTTCTCAGTTTCTTGCTGCATTTTGAATAAATAACACATGGTTTATTGAGCTCGGCTTTATCACAATACCTCTGAAATGCCCACTAGACTACAACCTCCTCTTCTCCGTTACCCCCAAACCCTAACCTCTCTCAAACCCATTTTCTGGAAAATGACACAACGGCCGGGTAACTCCACATGTATCACCACCACTAACTCTGAAATTTTTATAAAATAAACAAAATAAACAAAATAAACAAAAACTAAACAGCAGCAGGACTGTAATTTTTTTTCTCTTTCTAAGGTAACCTTTTTGTTTATTAGGATTGTGGATCTATAAGATAAAAAGAAACCCTTTAATTGAAAAAAAAGCTCTATCTTATTTTCATTTTTTTTTGTCATTTGAAAAAAGTGCTTTTTTATTCAAACTAATACATCTAAAGTAATGTCATCACAATACGAAAACGTGTACTTCAACCAATCCAGAGTCCCTGGCCTGGTTCGATTAATTGACACAGGCCTGGGTTGGAAAGCAAATGAAGTCAAAAACAGAGGTGGAAGTATCAAGGTCCCCGAGACATTCCTGCTCCCCGCCGAAGAGATTCATGCAGCTTACTGGAGTCGAGCTGCTCGAGGTTACGAAATCCGAGTGCAAACAAAAAATAAGGGCGCCATTCAATTGGATGGCTTTGACATTGACAACTTCAACTCCCTCAAGGCCGATCTGAGTAAGCTCTATAACGTCGTTCTTGAAACCAGAGATCACTCTCTCAAGGGCTGGAACTGGGGCAAGGGCGACTTTGGTCGCAATGAAATGTCGTTTGAGGTCGGTGGCAAACCCGCCTTTGAAATCGCCTACGCCGATGTCGCAAACTCAAACTTTGTGGGCAAAAACGACGAGGTGGCCGTCGAATTCAACCTGCAAACAGGCAACGAACGCGTCAAGGCTGGCGATGAGCTGGTCGAAATCCGCTTCTACGTTCCTGGCCGCGTGACCACCAAAAATGAAGACGGCGAGGAAAACGAAGAAGACGTCAAGGAAATGGAAGGCGAGCAAAGTGCAGCAAGTGCGTTCTACGAGGCCCTCAAAGAAAAGGCCGATCTCGGCGACGTCGTTGGCGAGGCCATTGTTTCTCTCACTGAGATTTTATTCTTAACCCCTAGAGGCCGTTACGACATTGACATGTACCCAACATCATTCAGACTTCGGGGTAAGACATACGACTACAAAATCCAGTACAAAAATATCCAGCGCCTGTTTCTCTTGCCCAAGCCCGATGAAATCCACAACATGCTCATTTTGCAGCTCGACCCCCCACTTCGCCAGGGTCAAACAAGATACCCGTTCCTGGTCACACAGTTTGATCGTAACGACACACTTACCGTCGAACCAAACCTTGAAGACGCCGAGTACGAAGCCAATTACAAGGACAAGATTAAGAAGCGCTACGATGAAGCTACCGATGAAGCCGTTGCCCATCTTTTCCATGGTCTGACGGGCCGCAAAATGATTGTCCCTGGTCCTTCCTTTTCAAGCCAACAGCCTGGTGTTTCGTGCTCTCTCAAAGCTAGTGAGGGTTACTTATACCCCTTGGAAAACTGCTTGCTTTTCGTCCCCAAGCCCACTGTCTATATTCCTCTCACTGAAGTTTCCAGCGTGACCTTTTCGCGTATCAGCAAGACCTCTTCTTCACGTACCTTCGACATGACTGTGCACCTGGGCCCTGGTGGCGGTGAACACCAATTCTCCAACATTAGCCGTGAAGAGCAGGATGAGCTCTCTGCCTACATCAAGGCCAAGCGCATCCACATTGAAATGGATATGGGTGATCAGCCCATCATGACCAGCATGGTTGTGGACTCCGAATCGGATGGTGATCTCGACATGATTGGCAGAGGGTCTGCTGATGAGGACGAGGAGAGTGTGGATGAAGACTTTAGAGCTGAGTCCGAAAGTGATGTGGCCGAAGAGTTTGATTCCAACCACGAGAGTAGTGACTCGGATTCCGATGACGGCGCTAGTGACTCCGAAGACGAGAAACCGGCAAAGAAAAAGTCAAAGAGTAAATAAAGATTAGCTAACGGAAGGTAAATAATAATACAAAAAAAGAAAAAAAAACGAATAGTAATTTAAAGTGTTTATACTTGAACGTCCCACCATTCATCTGTCTTTTGATTATACCAGTCTATAGTTAACTGGATTCCTTGATTGAAGTCTATTCTAGGAACCCAGCCCAGCTTCTGAAGTCTTGTAGAGTCTATGGCGTAGCGTGCATCATTAAAAGGGCGATCTTTAGTGAATTCTATAAATGGTAACATGTCTTGCTGCGTGCATTGAGGAGGCAGTTTCCCACTCTTGACAAGAAGAACCCGAGCTACCTCTTTATTTGTGAGCTCGTTTTGCGACCCAGCGTTGTAAATGCGGCCCACAGTACCCCGGTGCAGGATCGTATCCAAGGCGTCAACCGCGTCAAGAACATACAGGTACCGGCGAAGATTGGACCCGTTTCCGTGAAGCGTCAGTTTCTGGCCTTGCTGTAGAAGGCGAATAAAGCGGGGGATGATTTTCTCAGGAAACTGCATCGGCCCGTAAATGTTGTTGCAGCGCACTATAATCGCCGGAACACCAAAGCTCTTGAGATACGCATTCACGTACATGTCCCCCGCGGCCTTCGATGCGGCGTACGGGTTGGTGGGAACCAGTATGGCGCTCTCGAGCAGATCCTCCTCAGAGTCCACCGACTCGCCATAAACCTCGTCTGTCGACATGTGGATGAACTTGCAAATGCGCCTGCGCCCGGACCCGGGGGACTCCGCCACCTCCTCGTTTATAATCTTGGTGGCCTCCAGCATAGTCTGAGTGCCAATGACGTTGGTACTCGTGAACCGGCTGGGGTTTCCAAACGAGTGGTCCACATGGCTTTCGGCAGCCATGTGGATCACGGCGTCCACCTTGTGTTTGTGCATGATTTCCAGCACCCTTGCACGGTCCGTCACGTCGCACTGCTCAAACACAAAGTTGGGTTGGCTGCGACACACCGCAATGTTGTTTAGCGACGAGCAGTAGCCGCGGTTATCGATGCACACGATGCGGTACGCTGGGTACGTGAAAACCAAGTGCCGAACCAGCCACGACGGAATGAACCCTAAACCCCCCGTCAACAGGATCGAGGAGATGTTGGGGTCGGGCTCAAATTTCGTTGTTCCAATATACTGCGCGGCGGTTTCGTCAAAGGATTGTGATGAGGACGATGACGGGGTGGTTATGGTGTCGTCATGTTGCTTTATTAAAGGGGCCGTAGTCATTATGATGGTGTAAGAAGTTTCAACTGAAAAAAGGATGCAAAGCAAAAATGAGTGATGGGAGTTCTAATAGAAGTGATAAGTTTAAAGTTTAAAAACAGTAACCAGAGCCTATTTCCCCGGTAATCTTTCTATTCAAAAATGAGGGAGGAACGACTTTAGGATCAAGTCAAATCGGACCTTGATTTTCAAAATATCAATGTTGGCTTTTAGACATTTGGGTGAAAGGGTTAGGGGATGAGATAAACTCAGCCTCATTATTTAAGTCTTTGAGATTCTGATTTTTGTGGAGAGAGTACTAAATAGCTGCTTATCTTTTTTTTCTAAACCATCGGGGCGTATTTCAACTATCCGCAACGGGAGGTTTGACCAAACATATATTCTTTAAAGGTCAGCAAAGTTCACATTTCAAAAAAAAAAAACTCCAAAAATCGTTAATTATAGATGAAGATTTATCATTATTAAATTAGTATTATTAAGAGAGGAAGGGGAGGGTAGGTTTTTAAAAGGTTATTGCTACAAAAAGATTTTTAAAAAAAAAAGGTTTACTCTTATCATCTTTTCTCCACTAGAATGAAATGCATGGCCACATATCCAGCAACTAGAAATGTGATAAAGAAGGCAAATAGGCCCATGATATCAAATAGCACGGCACCACTATCGAAGCCAAACGTACTGAGAATAGTAGCACCGGGGACTTCGATACTTAGGCCAAACTTGCGTTCCGTCAGTGTTAGGTAGCGCACCTCATTGACAGCCAGGGCCTCGTATGCATAATGGAAAATGGAAAGGTACTGTAGATACACAGTCCCCGCAGGCATGCTGTCGTGATTTAAAAACAGACCAGCAAAAAGCAAGCTAAAAAGCATAAATAAACTTCCCACAAGGTTTGCCACTCCAGAGTTTTTAATAAGAATACCAATGAGCAAGCAAACGGCAGCTGCAGTCAGATTGAATAAGGTTAGAATAACCAAAAACTTCCAAAAAGCTCCATCGTCAAACGTCAGACCAACCAGAGGATATAGAATCAACCCCAATATTATTGGGGGGAATACACGCAGCGGAACAATGTCAAACATAACCTTGGCTGAATAGTAGGAAATAGGACGGTAGTAGTCATTAGCCCGTTCTCTCAAGAAAATGATGCGCTCGTCTGCAAACAGATTGAGTGTCGTCAGTGTGCTGAATCCAAACAATGCAAGCAAAAAGAAGAAAAGACCCAGTCTGTTTTGAAACCCGCTAATGTCATTCGCAACATTATAGTATAAAAAGCCGCAAAACATGGCCAGCATGGTGGCGATAATGTAATGAGTTAACAAAAGCATGGGGTCGCGATACAAGTTCTTAAACGTGCGAATAGACAGGATTTTAAACTGGCCAATGAATCCAATTCGTGAGTGGCCTTTGAGTGAGATGCTGCTATGATTCGATCCATTCCCATCGATACTTTCTTCTTCACTGGATCGAGATGCTTCTATTTCGTTTCTAACAGTACCAGCAAGAGCACTAGTCTCAAATGATTCCACAAGTGACTCCAGAGTAATAGGACGATTGGAAATGGCAGTAGAAAATCCAGTAGGGGCAACTGGTTTAGGTAATGGAACCGTAGGTGTAGAGGCAGTGATTTCATCTCTATGGGAAGCGTAGTGTCTCCACTCAGAGGTACTGTCAATTCCGAGACTATCTGTGCGAGGAATAGGGCTGTGAAGACTTTCATCAGGAATTTCAGCAACAGGAGCAGCAGACCCGGCAGAAACAGAATTATGAGCACTGGGGGTTCCCAGCCAACCATCAAACCGATCCTCAACATTATCTTCATCATTATCATCCAAAGGAACAGAGCCCGTGGCAAGCATTGTCAAGTCGATCAAAAAGTCGGCGACATTGAATCCTGGAGGACAATTATAACCAAGTTCGGAAAAGAATTGAGCGGCTTCAGACTGCTTACCGGAATATACAAGACGACCCTTTGCTAATAAAACAAGCTTATCAAAAAGAGAAACAATGTTAGAGCGAGGTTGGTGGATGGTGAACACAACAGTTCGATTGTAATTGCGAGCAAGTTTAACAAGGCTCTCCACAACATTAAAGGCGTTGTAAGCATCAAGACCAGATGTAGGTTCGTCAAGGAATAAAATGGAAGGACTAGTGACTAGTTCACAGGCAATTGCCACTCGTCTCTTTTCACCTCCAGATATACCACGATTCTCTTCGTTACCAATAAGTTGATCCTTGATGCCCAAAATCCCAAGTTCACTCATAGTCTCAATGGCCCGAAGCTTTTTCGCGTCAACAGACATGTTCTTGGGAAGACGTAAAAGAGCACTAGTGACAATGGTTTCGTAAACTGTGAGTGTAGGCATAAGATAATCGTCCTGGTCGACAAAACCTATAACTCGCTTGTAATCCTTCTTGGAAACCTCTCTACCATTGACAGTGATTTTCCCCTTTACTACACCGCGCTTAGTTTTTGCGGCAAGAATGTCAAGAAGTGTTGTTTTTCCTGCACCTGAACCACCCATAATGGCCATAATTTCTCCTGGGCTCACCGATCCCATAACACCGCTAATAATAGTCTTCTCATTGTCATTATATGACACATCAGAAAACTGTAGAGTTGCTGGCAAATGACCAGCCATAAGTTTACTGCTGTCATCTTCGGTAGGAAGTGCAACAAAGTCTGGCTTTTCTTGGGTGATTTGAATGAGTAGTCGATAAGCAGCAATTCCACCTGCAATGATGAGTAAAGCACCAACAAGAGAGGCAATAACCAAGCGCTTATTCAGAGATTGGGAAGGCGGAACATAACCAGGAAGTTGAGTGTAATGTAAACATTCACTACTTTTGCAAGCCAAAGTAATTGACGGGTCGCCAAAAACTGACTTGATCAAGTCATTCATGGAAGGCTCAGAAAAACTACAGCCCTCCTTTTTAGAGTCACATTCAAAATCACCAGGTCCTTTAATAGTTTCGGTAAGGAAATCAGAGATATCAATTGAACCAGCTTCGCCACAGAGCATGCGACCTGGAATACACTTGCAGTATGCATTTTCACATGAGTACCGTGTAATATTCGTGTCACCTTTGAATTCTGTCTCGAATTTGCATGTATCAAGACCACAGTAAAAACTTTCACTCTGATCAATCCAAAACTGAAAATTACATTCAGCAGAGGTGGCGTTACAGCTAAAAGTAACCTGAGGGATCTTGCCATTCAAAATATCAAGAATCTTGCGGTTTGTGACTTTGCACATCTGGTAATTTTTCTCAACAAGAATTCCGCCTTTATAGCATGTGCCTTTAAGTCCTTCAGGCATGAAGGCATCGCATGAGGAGTCTTCCATACACATGTTACAGTTAATTCCGTCCCATCCGTCTTCACAAGCACATGCATCAGTGCCATTTCGAACAGGTCTATTAGGTCCTTCGTTTAAACCACCACAAACAGGAGACGCACAGTCATCCCCTCCGAATCCAGGAGGACAATCACATCGACCAGTGAACTCATTACATTTGGCAAACTGTTTGCAAGAAAAAGCAGGAAGCATACAATTAAAGCTAAAATACAGGTTAGTTTTTCTTGGTTTTAGTTTTAGGTTTTTAATATTTGCATATCAAGGTGCCAGATCAAAAAATACTAAGCGTCTTAATTGTATGACTTTTCATTATAGCAATGATCCACATGTCCACGCCTTTTTTTTTTTTTTTTTTGTGGGAATTCATTTAGATAAGAATTTGTAGAAACAAAAGAGAGAGGTGACAAAGAAGTAAACAAAAAAGTAATTGAAATACGACGACAAATACAAGAGAATCACAACTTACCATGGAGGACACTTATCAGGTTTTACATCCAAATCGATGAGTGGTAAGCCGTTTATCAGACCGTCAGAAACCATACCAGAAAGGCCATAATTGGCCAGTGCAGGTTGTAGCCATATAAGCGCGAATAGGGAGTAACTGAAAAAATTACTAAAGCTTTTCATTACACGTTAATGTAGTCGCAAGCAGACGAGCAAAGGCAGTATATTTGAACAATCTGGAAGAAACAAGAAAAAAGACTATTTTAATGAGAAAAATAAATAAGAAAAAGAAGGGAAAAGAATAGGACAAAAAATAGATATATATTTAGTAATGCAAAGGAAAGACTCAAGTGGGAGGTAATTCAAAGGCGTGGGAAAAGAAAGAAGGTGGAGAGGAAAGGCTGCGAGCAACAACCTACAAACGCGTCTTGCCGCAACAGTTTGTTACAGCAATCCAAAAGTTGTAACATTTAACCGAAGGCAAATAAATATACATTTCTTTTTTAGGAAATAAAATGCGGCGCTTATCTTAGCGGGATCCGGACCCGTCTTCGCCTCTATTGCGGGTCCATTCGCCTGCACCGCTTTCGCGCGGACCTAGGCCTGATTCAGTAGGCGTAGCCTCAGACTTGGAAACATATTCTCGAAGTTCTTTTTGTTCTGCAGCATCTTCTTCTTCCAGCTTTTTTAAATCACTTGGACTTAGTCCTAGTCTTTCTCTGCGACGATCCGTAATAAATTTCAGAGTCCATATGAGAACCTTTTCTTTGCATTGATTACGAGGAAGAGATTTCGCCGGATCACAAACGTATCTTCGTGTGACATCACAAGCTCCTTCATCTAAAAAAGTCACAAATTGTTAGTAAAAATAACGGTAAACAATAAAAAACACACTGTCTACTCACTGGAAAATGCAATACAATACGACATCTTTTTCCCCCACCCATCGGTATATACCAAAGGTTTATCGAAAATTCCTTCTGAAGGGTCGTAATGAACCCATCTATTTTGCTTTTCCGAATAAACCTCTGTCCACACATGGTCTTCTTTATTCCAGACCCAGCGCGCCCTGGATCCCATTGCTCGGCACAAAAATGTAAAACACTAATATTGTTGTCCTATCGTTAATTACGAGTACTTTGACCAGCTATTAATAAAAAACAACAAAAATTCTACTCACATTTGCAAATTCTCCACAACGCCCCTTTCGAGTATCAAGAAGCTTTCTCACGCTTCCATATCGAGGAAACCGAACAATGGCGGAGCAGGTTGAGCATTTATATACTTCAACTACTGACGCTTTATATTTTGATTCTTCTTCTGTTGGAGCTTGCGCTCCTGTTGCTTGTGTTTCTCCCTGAATTATGGTCAATTAATACTTAAACCAAACATTATTTATAATGAGTCTAACTTACTCCACAAATATCGCAGATTGGACTATTAACCCAGGTGAAAAAATGATTTTTAAACCAACTGGCCTTCATTAGCAAATATAACAAACTACTTAACTTCTAAGTAACTTACACTACAAGCTCTTGGATACAATAATCATGCTCTCCCCAAGTTGGATCTTCGTTAAACTTTTTCTCTGCGGCCTTATAAATCTGATCCAAAGGAATTCTTGTCAGAGCCAGATCAAGTAGCTCATCATCCTCATAAGCCAAGGGGCATTCTGATAATGACACCAGATTTTTGGCAAAGGGATTTTTTGCAATTTGATCCTGATAAATAATTGTGGCAATATTTTTCGCTAACTCTTGCGAATCCATTGTTTTCTACTATCAAATATCCAATCTAGTAATTTTTTTGTTTACTTACGTGGTAGAGAAGAGAATGTTTTAGAGGAGGCTTTAATAAACCTTTAACAGTTTTGCACTAGCCACCAAATTTCTTTAATATAAATTGTTGCATCTAAAGGGTTTTAAATGCTCCTAGCACTTCTTGACTGACCCAATACAATAGGTGTTACAAAATAATATGTAACACCAATACCTCGTTGCATCCCCCCCCTAAAAACTTAACAGTCCTCTGAGGAAGTGACCACCATAATTAACTAAAAATTAAAAAAATATATATATACAGCAGCACAACTCCACCGCGTGAGGAAGAAGTGGTAGTAGTAGTAGTAGTGGCAGCAGCAGAAACAACAACAGAATAACAATATTTCCACCAATATTGGCAAAAATCTACTCTTATTAATAACTTTCAAGTTTTTTCGCTTGTTTCTAAAGTTTTGGTTTTATTACCATGATAATCCAATCAGTGGCACCTTTTTTATTTATTTAATTATGGTGACAGCTCCGCCTCTCATTCAAACCACAAGTACAAACTTTTCCAATGCACACAGATTGTCATCAGCTACTACCAAATCCTCTACCGGTCTTCCATTGGCCACAAACCCTTTCGTTGTGGATAGGGAGATTGTGAGTATCGTGTTGAATATATAGATATTTATATGCATAGGTAAATGCTAACATTATAAAGCTTGATCGATACCAAAACAACTTTATCAAACTATGGAATCAAGTCGTCACACAGTGGTGTGTTTCGAATAAATCAATAGAAACCGAAACAAACAGCCCAAATTTTTTACGTGTTGCTTTTAATCCTCCTTTCTTGCCTCAAGATATCCCTACAATCAAAGAGCTGGCAAAGTCTCTAATAGTAATCTTATCGACAGGTATCGAGTTAGATTGTAAGTAACGCAAAACGTGCCATATTTTTTCTATTCAATTTTTAACACAAGCTTATCAATAAGTTACTCGGTTTGACTCTTCTTTACCTTCGTTAAGATTCGTACAAATGATTTTACCTTTTTTTATTGCATCTTTTCACCTGAAATTTCCATCATGTATTCGACTTTCGGATTCTCAAATAACCGCAGTGTATTCACCACATCATTCTAAAATAAATCTTGGAGAAGATAAGTTTCAATCTAATCAATTAGAATTCAATCAGCTAATAGATACATTGGCTACTTACTCCACATATTTACGCGTCGCCTTAAATGAACAAATACGCTCTTTATCAAACGGCGTTAATCAACCACTTATTTTAAACAGTTTAGATAAATCAACTTTAAACAGCTCAACGAGGATACCAAAAGATGATCCTTCTTTTTATCCAATGATACCGGACTTTTTTTTGATTGAAACCCAACAAGGTTTATCAAAAACATTGCTCTACTGTTCAGAAAGACACATGAATTCTTCATACTCACATTACATTAAAGACACTGACAAACTTCCCATTAGTACAGATCAGTATCACTCCGATAGTTTGACAAAATCGAATAATATTTTACATTTAATCAATGATGATAAAAACGACGTTTCTCTTCCACATATACAACTTACTACTTCTGACAGTAATACCGTACCTATACACACTGACTTCCAGAATTTGCCAAATACTAATAAGTGCCCGACTATCGACCAAGTACGACATAGATATAAAACAGCTAAGCAATTTTCCAAAATTCCTATTTCCAGATCAGACACAGGCCTTTCTGGGTTACAACTACCTTCTCGCTCATCGTCACCTTCTCAATTTTATGCGTTATATTCTAATAAAAGTGACCACACATTGCATAAGGTAACCGCAATCCAAACTGCATTAGAAGATAACAAAGCACCTACATATCCTGAAGCTCGCGATCCTTTAAGACGCATTAACACGCCGAAACTGAAACTTTCCTCGGGACCTCCTAGTCCTATTTTAAAACAGCAACCCTCTCCACAATCCTTAGAAAAGCTTGGCTGGACCATTTTATTTTGCACATGGGTTGTGGTTATTGGTGGAATTGGAAGTATGTTTGGTGTATGGAAGTCACTTTTGGGGTACGATTCTTCGGCAGTCCGTTACTCTCTTTCTTACGAAAAGAAAACGGGGTATCCTATATCAGAGTATTATGCCTGTCTTTTTTTTATGATCTTTATTGTATCGTGGGTATGGTGTGTCATTTCTTGGATGGGAATGAAGTTTTATAGACATACTAAAGGTGGAATAACCACAACAAAAAATGAATAAATACACTTAATATTTCATTCTGCAGAATTTGTTTTCATTGAAGAAAACAAGAACGTCTTCTTAAAGTAATTTTTAATAGATTATACCAAGAGTCTGATACTATCACCTAGTTGACCGATTATGGCAATATTATTGAATTAAATGTTTGGGATAACTTGCTTAATACAACTATTTATGATAGAGGCTAACAGAGTGAAACTTATGCGATAAATTTTAATTTCATGATAAGTGGGGAAGGGGATCTATTGTTGAACTATGAATTACCTAAGCGATGTACAAGATAACGTATAGAGTAGAACAAGTATATTTAGGAGTTATTACTTAATGTATGACTCTGGTCTCAATTCTGATATTTTATGTGGACAAATGATCGAGTGTGCCAAAATCAGACTAGGCCATAGATCAACAAATATATTCGAAACTCTAAAGATGAAAGAAAAGAAAAAGCTTTTACTTAGAAGTGAATAAAACTTTATTAAAGAAAAGCCAGGATTACTGGCTAAAGCTGCTTATTAGTCCTCGACCAAAATTGAATTCAGAGCGAAGTGTATGATTATAAAGCAGTGGAGGTATTGGAGGTTGGTTCAGGATCACTGATTATTGAAGAGGAAGATTAGAAGTTTAGTATGGCTGTGCCAAGTTAAATAAGAGTTTTTTTTTGCTAAGATTTGTTTATAAATTTAAATTTTGATCATTTCTATAAATATTAATCACTATTTAAATTCAGAAAAATTGTAGGAACAATTTTTGAATTAAAATTGTGATATAAATAATGAGCTTAGGAATTGATCTTAAGATGACTTTTTTTTGAAAATTTAGAGATTCAAATTTTCGTAAAATTTTTTTTTAAAAAAGACAAAATGGTATTCAATATTTATACAGACGCATTTTTAAGATATGGCCATGCAACGATTGCCTCTTACTGTGAAAAATCCGACTATTTCACTGAAACCGATCAATTATCTAAAAAATATCATAATGGAAATATGAAAACATTAGAATTTTTGGCTATAGAAAGGGTTTTAAATCTAATTGCAAATATGTCCCGTAAGAAAGCAAAATTTCAAACATTTAATATATATTCAGATCACTATTTTGCGGCTGCTGATGCTCAAGATTCTCCGACAAAAAAACACATCGAAACATGCTTTTCAGCAACTGTCAATATTATTCATGTAGCTGGACATTCTGGAGTACGTGGAAATATGGTGGCTCACAAAATGGCTTACCGAGCTCATTTCGGCAGTCAAAGACACTGATCATGATTTAATTATAAACTTAATTGTTTTTTTTATAAAGAAATATAATTTATTTTTGTTATATTTTATAAGTCACTTTTAGTAGTTTCAACACCTAGATATCCGCTTAATTCCATATATTCAGCCACAAAAGAAGTCATTATCAAAGACCAATCATAAATAGTCTGTTTATCAAGATGATCTGCATCATCTTCAATTTTATGCCAGACGCTAGGAAATGGAAGTGGAATGAGATGAAGAACCGGCACACCTCTAGCAATAAAAGGCAAATGATCATCTGAAAGAAAAGATGCAAGATGAAACCATTCGCCATTTCTGGGAAAAAAAGGGGTTTTCTGTTTAGAAGATCTTTTTTTTGGAGATCTAGTAGCCCCATTTTTTTTCCCTCTGATATTGTTTCCTCTAAATTGCTTCTCAAGAGAGCTTAAATGTTCATGAAGCCAATCAGTATCTCTAAAATAGCTTCGAATAGTTGAATCTTCAGTACCAAGAAGGTCTAACAGTAAAAACAAATCAATTGATTCTAACTGTGATTTTCTGGGTGAAGTAACAGTAAATGATGGTTTCTCCCAAAGTTGAGCCAAATGACGTGCCCCATATGTAGAGTCGGTATCAGTCCAATGGACATATGCCTCTTCACCATCTAAAAAAATAATTTGCAGCCCAGTCTCAGAATCCGGATTATTATCCCAATATTCAGTTAAAGAATTATCAAGTGCCTGAACAACGTACATCATCAAAGCACATGGAAAAGCACTATCTATAGCTCCAATAAAACCTTTAGGCTCAATCTTAGAGTCGTAATGGGCAACAAGAGAGAGTCTTCCGGTTGATCCGGCAGCAGCACGAGGTGGATCTCTTGTGAATATCAAATTTGTAAAAGTCACATTTTTAATACTTGGAGTATCTTCTTGAAAGCTATCGATTTCAAATTGCCACGTACTTGTGTTTAAAGAAGGATTGCCTCGATTAGAGTTAACTTCGTTTAAAAATGCATTTTGCCTATTAAAAAACTCTTTGAAATGTTCTTGTACTTTTAATGACCCAGGAGTATCTGGAATTCTGATCTTTAAAATGGGTTCAAGTAAGCCTTCTTGGTTTTTGGGGTCAAGCAACGTTTCCGCTGTATTGGTGTCCTGTAATTTTTGGTATTCTTTTTGATAAAGGGTTGAATATGCCTGCACCGGTGATAATGAAATATTAATGATAATGCTTATTATGACAAATGCTTTTATTAGCATTCTGGTGACTCGACTGTCCAAAGAAGACCGGCTACTTCGGGACAAATAATTAGTATTTAGTGGCGCCAAATGGCGGGTGCAAATTTGTGATATCATGCTTATTTAACAACTTGACCGCCACAATATAACACTAATTTCGATTTAATTATTATGAAAATAACAGGCTCTAAGCGGAGAACCCATTAACTTGCTCAAGTTCAATAGCGTGTTATTTTTGGTCAACAAAAAGTATAAGATAACTATAATAAAACGCGAGAAAAAAAAAACGACGTAATTAAAGTCCGAAATTTAAGATAAAAACCCCTAACCCACATTTTTTTTTGTTTTTAGTTTTGTTCTCCTAGAAAAATAGTAGGTTGCTGCTTGATAGTAACCATCACCACCAGAACATTTCAAATAATTACTGCACTCACCTTACATAAAAAATCATAAAAGTGTTTAAACATTGGGATTTTATTTATTTATTTAACTTTTTTTTATTTCAAAATAGCTTTATATTCAACATAGAAGGAAGGCCAATATTTTTTCCTTCTTGATTAATATAATTTTTATTTCAAATTCTTTTTGAAATGGCCGATTTCGACCATAATTTCACGACATTTCCGGATCATCCTTTCACAGAATCTAATGAAGACTCCAACTTTGTGTCTTCTATCTTTAATAAGGTTAAGTCGATAACATCTGCTGCTTCCAATGCAGTACACAATGCCCTTCCTCTTCCCAATCATGATCCTTTAATCACTCCCGAGAATGCACATACTGTTATTGCATCCGCGCAACTTTCTCGCCCAGGGAGACTTTTATCCAATCATGCCCCAGTTCGTCTGCCTGCACGCTCTCACCCACAAGCTTTAAAGGAACTAAAATATAAATCAACTGGTCATTCGCGAAATTCTTCTGGCGGCAGTTTTAAAACTAAAAATGGCACTTCTACGTCAGATTCTTCTAATAATGTCACATCACACAGTAGAAAAGTGAGTCTTGGAAGAAACACAGTGAATACTTCTCTCAGTAATAGCATGCATTCAATCTCTTCTATTGATACTCCACCGCTAATCAAAGTCAAAAATTTTAATGATGATAATTCTTATTTTCCTTCTTCTGTCGTTTCTTCAGATGACCAATTACAAGCATTGATTAATGGTAATTCGATTAATGATGGAACAGAAGAACTTGGTTCTTCTTTAGTTCTCCCTGGAACCTTATCCGGAAATGAAGAAGGTATTAATTCCAATTCCAGATCTAGCTCAGTTATTTCCCCACCTGGAATTAACTCTGGTGTTATCCAGCCGGTTCCTGCTTCTTCTGCTCCATCTACAACTACAGCAGCGTCTGCTGCTGCTTTTTTTACGCCGTCAGCATCATCTCTTTCTTTACAGAACAATAAACTCACCTCCGATGCTACCGTTGATAGAAGAAATGTAACAGCCACAGGAACGTTCACGACATCTCAACCTACTGAAATATTTAATTTACGCGCTCAAAACTCAAAATTAGGTTCCTCTCAACCAGGTGCTCAATCGGTAAACCCAATTGTTTCTAGTCAAAGTAATAATTCACTTAGTTCGTATCACCATACCCCACATCACAATCATATAAACGGTAGTCATCATCACAGCCATCATCATCATCACCATCGTACACATAAAAATCATTATCGTCCTCACTTAATGACTCCTATTCCATCTGCATCTGTTGTTGTGACTCAAAATAACCAACAAAGTGCCCCGAGTCGCACCTCGCCAGGCCAAGGGTTGATTGGATCAACTTTAGGAACAATATCGCAAGGTATGGAGTCTTTACAGTCGAAACTTTCGTTATCATCTGCCACCGATACCAATGCCAGTACTTCTAATGATGCAAATCTTGATTCTTCTTATGCTTCAAGTTTTCGAGAAAATGGGTCTGTTTTGGAAAAAGATTACAACAGTGATGCAGAAAGCATTTATTCTACAGCAAAAAGATATTTTAATTCTAGAGTTGATCGCCGGCCTACTCCATTAAAAAATGGTGGATTAGGGAAAGAATTTTGGATGAAGGACGAACATGTAACCGAATGCTTTGGATGCACAGCTAAATTTACAAGTACGTTATACCTTTTTTTATTATAAAATATTAACATTTTATTTAGCATTTCGAAGAAAGCATCATTGCAGAATCTGTGGTCAAATTTTTTGTTCTAAATGCACTAGCTTAATAGACTGCGAATACCCTTCCAAAGATGGCGTTTTAATTAAATCAAAGTTAAGAGTTTGCAATAAATGCTATGCTGATATGGAGAAATTTGAATCTTCTGATGAAGATGATGAATCTCATGAGTACCATGACCATATTGATGATGCTATGTCGGAGTTTGGTGAGACAATATTGGCAGATTCAAACACAAGCTCTAAGTATACTGGTAGCACTTCGGATTTACACACAGAATCCCCTCGTGCTCAGATAAGAAAGATTTCTAGAGATGAAAGAACGGGCTTAGAAAATATTCTTTTTTACTCAGATGATGATAGTTCTACTGATGAAGGTGATTCTGATAGCGTAATCCATTACAGCGTTGATAACTCCAATTGTAACGCAGTAAATAAATGGGGGGATGATCACAGTCGAAGCCCATCTCGAAGTCGTGCTAGTTTTAGACGTCATAGAAGTGGCACTTCATTATCTTTTGATCAGCCGCGGTTTTCTCGTAAGGGATCCCGGAAAAAAAGTTTTACTGCAAAGACAAATCCTTTATTTTTTTCTAAACCAACTAGCCAAGGTGCAGGATCTTCCAAACTATCTGCCCCTTTACTTAATCTTAATAGAGCAAGTATTGCTCACTCGAAAGCATTTCTTCGACAAATACTTGAGCAAAAAGGAATCACTGGGAATTTAGGAAAATGGATTGATGCACTTATGTTACCTCTTTTAGATTGCACATCTCATATTGATCTTGATAACAAAATTTTTGAAGGATCTGATTTTCGATCATATGTCAAGCTGAAAAGAATTCCTGGGGGCCTCCCATCTCATTCTCAGTATATTGATGGTATTGTATTTTCTCAAACCCTGACATTAAAGTCTATGCCTCAACTCATATTAAATCCTCGAATTCTTCTTGCCCATAATTTATTTGAGCACCCTAGACTTCATGTCTCTAAAATATTGGAAATTTCCAGACAAGAACTTTCTCGGTTTGATACTCTTGTTCAGCGAGTTACTCAGCTGAAACCTAACATCATCATGACCACAGGTGGCGCCGGGAGATTCATTCTCAAAAAATTAGACCAAATAGGAATTGCAGTCATGACGAATGTCAAAGAATCTGTTATTAGTCGCACTTCGAGATATACCCAAGCGTCAATTGCAACCTATGAATCACTCTCTGTTAACACAACTCTTGGTCATTGTGATAGATTTGAAGTGAAAACATATCGTTATCAAAATGAAGTCAGGAAATATATATTTCTTTCAGGAATCCCCAAAGAATTGGGTTGCACTGTAGTACTTCGTGGTGCAGATCTGATTTCTCTGGGTATCATTAAAAGAATTGTTCAATTCATGGTATACATGATGTTTAACTTGAAGCTGGAAACTTCATTACTCCGTGAAGAATTTGCTTTAGTTCCAGAGTCACCAAAACTTCTTAAAGAAATTGCAAAATACCGAGCTGATGCTGAACATAAAAAGGCATCCAATGGAGAGACTTCAGGCATCAACGAAGCTTATGGGATGACCATATTATCAACATCACCTTTTGTGGATTATGGTCTTCCATATTTACTTGAGGTTGCTCGTAAATCTGAAGACCAGTTAGTTTCTATGGATGAAGACAAGGATTCTATAATTACCAGAGAGCGTCTTGTTCAAATGCTTCAATCAGATCACTTCACAGTTGAAAATGTTCCTGGAGGTGAAGAAACAATCAAAAAAATGTCGGAGTTTTTATACAAAGAATTGTATCAACGTCTATATAACACTTGGTTCAAGCAAAATAGACAATGGGAGCTTGCACATCTTCGAGATGAAGACATGTTTACAGCAGAGTTTCATTTGAGAATCGTTTTGCTTTTTTCCTCGGTTTGTACCGAAACGCTTACTCCATGTTTTGGTCCTGATATTATTACTTTTCGATTTTACAGTGATAAACAAGATATGCCACTGGGCCATTTTATTGAGCGTCTTTGTCTGGATGCCAATATTCCTTGTTCCGAAGGATGCGGTCGTACATTGAAACAGCATACTCGCATATATGCACATGGAAAGGGCAGAATAACTATAAAAATCAACGATCATGCATGTAATTTGCCAGGTATGTCCGAATCAATTTTGATGTGGAGCACTTGCAAAATATGTCATGCTTCTACTCCAATTCTTCCTATGTCTGATGATACATGGAAATATTCTCTTGGGAAATATTTTGAACTATCCTTTTGGAGCTCTGAATTATCATTTAGAGAAAACATTTGTCCCCACAATTTATACCGTGACCATGTTAGGTTCTTTGGTTTCAAAAACATTGCTGTCTCTATAGAGTATACACAAATTACTCTATATGAGATTGTTGTGCCATCAGCTCGCTTGACATGGCAACCTGAACGGGGTATTAAGCTCAAGGTTTCTTGCTACAATGACATCAAGGATAGCGTCAATAAATTTTATGACAGTGTTGATGATCGATTGAATAGTATCAAGGTAGATGAGCTGGCACCGGAAAAAATTGATGAATGTCGACAGAAAGTGGAAGAATTGCTTTTACGCACAAAGCAAGAAAAACAAGATGTTATTAATGAACTTGATCAAATTTTTGTCAGTACAGAGCCGACAGCTTATCTCCCTCTTAATGCTGTTTTCCGTGCCATGCAAGACTTTGCCATTAACTGGGATTATGAATTCACAGAATTCGAAGATAACTTTTTCCTTTCAGAAAATGACATTACACGCATTACAGCTGCTCACTTAAAACGCATCTTTTTGCCTAATGATATTTACGAAAAGCCCAACTCGCAGATTAGAGGGGACACAGATGAAAGTTCTGTTGTAACTTCTGAAAAATCAAGAAAAGGTTCAAATGAGTCTATTTATGAGAAGCCAGTTGAGGCCGCTGCACCAGAAAACAAAAACGATGAAATAGAAATGGCTGAAATTTGTCCTTCATCAGAATTAATTAAAGACGCTCATGATCAATCTTCTACTTCTACTAATCCTTCCGGGGAAAATCTGCCGCTTGTAACGGTTACTTCTGAGAAGCCCAATGAGCAATCGTTTTCGCCAAATGAGTCGGATCAAAAAAAAGATGATCAGACACAGAGCAATGAACTTATAAAAGAGGCGGATAAGATTGCAGCCACATCCCCAAAGGAAAATGAAACGGATACATTAATTAAAGATCGTCGTGGTTCTCGGTGTAAATCATTGGAAGAGTTAACTTCAATAATGAATGAAACTGCTGCAAATACTCCAAGCAACATTCCTCGTGCAGTTCCAATTTCCGAAAATCGAGCTGGAAAGGAAGCGCCTATTAAACGATTTTACTCTGAATCTGTTCCTGATCTTACCATCCGTGCATCACATAAACCTTCAACACGCTCTCCCAGTCCTTCTTATCGGGGATCTGATAATTCGAACCGAGTTCAGGATGTCGTTTCACTTATGGAGTCTAGAAATTTTAAAGGCGACAAATCTGGTCTGGGATCCGGTGATTCCGATTTCTTTTTGCATAAATCATCTTCTCAGTTAAGCTTTAAGCCCAAAATCAGTGCTATCCCACTTTTGAAGCACCCTTATCAACCTCCAACTGAAAGTACTTCTTTAAATTCTGATCGAATGACAGAATATGCTAAGCTTCGACTTAGGTCTAATTCGAAGTCTCAAGAAGATTCAACTTCTACATCGTTATCGAGTAATTTGAATTTTAGAAATAAGTTTGATAATATTGGCTACCCTGCACCTTCTATAAGATCTCGCTTTGGAGCTCAACGAGATCTCAATTCACAATGGTTGACAGGAACCCAACCATACAAAATATCAGTTTCTTCGCTGGCTGAGCATTACGAAAGACTGTCTATGGAATTTGAGAATCAACGTGCACGCGAGCGTCGGCATCTTGCACAAACACAATATCGTACAGCACCTATTGCAGCTTCTAAACCAATTGTTGAGGTTTACAAGAATGTAGAGGATGCTGTTGAAGAACGTTCTCCATCAGAAGATGAGGAAGAAGAATCTGATGATGATTTGGAATCAAATTTTGATAAACCGTCTTCGCCCAACGATACTCCAAAACAAGAAACCCCTAGTGAACAGTCCCCTAAGTTACCCCCGTTTGAGGACAATGATGGTGCTACAGGTAATAATTCGGATACAACCGCTAATCCATCTGGTGAAGAACCAGTTTCCGATGAATCAACTAATCCAGCTCTCTCTGATGATATCAACAACTTGCCAGGAGATCAAACCGCCGGAATGATTCCTGAACAACCACAGGAACAGCAACCATCTTCTGATATTCCACCCCCAGTTGAGGGGCCTAATATTCCTCAAACTGGACTCTTGAAGTACTTGGCAAATTTTTGGGCGGATAGGTCTGCTACTGGTTGGCGTCCTCTTGAATATCCTCTGTAAGTTTTTTTTTTATGTTTTATCTTATTTTTCTAACCCAAGTTTAGAACTCACTCCGATCATTTGTTTCCTGAATCAAATGTAATAATTCGGGAAGACGAGCCAAATTCACTTATCGCCTTTTGCTTATCATATCCGGATTATAAAGAAAAGTTGCGTAAAATGCGCCAAGAGGAAACCGCGTCACAAGAACCTGAAGGTCTTCGTGAGCCTAATACAGAGATGGAGCGTCATATGCTTAAAAATACGGGAACGCATCTCAAATATCGTATGTTTCATTTTAATGATTTGTTTTAATGATTTTTCAAATTTTCTAACAGTTTTCTTAGAATTTCAAGAGGGCTCTGCCAAACTTTCTTGCAAGATTTTTTATGCCGAACAGTTTGACGCTATTCGAAGGCAATGCGATTGTGAAGATTCTTTCATACAATCTCTATCTAGATGTGTGAATTGGGAGTCATCAGGTGGTAAATCAGGTTCCGCATTCCTCAAGACCTTAGATGATCGCCTTGTTGTTAAACAGCTGTCCCAATCTGAATTGGATGCGTTTATCAAGTTTGCCCCTAACTATTTTGAATTTATGGCACAAGCCTTCTTCCATGAGCTTCCTACTGCTTTAGCTAAAATTTTTGGATTTTACCAGATTCAGATTCGCAATCCCATGACACATAAATCCATCAAGATGGATGTTTTGGTTATGGAGAATTTGTTTTATAATCGCAAGTCATCACGAATTTTTGACCTCAAAGGCTCAATGCGAAACCGACATGTTCAACAAACTGGTCGAGAGAACGAGGTACTTTTAGATGAAAACATGGTAGAATTCATTTATGAGTCTCCGTTATTTGTGCGCAATCACTCCAAGACTTCATTACGTTTGTCTTTATTTAATGATACCTTATTTTTAGCCAAGATGAATGTGATGGATTATTCCTTGGTTGTGGCAATTGATGATGAGAGACAGGAGTTGATTGTTGGAATAATTGATTTCATTCGAACATTTACTTGGGATAAGAAACTAGAGAGCTGGGTAAAGGAACGTGGACTTGTAGGTGGTGGTGTTAAGGAGCCTACTGTAGTTTCACCTAAGCAGTATAAATTTCGGTTTCGAGAAGCCATGGAGCGGTACATTATGATGGTTCCTGATTGTTGGTACCCAGTAAATAGGGAAGAAGAAGAAGAAAAGGTTCCTACTTAATTATTCTGTCATTATCAATTTTTTTTAATATTATGTACAAGATCTATAAATAAGCATATATATTTTTAATTTGTTGCTTGAATAATGTAGTATGAGGCTTTACCTACACGAACGAGTAGAAGTTTACCTTCAATAAAATCCGATTCTTCAATATTGGCCTCAGTTATTGATTTTCTTTGCAAGCCGTTGTAAACACCTTTACCTTTTAGGAGTCGTGAAATTTCAGCTAGAAATGAGTTAGAAATAGAAAAAAAAAAAAAGAAAAAAATTACTTACATTTAGACTTGCCAGTGACGGAGGCCAGGACCGATCTCCAAGAATTTCCAACAAGTTCGCTTTTAGGAATTTGTTGAACAAGACCTTGACTAGAAAATGCAGCAAGAATTGTATCAGCATCATAAGATTCTGCGTTTCCAAAAAGGATTTCACTCATAACGGCAGAATTGTCACCTGAGCCTGGTCCATGAACAAAGTCTGTAACTTCTTTAGCAAGAATGCGCTGTGCATGACGAAGAGATTCGTTTTCAACATGCTGTGCCATAATAGTAGATATTTTTTCCAATGAAATAAATGTAAACATTTTGAGATAGTTTTCAACGACAGAATCAGGAGCCTTGACAAAGTATTGATAAAGCTCGTAAGGTTTAGTCATATTAGGGTCAATCCAAACAGCATTACCGGCTGATTTCCCAAACTTTTCGCCTGATGGGGTAGTTAAAAGAGGAACAGTAATACCATAGGCGGGGTCCGATTCCTTCGAAACTTTAGGGAGAGAACTAGATTTTTGAGACTGAGCCTTTTCATTTTTAAGAATTTCAGAACGCAGACGAGAAATCAGATCAATACCAGCGGTAATATTTCCCCATTGATCATTTCCGCCAACTTGAATTCTGCAGCCAAAAGTGTTGTGAAGGTGCCAAAAGTCATATGCTTGAAGGACTTGGTAAGTGAACTCATTAAATCCAATGCCTTGCTCCGACTCCATTCGATTCTTTACACTATCGCGAGCTAACATTTGGCCAACACGAATATGACGTCCATATGTGCCCAAGAACTGAAGCATTCCCATGTCACGCCACCAGTCTGCATTATTTGTGGAAACTCTTGGTCCAAAACGCTCAGCAGGATATCCGTGAGTAGATGCGTATTGTTTGCCACGTTCCAGAAAAGTCTCAAGCTGGCCCCGAATTTTGGAAATATTATTTGCACGTGTGTCAGCCTCCATTTGAGCACGCTCAGTAGAACGACCCGAAGGATCGCCTACAATACCGGTTGCACCGCCGACAAGACTGATTGATGTGTGTCCACGAGCACGAAAATGAAGAAGAATAATAAGGGGAATAAGATTACCAACATGAAGAGACTGAGCGCTGGGATCAGCACCACAATAAAGTGCAACTTTTTCAGTCTCTAGGAGTTTTTCAACAGATTCGCTAAAAGAAATTAGAAAGCTAGCAGATAGTAGGCTTTATATTCTTACTTGGTAACACTAGCGATGAGGTTTCTGTCGCGTAGATGTTGGAGCAAGGGAGTTTTCAGGTCCGAGCTAACATTTTCCGAAGAATAACATCTAGTTGAAATACCAAGTTTGAACACTTGGGAAGAGACGCGTGGTGTTAGAAATTGTCGGAAGCTTAACATTTTATATACTGGGGGCTTTTAGTGGTGGACCTCAATAATAGGCGATTAGCATTTATGAAAGGGTTTTCATAGGTTGTGATTGTAGTACAAAGTAATAATCATTACGTAAGATTTTTAAGAATTTTTTTTTTTAATTTACCTTTGATTTTTCACACACAAATATATTTTTAAACCGCCAAAACGGAATCACGCTCCCAAATATTTCCGAAAGCATTAGTGAATGAGACGGAGTAAGATACCATGTTTTTGTATTATCAGTTAGCAAGAAGATTTTATTTAAAAACAAATAAGTAAATCAATATAATACCACCATTAGTATACTTTTTTTATTGGTTTTGTTTTGAGATTTGCATAAACTAAGATTTTATCTTCAAATCCTGCTTGAAGAGAAGGTAGCGAAAAGTCAGGGGAATTTTAAATAGGCATTAATTTCTAATTCATTTAAAACGTCAACTTATTTGGGATCCTATTTATAAAGAGGTGGGAGTTTCCTTCTTTTGAGAACCTCTTTCCTTAAATACCAGACAGCTATTTTAATAATTATCAAATGTCAGCTACGTTAATATTTTTTTTTATTATATCAGTACTGTTAGCTCAAGCCTTTAATTCCGGATCTATACCCGAAAGTTCAGCAATTCAAGGCCAAAATTTTCGACATGGAGATTTAGAAAATTCGCTACAAAAAATAGAACTGTCCTTGCCTGAAGGAAGCCGGCTTGCACGACTACTGCGGACGACCAGTAAACTTTCAGACTTGGATGTGAAAAGAATATACTTTGGCAACTGGTTGCGAGATTATAACCAAGCAATAGATGTGGGTGCACTGCAAGTAGGCATCAATCCTGAGGTGCTTAGGCTTGCTGTTGGAACATTTGCATATGCTGAGTTTGGCTATGCGACAGGCGAGTTTGAAGTCACTAGAGAGCGACTAGGAGTTTATCGTCCGGAGGAACATATTGACAATCCAGAGGGATATGCGGAAGGGTTAGATACACGGTCTTTGGACAAAAGATTGCGAGGACCTGTCGAAGCCGCAGAAGTTGCAATAGATCCTGAGACGGGAATGAAGAACTACATTGCCAATGAGCGCGGGGGTTGGGCTACGTCGGCAGGATACGTGCGCAAGAGTTTGCTGGCAAGCATAGAGAACGGTAGAAAAGCGACTCAAAATTTGGATACAAATGCACTTTACGAAGCAGAACGACTGTTAGGCCAGGCATTGCATACTCTAGAGGATTTCACTGCACATTCCAACTATTGTGAACTTGTGCTGATTGATATGAACTATACTAACGTATTTCCCCATGTGGGGAATCATACGCTGATAAACTTAAAAGGAAAATCAGGAGTTTATCCACTGGTGACAGGGTCGTTTGGCGCATCTGACTTCATTCACAGTTTTTTGGGTCTTGCGCAGGACACACTTGACCAATCTGCACCATCATTGCAAAGTCTTGAAACTGGCTTAAATGCAAGCATAGGCGCGGGAAAGGATTCTGCAGACAGTTTAAAATGGTACTTAGGAATGCTTCCATCATCGACCCAGACTCTTATCCAATCAAACATTGCTGGTTTGAAGGATATAAATGTTTCTGCTGCTAGCAAGCCAAGTTCACCTGGAGAGGCAGTCAAACAAGCAATTGATCAGTTTATCAAATTTTTCCAAAATCCTCCTCCAAATCCATTTTCGACTTCTCCAGCTTTGGCGAGTAAAACACTAAGTAATATAACACCTGCTTTCAAGTTTCAAGACTCAGTGATGAAGGCTGTTGATGAGAGTTTGGACAAGAGCAGTCCAATGGTTCAAACTTTTTACCAAAATCTTTCTGCAACATTTTCGAGATTTATGCTTAGTTTGATGCAACCCGTCATGGTTCCTTTGGTTGAGAATTTGAAGCGGTCACTTTTGGAGGTAAGTTTGCAGTTTGCCGAGGACGATCCCGCACAGTGGGCGGTTTGGCGAAACGCCAGCAGCACGACTCCAACACATTCTCAGTTGTCTAAAGACCATTTTGGTATTCATTTAAATGCACCTGCCGGACGGGTTGCATTAGTTATTGTGAACAGAATTGCATCAAAAGTCATTAAGGCGTGGGGAGACGAAGAAGCTAATTCGGATGACACGGTGAAGAAAATAGTAGATGAAGCGTTAGAAGTGTTTCATCATCCTGTTTTGGCGAAAACTGATTTGCAATTGCAAATGCGAGCAGTAATGGAAAACTGGGTATTTGAACTGGGCTCTGATGTTAGCAAAGTGATGGCTACCTTGACATCATGCAGCGTTCGAAATGGATATAATCATTTGGACAAGCCAGGCTCCGCAGAGGGCAATGTTAACTGCGCATGAATAGATGTCAGCGACAAGAACTTTAATATCATGTATATAGAATAAATTTTTTTTTAAAAAAAAAACTTTTTTTGCTTATTTAGATAGAATGTCTCAGTTCAGTGTTGCGGGTTCAGAGAGTATTCAAGATCATGCGAGAGCGCACTCAAATAGTGCGGGTATGGTACACTCTTAAATCAGGATCCACGTAAAGTGCCGCCATAGTATTTATATCCCCAAGACTTTTTTTTTCATAAAAGGTAATGCTAATATAGTTCATTCTCAGGGAAATAAGTTATTTTTTTTTCCTTGAAATTTTGTGTGTAGGTATAAAAGATTTCAGATTTCCTTACAATTTTAAGATTTTTTTAAACCTCGAAAGTTTGCCCTTTTTTTTAAAGCAGTTTTCACAACTTTTATTACGCTTCGGTGTTACTAATTTATATATATCAATAAACGACACAACACGTTGTTAGATATTTCGTCATTGATCTGTATTCTCATATATTCATAAATATAAAGAGATCCCGCTCGACAAGAAGTATTTGGAATCCCAATTGCAGCTGAATATTTAGTGTTGTTTTTAACAAGATACACGCAATACTATTTAAATTTTGTCACGTATTAATATTTAACCCCAGATAACTGAAATTTATAATGACAACCTCCAACATCTCCTCAGACCCTATGACTCCAAAAGGGCCTAAAGAGCACTTGCAGAGACCACCAATGGCAAATCCACCAAGTGCACCATCCTCAATTTTGGCAGCAAAGGCCGCCGCCGCTTCGAAATTTTCGAAACAGCCACCTGTTTCGGGAGTGCTATCCTCGGACATAAACATTACCCAAAATATCAACATCAACTACAATGCGCATTATCGTGACAGGAACTATAACCATAACGACAGCCATTTCTATAACATGGACCAAGGAGTAAGTTTTAATTTCTTTAATTCTGAATATATGAATTTATGCGAGAGGGAGGTCGAGTTTTGAAAGGCGGAACACAAATATTTGTTTCGGAACTTTGGCGGTATGCGGCGCCACGGAGAAATCCATTTATGCTGGTGGGTGGATGCGGTTCTCGATGTACTCTGACTGAGCGTAAATATGAGACCTGATCTGAGATTTTTGATGGCAGCTGTTTCTCAAAAAGAAAAAATTTTTCACACAAAAAATTTTATTTGCGCCTAAAAAAAAATTCAGCAGTACCACCACCCAAACAGCCAGCTTACAAAAAAAAAAAATACCCACCACCATTTATTTCCACATCACCACCACCTAAAATTTTTTTTTCTTTCTCACCTTGTCTGAGTAAAAGATTTTCATCACATACAATTGGCTTTTTTGTTTTTATTTTTTAAATAAAATTTAAAACAAAAACCTATCTTCTATCTAGCCAACATTTCATACCTATTCTACCCATTTGAGCTTGATAGCACATAATCGGTAGACTTTGATTTTGGAAATACCTACGCACTCAATACTCCTCTGTCTCTCTCGTACTTGGTATGTGGAAAATGATCCGCACATTATCATTCTTTGATATATCTTGTTGTTACCTTTTTTTTTTACTGAATTAAATACCCTTTAACAATCTGTCGAGTTTTATTTTCTGACTTTATTCCTTTTTTTTATTTAGAGGAAACGGTTAAACAAACCTCAACGAACCAGTTATTCAAATCAACAGTATTCTGGAAACATGCAACATAACTCCCAAAGCCCTAATCTAAAATATAATCATACACCTGAAATCTCTTCATCTCCAGTTGTAAGTAACTTTAGATGCATGCCTTTTAATGTCTTGTTTTATTTTTATTAACTTATTTGCAGTTTTACACATATTCACCCCTTTCATATCCTTATATTCCATACGCTCCCCAACAGATGCCCCCTTTAGACTCATCTGCCTCCAGCTCACCTGTCCCAACACAGGCAAGACCTCACCGCCCTATTACCATCATCAACCCGGAGACTCAGCAGCCTGTTGTTCTTCCTAAGGACACTAGTGCTTCCAAAGACACTTCTACTCCTCCTTCATCCTCCTCCACCCCATCTTCTACTTCTGCAGCTCCTTCGGCTTCTGCAGCCACCTCAGACGCCACCCATGGTTCTCCTGTAGGTGCAAAATCCACACTCTCTGAGTCATCAGAGGCTGCTGCAAGCAAAAAATACTCTTTTAAAGAGACCATTAAACGCAAGATGGAAGAGCAAAGAAAGATAGACGAAGCAAAGGCCGCTGCCGAGGCTAAGGCTGCCGCTGAAGCTAAGGCTGCCGCTAAAGCAAAGGCCGCTGCTGAAGAAAAGGCTGCTGCCGAAGAAAAGGCTGCTACCGAAGAAAAGGCTGCTGCTGAAGCAAAGGCTGCTGCTGAAGCAAAGGCTGAAGAAAAGGCTACTGATGCTGAGGGTGAAAAATCTGTCCCAGAGGCTGATGCCCCCAAGCCTTCCCAAGAAGAATCTTCTTCTGAAAAGAACCCAGAAGATAACTCGAGCGTCGAAACCCGTATTGAAGCCGCTCTTGCTTCTGTCAATGACCGCATCACAAGTCCTCTTCGCCTTCTTCAAAACGCTTATAGACCTACACCTGCCGAAATTTTGAATTTCACATACCCCGAAGGCTTTAAAAAGCCCGCTGTTGCATCAAAAGCTCAGGGAGTTTATCTTTATGATCCTGAGTTTTTATATCAGTTTCAGTCAGTCGTCACCTTCCCTCCTAAGGAAAAATGGGAGGCCATTCGCAGTATCATGACTGTTAACTCTTCTAACAGCGGCCACGGCGGAAAACTTCATGGTGGCAGAAGTAACTCTAGCAGAAATAACTTTAGCAACAACCAGTCCATGGGTTCATTTGGTCCTGGTTCTGGCTTCCGTACCATGAATGATAGAACTTTGTCCAATGCCGGTGGATTTAACAAGTCTTCCCGAATGGGTTCCAATTCAAATCTTAACTCAATGGGCTTTAAGTCTGGCAGACAAAACTCTTCTCGCAGAAACAGAAACAACGAAAGAACTGGCTCCAACCGTGGAAACAGAGAAAGTAGCATGCACAACTCATCCCACGGTAGCTTTTTCTCTCGCCAAAATACTAACGCTAACTCTGAAAACGCTGACGCTTCCAACAAGACTGAGAATGAGGAACCTGCTGTTGAAACACCTCCTCCTGAACCTACTCCTGTTGTTCGTTCCGCAAACGCTTGGGTCCCTAGAGCTCTAAGAAAGAATTTGAACCCTGATGATGAAGGCAAACTCACTCCTGAAGTTGTTCAACGCAAGGTCAAATCTCTCCTGAATAAGATGACTTTGGACAACTTCGACATTATCACTGATGAGATTGTGGAAATTTCCAAGAAGTCTATTGAAGAAAAAGATGGCAGAACTCTCAGACAAATCATTGAGCTTACCTTTGCCAAGGCAGTTGACGAGGCTCATTGGTCTAACATGTACGCCCGTTTCTGCGCTAAGATGCTTACAAAGACTGACCCTGCCATTTATGATGAAAATGTTCGTGATAACCAGGGTGAGCTTCTTAAGGGTGGTGGTCTGTTTAGAAAGTATCTTCTTTCTCGATGTCAAGAAGAATTCGAGCGTGGCTGGTCTGACAAGCTTCCTACCAACCCTGATGGTTCTGCCATTGACCCTGAACTCATGTCTGATGAATACTATGAAGCCATGAAAGCTAAGAGACACGGTCTTGGTTTGATTCGCTTTATTGGCGAGCTCTTTTATCTTAAGATGCTTACAGAGAAAATTATCTATCGCTGCTTCAACCGTCTCTTCAGCTCGGAGAATATTTCTGAAGAGATTATCGAATCTCTTTGCCAGCTTATGACTACCGTTGGTCCTGCCCTTGAAGAGAAGAACCCTGAAATTGTTGATCGCTACTTTGCGGTGATGAAAAATATTCAGGAAACCCCCAATCTTGGTAGCAGATTTAAGTTTATGCTTATGGATGTTGCTGATTTGCGTGCTGATCACTGGCAAAGCAATAAGAAGGACAAGGGTCCCAAGACCATTGCCGAGATTCATGAAGAGGTTGCCCAGAAGCAAGCTGAGCGCGAGCGTCTACAAAACCAGAGCCGTAGCGGCAGTATGCGTGGCAACGGTCCTCGTCGTGGCAACAGCTCCTCGACCCATCTTAGTTCATCTGCTCTTGATAACCTGCGCAACTTTAACCAGCCCAGCTCCCATCGCGGTGATTTTGGTGGCTCTCGCGAAAACTCTACTCGCGGTAGCAGGCGTGGTGGAAGCTCAGCTGGCATCGGCGCCAGCTCTCCCGGAATTGCATTATCGTCTGAAAGCTCTCGTGCACCCAGCCAAAATAATACCAGAAATTCATTTATGGCTTTGAGTGAGGACGGCGATCATTCTCAACAGAATTAAAAAAAAAAAAAAGCAAAAACTACCTAATTCCTTAGTTATAACACTGGTCACAAGAGTTTATGATACTTTTTTCTTCATCGCCTCCCATTTTTGATACCTATACAATCTCTGGGTGTTAGTTTCTTCTGTGCATAAAATCGTCTCTTCCCTATTCTTTTCCAAAGAAAATAATTTCTTTAAAAAATCTCCTTAAAAGTTTCTTGTTATTACTAGTTTTCCCTTTTTTGTTATAGCTACTCTTCCTTACTCGTTATGAGAGTAAATAAAAATAAAAAAATATATATAAAAAAAAATTGTATAATTTATTTAGCTTTTTTCTATTTCTACCTTTGTCATTATAGAATTAAATATTTATCAGCTACAAAATACTTTTAAACTAATTCAAACGTCAACGGAGACTGCGTCGCTTTCTTCATCTACCCATGCGCTCTCTTCACCCGTAACTTCAGTATCAGCTCTTGCAGACTCTGGAATAAGCCCATCTGTAATCGCAATGCCTTCAGTACTTCTATTTCCTTCTCCCTCATTTAAATCTTCTTTTCGTTGACCACGCCGCTTAAGCTTATTTGCCAGCCGTCGTCCATACAACTTCATGTGGGCCCCTCGCACTTTCGCTACACCATCCCCATTTTCATTTTCTTCACTTGCAGTTTCAACTGTAGCTGTTGGCAACGTAATGGTAGCCGCAGAATCAAGATTATCCTCGCTACGTAGATCCAGGGAAAACCTACCAGCAGTTTCCTCGGGGCTTAATGTAATGGCTGTCGCGGACATGGGAATAAACTCAGGAGACCGGGCCACTGAACTAGTTAATATGGGAACTTCAAGCATTGAATATCCTGAAGTAGTCTGTTGGTCGGGCTTTACGGATGTTGTTACTTCAGACGTAATATACTCATGAAAAGAATGACTTGGTTTATCATTATTGTTAGGAGCTTCGAGACCAACTCCAAGGGAGCTTAAACTAATCCCAATATGAGGAGGAGGTTGTACCTTTTGCAAGCTCTCGGGATGAGGCAGCTTAATTATTTCGTTGCTGTGTACCTCATCGGATTTAACGGGGACAGTGTCAGGTACAACACCCACACTAGGAGCTGGCTTTTGTTTAACATTTTCACGTCGAACCCCTGTGCGGCTATTCCTGCCATTTTTCTGGTGTCTTTTCGAAACACCTGAAACAAACTTTATAGGTCTGCTCTCTTCTTTTTCTGGTTCAATATTATCTTCGCTACCCGTGGTTAAAATGTCGCTATAATCTTCAGAGCTTTCATCAGTAGATTGACCAGTCCATCGAGAATCACCAAACCATCCACGGTGCTTTTTTCTTTTTATAGCTTCTTCCATCTTTTGCGACTTGGACTCTCCAGCCTCGGAATCAATTTCGGAAAGTTTACTACTGGTGCTTGTTTCGGATTCAACTGTTGTTAAACGAGGGCGTGGATTTGGCTTAGGTACTTCACTAACGGTTTTAACAAACATCTTGAAAGCCAAATTACTCCAAAGACTTTTCCCTGAAGCATCCAGAGGATCGATTGATGAAGAGACAGCTTGGGAGTTCCTTGAACTGTAAAAAGACTTTGATCCACCAATTGAAATGTTATTTGCTGCCTCAACAGCTTCCTGAATTTGCTTGCTTTTTTGAATCAGGTCTTCTTGTAAATTATGCTCCTGCCGCTGCAAATTTGTTTCTTCGCTCGTTTCTTTTTCTTCCTCTATGTGGTCAATTTTTGGCAAATAAATCATTTTTCGCGGATCGAGCCCACTACTTTCATCCCCTTTGCTTGGCAAAATTGGAGGAGAAATTGGAGTCTCTGAAATTAGCTTTTTAAAGTCATTAGAAAATTTTAAAAGTTCATCCGCTGCATTATTGACTTTAAACTTCTTCTTCCCTGCAACTATGTCAGATAAAGGACGAGAGGGTCCAACTCCAGATCCAGACTGCATTGTTGAAGGCCGTGCAGCATCTAATTGAGGATTTCTATTGATAAGAACATCACCTTGTAATACTGAATCTGTGGGTACAGATGCCAAAGAAATATGACGAGTTGAGGACTTCATGACTGGAAAACCTGTTCTTCTAAATCCCTTGTGCTGACTAATGTTTAGTGGCTCAACTGACTTGTAATATGTAGATGGTGTAGGCTCATCATGGCGTGTCAAACTCTGATCACCACCATTTTCCACAAACAAGGGTATCTCATAACTGAATTCATGGTCGGTTAAACTGTCTTTTTTTTTGGACTTTTCAAAATGTGATGTTAGATTTTGTGAAATTTTTGGATTGAGTGGTTTTCGAGGAAGTTCTTGTCGTCGTTTTCTGTTAAGTTGATCACTAAATTTTTTATATTGAGGAACCCCCAAAAGTTGTTTTGAAAGATCAAAATCTAAGAAGGTTAGCAAAAGAAATTTTTTTAAAACAAAAAGAAAAGAATACTTTTAAACTCATTAACGGAATAGTTTTTTGAAAGATTATAGTTTGAGTTTAAATTAGCTGGAGCTAACTCTTGACTAACTGAATTGATTTCCCCATTTTCAAGGTTAAAATGACGATGGAATTGTTGACTTGTTATATTAGACTCTTCAATAAATGGAGAGCTTTCGGCAGCATCATCATCATCATTTATACGACTTCCCATAAAATCCAAAAAGTAGGAACGAATTGAAAGAGGTTTTCCTGACCAAAAAAGGTTTCTAGTTGTTGTCAAATCAGCGAGTTCTTGATTCTGTCGTTGAATCTGGTGCTTTTTCTCTTCTTGAGGTATTACAGATGGGTCTCGTTCGGTAAGTTTTACGCGCTTTTTGTCTAGAATCCTATACGCGAAATGAAGCCAGGTGCTGTGGGCTACAATTAAAACAAGATCTAGAGGAATCAATACTGCAGAGTACAAAATGTTGAGTGTATTAATGAGTAAGTCGCGCAACAAAAACACAATCTTAGTTGTAATGGTAAATGCCAGCCGAAACAAATGTTCAAAAAAATCAACCATTGCCAGCTTGAATGAAATATATGCAGAAGAATTATTGATCTTATTATATGCAAACGAAGTTGTTTTTTTTGCGGAATTGATTACAAAACTGCCAACAATAGGAAGTGTTTGTTTTGGTTTTGTTGATTTAGATGCAGCATTAGTAGCGATCTCCTTTAACGATTTAGAATGAAAATCTTTTGAAACAATTGTATGAGCTTCTGTAGGAACTTCTGTAGGATTTGAGCTATCTTCTAACCCATCTTCACTAGTCACTGGCTGGGAATCCGAGACCGGCTTAGTCTCTGGAAATAAAAAAGGCACTTTAAAGGGCAAAAACGCCATCATGAGTCACTGAATTTTGATTTTTTTTTGGTAGATGTTTACAGAAAGAAAAGAAAAAGAAATTGTTTTCAAAGTTATTTTCATTTTTTTACTTCACTAACAATGTGATGTGGGTTCCTTATATTTTAATTTACAACATTATCGTTGTAACTCAGGGACTTTATTGAAACATGATACTCAACCACTTAATATTTAAAATTTAATACTTAATATTTAATACTTAAGCTTTAGGTTTTAAAGTTTAAATTTAGGCTAATCTTGAGTATTTTGGATATTTTGATAGAAGCCAGCATTTAGATAATCAAATTTGATCTTTTAAAAGATTGAATTGCTATTTTTAAAATCATGTACGGTAATAATTTGAGATCAGTTTTTGACTGTTCTATTTAACAATTGTTTGAATAGTAAATGTCTTAATTTCATAAAAATAGCTGCTATCATTTTCTTATAAAAACCCGTATACTTTCCCATACTAGCTACCCATCTGGTAAAACTCCCTGGAAAGAGTGTTATTTCCTTTGATAAAAACTCAATATTTAATATCATCGAAAGTAAAAATCAAGTCTACCACTTCACTCATTATCTTATCTAAATGTGTTTGAAGCTAAATAATGATTTGAATAATAAAATTGTGCAAGGTATATGAATAATTCTCATGTAAGAAATTATTTATTGTCACGTTAAGGTCGTTTTTGGACACATCCACTATGATCTTAGCACACCTTGTGATATTTAATTATATTAAACTGTTAAAAATAAAAATAAATGCTGTTTTTGAAGGTTTAAGATTTGCGAAAAGTGCAAAATATGTATGAAAAAATACTAAGACTCCAGTAATTTTTATCTCTCAAAACTCCCGGGGGAATCGACTTAAGCTCTGATAGCCATGATTATATCAAAGTTATCTTAATATTTTGATTTTATGTCGCTTCTTAAAGAAAAGTATATTTACAAAAGGGAAACAAATGCATGATAATAGGATCATCTAAGAGCTATTAACATTTCTTTGTCCCCCGAGACCAAATCTCTTTTGTGCGTATGGAGCCACCGCGGCGTAAATCAGCAGACCCGAAGTGATGATAATGAATGTATAAATAAAAAACTGCTCTTTTAACGATTCGCGCTGAAAGCATGAGGCCGAAAATAAAACTTCATCAACATCCTGGCACATTGTAAAGTTTTGAGCGATGCAAAACTTTTTGGTGCAGTTTGTACACGAGGCGGTATAAGATAGGCCCTCATCAGGGAGCTCGACAATTGTGTAGTTCGTGCCGCAATCACATCGACATATTTGAGTATATGCTTGGGTCACAGATGCAAAAAGTGCTAGTGCGCAGAATAGAGTAAATATCAGGTATTTTGAAGAAAACGCGGACTTCATTATATTTTTATTTGATGTTATTTGATGTTGATGGTTATGTTGAAAAAATTGGGCGTGTTCATAAGAACAATTTAAACATATAAAATTATGTAATCAATTACTAATGATAACTAAGCTAATATAGTCTTTTTCTTACATACCCTTTTTTTTTTGCCACTCCCACAAAAGAATAACAACCGCCACTCCAATTCTCTCGAAACTACTACTATCACTTTTAATTCAATCCATAACACCCTAACAACTTAACAAAAAAAACCAAAAGAAACATATCTAGAATAAACTAAAAAATGGCTCTTACAGCTGTCAACACATCGGTCTCGATTGTCCCCAACGGCGGAATTGTCCATGAAGGCGGAATTGGGCCATACTTTGCGCAAAACATTGAAGAAACAGAGTTCAAGCTCAATGAAAAGAAACAGAACCTACGAAGACTAGAAGCACAGCGCAATGCACTCAACGCGAAGGTGCGTCTGCTAAAGGAGGAGCTGCAGCTATTGCAGGAGCCTGGCTCTTATGTGGGCGAGGTTGTGAAGGTTATGGGCAAGAGCAAGGTTCTTGTTAAGGTGCACCCTGAAGGCAAATATGTGGTGGACATTGACCCTGATATTGACATCAAGAAGGTGACGCCAAGTTTACGCGTTTGCCTGCGATCTGATTCTTATAAGCTTCACCAGATTCTTCCTAACAAGGTTGACCCGCTTGTGTCGCTGATGATGGTGGAAAAGGTTCCTGACAGTACATTCGACATGGTGGGAGGTCTTGACAAGCAGATTAAGGAAATTAAGGAAGTGATTGAGTTGCCTGTTAAACATCCAGAACTTTTTGAGTCACTTGGTATTGCCCAGCCAAAGGGTGTTATCTTGTACGGTCCTCCTGGTACCGGTAAGACTCTTCTTGCTCGTGCAGTGGCTCATCACACTGAGTGCAAGTTTATTCGTGTCAGTGGGTCGGAACTGGTCCAAAAGTATATTGGCGAGGGTAGCCGCATGGTGCGAGAGTTATTTGTGATGGCACGCGAGCACGCGCCATCAATTATTTTTATGGATGAGATTGATTCGATTGGATCTTCGCGTGTGGAGGGAAGCTCTGGTGGTGACTCAGAAGTTCAGCGAACAATGTTGGAGCTGCTGAATCAACTGGATGGTTTCGAGTCTTCAAAGGATATTAAGATTATTATGGCGACTAATAGACTGGATATTTTGGATCCTGCCCTGCTCCGTCCCGGAAGAATTGACCGCAAAATTGAGTTTCCCCCACCAACTGTCGAGGCTCGCACAGATATTCTGCGTATCCACTCGCGATCCATGAACTTGACAAGAGGCATCAATCTGCGGAAGATTGCTGAGAAGATGAATGGCAGTTCTGGTGCTGAGGTTAAGGGTGTCTGTACAGAAGCTGGTATGTACGCTTTGCGTGAGCGTCGTATTCATGTTACACAAGAGGATTTTGAATTGGCAGTTGCCAAGGTCATGTCTAAGAATGAGGAGGGCCATGTATCACAGGCCAAGTTTTTCAAGTAAATTTGTGTAAAGAAAAAAACGAAAACAGGTGTAATTTTTTATATTACTTCTATATATAGACTAGTCATTATCATTATTGTTCTTCCGACCTTTTGACGCCGTTGCGTTCTAGCCAACGACGGGCTTCGGCCTCGTTTCCAGAAGCAACATCGATGGCCTTTGCAGCCCATTCTCTGCTGTAAAGAAGTTCCACATCTGCAATAAGGTCCACAAACATTTTGCGTTTTGTTGTAGTTTCGTCGACGCAAAAAGCTACGTGCTCGAAGCGAGTGGGGTCGATTGGGTCAAGCGTCATGAGCTGCTTGACGCGGGGCATGACCTGGGCCATGGTGAGTTTTGTTCCCATGGCAGTCGCGCAGGCTTCACGGTTGCAGCAAAAGGGTTTACCACAGCCGCGAGAAAGTTGAATGACGTAGCGCCGCTCGACACGCGAACGCAGTTTTGCACCAGTTGGGTCGTGGACGGAGCTATGAAGAGGACCAAAGCAGCGTGCGCAAAGTCCGAATGGTGGCAGAGGGAGAGAAGAAGAGGAGTCAAGAGTGCGCTGGCAGTTGACGTTTGCACACAAATGCTCTGGGGGTCTGTTTGAACGGCGCTGAAGGTCGTGGAGCGCAAGGTGGGCCGGCATGTCGCGAAGGCGGATGGCCTTTTGGCAAATGTCGCAATCAGCAGTGCGGCTTCCGCAGACAGCCTCATGGCCAGAAAGGTTTCCTGCAAGACCGTAGTTTAAGGTTGGTTCTTGTGGGCCTTGGGGCAAACGAAGGTGACAGAAGCGGCAGATGTGAAGTTTGGCAGGGCAAACGGTGGCTTTATGGTTTGCCAAAGCGATAAGGTTAGGAAAGGGAGTGTGTTGGCCACACGCGTCGCAGTGGTCTTTTGGGGTATGGGCGACATGCACATGTAGGTCATGGGACTCTTTGGTGTTGCCAAAAATGCGGGGAGGACATGTCTCACAGTGCCAGTGATCTGCAGGAACACCTCCAGAGCTTCGAGGAAATATTTGGCCGCATCCTTTGGGGCAGGGGATATTATTACGAGCGCAAAAGTTGAGATGAAGCTGGTAGGAGCGTTGAGGGACAAATTGGCCACAGTTGGAGCACTGTCTGGAATCAGCAGCATCGAACGCTGGGAGGGGTGATGGAGCCAACGGCTCGGTTGAAAATGTGATGGAGACGTTATCAAAGGCAAGATCTAGCTCTTTGGGGAGTGCAAGGGTGGCATATAGCGTTGATGATGGAGGAGTAAGCTCGTTTGGTTGGATGAAGATGATTTTTTCGCGTTGGTTGGTATTAAGAAGGGTTGACCATATGAATGAAGATTCGGAGGCGGTATCTTCGGTCGAACTAAGGTAAAGGTTAAGAAGGTTAGGATCTGAAAGGTCAGTAGGCGAGTCAGCCAAGTTTGAGAGAGAAACAAACAGAGGAAGCTCAGGGTTATAGTTTGAGATTGCGATTTTCACTGGAGAAGAGTCTGATGCGATTTCAGGGATAGTAAGTTGACCATAGTTGTCATTGGTCAGATTGACTTGTAAGGCAATATTAGCAGGCTTCTTTTTAGATTTGCCTTTAGCCTTGGCAGAGGAGAGTGGGGGGATGATTTCTAGGTCGACGTCGGTATCAACGATCAGGACTGCATCGGCAGGTTTAATATCCGAGACCAAGCACTTGTAGTGATGGGTTTTGTTTGTGGGATCATTTATGTATAGGGTATCGCCCTTTGTGAGAGCCGTATAAGCTGATTGGAGCTGTGCTTCTAAAAGGGCTTTCCAATCTTGAACATTTTCAGCATCATTGTTGGGGGAATCCTCATCCTGAAGAATTTGAAGAGAAAGAAAAGAGGCTTTGGGAAGCTCGACAAGCTGAAGGTTAACCGGAGCAAGTTCTTCCAGCCCGATGCGCTGGGCAATGACTTTTGGGATGCAGGCGACACCCTCCTCGGAGGAAAACTCGCGCACCCCAGCGTGGGTAAACTGGCGGGTGGCTGGGTTTGTGAGACGGAAGGTGAGCGGGGAAGGTAAGACTGGAGACTGGCGAATGAGTGATTCGAGGACAGATGGAGGGAGTATGATTTTATCGGAGAACTTTGTTGATTGGGAAGAGTAGAGGTTGTGAGTGGCGATTTCAGTGGCGGGTGGCTGTGGGGATGGCGACTGTTGTCTAGATGGGGAAACAGAGCGGAATAAGAGTCTCGAGGACCAGTTTATTGGTGCTTCAACTGACATTATTGATAAAAAAAAGTCTAGTTATAGGTAAAATGGGATATCAAAAATTGAAGGTTAGTGGAATAAGAAAGAGAAGAAGGAAAAGTTCCGTAGATAAAAAGAAAGCTGTTAAGGATTTGAGAAAGGACGATAGTTGTCGTCAAGAAAAGGGGAGAAAAAGAAAAAAAAATTGTGCCAATTACTAATCATACGGCTGAATTGTTCTAGAAGATCCGGTAGCTGAAATCACATGCGGGACTCGGGACTCGGAGCTTTTGAGATTTTGTCGTTTTCTCAAGCAGCTGTTTAATTATGTAATCTTTATGTAATTAAGCCAGGGGTTGCGGTTGCTGGTGGTGGTCTTTTGAATCGAAAAGTGGCAACCATAAATAAAAATGTTGGAAAAAAACCTCCTTGTTTTTTGAAAAACACAGAATTGTTGAAGATTTTCAATTTTTAGATTCTTTAGTATTTTTTTTCTATTCATCAATATATCTATTGTTTGAATATATCCATATATTTGGTATATTGTGATTTTTTTAGCGAAACTTTGTTTGGTGATTTCGCATAACTTAATTTGCCTTGCTACCAAATAAAATTGCAATCATCACCACCACCAAAATATTAAAACCTCCTTTGGAATCTGCCTTTTTCATCCCTTTCTTGTGGATATTCACAATCTTTCAAAAAAAAACTTCTCTCCCCTGAAGAAAAACTACGTTTAAGCTTATATTTACTGTATTACGTTTTTTTTCCCTTTTATTTTATTTTTTTTTTTTGGATTCAATCATAATTTAATCTTATATCAAATATATAATGTCTTTTTTCAACACCCTCAGGTATGTGTTTTTTGACTCCGAGTAAGTAAATACAAGTATCTCTGGGGGAAGAAAACGGGCTTCGTCCCAAGTTTTATTAACACTTTTTTTTATGGTTTAAAATAGTCGCGGCTTTGGTAGATCGTCTAAAAAAACCAGTAAGACTGGAAGCCCTCAACAACAACAACAATCTCCTGCTGCTGCTACTCCTCCTCCTCAGTCTCAAAGCCCAGTCAAAAGTATACATCCCTATTCCGCGACTTCCACTGCAAATACAAACTCACCTGCTCTCGGAACTTCGACCTCAAGCACTCCTCACGCGTCGGCTTACAACTTAGCCAATTCAAGCACTCCAAACCTTTCGGTCGCTCAGTCGGCCTCCAGTTCTGGGTCCCGCCTACAGCAACAGCAACAACAACTACAACTACAACAACAGCATGCCCCACCTCATCCTCCCTCTTCCTCTCAACAACAACAAATCACACCTCCTGCCCCCCTGGCACAGCCAGCACAAAAGCCTCTTTTTTCTATGGCCAACTCCAGCTCTCACTCCCTTCTTCAATCTTCTGCAACATCTTCCCAGCATCAGCTTCCGTCGGCGACATCGTCCACTCTTCTGAACAAGCAAGGGACCCAACAGCAGCTCCAGCAGCAGCCACAGCCATCCTTATCTTTAAAACAAGGAAACAATAACAGCAGCATTAATACAACGTCCGCAACTAACAACAACACTCCTACTAACAACCCAGCTTCATCTGCACTCACAAATAAAAATAACAATAACACCACCTCCTCCTCTTCTACTTCTACTACTTCCACCGCAGTAGCCCCCGTCATGAAACCTCTATTCCTTTGTCAACCCTTTGTTCGTACCGCCCTTGTTCGCGGCTCTTTTCAGACCCTCGTCCAAGTCCCTCGTTATGTTGACCAAAACGAGTGGCTAGTTCTTAACGTCTTTGAGTTCTACCAGTATCTTAATCTTTTTTACGGAGCTATTTCCGAGTTTGTGACGCCCCAAACTTGCCCAACCATGAATGCCGGCCCTGGTATCGACTACACTTGGATCGACTCAAACAAAAAACAAGTCCATCTCCCTGCAAACACATATATCGACCTCGTCTTAACGTGGATCTCCAACAAGTTTGATGACACAACCCTCTTCCCCACCAAACAGGGCGTCCCCTTCCCTCCCCATTTTCTTGGTGTCCTCAAAAGCATCTACCGACAAATGTTCCGTATTTTTGCCCACATTTATCACAACCACTTTGATAAGTTTGTCCACCTTTCCATGGAGGCCCATTGGAACTCCTTCTTTGCCCACTTCATTTCCTTTGGTAAGGAATTTGATCTCCTCGATAAAAAGGAAATGGAACCCCTTCTCCCCCTTATCGAAGCTATGGAAGCTCAAGGTAAAATCATGATGGTTGATCACAAAGCCACCTCTTCTTCCTCCAACTACGGTAATACCCTCAGCCCCAATAATGCCATTGCTGCCAACTAAGTCTAAATATATAAAAATATATAAAAATAAAATAAAAATAAAAATAAATTCTAAATAAAAACATTCCACAGATTCCACAAGGTTTATGTTATTTTTTATGTCTATCCTGTAGCCTGCTATGTATATACGTGCTTTCACTTTTTCTGGTCAAGGATTTCGGCTCGTACCCGTTGCAACCGATCCAGAGCAGCTTTATGTGAATGTAGCACGTGTGCCGAAAACGTCCCTATATATCGCCTCAGCTCAGCTTCGTGCACCGTCAACAACGCCCCTACCTCCGACGCCAGCGTCTCATGGTACCGGTGAATGTCGGTCGACAGCCGATTAATCTCATTCTGGCACACGTAAATTCGGTCGTTTGTTTCGTTCATCTCCCGTATCCGTTTCTCTTCAAACATGAGCCCCCGGCCCATCCCAGCACTCAATGCAGCCCACGGGCTCCGTGATCCACTACTCGAGCCCTCAGATCCCGTTCCTCCAGACGAAGATGAAACTCCACCAGCTAGCTTTTCTGCTTGCCGGTGTAGAGCCCCTAACGCAGTTTCACGCTCCCCCAATTGAGTGACCATAGTTAATGGAGCTGCAAGGGTATGCGCACCGGAATCCACAATCTGTGCTAAGCTATTGAGAGACACACTCAGCTCAGAGTATGCCTGTCGAGGATACTCCAACCCAAGTCGTGTTGTTTTGAGTCTGGTTTCGTCGCTGCCGTTTTCACATTCGTTGCCTATTACCCCTGAAAATTTTGAAATCATTTTAAAAAACTCCCCAACAGCTGAGTTGTGACTATCCACTGCTATACACATCTTCAGCGCGCCTTGATGTAACGCTTCAGTCGACCGTGCAAGCCCCGTTAGCTGCTCCTGAGCATACTCCAGAAAATACGAAATTGGCTCAAGGTCCTCGCTTCGGTAAAAAAATACCGAGCTCCCCGCCCCATTGCCTTGTGTTCGCTGTTGTCGCTCACGTTGAGCTTTTTCTTCACGCAGCGTTGCCTGCGTTTTTTGGTTACGTGCCAGCAACGTACGTTTCAACTCTTCCTCGCGCTCTCCTGCACGACGCTCGCCCTCTTCTTCCTCGTCAATGTCTGATGACATTGATGAGATAGACCACGCGCGTCCAAGAGGCCCTCCTGGCCGAGTAGAAGTAGGACCACCAGAAGGTACATTCTTATTATCACCCCCTGATTTCGCCTCTGGCGTTACCAAAGAGACTGAAGATGATGACGCGGACGACGACACCGAAGACGACGACACAGCCGCAGCCTCCTTCTCCATCTGGCTCTCCTGAGCATTCTGGAGTTTTCGTCGACACCGCTCAATCACTGAATCCCGTGAAATGTCCTGTACAAGAACAAACTCCCACAGTAGCTCGTGTGCGCCAAACGTTGGATGGGCCATCAATGTTCGCAGAAACACATTGAGCCGGGTTTGAATCTCATGAAAAAGCTGATATACTGTTTTCCCATGCAGAACCTTTGGTCCGCTTCCTCCAGAAGGAACAGGTAACGGTGGTACCCATGAGTATGGATTCTCATACCCTAGCCACTTGGCCAAAAATTTAAAGTCGTCAAATGACCGTCGTACGGAGATCACGCTTCCAGGGTCTCCACGTTTTCCTGTAGTAATGATAAAATACAGGCGACCTTTACTTAAAGACGTCCGTAACACACACGTTGTGGTATCACTTGCACCACCACTAAAGCCATTACCAGGACTTAAAGACATTGTCATCACAGCTGTCAAAGACATGCTCCGATCCTCCTCAGGAATATATTCACTTTCAAGGTATCGAATGGTGTCAGACTCTTTGGCAACCTCAAGGGCATTGGTTCCATTTGCACTTTCTTGGAGCTTATTGACTCGCTCATCTTGCAGAAGTACTTGTAACGCTTCTAATCGTGAAAATTTGCTGTAAACCATCAACGGTGAAAATCCTGCTTCGTTTGGCCAATTAACATCAATGCTTACATACTTGAGTAAATTTTTAACAGCCTCAGAACTTTTTACAATATGCAATAAGGTATTGTCCTTCAAATCCTGATGTGTCATCAAATTTAGTGGTTTTTGACTCTTTGGGGATTTCTCCCATGCCTTTAGACTGAAATCAACAAGGTCACTATAGTTAGGGTGGTCATAACACCTGCAAAGTGCAAATAATGGTGATTGCCCGGCCAAGTCCCGTTGTTCCCAGTCAACAAGGTGTCCAATTTCAGGAATCAACCAGTGCGCATGAAAAATATAATGTCCAACAGACCGCTTCATATTGTTGACTCGTGCAAAATACTGTGACATTTGGGAATCATCCAGTAAGTCAATCTTTCCTAGTACAGAAAATATCACATCGGCATCCTCCGTGTCTAATGCTAATAAAAAGATTGACGATCCTTGACTGTCTCGGTCTCCAGTCACAAATCCGATATCAAAAACTTCATCGCCATTTTCATCCTGTAAATCAAAAAAATAATTTAAAAATTCAAGGCACTGATCAATTAAAGACCCGCTTTTTGTCATCTCCTGCAGTACAGTCGTTAGAGCAGTTAAATTATTGGGCGATCGGCTTCGAACAACAGATTTCCAATACTTGGGTTTGTGGTGTCGCAACGTTTCTATGAATTCTTGGGTCTGTGATAGTGATGACAAACAATCGAAAAATCGCTTGTTTAAATGCGATAGCTTGGCTATCTTTTTTCCATGATTCGAAATGTGGTATGCCGCTGCCTCTAAGGTGGAAAGTGCGTACCCAAGGTGACCCATTTCCACCTCATTGAAAGAAAATTTTCGAATGTAAAATAGTAAGCTGTGAATATTCACCATCTCTGATCGTACTATAACCATTATCATAAGAGACACAAAAGTGTCTGCACTCATAGAGTTCTTTAACTTATGATCATGGTTAAGCTCGAGATTGTAATGCACAGAGCATTTCGTAACATGATGTAGATCCTTTTCTGCCATGATAGTCTGGTCCGGAGTTCCATTGCTTAAAATCTGAACGACGGAAAGTAGAACTTTTTCCTTTTCAGCAACGCTGGACACTGATGTCAGTGATGAAAAAAGTTTGACTGACTGGGTTACCAAATCATCTAAATCAAACAAAACTGTCATGTCGGAAACAGGGATATCTAACTGTTCTACACTAATGTCTTTCATCTCCCAGCATAAATCTGCAATAACGGCATCCTTTTTTTGATGTAGTTGAGTTGTTTTTTCCCAAAACTGTTGATGTAACTGCGTTTCAACGTACTCACCAACCATTTGGCCAATTTCCTGAGAAGAAAGTCCGGTTTCGTTGATAATTTTGTTGAGGGTAGATGAGCCTACAGAAGAAAAAGCCTTCATAGCTTCCTCGATAGTAGTATTGTAAAGGTTCACAAGACTTTGAGTGGAAGAAACGGCATCGATGGAAAACGTATTTATAATATGCAGAAGCTCAAGGTCAGCTTTAGAAATGTCTTTGGTGTAAATGATTGGAAGTAGTTTGTAGTCTCGACGTATTTTAAGATCACTCTTTAGTTTATCCAAATCAACACCAAAGTACTCTGGTGGAGGAATCAATTGTAAATCAAATTGCTCTTGCTGGGCTGGTGTCAGTGTTAAATCTATGCTGGAAAGATTTGGAAAGGTAGGCCGACCCATTAGGGGATATGCGACTTCATAAACGACAAACTGCGTGTCGGCTGGAAGATAAGGTGAACTTGGCGTGATAATGTACTCATTAAGAATCTTACTGTTAAAATGGACTTTAAACCCGGCATTTGTTTGTAGAAATCCTTTGAATGAAAAAATTGTTTTATTGTTAAATGTAAGTAACCGACGCGACCGATCTGTTGATTTCGAATCTGATTGAATGATTAGAATGTGTGATGCTATGAAATCTTCGTTTGTGGCAATAATGTCGGAAAATGGTTGATGGGTGTCGGAATCCACAGCCCACTCTAAAATAAGTGGTGGAACAACAATGACATTGCGAGAAAACCGGCTGGGATCCTGAAAATAGGCGCGGATTTTTCGGACTATAGGAGTGGGTTCCGGATTGAAGAAAAGAGTTTGAAGAAATAAATTGGCATATGGCGACGATGATGGAGGTTGATTCGCAGGTGCCATGGTTCAAAAGGGGGTAGATAAAAAGAGATAGAAGGAGCTACTATAATTATCGCAAACGCCAGTCTCTTCTTAATAAAATTGGATAATGATATACTTTGATAAATCAATATATATATTAAAAATAGGGAAAAAGAAAAATGTGAAGTTTGGGTCAAAAATAAAAGAAAGGAAAAGAAGTGGGTTTTTATTTTTTATTTTTACTCTGAGGGACGGAATCAAAAGTGGGAAATTGTGTAAGTACTATAATATACGCTTGCGGACGGTATATTACCCATGAACGTGATTTTAACGCGTATCCCAAGTTTCTCTGATTAAGAATACTAGCTTTTCAAATGATTAAGTCTCTTCGAATATTGAAATGATGAAAAAAAATCGGAAACCTGAAAACCTCTTTTAATAATTTAATCGTAATTAAATTTAAAAAAGGAAAAGGAAAAAAAAATTCACTAACCTAAATGTAATTCTCTAACTGACCAGTTAGTTTGCGAGATTAAAAGAATTTTAGCTCTGGTTAACAACAACCCACAAAACTCGCCTAATATCTACCACTCAAACCTTAAACTTTTGAATTTAATTGTTATCTTTCTCATAAACGTCTGAACTTTTAATGGGGCTTCAATATCTCCTCTTTCACTTTCATCTTTATTTTTTGATCCGGATTAATCTTGTTGGTCGTTAAACGCCGCTCGTCCCTGATCAACTATGGCCCAGAATGCTGAGATGCGGCGTTGGGCAAGGGTTTGGACCAATTTAAAAAAATTTAATCTTTAAACCTCCTACATTGTAGGTCATAGTAATTAGGCTTCGACAGATATCTAACGTCATTAAAATTAGTTAATAATGGGGAAAAAACCAGTTGCAAAAAAAGGCCGTCAGCATGAGACTAAACACAAGTCTGGGGAAACAAACTTCCCTGTAAAAATGGCCATGTGGGTTAGTAAAATACACGGTATCAAGTATTGATATGGCTAACAAGCGCGGCTCGGTAGGACTTTGATCAATGTGATCCCAAGCGATGTAGTGGCAAGAAACTTGGTCGACTAGGCCTTATTCAAGAACTCAGAGTAGGCCAAAAATTTAATGGAGTGGTAGTTTCGTAAGTTTTTATTTGTGGGAAAATAGATGATATCACCGGGTTCTAACACCCATCAAAAGACCCAAAGGCCAAGGTGTTGTGTGCCCTAACGACCGTGAGCTTGTTGAGAAATATGGAGCTGCCGTCGTCGAATGTTCGTGGGCACGTCTAGATGAAGTTCCCTTTTCAAAGATTGGAGGAAAGCACGAACGATTGTGTAAGTAGTTAATCATTGATTTCTACCTGTGTCAACTAATACCTTTTAAAGTGCCCTACTTGGTTGCTGCTAACCCCGTTAACTACGGTAAGCCGTGGCGTCTAAACTGTGTCGAAGCTCTCGCTGCCTGCTTCGCCATTGTTGGACACCTCGAGTGGGCCGCTGAAGCTCTCTCCCACTTTTCCTGGGGTCATGCATTTTTAGAAATTAACGAAGAGTTATTTGAGCTTTACTCTCAATGTACAGACTCTGACTCAGTCCAGGCCGCTCAGCAACAATGGCTAGACGAGCTGGAAAAAGAAGTTGAAGAAAGAGCTAAGATGAAATCAGAAAAAGTTACAGGTGACAGAGGTCATGGTAAACCAGGTGAGCTCCCACCATCGAGTTCAGAAGATGAGTATGAAGAGGAAGAAGAAGAGTCTAGTGACGAAGAAGATCCTTATCAAGGAAAAATTCTTGAAATTGGTAAGCCACCAGTGGTACATAAATACGAGTCAGATTTGGAAGAGAGCGAAGAAAGTGATGAGGGCTTGGACGCGCCTCCAAAAGCTATTTTAAAAAAATAGAATAATAATGCAATAAAAAACTAAACTAAACAAACTAGATACATATATGTATTTTTTTTCTTTTTTTAAAATCCAAATTTGGACTTGATTGCCGATTTCAAGAAACTGTTTTGTGTTGACTTTTGTGTGTCAGTCATTGCATCACTCAAATCTGTTAAATATTGATTTGTTGTCTCTTCCAAGTTGTCAAGGGCGCGCGAAATGGTATTAAATGGATTTATATTAGTGCCTGTCGTTGCAGTAGTGGGATTCCGCTGTATTGCGCCGCGTTGAATCAAGTTTTGTTGTTCGCGTTGTGCACGTTCCTGATCAATCATTGCCTTACTCTTGGGTCGTCGCGGACCTCCAATAATGGCATCAACATCATCAATAGTAGCAATTTGCGTACCCTTAATCCACTGCATAGTACTGATGGTTGGACGTGTAGGCATGGGCTTCATCACATCAAAAAGTGCATCCTGGTAAATGTCATCCTGCTTTATTCCACGACCCCAAACATTGATGAGTGCCGCTGACAATTGGTTGCGGCGTACAAGAACATCGCCATTTTGCATGACAACTGAGTCACTTATAAAGTCTGGAGATGCTGCAAATGGAAGTCGCTGGTTTACAATTTCAACTAGGTTGGGTAAACTGTATACCACAATCTCACCAGCTAAGGTTATTGTTACCAAACAAGTAGTACCAGCTTGTTTTAAGTAGCAAAGTCCACCAGTCGCCAGCGGTGATGACGAAATAGATCGCGATGCAACCTTGTCCTTAGGTTGGCGATATAACCTAATTTCTGATTGAGAAATAGTTATCAACGCGCCATTGATCTGTATACCCTGTGCCAATTTATTCATTTCAGCCATTCGTGCCTGGGCAGAAACACCTCGTTCAGTGTCCAAAGGTATTACTGCCGATATAGGGCTTATACTAGCCTCAGTCATTCCCAAATATTCCAAAGTATAAGCTCCTGTAGGTAAAGGAATAACACGGAATGTGTGCAGCTTGCCAAATGATGTACCCGCAGATAAGACAATGCTACTAAACTTTTCGCCATCTAGCATATAAATGCCAAAGTTCAATGAAGTGGGGTATTCGCCCAACGACCCAGTGGAATAAGTCTTGTGTAATAACTTGTTCTTCTTGACTGCTAAGTTGGCAATCGGAGATGAAAAGATAATAGCAGGTCCGCGCTGATCAATTACTGTGATATTTCCATTCTTGTAGCCAATAGCCACAAATCCAATCTCTGAATTGACTAAAGCAGAAACAGGTCCATTGTTTGTGTTCACCAAAGACTGCGGCAGAAACCCATCCTTCAACAACTTGGTACGGAACCGAATGTCTTGGATAACACCCTTAGGCTCCTTCAACTTCAGCTGAGCCATGCGATCCTCAAGACCGGGTAGTCTCTTACCGCTACCAAAGCGATAAAGAACAACATCACCAGTTTCTAAGGCTATAGCTATCTCAGCAGGAATTGGCGCAAAAGAAATTTTGTCAACTTTATTTTTATTGTGACGATTGACAGCTTCTGAAACCTGAATCTCAAGAACACGAGAATCATCAAGTTCGCCATGTGATGCATCCCAAACTCTCACCGAGCCGTCAAGGTGACCTGTACAAAGGGCGTTACGCGTGTCAAACTTACGCAAGTGGCGACGAGCAGGTGCACCTCCAATAAAAAATGGCTCAGCGACAGGAACCGAACTCATCATACCCAGCCACTGATTATGTGGAACAGATGCCACAGAGAGAGTACAAATGAATGGCTCCACCCATGCAAAAGCTGAAGGGAGTCCAGCAATAGAGTTGACAGGTAAGCCATCTGGATATGAAAGGGTTGTAAGCTCTCCGCTAGATAGATGGAAAACAATAGCATTAGGATCAAACCCGCCACCATAAAATGGGTTAGCCCGAGGCAAAGGGATAAAGTCGACGACTACTGAGTCCTGAGGGGTGGGGAATACCCGTTGACGTCTGGGGTTGGCATAAAACTTCCCCATATTTTGATACGACGTAATTGCAACAACAGGCGTAACTCCAAAATCCAGCATTGTGACACCTTGCATTGCGCCTTCAAACGAGTGACCCCCGGCGACAATGATGGCGGTCTCTTCAGGATTTTGGGTGCAGACCCAACCGACTTTGGTGATTTTATTGTTGTCTACACCTGTCACACCTACGCCGGGTGTGTTTTTTCGCGGTATATTGACATCCACATCGGTCAAAGTTCGGGCCTGAAGCAAAACACCTTCCGTACCATCCCAAAAAACCAATGAACCATCAAGATGGGATGTCAAAATATGGTGGCCATGAGGATGCCACAGAGCTTGCAAAAATGGAGGTAGTCGATATTGTTGGATAACTATAGGGTTTAAATCTCCTCCTGGAGCACCAGAAGGAAGCTCATATTTCAAACCGAAAACCACCTCTTGCGTAACAATATTGAATACAATGGCACAGTCGGTATAACAAACAAGTAACTTAGCAGGATCACGCGGATGAAGTTGAAGCGAAACAACTGGCGATGCTTTGCTCTTTTGTAAAAATGAGCGTTGCAAACTGGCAACGTGATAAGGACTCATAACACCTCTGTCTACATCGTAAACAGATATCTGACCAGCCTCAGTACCGATAAATAACCAGTCCATAGCAGGATCGGATGCGATGCAAGAAACGCGGCCAGGCACCATTGAAGTATAAAGACGCGCTTTGGTGTCAAGGGAAAAAATTGTAATCGTATTTGAAATGTCAACAATAGTAAGGTAAATTGATTTGACAATGGCCAGATGAATAATTTCAAGATTCTGGTCTAAAGAATAGACATACTCCACATTCTTTTGACCAAAAACGTGAACATAGCCATTGTTAGTTCCCACAGCAAAAAGACCCTGCGCTGGGTCAAAGGCAAAAGCAGAAAGTCCTCCACGAAATCCATACCGAGCTAGGTCATCGGTACGAAAAAATCCTGGAACGAGAGCTTCGGAGAGATCGATTTCTCCAATATTTTTTATGCGGTTGAACACGGACATGTTAAATGTGTGTACATAATGGTTGAAGGAAAGCTTTTCTTTAGTTTGTCTTGGTAATTTTATGTGTTTTGCCTTGTGTCACAAAAGTGCTAGTACTGCTAAAGTCAGTGTGGTTGTTAGTAATATCCGATATTGCCACTGCCACCATTGCTATTGAATAAACTATGTACAACACTGAAATTTAATATGAATAATGATTATCCAAAGAAACCTATAAACCGGGCATCTATGCCTTTCCGGTTGTTAGTCAGTTTTTTAGATCGTCTTCAAAGCGACAAAGTCACTCCAACCCAACGTCGAGAAATCATTGTTGAGTTAGCTGGAGTCTGGCGTAAAAAATGTGGTAGTGACATATTCCCATGCTTCCGGCTTTTACTTCCTGATAGAGATATCGCACGAGTTTTCCACCTCAAGGAAAAACGACTGGCTTTAGAGCTTATCAAAATACTTCGTATTGACCCCAAATCCAATGATGGCGTGGCTATGCTTAAGTGGAAAGATGGCGCCAGCGTTGGTGTCGGTGATTTTGCGCGCCGATGCCGTGAAAATATATTTAAACGACAAGGCAAAAAGAATTACAGTGATTTAGATTTAGATCAAGTTAATGATTATTTAGATCAACTAGCTGTTTGTAGCGACAAGAAGGGGGATGCTCAGCGAAAAGTTATTGAAAAGCTTCTTGAGCTAATGAACGCACATGAAATGTACTGGCTTATTAAAATTATAATTAAGTCCATGAAAATTCATCTCTCTGAGAAAACAGTCTTAGGTTTTTGGCATCCAAGTGCTTATAAACTATTTAATATCACTAGTGATTTGAAACGCGTTTGCTGGCAGTTGTGTGACGAGTCGGTGACTGTAAGCACGACTGAAGTTTCACCATTTTTGTGCTTCAAGCCTCAGATGGCTGCATACGGATTCAAGGATTACACCGATTTACTAGAGCGGATTGGTGCTAAGGCATTTTATATTGAAGAGAAGATCGATGGTGAAAGAATTCAATTGCATATGAAAGATGGTAAATTTAAATTTTTTTCACGTCGTGGTCAAGATCGTACAAATAATTACGGCCATTCTTATAATAGCAATGGCTCATTTACCCCATTTCTCAAGGGCTTTGTAAAGGACAATATTAAAAGCGTTATATTGGATGGCGAGCTGGTCTCATGGAATGAAACTGAAGGGTGTATCGAAGGCTTTGGTCGGGCAAAAGGTGCAATGGTAAATCTTCAAGACCTAGGTGAATTATTTGGGGTAAAGGGTATAAGATCATTTACTTTTAGTGAGATCCACAATCGTGATGCTGATGATGATGAAGAAGAATTTCAACCAAGCAGCTACAACAGACCAAAAGACGAGGTAATACATCGGTGGAAGACTGCGGTGGAAACAGCAATGTTTCGGGCTAAGCGTCATGGATTCTTTTTAGTTTATGACTTGCTATATCTTAACGGGATATCTTTGCTTGCATACCCGTTGCGCGAACGAATAAAGGCACTTAACGCAGTTATAAATCCTATACCTCATTATCTGGAAACACTTGAACAAGTTGAAGGTTCCACAATACAGGATATTGACAAAAGATTTCTAGAAGTCATGGGGAAGGGTGGCGAGGGTTTAGTGATTAAAAATCCTGAGGCTACATATGGTTTAAATATACGTGATAACTCGTGGATCAAAGTTAAGCCAGAGTATATTGACACGATAAAAGATACCCTGGATTTGCTCATCATTGGAGGTTATTATGGAAATGGAAACCGTGCAGGCCAACTTTCATCATTTTTGTGTGGTATCAGGGTTTCTAATAAGGAAGAAGAGGATGAGTTTTTAGATGAACAAAGTATGCCAAAGTATTACTCATTTTGCAAAGTGGGTACTGGCTTTACCGGGCAAGAATATAAACTCATCCGTACACTTTTTGAGGGGAAAACGTTTCCATATGACCCCAAAAATCCAAATCTTCCCCCATGTTTGGAGATTGGTAGTCAAACACCTGACGTATGGATTCATCCAAAGGACTCTATTGTTATTGAAGTCAAAGGCAGTCAAATTACTTATACAACTTCATACCGTGCGAATATGACGTTGAGATTTCCTAGATATGCTTCGTTTAGACATGATAAAAATTGGCGTAACGCGGTGACGCTTAACCAGATTCATTCTATTCAAGAAGATTCTATTGCCAATCGTCAAAAGCGCGAAGAAGAGTTTCAAAATGCCAAACTAAAAAAGAAAGCAGCTGCTGCTCATACAAAAAGAGCTAAGTTTTCCGTGGTTACCATTAAAACTGATCCAATCCACTTCACCGGCCCTTTACAGTCAAATCTTTTTCAAACCTATTTTTTTTATATTTTGTCTAGCCAACGAAATCCGGTATACATGAGTCAAGCAAAAATTGAAGAAATGGTTCAAATGAATGGTGGAAATATTATAAAAGATTATGAAATTTTGAAGAATCAGCTTTTGCTAGATGCGAAATCGGTATTTATTGTTGCAGATTTGCACTCAGTTGCAGTAACTGGTTTTACTAAAAAGCAACCGCAGATTGCTATCGTTAGGCCTTTATATTTCACTGAGTCTTTAAATCACAAAGATTTTCTGCCGCTAGAGCCTAAGCATTTTCTTGTTTCATCTGAGCATGACTTGCATATGGCCCGATGCCATGTTGATAGATATGGGGACGCCTATTATAATACCACTACCTCCACTTCTGATCTTACAAATTTGTTGAATCGATTGGTTCCTTCAAAACTTGAATTATGCAATAATCCAAATAAATTTCATAATTCACTAAGTGCGTTCCAAGAAACCTTTGAAAAGGTTTTTCATTCCGACCCTATTCCTCGGAGCCTGCTTTTTGCGAATACAGTCATGTATTTTGATTTCGAAGAGACTTCATTGGCATATTTCTCCCAAGATGAAATTATTGACGATGCAGATGAAGAGTATCCATGGATGCCATCAAAGCTTGTATGCAAGTTGGATGCCAAAGCCGACCTGTTAAAATGTCAAAGATACGCGCAGTATGGCGGTGCAGTGATTACAAGTAATATCCTTGATCCTAAGCTGACAACTATTGTTTGCTCACCAAAGGACCCTTATAGAGCGCGCGCGCTTCGCGGAGGTATTATTGAGCATTTTGGATCAAAGCAGGTTTACTTTGTCAACACCTCATGGATATCAATTTCTTGGAAAGAGCAAACCAGACTTCCAGAGGAACATTTCCCTGTCCCCAAATTTATCGATTTCACAAGCTTCTAAGCAATTAATTAAATTGGTTATTTATATACAAAAGATTCATCTATACTGGTTGCAGTTACACTCGCAGTCAGGAACGGCACACATGGAATGCTTTGAAAACCATTCTCGCGCATGTCCAGCATGCATGCCATGGTTGCACGATAAACAAAATACAAAGTATCGATCGAATAAGTTTTTGTTTTCCATGGCACTTTTTTGATCGCCATTAGTGTGTTGAAGCTCTTGGTCATTGCTTTCTCCCATAAAGTTTTGAAGGCCCTCCAGTGTGTTGTTATGGTTCATGCGAGATGGTAAAGCGCCCAAAGGAAGTAGGCAAACAGCGCATCTGGGCAATGGATAATTGCAATGAGGGCAGCGAATATTAATGTCGGTAGTGCTTTGGAATCTTGTCTGGCCTGTGTAATACCGGTGATAAGAAGCTGGCTCCATTAATAAATGATTGGTTGGCGAGGAGCTTATACTTTCTTGTCGTTGTGCTGGGGGGCCACCTCCACCTGGACCTGAACCCGACGGTGGGATATTCCAATCGGATCCGGATTCGCCACCCGTAGCGTTAACCATACTTCGTATTACCTTTTTACAGTTGTGGCATTGTAGGTATACTTGAGGAGGAACAACAGTGTTAGTTATTCTGTCATCAAAAGTTTTGGAAGCACGCGTGCGAGCAACATCAAACATTGCTCGTTTAGAGAAAAGTCGCCAGGAATTTAATAGATTTCTGTAGCACTCGATCCAATGTGTGGCACGTTCATCAGTGAAATATAGCGGCGAGGCAAAGGAAATAATAAGAGAAGCAGTTTGTACATCTGCTGTCTTATCAACATATGACTGCAGCAAATCAACAGCAGCCGGAGTTATTCCGGTTAGAATAATACCATCAATATCGCCGTTTTCAATGGCTTGGTTCTTCATTTTATAAAGACGGTTTGTAAGCTCGTCATCTGAAAGAAACCGCAAAGCAATACCCAGACGCTCTTGTAGTGGAAGTGACTCTTCATCCAGAACATCAATCCAGTCACCATCAGCGATAAAGGCAAAAACTGCGCGCATATATGGATTTTCGAGCTCTGAAGACATTTTCCGGCATAATTCTTTCCATGTAGTATTTCTAGCGGTATTTTTGTAGCCATCATAACCAGCAATTGCTGCTGACATCATTCGTAGACGGTCATTTTTGGAGGCGGAAAGAGATTTAACAGCTCGATTTACTCTTCCATGAAACACAGCCCAGCCTGCAGCCTGTTCATACTTTCCTTCAGATTCCAACTTCTCGAGCAATCCTTCCAATTGTGAAATGTCAAAGTTCCAGCCAGCAGCACGTAAACACAATTGGCGAAGATCGCGTTTTGCAGGATTTTGTGACAACCGCTCTGTAAAAATTTTGCGCTTGGAGCGGTCTAAAATACGAGAGACTGCAGTTTCAAAGGCCGCACGATGAAAGTTAGGGTTGTTGACTTTTTTCGAAATCCAATTGAATCCTTCCCAAATACCAAGAACTCCTTCATATGAAAAATCCACCATGCCGTAAACCATTGATGGGCGAGATCTTTGAGCACGATCAACCCAATTCCATGCAGCTTTAAGCCGTTCTATTCTAGTTCCATTAGGGTGGTTGTATGAATCGAAAAGAGATATATTGTGTTTGCAGTCCATTGAGTAGTTGTTCATGGCCAGCTTACGAATTGAGAAAGAAACATCTCTTTCTAATACATCACCGACATCAAATAAGGAATTGTTTGTAGTATCTGCTCCAGAAGATGTGGATGGTAAAATCGCACACTCACTCTTAGAATTCTTAGAGCTTCCAGCACCATCATTTAGCTCACCATCATCAGATGCACCTGATATTGATTCTGTAGATGTAGTCGATATTCGTCGGCTCGTTTCAGAAGGATGTGTTTCGCTGGCTTTGGGTCCGATAAAAGTGATGTGCTCTCTATCAACTGATGCAACAACATTGAATGGATCAAATTTAACAGCAGTGGGACTTTCAACAGCCTTCATTCGAACAAGTGATCCAGACTGAGTCAAGCAGATGAAATTTAAGCGATTTTTGTATTCTAAATCTGCAACATAATCAAAGGAGGTAATACGCTCATTGGTTGGGGTGACTGACTTCATAATTGAAGTGACGAATAAGTAGCCTTGTTTAGGAATATCTTTGTAAGATATCTTTAAGGGTTCAGAAGAGTTGGTACTAGCGGAATTCATATTCTGTGCTTGGTGTTGGATATGAGGAGGCACATATCCGGTTTGCCATCTTTTAATCGTGTACCCATCCTGAAGAGTAGCAAATTCACCACGACGAGTGGAAGAGATTCTAAAACAAGGATGAGCATTTTTCCCACGTTGGCTTTCTCCAAAGGGATTAATAGTCATGACGGGTTCAAAGCTTCCAGAAGAACCCATGCGAATTTGACGACGGTCCCAAAAAGCCACGGTACCGCTATCGGAGTGTGTGGAGAAAAAGTTATCACTGAAGCGGTCAATAGTGACACCTTGAACAAATTTTGTTGCTATTTCAAATATTGGCGCCGGGACTCTCGTATCATATTCTCTTAAAAATTTATAGGTGCCGCAAATAAGTAAAAAGGGAGATTCTCGAAGAAAGGTCGCGGATGAGACGACTTCGGAGGGCATCGAAGTGGAATAAGGAGTCGAGTCATTTTGTTGTACACGATTCAAGTCGTAAATTTGCAGCGAGGAGTCGTTTCTCACCTTGTCTAAGGCAACAGCAAGAAGGCTTTGTGAATTAAAAGACACTGAATTACAAGGACGCTGTTGTTTTGGTTGTAATCGCATAACTTCTCTAGGAACCGATTTTAAGTTGGAAACTGTGACGGTTCCCGAAAGCAATCCAGAGGCAAAAAGGCCAGTTTTTGTAGGAGAGTAGTTGTAGCATTGGATAGGATCTAATTCTAACCGCGTTATGCTGTCTGAAGAAGTTGATAGTTTTGTAGTGATGTACTTTTTGTTTTCATATTTCGACTCATATAGACCCAGTTCATTGCGATCAGAATTAATAGTTACAAAGTACTGAAAGTCCTCAGTACTCCATTCATATGGATGGATAATGCTATTAGGCATCAGTTATCTATATATTTCTTTTTTTTGGGGTCGTTTTAAGAGATTTTGAAAAGAATAGCTGTAGGTGGTAAAAAATAATGAATCTGGGGGGGAGAGCATCAAGAATATTTAAGTGACCATATTTACGCATGCTTTGGTATATCCTATACTTGTGTGTTGAGATTCGTATAGTTTTTTTTTTTTTTTCCTCTAGCACAAAAATTTTTTTTTTTTTTTTCAAATGACAAAAATCTTTTCAAATGATATCTAATCACTCAAAGTCTTGTGCTGTATCTGTTTTAAAAAAAGCAGGAAATTATGGCAGTCGGTGTTCTATAAGATACTATACCACAGATAACAAGCCTGGAAATGAATGGGACTTTTTGTCTAGTTCAAATGAAGGCAATTCGACCGATACCTCAAAAGATGATCTGGTTTTTAACGCAGATGCTGGTGACGCCTACGCACAACAGAAACCACTGATTTCTGAATCCTCACAAGGGTTCTCGACGTCCCAAAAGCCGATTCACGCCAACAGCAGCCAGCAAAAAGTTCGCCTCAGCAAAGAAAACATGAACGAGCTGTTTCGATCTTCTCGTCAGCCTAAAACCACGGACTCGGCCTTTTCTGGTGTACAGGCTACACACCAGGAGCGTCTTGCCTTTGCCAAAATCTTCGACACCATTTTACAACGAGCACGAACTTCTAGTCCTGGAGCCAGCAACACCCAATTCCTGAAGAAATCCGAGGGGCTTTTACCTAGTATGCAAGCCATTTTTGAGAAGAAATATGACGCAACAGAAGGAAGCGACCTAGCGGAAAGCGATAAAGGCGAGGGTGGAGTTAGAGTTACAAACGATGATATCCGAAAATATCCCATGTCTATGGGGCCGTTTATGGACATGCCCAAATCCTCGTCTGTTGATTTGACGCGTGTTTTTCAGGTTCTCTCGATCATCAAGCGCAAACTGGAGCCCGTTCTAAAACACATGAATGAGGATTTGCAGACAGATGCTGAGCTTTCTGATTTCTTTAAATCCAAAGTTCTCGCCAGATTTCAACAAAAAAAAGGCGGCAATAAAACTGCTCAAGGAAACAGCAAGGTCAGTCTTGTGAACCATGATCTCGACAGCCTGGAAGCCCTGGATGTGACATTAGAGAACTTCCCCGTGGATTACAACACCCTGCCGTTTTTGCTGAAAGAGACCATGCGGATTTTGGCCGACGACTTTAATTCTCCTGTTGATGCTCTTGCTCTCTTTGAGCTAACCAAGAGAGAAAGTATCGATGCATATGTTGCCGGTTGCAACGTTTCTGTCTACAACGAGGTGATTCGGATAAAGTGGAACGCTTTCCAGGATCTGCATTTTGTAGAGTCTATGATAAACGAGATGCAGATCAATGGTATTCTTGGAAACTCAGAAACTGCAGAGATTCTTGGAGATATTTCGAAAGCAGTGACATATATTAAGGCTCCTAAGGTGTTGCAGATGCCCCAGGTCACTGGTAGTAGCGGAGACAATAGCACCGCAGAAAGTGGCACACCTCTCTGGAGTCAAGCAGACGAGGAGCGGATTGAAAATATCAACAAGTTCCGACTAAATACAATGCAAACTCTCATCAGGCATGATACCATCAAACACGACTCTCTGCTGTCGGGTTTAATCAGCCGGTGATTCGGAACACGAAAACTTGTGTTTGTACGTAATGTAGACTAAATTTCCTGTATATACTGCGGCTGGGCCTTTTTTTGGTCCAACTTTAAATTTTTTTTTTTGTCTTTTTTACATCCCCCACTTAATTCTAAAACCCACACATCTCCGACTCCCCTCTCCCCTCTCTCATTAACTTCGGATATTGTTTTATTTCCTATAACTTAACCAATCTTATAAATACCATAAATTTTCTTGTAGTTTCTCCATATCTTTTTTTTTTTTCAAACCATATATTTTTTTGAACCCATTAGAATATCCGTATATACCCCATTCTTGGTCACTAGGGTTTGTCGTATTATAAGAGCAGATCACACGTCTTTACTCATCATCAATCAAAAAAAATGACTCAAACAGCTCTTTCGCATAATTCTCCTCTTATCAAGGCTGCAAAACGAGCCTTCGAGCTTGTGGATCTTTACTTGGGCCCTTCAAGTATCTCCGATATAATAGAATCACAGCACAAAACTACATCATTAAATGGCCATATCAATAGCATCAACAAAAGCGCACTGCCTTGCTCCGTTTTCCCACATATTGATAAGAGTGAGCTTGATCAGCTTGAAAGCGACCGAAACGAATGCAAGGAGCGAGTTGCTGAATCCATGCAAGTTTTAGAAGAAGCTTTTAATCGATTCAAGTGAGTTTTTTTATTATCTCATCCCTATTATATTTATATTAACTTTTCTTTCAGATTTGAAGAACTTGCATTATCATTTAACGGAGGAAAAGACTGTCTGGTACTTCTCATCCTTTTTCTGGCAGCTATTTATAAAAGATGGCTTCAGTGTAATGACTATATCCCCATCACTCAGTCTCTTCTTCCTTGTGTATATGTCCGCAGCACAACAGCGTTTCCTCAAGTCGACGCCTTTGTGTTGGAGTGCAATGCGCGGTATGCTCTCGACACGACGAACCTGGCGATGCCCATGAAAGAAGCCTTGAGCCAATACATTACGATTCGCAACTCCAAGATTTCACAAAGTAACACTGCGACGAACCCCGAATGTAACGGGTCCAGCGATCCGATAGATACCCAACTGAAGGCCATTTTTGTCGGAATCCGAAGAACAGACCCATACGGCCAGTATCTCAAGCATTTCCAGAAAACTGACAAGGGATGGCCCGACTTCATTAGAATACACCCCGTCATTGATTGGCGCTATAAGGACATTTGGAATTTCTTGCGGGTCCTCGGTATTCCATATTGCATTTTATATGAACTCGGTTACACATCCTTAGGTGGGACAGACAACACGGTGCCTAACCCTGATCTTCGACGAGAAGGTTCCTTTAGCCATCTCGACCAAAAGCCACAGACGCTGAACGAGCTGCTGGAAAACCACCGGATTGTTTTTAAACCTGCGCACCGACTTAAAGATGAGCTACACGAAAGAGAAGGTAGGGCCTGAGTTTGGACGGGTACTTGTAAATTATATTAAACTTAATTTATTGGATTTATATAAGCGGTCAAAAGGAGTTTTCACAGAAAAAAAAATTCAATAAAACTAAATTTACATAAAGGCCAAAGATTTTTTAAAATTTCTGTTTTTTTTTATCTTTCCCCTTTCCCTCATCGTGGACAAGTTTACGCCGCTTTGTGCGATTTCCAGTGACTTTTAACCATGCAGACTTTGATTTTTTGCCCTTCTCGGCCAGCTGGGAGCCCTCTTTGTCAGCCAACCTCCTTTTCCCAGAGACTGGCTTTTCAACCTGGGGCAAAAAAATGGTTCCAAGGACATAATCTTTTAGAGCATTTTTCCGCCGCAGGATTTTCCGCTCCTCTTTATAGGCCTGCTGGAACGCCGGCTCCAGTAAGCTCTGGAGCTTTTTTAAGAAGCGCAAGGGCTTGGCCACAAGTAAGATCTCTTCAATGAGCTGCCTTTCTAGTTTTTCAAAACCTGACTTATCCATGCCATTTTGGTTCTCGAAAAGCTGGGGGTCCCGGGCCTTGATTTGTTTCCCCTTTTCCTGGAGCTCCCCAAGGTGGGTTTCCAAGTAGTGTTGGAGTCGATGGATTGCCGCATCCACATCAGACTGAAACTCTTTAACCGAATAATACTGCAAAAGACTGATTTTCTCTTTAACAACTCTAAACCCACCCAAGGCCTCGTAATGGTCGTCGCTCCAGTACTCGTCGTCGTCTTGGCCATCAGCGTAGAATCCAAGATCCATGTAATTATGACGTTGGTCCGAATCGCAAATCATAGCCCAGACGGGTAAAATCGCCGAGTTGAATACCTCCTTGGCCAGACCTATGACCATTTGGAGCCCGGCCTCTGCAAACTCGACGCCAACTCTCTCACGAACCACATTATTTTCCACAATGTGGGACCATTGGCTTAAAAGAAGAGAAAGCTTTTTATAGCGCTCCAGCAGTAGACACGTCTGAGAAAGCTTGGAAATGGCATCGGAGCTTGATAGTTTTGGAAAGAAGAGAGAATACGAAGACAAGTCACATAGTTCCTGACTGAGCTCATTTTCAGGAAGGGAACTAAAGGGTGCCGAGTTTATTCGTCCAATCAAATTTTCGCGAGAATAATCTATAGTTGTTTTTAATTTGCTGGAAACAAGTCGATGGAGAAGAGCGGCCCCGCAGCGACTCTCACGTTTAAGAGCCCAATACCTTGCCATAGCTTCCACAAATTCTTTGCAGCCCCAGATCTTGAAATATTTCAGGCCTGTAGCCACCTGGGCCACGATGCAAGCAGGTATCAGGGGGTTTCTATTAAACGTAGTCCATCGGTGCTCCATAAAGTGTTGCTGGCGCAAGTAATGCTCATCTTCTTCGGTGAACTCATACCGTAGAGCCTCATCACCAGAAGAAGTATGCAAGGGATCAGCCGCAGCTTCGTCGCCGCCCACGGTTTTGGTTAAATGGGCCAACGACTTTGTGAGTTTGTAGTTTTTGGGCGTATGGAGCTTGCAGTAGCAAACTGGAGTAAAGGCAATCTTGTGAGGAGAATTCGAGGACTCCTCATGTTCAAGGTTGTCTTGGTGATCTGAGGGAAGAACGGCTGGGTTCAATTTCATAAACAACCTCGATTTTTGAGCGCAGCTGACATGGAACGTGGTAGAGCAGTTTGGTGATGAACACTTGATGCACGCTTCATCGATAGGCGGGGTAGGGTCCGCCTTTTTGCAAAGGGAGCAATCATATTGCCGGTTGGACTGTGGAACTTTGTCAACGCCAACAATGGGTTTCATTCGGGTAGAGTCTTCCACAGACACGCCAGGAAGCCATAAAGCGCAAGCAAGATGAGCCCACTGGCCGTCCTGGGTAGGTTTGAAGGCGCCGGTTGAATCGGGACAAAAAATGCACTTGACTTCAAAATCAGGAAAGGCGAACTTGTCATCTTGCGAGCCACCTTGGCTGGGCGTCTGAGCTGGATTGAAATCAGACGGAAACTCATCCTGCTTCACATCGACCGCATGATCTTGCTTATCAGCTTGGCGTCGTTCTAAAGCCAGGTGATGAATATAGCTGAAATATTTGTTTCGCAGATGTTTTTGCTTAAGCAGGCATTTGTCGCACCACCACTGACCCTCAGGTATAAATGGCACGCCATAGCACTCCTGGTGTACCCCGATATCGCAGCCATCACAAAACACAATTTCGTTGGTCTCTGTCGAGTCCTCTCCACAGCAAACTGCGCAGATTTGGCCATCATCGCATTTTGATTCATCGTCGTGAGAAAGACAGCTATCTTGCTCAAAAAGATTGTGAAACTCATCACTTGGTTTGATGTCTACACATGCAGCATCCTGTTTAGGGCAAGGCTCTTGAGACTGATCTTCTAATTTGGGAGAAGGTAGCATGTGTGTTGTATCGCTTTGTTGAATGTTGAGTTTCTCCGAGTGGTCAACACTGGGGCAACATTCGGCAGGAACGTTTTGCAAGCTCTTATCTAGTTTCGGGGGAATCCTGCGTTCAAGATTAACCCATGCGACTTCCAGCAATGTCATGGTGATTTCGAAAACCTCGCTCGAGATTTCACTAGGAGGAGCTGGGGAGTCATTTAATTGGGAGTGAGACAGAAGAATACTTCGGTGATGATTAAGAATCTTTAAATACTCCTGGTCTTGGGTATCCATGTCATATTCGACCTTCACATGGTGACTAAATCCGGGGAAAAGGGATGATTCTGAGTCTTCAGCCAGGGAAAAAAACAGGGGATTAAAGGATGGACAGCTGCTATTGCAGTCTTCATCTTCTTGGTGGTTATGCTTGGGGTTATAAGAAAAGTCGTCGAGGGCCGAGGACAGTTCTGGAATGTGTCTTATGTAAAAGTCATCGTCTTCAATGGGAATGGGGGAGGTGGGCTCCGATCGATTTTCTAAATGTTTGGATAGCTGCGTAAATCCAGCATACTGTAAGATGCTTGGGCTTTCAATCAGGTTTATCGGAGAATCAGTCCACAGGGGGGAAACCGTATACTCGGTATGTTTCTTGGAGACTGAGAGGGGAGTTTCGGGTATAGGAGACTTGCAGACAGAGAATTTTTTATAGCTGTCGGGCAGCTCTTGTTCGGAGGTAGAAGAAGAGACCACAAACAAGGGCAGGTTCTCATCCACGTTTATATCGGGATAAATATCCTGGAGAAGAGCCTCTTCTCGAATAGGAACATCGATGCTGGGCGCCCTGGAAAGTTTTTTCCGAGTTTTTGTTTTAGTTTTGGACTTGGACTTGCTCTGCGGCGGCTGCGACGGTTTGCGGGACAACCCTTTGGGTGAGCGTGGAGAGTCAAGCGGGGCAGGGTCAGGTACAGGTGTATTAGCCTTTGCCTTTTTAGCCGTTGCCGTTTTTTTAGCCTGGGCTGGCTTTTTAGTGTCGGGCGATTTTTTGAGCCCCCCAGCCTTTTTGGTCGGCATTCTTTTGGCAGTGCCGGGGCCTTTGACTTCAGAGGCTTTTGGAGTATCCGGGGTGCTGCGGAGATCCGCCTGATCTTTTTCATCTGCGTCCTCCTTGGCTGCTGCAGTTTGCTCAGTCTCAAGGTCCGGGGAGGTGTTGCTGGTCTGTTGGGGTTGAACCTCGGGGGGCGGATTTTTCTTTTCAGTCTGTTTTTTAGATTGCTCTAAAACAACCTGAGCTGGTGGTGGCTCGACAGCTGAATGCAAATCATTGTTTGGTAAACTAGGTAGCGTCTCCGGGTTACCAAAAGAAAAGTCAGCGTTATTTAAAGACACATTTTTAGAGGTAACCGAGTCAACTGGGACTAAAGAATTGGCTGGGTGGCTCGTATCTTTTTGAGAAGGATTAATCAGGGTGTCTTCTAGAGATGGAGAAATTTTGGCGACTTGAGATTTGGGACCAGTAGGAATGGGTTTTTCAATCTCAGGGAAGGTATCCAAAGTGACGCTTGCCCGAGGCTTTTGAGGTGGGGGTAATTTGTTTATAGGTAAAAGGTTTTCCTCCACAATTTCCACACTATCATCATTGGCGTGGCTGAATCGGCGGGTTTTCCGTGTAATTTTTGGTCTTGTGTTTTCCTCAAATTTCTCTTCCTCAGGCAAGGTATCCGACTCAAAAGAAAGTGGCTTTTGCGGTCTCTTTGCGTCTTTGTTCGGGTCCAATATCCTGGCCGTTTTTGCAATCGAGTCGTTAAAGCTCTTGGCTCTATGTCGTATCTTTATGAATTTCTCATTGGAGGACGATGGTGGCCGCACAGATGTCGCTGTCTGGGGGGTGTTTTTCAAAGCGGAAGAAGACGATTCAGCCTTGCCTGTTTTAAGGACTATCTGCTGGGGGTTTTCTTCCTGGCCTGCCAGTTTCTGGGAGTTTCCCAGATGCTGATCCTCCTTTTGATCGTTCATGGCTTTGCCCCTTATTCCTTTTAAAATGCTTGAGAAGTTGGTCGCCTTTGAAGCGTTGGGCACCTTGGTAGGCGTTTTAGCTTCTGGAACAGCGCTGGAGCCGGTTGTAGAGTTCACTGTTCTTGTAGCAGGCTCTGAGCTAAAAACGGGGTTGCTACTTATAAAGATTATTGAAGAATCCACTGGCAGGGCCGGCTCTACCGATGGGCCTGAGGCGTCAATTTCACTTGCTGTTTCTTGCAAAATGGCAGGAGAATTCAAAGTGGGAGCTTGGGGGGTATCGGCACTGTTGTATTGATTAGAGTTAGATTCCATGAAGTATGCTTCCACTATAGGGGGATTGCTATTTAAAGACGATATATCGGATGCCGGTAAAGATTGGTGAGAAATGGATGCGGGCTGATTCCATTCATGGTCTGGGGGTATTTGGTAATGCGAAAAAGTAGTTTCCTGCTGTTTTAAGTTGTTTAGAGCAATCTGTCGGTCCAAATAGTGTTGGAGGTTTTGAGCAGACTCATCGGATGAGTGTTTGGTTGCTTCTTGAAAAGGTTCTGCATGGAAATTATGGGATAACGGTCTTGATAAATCATGGCTGCTGTTTAGGTGATTTTTAAACGCCTGGGGTTGGCGGTAAGTGATGTGTTGAGAGGTTTGCAAGGAAACGGCTTGGGGGTGTTGTGTGTAAGATTCTTGGGACAGGGCTTGAGGGGGGAGATGCGGCTGAACAGCTTGCTGGGGCTCCCCAGAGTGATTGGAGCCGTTTGATTTTCTCGACGTGTCGGGGGCAGATATTCTATGCGACCCCAAAAAGCTACCTTTAAAGGCCGTTTGGTATACCTCTGGGGGGACCTGAGGGGTTGGAATAGAGGCTGAAGGGCCTTTTCCTATAGACTCTCGTACATGTTCTGGGAAGAGGTCAAGAGAATCGTCCTCGGTTTTGGCTCTGCCATTTTGTTTCTCGAAAAACAAGTTTCTTTCAAAGTCGACGGGGAGATCATAGGTTAAAGGGGAGAAAGAGGAGCCGAAAGAGCCTTGTGACTGGGAAGTGCGGGCCAGGGTATCAGGAAATAGGTCATCGTCGTCAGAACGGTTCAAGCCGGGTGGGGAGGAATGTCTGCTGGAAGTGGAGTTGAGATAGGAATGGCTAGCAGATTTTTGAAAGGGCGAGGGCCGGCTGAAAGGAGGAGGTGGGGTCTCAGAGTATGGTGATTGCGCGTCAATACTCGACTGGGTGACGCGCGAGGACTGGGTGTAATGTTTGGGTTTGTATTGGCGGGGAGGGCGGGAGGAAGAAGGCGGGGTCGAGTTATACTCAGTTGAAGTTTTGATGATTGGGGGGGATTTGTATCGGTGGTGACGATGCTCCGATAGACTGGGATAAGTTTTTTCGAGGGCGCTGGGAGGGCTGAAGGGCTTGATGTTGTCATGGAGCAGGTGGGATTCGACAGCTGTGTAAGGGTTTTGGGTGAAGGTGGAAGAGGGGTGGATGTTTGAGTAAGATGGAGAAGCCGTAGGACGAGAGGCCGGAGAGGAAGAAGACGAGCTTGTGGAGAAATAATAGACTTGGTTTGGAGTGTGTTTTTCTTGGTGGAGTCTGTTGCTTAGAGGGTTGTAAGAGGGTGGTTGCTGAAAAGTCTGGGACGCGCCTTCTTGAGGGTGGGGTCTGCCAAGGGAATACTGGGAGTTGTTCCGCTGAGGAGGAGGCATTCTAGGGGAGGAGAGAGGGTTAGAAAGGCTGGAGTCAAAAGAAACGGTTAGATGGGAGTTTCACAGGGTTTGTATGACAGGTTCTGGATACGCACCCTGATTTGTATGAAAGGACAATCGTGCAATGTTGGGTTGGACTAGGAACAGGTGGCGGGTAGGTTCACATGTGAAAGTGATGAGGAAAGGGAAATGCTACGGAATGATGTTAGGTTAGAAGACCCCCCGCTGAAGGAAGTTTTGAAGCGAATGGGAAATTTGGGGGACGTTTATCACGATTGAATGTTTTTCTCAATGGGAGGATTGGGAGGTTTATTTTTTTTTGGAAACTTGAAATTACACGATTTTGTTACATTAATATCCCGGAGCATACACGATGAATGGGCAGAGTGTAACATCGCCACCCGAGTGCAACAAAAAGTGAGCCAGCCCCGGTTAGTTTTTTTAGAAAAAAGTTAAGCCTTTAAAATACCAGATTTTTCAAAAATTAGATATAACAATGGACTACCAAAACCGAGTTGGATCCAAGAAAGGAGGTAAGTAATCTATCGCGAGCGACTTAACACTTTCTTTTTTGTCAAAAGCTAACTCTTCACCCAGGCGGCGGGCTTGCGTCGTGGAGTCAAACCAACGCCAATCTGCGGGAACGCCAGCGCAAGCTGGCGCTGGAGTCGATCGACCTGGCCAAGGACCCGTACATCTTCAAGAACCACCTGGGGCTGTTTGAGTGCAAGCTGTGTCTGACGACGCACGTCAACGACGGGTCGTACCTGTCGCACACGCAGGGCCGCAAGCACCAGCTGAACCTGGCGCGGCGCGAGGCCAAGGAGCGCGAGTCGCGGCGGCACGACGTCGATCTGTCGCAGCAGTCGGCCGCCGCGGGGGCCCCCGCCGGAGCGCCGGCGAAGCGGAAAACTCCCAAAATCGGGCGCCCCGGATATAACATCATGAAGGTCAAGGACCCGCTCACGCGGCAGCTGGGGCTGACGTTCCACCTGGAGTTCCCCGAGATTGGGCTCGACGAGGTGCCGCGGTACCGGTTCATGAGCGCGTTTGAGCAGCGCGTCGACTTGCCGCCGGATAAGCGGTTCCAGTACCTGGTTATTTCGGCGGAGCCTTATGAGAACTGTGCCTTTAAGATTGACGCGCGAGAAATAGACCAGCGCAGCGGGCGGTTCTGGACGTATTTTGATAAGGATACCAAGGATTATTATTTACAGCTATTTTTCAACAATACTCACCGGCGGCCGGCCGCGTCTCTTCCAGCTGCCCCGGTGAAGAGTAATACATGAGAGATGGAGTGTTTAGAGATAGTTTTAATACATTATATAGTTTAAAATGGAGAAAAAAAATTCTAGATATTTCAAATACAACCTGTATGATTATAGTATGGGACAGGAGCATTATCATTAGCAAGAGGTTGTTGGGGTGGGATTGTTCCGAAATAGTTTTGATGGAACGTGAACTGTTGAGGTAGGGCTGTTTGTCTATGGGCAGTCGTAGGAGTATCCGCATCTTGGTTGAGAGAGAAATGGTTATCCAAAACATGAAGAGGAGTATTGGACAAGAGAGGATTACTGTTATGTATACTAGGGGAATCATCACTGGCGCTTGACGAGCCTTGGGAGCTACTCAGATAGCTTGAGGAGCCATCGTTATCATAAACTAGGGAGGGGGGGTCGGACATGTTGGAGTCCAGATCGGGGCCGTATTCTACGAGAGTTGTTCCTGTGATTTGGGCCAAAGACGAGGACGAAGAAGACGCATCAGCCAGGGAGGGCAAGCTCGAGTTGTGTGGTAGGGAAGAATAAGGAGGCGGAGTTTCGTTTTGACGGCCATACGAGATTCTCTCGGGATGGTGAGAGTCTGTGCGCTCATCCGAGCTATCATCATCAAACGTTCCGGTCCGACTGATGGACGTTCTTAAGCTGTTGTTGTCGCTCAAGGTGAGAGACTCTGAGGTTGAGGCACGGTCGTCGTCGTCGGATAGCTCCGAGTCGGACTCAAGGTTTTGGCGGGAGCCAGGCTTGAAGAGAGAGGGCGAGTATTTGTAGTTGTTTTTTTCGTTAGTCCACGATGCAGGCCAGCTATCATCCAAAGACGGCAACGATGGGTTGGCCGAGGGTTGGCCGGGAGCACATTGGCGAGAGGATTCGCCCGTGTTGTTAAAGAGAGACTGGTTTGTAATGACTTGTTGGTTATTGTCAAAGCAAGGTTTGAGGTTGAGGGGAGGTTGTTGGGCGTTTGTAGATGAAGAGGGGTTTGCTTGGGTTGAGAACTGAGGAGCTCTGAAAAGCCCGAAAAAGGGGTTTCTAAGGATGGAGGGTTCCATTGATCGGTTGGAAGATGTGGAGGTTCTAAAGGGGAACCAGTCATCGTCATTTGAAGGCATTAAGTCTGTGGAAGAGCCTGCAGCCGCTTGGCCTGGGGTTAAATAGTAAGGATGCTGAGAAGAGGGAGAGGAGGGAGAGGTAGATGGAGGAGGTAAAGAAGAGGAGGAAAGGAAGGCTGGGAAGGCGTGAGAAGAGTAAGGATAGTTGGAGGGACCCGAGCCTGGGGGTTGAGAGTCGTCTTCTAGGGAAGGCGTGGGGAATTGTTGGAATGGGGCAGCCAGCTGGAAGGTGTAAATTTGAGCCAGTTTGATATCGAGGATGGAGAAGAAGGAAACGAGCCAAAGGAGGGCGTGGAGGCCAATGTTGAAGGTAGACTCAAGAAGAGACGGGTGGAGGCCGGTGCCGTAGTAATCATTGTAGATGTGGAAGGAGGAGCGGAACATGCAGATTGGGGCGAGGAGAAGGCCGGTTGGGGCGGCGATATAGTAGGAGAAAATGAAGCCGAGGCGGGAGAGGAAGCTTAGTTTGCCCGTGGGGTGGAGGCAGGAGGGCAGGTGGGAGACGAGGAGGGAAAAGACAACCATTAGAAAGCGGGAGGAGATGGTGACGATGAGGCAGACTGCGGAGGCGATGGAGGCGATTTTGTGGAGCTCGATGGAGGTGGAGTAGTTTGACTTGAAGCGGGAGAGGCTATCGATTGAGGCGACTGCGGATTGGGAGTCGTAGATGACGTCGGGGGTTCCGAGGAAGTGGTTCCAGTTGAAGTAGAAGGAGTGCCAGGAGCAGTCGAGTTTGATGGAGGGCTGGGAGGAGGTGGTGATGTTATCGTAGGTGGCCGAGATTGAGGAGATTGTTGGGATGGAGCGGTAGCAGGTCGAGAAGAAGGTGGTGTAGATCTGGACGACGTTGAGGCCGATTTGGGAGTGGATGTAGTGGCGGGTGTGGTCTGGGAGGACGATATGCATGAAAGAAATGGAGGGGAGGGGTTTGAGGAGGAGGCCTTGGAGCAGGAGGAAGGTGAGTAGGATGATAATTGTGCAAGAGTTGAAGATGATGAAGAGGCGAGGAGCCGGTTTTTTGTGGGACGGGTACTTCATTTTTGAAAAGAGTGGGTTGTTCAGTAATGGGATAGTTTGGGGGGGTTACATGTGGGGAGGATATAAGAAGGGTAGATACAAACACCCCCAATACGATATTTAGGGGGGATTTTGCTGGGAGAGAGGAAGGAAATCAGGGAATTCCCTATCGATAGCGGATGTTGGGATATCGTTGGATTTGTAGAAGAGGAGGTTGGGGGGGGGGGGGGGGGGGGGGAGGAGAAATTTGAAGGAACCAACTCAGAGGCGAGGCTGTGTAGAGCTGAAGCAGCTGGGGTTTACCCTGCCAGGAGGGGGGGGTCGAGTTGTTACATTCTGGGTAGTTACAAAAGGGTGTAATGTAACATAAGTTGTAATGAAGGTGTAACAGAGCGGCGATGAGGGAAGAAGATGAAGAGATTGAGGAATCCAAAGGGTTAGGAGGAAAACCGTTTGAAAGGGGTGGTTTGAATGAGAGAGTAGAAGGAGGTGGTGTTAACAGTAGAGAGAAAAAAAAAGGGTGGAAGAAAACACCAAAGTGAGACTGTTGTTAAGTGGTTATATAAAGTTGAATATAGCAGTTGAATAGATGGCATCATGAAGACATTGACGGGGGTTCAAGTTGTTGTAAGTGAGAATCTGAGCAAGAATGGCAAAAAGACAATTGAAGTAAAAAAAAAAAGTTGATTAGAAACTTTTTTTTTGAGATCGGGATAAGTCCGGTCAAAAGAGCTTCAAGTATGAGGACTTGTTTTTGCTAGAGAGTTACCAGGCCCATCTGCAAAAGACGGGCGAGAAAAAAAAAGTTATTGCCGAGGCCTTCCTGTTGAAAGCAGCGGAGAGGTTTGGGGAAGGACCAGGAGGGTTTAAGATGTTTGATAGAAAACGACCAGAGGAGGTTCTTTAAAGATTTCCATAAAAAACCAAGAAATCCTTTTTTCTGGTTGTCTGACTTTTTTTTTTAGTTTCGAGGTGTGCTGAAGCAGCCCAGTAAACCCTGAGCTGATTTTTCTTTAGTGTGTCGAGCAATTTGGTCCAATGGGCGTTGACGTTCAAATCCCGAGAAGCGTCGATCGCAGACAGCACCTGGGAACGACAACCCAAGCTGGGAGACTTGGAAAAAGCCACCGCGACGAAATCTTAAACGAAGAGCACTCGGAATAATTTTAATTTGCGAATTCCATCATTTCCTGTTATTTCTGATGGTTTAAAACTGTTACAGTCGGCGTTGTTACAAGGCCGGCTAAAGTTGCTCCAGGGTGTTTAGTTGCGTTTTCGGGTCGCTGCAAAGGCGGCCCTCTGGCCGGGGTTCAGCTGGAAAGTGTTCCAAGGCGGGCTCATTTGGTTGTTTGAAAAGAAATGAAACTCTAAAGTGCTCAGCCTCTGCGTAAGAGCTGCCACTCAGGTTTGAGGTTTCTGGTCAATTGTGGGCTATTGCAATCCTCCACCGGTTCCAAATGAACTTTCCGTCGACTTTCGATTGCTCATTCTTTAAAAAGTCTCCTTTTGCTGTGAGCTTGCGGGGGAGGAGCAGAGGGGAAGAGCCTCTTCGGTCACACAAAGCCATTTCAATCGCCACTAAAAAAGAAAAAAGCTTTTGAGTTTTTTTTTTTTTTTACACAAAGAAACTTAAAGTTTTCGCTCCTCTTGCTCCTCCCCCCTCATATTTTTACATGCCTGGAAACGTCAAGAGTTTTTACACAGAAACACGCCCAACGCTTTCAAGACTCTGGCAATCAGCGTAAATTTCCTTTTGGGACTTTTTTTTCCTTTTCGAAAATATAAATATCAAAAGAATCCTTTCAAAAAATCATCATAAAACACCCTCTTCCATAGTCAAAATGTCCTCCCGCCGCCAACTCACCTACGAAATGAAAATGTCCCTCGTGGACCAAATCCGCAACAACCCCTACCAGTCGACCAAAGACCTGCAGAGGTTCTTCTTCGAGCGCTACCACTGGGAAATCTGCCAAACAACCCTCTCGTGTATTCTCAAAAAGGAGGGCCTGGGTATCAAAAAACAGGGCGGCAAGGGGCGCAACAGCTCGGGTTCCGCGCACAGCGCTCCGTTGCAACACTACGCAACTCATCACTCACCGTCCCCTCCTTCCGTGGATTCCAGCTACCACCCTCAACAGCTCCCCCCAATTGACACGTTCTTCTCCCAAACCCCCTCCTCCTCCCCGCCCCGAGAATACAAAATCTACAACACCGACATCCTCTGCCCAAGCGACCCGCAGTACGACACCTCCTATAACCCGTCTACCCCGCCTCGCCACCCCTCCTCCAACCCCCCCCAGAGTCGGCCCCCAAGATCGTCGACGTCCCCACCGACCCCGCCAGCCCTCCACCACATGAGCAGCTACTGCGCTTCGGCTGCCCTGCCGCCTCCCTCTGCTGGCCCCCTCTTCTCGCCCGCCTACCAGCAGCCGCCGCCTAGCCACACGCTGGTTGCTACAAGCAACAGTTACATGAATGCTACAAGGTCGGCCGCTCCTCAGGCCCCCTGCTGCTGCAGCAACCAGCGGCTGCCGCTAACAGCCCCGCACATGCATGGCGGGCCAGCGGCCCCATCGCCTCCCCCCCTGGCCGTCCCTCCACACGCCAGCACCCCCCACCACGACCACCCGTCGACCCTACGCAGCGACTTCTACGACATCAACATCATCAACCCGGACGTCAAGCGCTTCCGCCCCAGCTCGCAGTACCAGCAGCTCGAGAAAATCGTCCTGCGGCTGGCCTGCGAGCTGCACCGGCAATACGCGGCCCAGGCCTCCCACCGGCACCTGCCCTCGCCGCCAACCTCCCCCCCGCACAACCACCTGGCCAGCCCCAGCCCGCCCTCCAAGCACCTGCAGCTGACTCCGGCGGCCAAAAGTGAGATGGTCAAGCGCATCAAAAAGGAAATTCTGTCAGCCCCCCAGTACCGCGCCGTACAAAAGCCGCTTTACCTGAACCAGTTTATCCACAAGTGCCTGAAGCGCTACCAGTTTAGCAATGAGTTGATTTCCAGACTGCAGTAGTCCAGGCGCGTCTTTTAAATAAAATCCCAAAACGTAATGTATTTTTTACAAATGTCTCCCCGCAATGTCATCCCACCTTGGCCTGGGGGTCTCATCGTTTATACGATATATCCCATAAGGAATGAAAAAAAAGTCTTGTAAAAATAATAAAAACTATCTCCACCCCCTCCTCCACTAAAAAAAAAAGTGGGTAAACTCCCCAGTAGACAACAACTGAGCCTTCTGGGCTCTCCGCCCTTCCCTCTCCTGCCGGCTACCCCGCTCCTCGTCCACTCTAACGTGCACGTCCCCCCCGCCGCCTAATCACGCGCTACAGTTTTTTCCTCTAAGGTTACCAAGTAACTTCCTCAAGCCTACCCGTAGTCATTCGCTTTGGGCCCATTTTTGTTACACTAGAGCCTACATGTTACATACGCCAAAAATAGCCCTCGCTTATTCTTGCCTCTTCCCTGATTCACTGACCCTTGCGCCGCGCAGCCTCCTTGGAGATCTCCCACGTCGTAAAGTCTACAAGTGACCCTACCGTAATCGCCGCACCCACCATCGACAACACCGACGTCACCAAATTCCCCAGCGTCCCGGGCCGATGCTCCTTGTTAATCACCTTCAGCGGCGAAATGTCGTACTGGAAGTACACCCCGGGCACACCGCCCCGCCCGTGCGCCGTGTGCGGGTGGTCCTCGTCCCGGCCCCCGGCAACGCTGCGCTCATGCGCCGTCGCGCTGTACTGGTTCGTCTCCACCGCCTGGCGCCCCAGCAGCTCGTACCGCGTCGCAACAACCTTCAGAAAATACTGGAACGTCTTCTCCCGCTCCTCCGTCTCCTTCACCACCCCCTGCAGCGGCCGCATCATCATCTGCGCCCCGTCCCGCTCCCCGTACCGCTCCGCCAGCCGCGCAGCAACCGCCTGCTCCGCCTTCACTGCCGCCTCCTCGGCCCCCGCCATCGCCCCAAACGACAGCTCGTGCACCCGGTGCGCAAAGTTGTACGGCAGGTCCCGCCGCCCGTACAGCGACAGGTCGTGCGAGTGCCGCCCATTGAACGTAAACGACGCCCCCGGCGCAAAATGAAAGTTGCCCGCAACCTTGTTCACCTTGACAGATCCCGCAACGTTGCACCCCTCATTCTTCGTCTGCTCCAGCCACTCCTGGTACCTCTCCTCCTCGCACTGCTTGATCCCGCTCCCGTCGTGGAACGCCCAGCCAACCTCGCCGTACGCAATCCGCACATCCGCGCACGTGTCACAGCACCGCTTCCCCGCCGCCTTCTCCCCGGGGTCACCGTTGCTTCCCTGGGGGACCGACCCCCAGCACGACCCGCAGTAGTCCGGGCCCTTTTTCTCGTACATCTCCCGAATCCGCTGTCCCCGGTCCGACTCGTCAATCTGCTTCACCGTCTTGCCGTCCTCCGAGGCAACAAACTTGATTGCGTGCGACGAAATCACCCCGCCCTTCTCGTCCACGCGAGTCTTGTGCACGCCGGCCGTAATTGCCTCCTGCACTTCTCCAGAAACATCCAAAATGTCCATGTACAACACTAATGGTCTCGACGTTAGTCCAAGGCTCATCAATTACACTTTAAAAACTTACAATCACATGGGATACTGGGAAAGGTAATGTTGAAATTAATATTCAATCTCTCTCCTATACCATTCCTAGAGTTAATTGCGCTTCTTCTCTGCCTCAACTTGCCTTACCTCGAGCTTTGTCCACCCTCACCTCTGATAGAAACTCAACGCGTCGGAAATCAACCACTTCCCAAATGGTCAGAATCAAAATCACGCCCACCGTCAGAATGCTAATCATTCCACCCAGCGACGTGCGGATCCGAGCCTCTTCCACGGTCTTGGAAAAAAAATCAAACGAAAACAGACCCTTGACCATTTTTGACTGTTTTCTTGGTTGGTGTGGTGGTTGTGATGTTAAAAAAATAAAAACACATTCTTGTCTACGTGGAAGCTTCCAAACCCTAACCGTGATCTACGCATTTCTCGTTAAAGACGAGTCATTCCGCAAAATTGAAAATATCCAATTGAAATTTTTTTGTAAATCTATTTTCTAGTTCTCATCGTAATCTTTTTAAAAAAAAACACACCACTGCTGAATAAACAATCCTTCCATAAGTTCCCTATGGGTCTGATCCTGCTACTCACGTCATGCCAAAGTAAAAAGAAGGAAACTGGGTTAAAAGTTAAATCTATTAAAGTTGATCGACACAAATATTTACAAAAGTCCTCTACCCGTCCTCTTTGTTTCTAGAAATGAGGGTCTTAAAAAGGTTTAGAGTGCGTGTTAAACTATCAGGCTTTTTTTAATCAAAAGTCTGGGCCAATTTTAAACATGTAGTTTACGCCCAGTTTTATCTTTGCCGCTGATGTTGGCATCCGCTACATGTTGACTTCTTTTTCTCATTGTAAAATCGTTAATCTCTTCCAGAAGCCCTTTTTTTACATCCGCCTCAAAATACATTCTATTTTATGCGTTTAGATTGAAATAAAACTCCATTTCCCAGTTTGTCAGAACGTCTTGTACCGTCTTTCATTTGACTTGTTACGTTTTTATTCCGGTTTCATTTCAAAACTTCCATTTCAAGAAACACCCTCCTCATCGATGATCCTCTGTTCGTTTTTTTTGGTTTTCCCTGAACTTAACGTTGAGTCAATTGGTAAAATAAAAAAGTTTGGGTTTTCCTTCGAGCTATTATCCTTTTTATCCATCTTGCCGATAAACTATAACCGAACAATAGGTTAAATTCAGGAACAACCCTGTGGTCGTCACAAAAATTGGAAATACTAGAAAAGCACGATATTCTTTCTCCGGAAAAAAAAAATGTGAGCTTTCATGCTCTAAAATACTAATTTAAAAAAAAATAATAATACTTTTGATTATTCTTTGCTTTCCTCTTTTCTTCGCCTTCCTCATGCTTGTCACAAGTCTTGACTCACTTGATCGTTGTCATCTTCTCAACTGTTTGATAATAAAACGTATAATAGATCCTCCAATAATTTTAACCTGCCCATATGGGGTTTTTCTAATGAAAATGGTTCTTTGAATCAAAGTATTCATGCGTTTCTTCAAACGGAATAAACTTTAAACTACTTGTTTGAGGCTGTGAATTCCGGTCTCTTTTGTAAATTTTGTAAAAAATTTTATTCTTATCTGTTTTTTTACGTAATTACTACTATTCTCGCCGTCTCATAATGTGAATCAATCCTCATTTTTCTAAACGTTTAGGATATCCATAGCCGTCCTAAGAATCGAATTTTGATTTCCCTTTTTACGACTCCTCGTAACTTAATTTCTTCAAAGCCTCCCTGTTACACTTCTTTTTTCCCTCATTTTGTTTCGTTGGGGACACCAAAAAGTACGCCAAATGATTTCTATTCACGGTAGATTGACTTTTTCATTAATCTTCTTGCAAACGCTCATTAAGGTTTCCATTTCAAATAGATAATAAGATTGAGTTTTTTTAGTGTTTCCATGTAAAGCTTGGTTTTCTCAAAGTACTATCAAATGGCTTGTTCTCTTAGTTTCAAATTGAAATATGCCTTAAAATTTTGTTTATTAGAATCCTCCTTAGTTTGTATTCAATGAATTACTTGGTTCCGGCCAAAACCTGAGGATTTCCATTTACAAGCTTGCCGTTTTAAATAATCCGAATGTGAGCCGCATCCACGTGATCTCACCCGTCCTCCCATCTTCCCTCCATTTTTTAAATAAAAATTTTTTTAAAGCGTCTCAGCCAATATCAAAAAAACCTACACCACAATGGCTAAAAAAGTCAACTTGAATGCCCCAAAGAAGCCTGCAGGCTCCTCTTCGGCATCTACAGCTTCTGCCAATGGCTCCTTTGGAAGTAGCCCCTTTGGTAGTAGTCCCTTTGGCGGTAGCGCCTTTGCAGCAGCCTCGACTGCAACCTCCACATCCCCTCCACCGTCATCAGCACCATCTGCAGGCCAAAAAGCCCTGAAACCCCCCAAGGAGCTCATTCTGAGACCTAGCGTCTCGGGTGGAAGTGCCGCAGAATCCTTAGTTACCCTCTATGTCCACCCAGACACTCTTCGGGCCTACGGCCTTGCCCCGCGCGACCTCGTGGTGGTCTCCAAGCCTGACCACCCAGGGATTGTTTTGGTTGCGGCGCAGATCCCGGCATCGCCCTCGAGCGTGCCGCCAAAGGAGGTCGTCAAAATGGCGGCTGAAACACGGCGTGTTCTTGGCCTGGTTCTGGGAGATCGCATTGAAATCAAAAAATACCCTCTAGCCCGACCTGAAACCGCAACCTCAGTCGTTGTGGGGGTCCAGCAAGACTCGTCCGAGATCAACTCCCAGGACCAAGTGTCGCAGTTTTTAACGGCCATGGGTATCGTCATGCCCGGACTTTCATTCACAATCGACTCTGCAAAATATACCATTCTGGACTGTCAGACATTACCAGATATTGCCTCACTTTCTGTCTCAGAGGACGCTGAAAACGACAATGGCGACTTTGATAACTTGGTTACCCCAGTCTTTTTATTTAACAAAGATACAACCCTTGAGCTGACAACTAAAACAATGACCCCTTACAAGGTCCAGCTACCCGATCTTCCCAGCTTTAAGGAGATTGGTGGCATGTCGAAGCAGATTGCTCTTTTGCAATCCAAAATCAAGCTCCCGCTCAACCACCCCAACCTTTTTGGCCGCTTTAACAATACCTCTCCCGAAACAGGGTTTCTTCTACATGGGCCCTCGGGAACCGGGAAAAGCATGCTGCTGAATGCAATTGCGCACGAGATAAACGCGCATGTCCTCACCATCAACGGGCCCTCGATTGTGTCCAAGTATCTGGGCGAAACTGAGGCCGCCTTACGCCAGGTGTTTGCCGAGGCTCGCCGGTACCAGCCCTCGCTTATCTTCATCGACGAAATCGACGCACTGGTACCGCGAAGAGGCTCCGACGATGCCGGCGAGGCCGAGTCGCGCGTGGTGTCCACGCTTCTCACGCTTATGGACAATAGCCACCGCGGCAGCAAGTCTGGGGGGGCGCTGGGCGGGAACCGCGTGATTGTGATTGGCGCCACCAACCGGCCCAACTCGATCGACCCTGCGCTGCGGCGGGCCGGCCGGTTTGGCCAGGAAATCGAGATTGGGATTCCAGACGCGCAGGACCGCGTGGAGATCCTGCAGCTGATGCTGCGCGGAATGCCCCACCAGCTGTCACAGGAGCAGGTGGTGGAGCTCGCGGCTGCTAAAATGCATGGCTACGTGGGCGCAGACATTAGCGCGCTGGTGAGACAGTGCGTGAGCTTGGCCATTGACCGCGGGCTCGCACAGAACCTGCCGCCGGAGGACATGTACATCACAAGCGAGGATGCGGCACGCGCGCTGCTGGAGGTCCGGCCCAGCGCAATGCGCGAGATTGTGCTGGAGACGCCCAAGGTGTACTGGACCGACATTGGCGGGCAGGAGGACGTCAAGCAAAAGCTCAAGGAAACGGTCGACTGGCCTCTCTCGCACCCGGAAACGTTCCAGCGACTGGGCGTGCACCAGCCCAAGGGGATTCTGCTGTATGGGCCGCCCGGGTGCTCGAAGACCCTGACGGCCAAGGCGCTTGCGACCGAAGCCGGGCTCAACTTTTTGGCGGTCAAGGGCCCGGAGATTTTCAACAAGTATGTGGGAGAGAGCGAGCGGGCGGTGCGGGATGTGTTTCGCAAGGCACGGGCCGCAGCGCCGTCCATTATTTTTTTCGACGAGATCGATGCGCTAAGTGCCTCGCGCGAAGACGGCGGCGGCGGCGGCAGCAGCGACCGGATCCTGACGTCGTTGCTGAACGAGATGGACGGCATCGAGACGCTGGTTGGGGTGACGGTGCTGGCGGCCACGAACCGGCCGGACGTGATTGACGCCGCGCTGATGCGGCCCGGCCGTCTGGACCGGCTGATCTACGTGGGGCCGCCGGACGTGGGTGCGCGCAAGAAGATTCTGGAGATCCAGTTCAAGAAGATGGCCGTGGGCGAGGACGTGGACATTGATGAGCTTGCGGCGGCCACGCAGGGATGCTCAGGTGCGGAGATTGTCCAGTTTTGTCAAGAGGCGGGGCTGTTGGCAATGAATGAGGATCTGGATATTAAATGCATTTATAACCGGCATATGCAGCAAGCTCTGGGAGGAATCAAGCGGGGGATTACAAAAGCCATGATTGAATTTTACGAAAATTACAATAGCGAGGGTAAAGTCTAAAAAAAATAAAAGTCAACACCAAATTTTATAAAAATAATAAAGTCTACCGCGAGTTTTCATGCGGAGTTTTTCTTCGGCCAGCTCGAGTTGGAGGATTTCAACGTCGTTTTGGCGGCGGCCTGTGTCTAGGTCCATTTCCAAGACCTTGAGGACGGTTGTTTTGTAGTAAAGCTTGTATGGGATGTAAAAGAGAAGGATGATGGGGCCTGCCAGGTAGACTTCGAAGAAGGCTTGAGGGTCTGCGGATTGGGAACCAATGGGGAATAGACCGATCCAGACTAGCAGCCCCAGAATGACAATGTTGATGAGAAGGCCGACAAGAGACCCCCAGATACCCAGGGGGGCCTTGAAGGCAAGCTCTGAGGTGTTGCGGCCCTGTGCTTTGAGGCCCTGTCTGAAGCGGATGTGGCAAAGACAGATGGACCCCCAGGTGAAGATACAGGAGAGGCCGGAGAGAGAAAGCAGCCAGTTGAAGACTTCTGCTTCTTTTGTCGATGCGCCAATGTACGCCAGAAAGCCAAAGAGGAGGGAGAAGAGGAGGGCGTAGATGGGGCGGCCGGCCTTGTCAATGTAGGAGAATTGTCGCGGGGCCTGGCCCATGGCAGCAAGGCCCGCGATGCAGCGGGAGGCCGCGTAGACGGAAGAGCTTGCGACGGAGAGCACGGAGATGAGGATGACGGCGTTGAAGACGGAGGGGAGACCCTTGATGCCGGCCTCCTTGATGGCGATGACGAAGGGGGAGGTGGAGACGTCGACGACGGAGGAGCGCGGGGACTTGGACTCCTGGACGTGTTCGGTGGAGATGAGTCGTGGGTCTGTGTAAGGGACGAGGCAGCCGACGATGATGAGGGAGACGATGTAGAAGAGGATGATTCTCCAGCAGACTTTTTTGACGGCGGAGGGGACGGCGCGGCGGGGGTTTTTGGCTTCTGCGGCGGCGAGGCCCGAGAGCTCGGTGCCGATGTAGGAGAAGGACGCGTTGACAAAGGCGGCGACGACGCCCTTGAAGCCGTTTGCGAAAGAGCCCGGGTCGTGCCAGTAGCGGCCGCCAATGTAGCCGTGGGTGGGGCCGCCGCCGGAGATGAGGACGATGCCCATGATGATGAAGCCGGTGATTGCGCAGATCTTGAGGATGGAGAAGAAGAACTCGATTTCGCCAAAGACCTTGACGCCGAAGAGGTTAAAGGCGGCGATGGCGACGAGGAAGAGGGAAATCCAAGCGGCGGAGTTGACGCTGGCTGGGCTGTAGGTGTCTTCAGGGGCCCAGTACTTGACGGTGATGGCGGCGGCGACGAGCTCGAGGGGGAAGACGGTGAGCCACTGGATGGCGTAGTTCCAGCCCATGGCAAAGCCCCAGGCGGGGTCGAGGAAGCGGGACGCGTAGGTGGAGAAGGACCCGGAGACGGGGAACTGGACGGCGAGCTCGCCGAGCGCCTGGATGGTGAAGGTGAGCATGATGCCGGTGAGGGTGAAGCCGATGACGAGGGAGGCGGGGCCGCCGTTGGAGAGGGAGGAGCCTGAGCGGATGAAGAGGCCGGTTCCGATGGCGCCGCCAAAGGCAATCATCTGCATGTGGCGGGGCTTGAGGCCGCGGATGAGGGGGGCCTTAGCGGTGGCGTGGACTCCGGCGTTTAGTTTTTTTTGGCGGTGGTGGTTATTTTCCGGGTCGTTATTGTCGTCATCTGAGAAGGTGGAGGAGGATGAGGATGAGTAGTCGTAAGACTTGGTGTAGTGGTTATTGTTGACGATGGTGAATGAATCTTTAAAGCTGGCCCAGGTGGACCTTTTGCGCCGCGTTTTGGTCTTTGAGGCTTTAAAGCGGACGTTGTTTTTCGAGTTGGAGGCAAGCGAGGGGGCCATGGAGCTTCGGCGGTCGTAGAGAATCTCGTTGAGCGCCGTGTAATAGCCTGCGGCGTCTTCGTTGTGGTCATTATTGTTTGCTGGGAGCTGGTCTGGGAGGTATGGGTCCGGGTAGGATGATTGCTGGGCCGTTATTGACGTTGAGTTTGTTGTAGACGGGGATATTGAGCCGGATTCCGAGATATGGTCGAGGTTGGAGGTGAGGGAAGAGGGGGGGTATTTGGAGAAGAGTTTTGCCTTGACTTTGTGGGTTAGTCGACGCGTTGACGAGGGCGGCGGGGTCAGAGGGCTATTTGGATGAGGGTGGATGAGTTTTGAGTTTGAGGTTTGAGAGGTTGAGCCGATGGTGGACGAGGGTCTTGTTTGGGAGAGTCTATGGTGGTGGTAGGAGGGAGAAGCAGGGTCATTATCGGTATTGGAGTGGATAGTTTCGAGATAGTCTGTGTATCGGGTATGGGTGGAAGCCTGGTCGGAGGTCAGGAGGTAGTCTGTGAGGGAGATGGAGTCGGGATGATGGAGGGAGTGATTTGTTGGCGATAGGGGAGGCAGTGCAGCTGGCGGTGGAGGTGTTATTGGGTGGTTTTGGGCGAGTGGGTTTTGAGTTGGGGTGTTTGTCGTGGTTGTGTTTGTGTTTTTTCCAAAGAAGCCTTTAAAGGAGGCTTTCATGGTGTTATGGTATCAAGGTGGTGGGATATGGGAGAGATGGCGAGGTTGTATTTTGTCTATGGGAAAGAAGGAAGAAAGGATTTGCAATATCGCCATTTCTAAAAAGAAAAAAAATAGGTCTACGGGATACAAACGGTTGCGTGAAAAACGGTTGTGTTTGGATTTTTATAGTGGTGGTGGCAGAAAGCCGCCCAGGTGAAGTCGACTTACGCGCGCGTGTCGGACTCGGGCAAAAAGGGCGGAGGGCTTGAGGGAGCTTCAGGGAGGTTAGGTGTTTGGCATTTTCTTTTCTTTTGTTTGAGAGTAACTGGGTTGGTACATGCTAGCAGCTGGATCGTGTTGAACCCAAAGTGGAAGTCTTGAGAGTTTGTCAAAATGTGATGAGAATATTTAAAAAAAAGTAAAGAGAGGGAAAAGGGGGGAAGCTTATACTTTAAAGTTATTTATTCGAGTTAAAAGATTGAGATGGTAAAAAAAGTTAAATTTAGCCCCATTTTATTTATTTTTTTATTTATATTCAAGGGTTATAGAAGTATATAACATCAGCGTTATCGCTATCCTTATTAATTTCTAACTAATGTGTGTCGGTCATGTAGTACCTTTTCAGTACAAGTGTCGGTCTGGACGTCTCGGATAGCCCGGAGCGCATGGGCCCTGATGCCAGCCTACGAGGAACAGGGGTGAATCAGTATGTCGATCCCAAACCTTCCCGACCCAATTTCCACTTATCTTCACAGACGCTTCACGGAAAATTTAGCCCCATATTTTCATTAACTGTGGTTAGGTGGATAGAGTAATTCAGATAGTACAGAAGTGCTACATAAGCAAAAATCGGGCACTATGGCCGAGCGGTTAAGGCGAAAGACTTGAATAGTTCAAGGCATCTTTTGGGATTTCCCTCGCAGGTTCGAGTCCTGCTGGTGTCGCTAGAAATTATTTTTTTGAAAAACAAAACGTGGTTAACTTTAACTAAATTTAATGTTTTTGTTGGGGAGTGTGGGAGGAAATAGAACAGATAAAATAAAGTTTAGAAGGATAAAACACAAGACGAATAAAATGTAGAGTTTAGAAAAAGGTTTACTGATATTTATGTTGGTAAAGTGATCTTTGTATATTTCTGACTAAAAATGGGGTTCTCGGTTCATTACATTGTATTTTATCCTCCTCGCTTTTTATTTTTATAAAGCGTGAGAAGTTGATTGGCCAATATCCGTCTACACTATAAGAGGGTCCTGTTATTTGGTAGTGTTTCCACAATATGATGCTGATTATGACGAGGGTGATGACAAATTGTGGTGTACGGCGTGGTTGTACCTTTAAAAAAACTCAACCAGAAAGGGGAATCAGAGAGAAAGTCAGTAGATAACTTGTCTTAAAAACCCAGGGTAAGGGTTACTGGTAATTGGTAGTAATATATCCATTTATTCCATTTCAAGAAAAATTTTCAACAAGGATGCAGTGGCTCAATGGTAGAGCATTGGATTCCAAATCCAAAGGCTGCAGGTTCGATTCCTGTCTGTGTCAGATATTTTTGTGGGCAAAATAAGGAAAGTTGTTTTTTGAGTGAGCAGGTGATAATGCAGCGCTTGCGGTTTTATTGCACAATAAGGAGATTTTCATGTCGCCTAAGGAAAAAAAGGTGGAGTGTAACAAGACTTTTGTAATTGCAACAATGGAGGGGTAAGCTGGTTAGGGCAAGAAAAAGAGGGGTGACGTAAAAAAAGGCTTTAAGGTGAGCATTTTGAATTGTTACAGCAGATGACCTGACACCACCTTTGTGATATTCAAATATTCAACTTTCGCACAGCGAGTGGCTAACCGGTGGGCGACCCTCTCCTTCCCCCACACGCAGGCTTACCTAATCGCACTATTATTTGCTCCTCCCAAATAACCCAAACAATCTAAAAAAGGACCTTCACCCCGCATTTTCAGTTGCTTTTTAAATACTCCCTCTCTAGTATCTCTCCTTTATTCTCGCGCTCTCACCCCCACTCTGCTATGCCGCCCCCTCCCTCCGCTCCTAAAAAAAAACTCCAATTCTTACTCTCCCTTCTATCTTTTTTCTGTTATCACCATTGCCATCGCTCATAATACCTAATTCTTGCAAAGCAATACGCCCCTAATATATAGATTAATCATCAGCAATACATTGACTCCCCTTATCTCAGCCAAAAAATGGACCTCTCTTCGGTCCATCAAGTCCCAATTGCTCCTTCCCGAGATGTTCATCCACTACAGCATCACAACCTTACACAAATGCACCACCATCCTCCAAATATCCTCCAGAGCTCCCATCCAAGCCCTACAAATACTCAATGCCTGCCATCTCCCGTAGGCTCCAACCTATACAGCTCAAATCAACAACAACAACAACAGCCTACTTTTAATCAACCATCCTCCTCTTCTTCCCAGAATAATCAACATCAAAACTTTTACTCCACCTACTCTACTAACCCTCAATCGTCAAACCAACAACAACATCTACCTCAATTGAGCTTAGGAAACCCCTTTTCTTTCCAGTTAAAACAACCAGACTCCCAGACTTCGCCAAATAGATCGTCAATCCCTCCGTTCCAACAACAGCAACAGCCACAAAACTTACTCACAGAATGCCAAACCCTTCTCCAAGCCCTAAACCAACGTGACATGAACCTCCACGACCAACTGGCCCAAATCAGTGCCACTCTATCATCCTCAATCAACTCGGCCCTCCCCCTATCAAACCAATCCGCCACAACTACAACCCACCTTACCTCGGCCCTTAAGTCCCAACATGCAGACGTCCAGCTGCTCAAAAAACAAAACGATAAAACGGCCAGAGCCTTGGCGCTGCTCGATAAACGGTTCCAGGCTCTGCTTAGACTTCAGTACGAGCACTCAAAAGCAACCGTCATTCTGGCAAAAGAACTCGGCGCTGCAACCGCTGCTGTATCCTCCATCACTAATGCACCCCCCAACAATCTAGACATTGATACCTTATCAACATCCATTGCCAACAACCTGAGTAAACTGGCTAATTCAACAATTAGTCTTAATGCCACCTTGGCTAGCGATTATCCCTCAGATATCGAGTCGGAGATTAATATTAATAGCAGTGACAATAACAGTGATGATAATGACAAGTCTCATAAAGGTCGCAGTAACAGTACAGTCTTGGAAAATACTCTCGGCAACAATATCAACCAAAACAAAAATAATGTCCCCTCCAACCATCTCACTAATGATAATGGACTCGGCCCGCCGCAACAAATCCCCTTGGAAATACTAAACCCTGATTCCGCTACCCTGGCCCTTGGCCTCTCGGGGAACAATAATAACCAACCCTCCTTGTCTACTCCTCCTACTGCTGCAAACTCCGCGGGCTCCACCCGCTCCAGCTTTAGCACCCACACTAGACAAAGCTCCTTACAACACCACCAGCTCGTCCAAAATAGATCTTCAATGGACCAAGACTCCCTGGGACTGTTAAATTCTTCCCATCACCACTCGCTATTCGATGCCCGGGATTTGAGTGGGGGATTGCTGCATGACGAAAGAGGAGGAGGGGAAATCAAAAGCGGGGCTACCGCAACATCTTCCTCAACAATACAAAATCATAAAAACACTGCAACATCTCCAATCATCAAATCCTCAATAGCCCCCTCCGCAACCAATACTAATGCTCCAGCAAACGTGGCGTCCTCTCTCAATGAGTCCAGTACACACCATAGGAATACCTCCTTGTACCAACAACAACATCACCTATCTCCTCAAAGAGTACCCCCTAGAGGTACTGGTACCTCCTCTTCAACAACAAACTTACAACAAACACATCTCCCCCATACGGACTCTCAAACTATAGAACAACAGTTTGTCCAGCATCTTAACCAGGCAGCTGCTGCCGCCGCCGCTGCTGCAGCAACTGGCCACGGTGCTCCAACATCATCCACGTCTACAAATAATACTACCACCTCTACAACATACTCCGAAAATGTAAATACTAATACAGATACCGATATGGCATTAGATGAAAATGAACTTATTTCGCACTTTACAGACCCTTTTAATAGACATGCCCCGGATCTTCATCACCATCCCCAACAAAATCAGCCCTCGTCCTCTTCCACCGCATCTGGGAATCTGAGTCGGGACTCTCATGGAGCCTTTGCCCAATATGGAATGTCAACCATCCAACAACAACAAACGTCTTTATCTCCTCAAGTTAGTACAACTAGTAATTCTACTTTGGAAACCTCAATAAGTGGTGGTGGTGGAGGCGGAGCATCTTCGGCTACTCTTAACTCGCTGGCGAGTAATAGTACTAACTCCAACCAAAATAACAACAATAGAAGTTTGCGGGGGTCCGTGTCTGGACAAACTCAACATTTTCATGGGCTCTCCCATATTGTCTCAACAAGCCTCTCCCATCTAACAGAACAATCAAACCATCCCGATTCATCTCCACAAAGTGTTAAAAATGAAGTCTCGCAGAACCCTTCCCAGCTCCCAATCTCAAGCACCAACACTACGGGGTTTGTGCATAGCAACCGTAATTCAGTAAGTGGCCCCACCACTGTTACTAATAGAAGACGCAGCAACAGTAACAATTCTATATCCACCAATGGTGGTCGCTCTACCGGAACTAATTCTTCAGCGGGTGATGTGCTATGTCTCTCACAACTGGTCAATGAGTCTTCATCCTCATCATCCTCTTCCTCATCGTCTTCTTCTGTAACAAAGGTTGACGATACCGTTCCTGACCCTCAAACACAAGACCCTGAGAAAAACCAAATCAATGACGACCAATCTGCAATCTCAAATACAAAGATTAAAGAAACAACCTTTGTACAAACTCGGGGACCCATAAGAAAAGAACGGGGCTCCGGACAACCTGCTAAACGTGGGCGTCGAGGAAGGCCTCCAGGAAGGCTAAATAATAGCTCCATTGCAGCAGCAGCCGCAGCAGCAGCAGCTGCTGCTGCTGCTACCACTTCCACAACAACATCGTCGTCATCAATAATCTCTACTTCCAATAACCAACCAAATGGGACAACACAATCGTCGTTATCTACCTCAACCCTAAACAACCCCGAAACTTTGGGACTAAACCACCACACCACTGGTCTTCATCCATCTCTCGACCCATCCGAAGTGACCTCGGCCGCAGCAGCTGCTGCAAGCCTGGTCGGCAGCATCAACGCAGGCATGCTGGACCTCGAGGCTCTTGCCAACTCGGGGCTAACCGATGGAGAAGACTCGGACGATACTGCATCCCACGGACTCGTGGGGGCAGACCCTGGCGGCAATGGCGTGGCCATGTCCGGCGGGGTCGACATCATGGGTGAAGGCAGCAACAGCGTCTTGGAAGCTGGCCTGGAGCTGCCTAACCAGGCGTCAGCCTCCTCGGCGCTTTTATTGCGCCGGCGGGACGCCAAAGACTCGGCCCACGCGCGCAACGTGGCCCGCGGCCGCGCCTCACACCCGTCGGCCAAGTACTACGAGCTGCGCATCGAGGAAATCAAGACGCTCAAGTCGTTCAAGGAGGCCTACATTGAGTTCACGCAAGGCATTCGTGGCAACCCGTCCATCCGCGAGCAAGAAGCATACCTGCGCACGACGTTTGGGACCCACTACTTTATCCAGCTCAAACAAGCGCGGTCGTTTCGCCGGCGCAAGACGTTGATAACCCTCATTGATAAAGTCAGATTGCACCACCAGTGCTCGCTCGACGAGGCCTGTACGCGGTTGGAGAATTTTAGACAGCAGTCCAATAAAACCATTTCTTGGGTCTGCAACCATCTCCCCCCAGCAAACGAACTGTAAAAATAAAAAAAAATAAAAAGAAAAATCTATTATAAAATGTATATATGACCATTTCCAAACTTGATTCTTCTTCTGCCCAGCAGAAAAATATAACTCCATTCAAGTATGCTCAAACTCATGGGGCAACAGCTCATCCACATTCTCCTTGATTTCATCGTCATTGTCAATGATGCCGTTGAATAAAAGCGTTCCATACACAAGTAACAAAAACCCAATCAACTGCAAAAACTGAAACGTTTCCCAACCAATGATGAGCGACACGAGCCAAATGCCCACGGTTCGCGAGGTATCTATAGTCGAGCGGGACGTGGCGCTAATGATGCGCGTCACCGCCATTCCCGTGACGTTGAAGGTCGACATCATAAACATAATGACAAAGGACGAAATCAGCACGGCCTTGTTGCTAAACATCTCGGCAACACCCTGCGCCAAGTTAAACATGGACCCGTCTGGGTTCTTGACAAAAAGGAAGAAAATCAACAGCGACCCGACCAGCGTGATGGTGGTTCCAAACGCGCCCTCCCACATCACCACGTTGAAGGGGCTCATGGCGTACTTCTCCAGAATAAACTCCTCCAGCACAAACTGCGTTGCCGCAAACACCTGCGCCAGCAAAATCATGGAGATGCCGATGGTCGCCTGCAAGGCTGCGTCCGACTCGCCCGAGGCGTCGTTTTTGGCCGAGTCATCGCTGGGAGACGGTGGCGAGCTGCTCAGCATGGCGCTCAGGCCCACAATGAACACGCCGCCAAAGACAGCCAGCAGGGCGTACCACTGCTTGCGGAACAGCTTGCGCTTGAGGAAAAGCACGGAAAACAGGCCCACAAACAACACAATTGCGCCGCGGACCATCTGGTAAATGGAGACGGGCACAAGCAGCAGCCCCACGTTCATCAGCGTCGTCCCCAAAATGTCGCACGTCGCGGGGATGGCCAGCAGAAACACGCGGCGGCCCGTCAGCGCCGGAGGCCCGGCGGCAGCCTCGGCGGGCTCCTGCGCCGAGCCCTCCGAGGGAAGCTCCTCGTACTGGTCGCGGTGGGCTTGCGTTTTGGATTTGTACTTTTGGGCGAGGTGCGTGTACAGGACGACGAGGCCGACGCCGAGCTCGGCAATGAACATCTGCACGGTCTGCACGACGGGCTGGTCAAAGTGGTTGCGCTCGGCGGGCGGCGCCGAGCAGTTGGAGATGCACTGCTTATCTTGGAACTTGGTCAGGAGCGAGTTGGAGCATCCTGTGATGAGCATGAGCGAGACAATAAGGGCCTAGAAGAGGACGTGTTAAACGATAAAGCTGGGGAGTGGGCTTTTCATGCGATACTGCCAACGACTTACAACTGGAACGCCCATGGTGAATGGTTAAGAAAAAGAAGAGGTACGAGATAGAGGTAAGATGTATGATGAGGGGAGGGTGAGGAAAAGTGGTGATAAGTTGAATTTTTAGGAGGAAAAAAAAAGGGAAAGAAGAGATTGGGGGGAGGTTTTGGTAGCTGATAAGGTAAAAAGAGCGTGGCAGTGGTGGCTGGTTTACCCAAAATGGCCTCCATGTCTTCTTCCCTCCCTCACCCAAGCCGCTGCTGAAACAACTGCACGTGACCACGAGACATGGGGGCCCGATCGCACGCAACCCTAACCTCCGAGCCGTCTTTTTCTCAGAGTTGTATTTTCTGGGAAGCAGCGTCACAAGAGCTTGATAGCCAGGCTGCTCTTTTAGATGCTGGATTCTACGTGTGAAGAAGCCATCAGGACTACGTTTTTATTCGTTCCATCTTACGTGTTAGTGTTCTCTTTCATCGTCCGCAGATGAGTTTCACGTTGTAATGTTGGGCTACCGGGTCTGTGGAAACCGGTCAGCCGGGTGCGCTAGGTTACAATGCCAGCCACTAGGGGTCGCGCTCCAATGCTGAGTAGCCCCCATGCCACCTCCGCTAGGCTTTTTGATCTGGTGAAAAATATCCACGACAAGGTCTCAAACATGTGTAGGAAATGATTAGACGGCGGGGAAAAGGGCTGATAATGCACCGAGCCGCACATGTCACTACCGGGAGGCGCATCTGTACAAGTAAACGGTTAAAAGAGTGCGTTTGGTTGAAAATTGTAAGATCAGCGTTGGACTTTAACGTGGCTGTCAATGACGGATTTAATAAAGCTCCAGGTTTTGTCGCCCTGCTTTTCGCATCATTCCACGTAGATCCCATATAAAACTGAAAGACTCAGCGTCTTGGCTGCAAACGGTGAAATCTCATTTTCAGTGCTGAGGACGTTTTTTTTCTGCAGTGTATCGACATACAAATCCCAGCAGGGACATTGAAATACAGCTCAGGAACAAGATGGGAGTAAATCCTGGGCTTTAAGTATTGACTAGATTGATACTAAGTCCTCTGTGGGCACTGAGTTATATACATCGCCTGGGACAACATCAGCTCTGAAACGAAATTTTGAGTATTTTGGACGTTACGGGATTGATCTAGAAAAATAGAATCAAACTCAGCGGGCGATAAATATTGAACAACACAAGTCTAAGGGATCGTTTGGCCCTGCGATAAACATAATGACTCGTATTCGAAGTCGTAAACAATGCATTCTGTAATTTCAACAAGCTTTAATTTTTCTGCTGGTCTTGAAATGACTAGGAGCCAGCTTTTGTTACATGCCCTTTTACAATAGAAACAAAAAAACTGTACAAAGACATATGATACTTATTTAGCTACCATAACACAAAGTTAACAACAGAGTTTACGTTACACCTATGTTCTTGATATCAACATTGTGGTCTAGCATTTTGTTTATAATGTCAACTCTAATCTCCACTAAAGGTTTTTATAGAGCATTGGGGGCAATGCAAGAATATATTTCCATTGTTAAACAAAAGTATTGTGATCAATGACACTTCTGAGCGTGAGCTTAGGGAGCTAGAATTTTGGTCATGAAGTGTCTACACCTACTCCCAATAAAAGTCATGAATGAAAGAGCCAGAAGGGACCAGAGTGTGCAAAATGTGGCCAAAAGGAACCAAAGGGAGCAATTTGGAAGAGGAGAAAGAAGCTGAGTTTTTAGAATTCATTCTTCTTCATCAGAATTCTTTTGATATTATTTCTGCTTAAAGATTTTGTGTTATATACACTCGATTAAAAATCAACTTCATTAGACAGTCTCTAATTAAGAACTGGTCTTTAGAGAAACCATAGCTTAGGATCGTTTTAAGCGTTATGAATTTGTTTTATTTAAGATATTTATAATTTCAAGATATGGACCTTTTATAAAACTTATTTGACTAGCTTTTTACGTTTTTTTCTCTCAAGTGTTCCAAAATCTATAGCACCCCAATACGTCTTGGATTTTATAAATCTCAATATAACCGACCAATATCAACTTTTATCATTTGGTATAATCTTTTTTTACACAACACAAGCAGTGTGTCAACAAATAAAATTTACAAATTTTTTTGATTTTACAAAGCCATCACTATGAAACAACCCTTGGTTCAGCTTCCAGTCTAAACCTGTAACCCTGAATGGAGTCTTGTCAAAATTTGGCTTTTATTTATAATCAAGTTTGTTTTTGTTAAATTAAATATAGTTTTGATCCTATCTGGAATCCATTTTAGAGCAAATTCTGCATTTCTGCGGCTTCAGTAGCCTTCAGAAATCCCAGGAAGCACGACGTGGACGCTTGCTCAGTTTACTTCCCTAAGGATTGGAGCTTTTCAGCCCCAATCCTCATACCCCACCTGTAATACGTGGTTGCCATTTGTACCTAGAGAGGCCCCCCCTTCACCGCAATACCAATCCAACTAACGGAGCCTAAACTTCAAATGGGTCTTAAGAAAAGGCGGCTAGTTTTCATGGAATGCGGGGTCCCAAGTTAATGGGTAAAATAAAGTGATCTAAACTGAAACCAGCTGGTGGTTTTGTTAGAAAGATTTAACAAAGTTAGCCAAGATTGTAAAAGATACTTTAGAATGTGAAAAAGTGCCGAAGATACTGAAGATACTGAAGATACTGAAGATGCTGAAGATGCTGGATGATGTTAAGTTTATAAAGCTGCCGAATAAAGCTGCCGAATACAGCTGCTGAACAAAGCTGTGCCGAAGCGAAGTTGTAGATCGCAAGTTTTATAGATTAAATTTTTAAAAAAAATAAAATCAAGATCAACCAAAGTTCCACACCAAAATAATAATAATAGTAAAAGTTTTGATAAAAGTAAAGTTTTTTGTCAACCAAAGTTCAAAAAAAAATAATAATAATTTTTGATACCAAAGGGGCAAGACCAAATCCCCTAAGGCATCGATAGGCCAAAAGGAATACACACGGAAGAAAAATAGACGTTCTATTCAACTTGCACCAGTATACCCTTGTTATGACAACCCGTATTTCTCAACAAAGTCATCTCTCCAGGATTTTTAGTTTCGGAGCGAGTATGGCACCAGATCACTTGCAGTAACCAAGATGGAAACAGAAACAAGGACACATTTGCTGGCCATCTCATCTCCTCACGCACATCTTGACGAGGAGGGTAGTCGGTACGTGGCGTCCAAAGTGGACGACTTCTTTCTTTTGAGTGTTTATGATGATATTGTTGTTGACTTTTAAGAGGTATAGAGATTGGAAATGTTAACTTGAGGGTTTTTGAAAGGTGGTTTGAAGTATACTTACAATTGCTGGATACATTTGATGTTGTTTTGGTTTCTGTCAATGAGTTAGATTAGAAATAGATTGTAATATTTACTTACTTGGTTTCTGGTGATAATGTAAATGTTAGTTACAGTAAAGAATGAATTTTTAAACAGAAGAGTGATAATAGTTACAATGATAATAATGATGATAATAATGATGATAATAATGATGATGATAATAATAATGATGATGATTATGATGATTATGATGATTATGATGATTATGATGATTATGATGATTATGATGATTATGATGATTATGATGATTATGATGATTATGATGATTATGATGATTATGATGATTATGATGATTATGATGATTATGATGATAAGTTAAAAGATACAAAGTTGATAGAAAGAAGAAGTAAAAAAATGGTGATTTTTTTGACTAAAATTTTTCTTTCCAAATGATTAAAACTTTTGCTGTTTCATATCAATCAAGTATACTTGGAATTTACGAAAGTGGCCATTTGCCTAAGATTTTTTTACGAGAAACTTCAAAAGTATCAGAATCATGAAGATAATTAATTTTCTATTCAAACTAAAAAAGGATCTATTTAACAAAATATTCTTTAACCTTGTATTCCCTTTTTCATTATTTGCTTTTACTTGATTGAAAATCATCCCAGAATTACTGAAATCATTATATTCAACCGATTCCAAGCTATAATTTTTGCAAATTCAATCTTTATGGCACGATTTTATCGTGCCTTGCCTTATATTCTTTCTACGTTTTCACTAGTAAGCTGAGAATCAGGTAGAGGTACTGCGTTTCGAAGCTTTTTTTCAGAGTTGTAGCATGTAAGTTGTAAACTGTCTATTTTAATAACCATATCAAATTAATACCCATTTAGCACGTTCTCAATCTTAAAACACTGGTAATTACTGGGACAAACCACTGTAATCGTGTCATTCAAAGAATAAGCATCAGATAAACTTGTTTCTTAATATAACTACGTCCGTGAATTTGGAAATCTGCTAATGTTTTGAGCAAAAACTACAGAAAACGGATCACTACAACGAAGACTCGAGGAGTTTAAGTCGTTGAAATGTATCTTTTGTAAACCATTCTTAGGCACTTGTTTTTTCCCTTCCGGTCACTAAACCCCAATAGTCTGTAGCCGTTTTTTCTAATACGCCTTTCAAATCGAATAATTAAGCTCCTCATTGTTTTTAAACAGACACCTTTTACTGCCTTTTTTTTTGAGTGCAAGTGGAGTAGCTCTTTTGTTAATCTAACATTAATTTTTTATGGGAATCTAACACACAACGAGAAACTTGTAACGGGAGAACCAACAAGAATATTTGAAACCCCCCGTCCAAATTCATGACCTTCTACTAGATACCCGGACAAGTGAATATACACTGTCAACATGATTCTGATTCATAAGATTCAATTGAATTGAATAATTCTTTTTTTAAACTACTAGACCTAATATACGATAAAAATGATACAGGCGCTAAAAATAAAAAGTGCGTTATCGAGCTACAATAGAATACAAGATAGATTTACTACCGATTAAAAAACTCACCACGTAATGGCTGTACCGTTTTTTTATCAAACTTTACAGCAAATAAAAAAAATATAAATAAACGGGCTTCCCCCCTGTTTATTAATTTTTTTCTTTCTTCTTCCCATTCACTCTCTACAACTTTTCCAACTTTTTTTTTTCACCATACTCTCTTAACACACAGCACTAATATGACAACATCATCCATTGACGATTTAGTTTTGCACAACCTTGAGTTGAAGATATCCGTGATCGGTTGGAAAACAATTAATCGGCGGGGATTAAACGTTTTCTCAGACAAGCCGAGTGACCATGGAGAAGTTAGACTCAGGGTGGTGTGAAGCTGGATGACTTTCGACAACGACTTTGATACTACCTTACTCTCAGTCATATACCCATTCCTCATTATCTTTACACTTTTTTTTTATTATCTTTATATTCTTTTCTATTATCTTTATACTTCTTCCTCATTATTTCTATACCCTTTCGGCATCATCCGTTTACAACTTGGTTTTGCACAACCTTGAGTTAAAGATATCCGTGATCGGTTGGAAAACAATTAATCGGCGGGGATTAAAAGTTTTCTCAGACAAGCCGAGTGACCATGGAGAAGTTAGACTTAGGGTGGTGTGTAGCTGGATGACTTTCGACAACGACTTTGATACTACCTTACCCTCATTCATATACCCTATCGGCATCATCCATTGACGACTTTGTCTCGCAATATCTTGAGTTAGAGATACCTGTTTAATTTTATTGGTGGGTTTAATTCAGGTGTTATTTTGGTAATGACTGATAGATTTTTTCGTTTGAATGCGGCCTCATGTTTTTTTAAATGGGATTTTTAATCGTATAGGGGAGGCTTATATTTCGTTATTTTTTTTTAACTTCAAGTTGATTATAAGTATGGAGAGGTGAGAAAGAATGGGTAAAAGTCGTACTTTTTCGTGTGAGTTATTTGAGAATGGAAACAGAAAAATTGATTAAGCGTATGAAGTATTTTTTTGAAGTTGTTGCTGCTGGGTATCTTTCTAGCCTTCTAGTTATGGTCCAATGCGTGTAAACTCATTGACGGAGTTTTTATCATTATTGATTAGAGGGGGATACATATTTGCTCTCACTGAGCCGTTACTATGTTTTTTTCTCTGAATAAGTTTGAGAAAAAAATGGTGATTTGGGTTTTTGCAGGCACTTTTTTCAGGTTGCTATATTTTGGGTGAGCATGTAAGAGGATAGTGTACCTTAAGCTCCACATTTGATGAACTGGTTATGGGGGATTTGCTTTTATGAAAACTGTAGATTTCCAGGGTATTTTTTGTGGGAATCCTTTGATATTGGGTTTCATTCTGTGGGATTTTTTTCAGGACAACGTTGGAGGTCAAAGTGAGCTTGAAGCCTTTTACCCATTCTTTTTTGCTGTAGACTAAAAAACTATGTCATTGAGAAAGACTCTGGTGCTTGTTTTAAAGGATTTCCGTACTTTAAAACTTGGTTTATAAGAGATTGTTTGGTAGAGGCATGGTGTTGCCAATAGTGGTGATTATGCTGATTTGAAATGTTTGTGTCAAGAAGAAGCCTAAGTTGTCTATGCAGGGTAATATGCTACAGTCTCAAATAACCCTTACTATGCGTATATCCCAGTCTGTTAATTTATTTTTTCAAGTATAAAAGTCTCCTGAAGACTTGAACTTCTTCTTTTCTTCTTTTTTTTTTTTCTTTGGGAACCCGCCCCCTCGTTCCTGACGGCTACACTAGCGTTGTTTTTCCATAGTGCTAGTCATGTTGGCAAGGAGGAAGAAGCATTTTGTTGCTTTGGAGTGTGAATGGGGCGGCAGAGAAAACTTGAAAATGTTCTTTTCGCTAACAGCATCTAAATATTTGACCCCACAGATGTGGTTTGATAGTAGTGGAACATACATTTGAACAAGATTTAAAACCTGTAAATGACATTGAGATAGTTGAGAAATGTAAATGAAGTGTAGACTTGTTTTCAACTGAGTTTAAAGCATCACGTGCAAGCATTTGTTGAAGAAAATTTTTTTTTTCAAAAAAGTTTTTATGTAAAAAAATCTTGACATTTGAAACATTTTTTTCTTCTTAAACCCTAAAAATTTTAGAGAAAAGAAAGATGGGACTTACATCCTTTATAAACAATGCGAAGCTATCGCCTGCTACAATTGCTCTCATAGCTGGTGCAGCTGCGTCGACGTTGTCTGTTTTGTTGACTCTTGCTTTACAAGCTCAGGTGCAACAAATCAAACGCGAAGAGCTAGAACATGAACTCAAGTCGCTGGAGCGTCACCACCAGATTGAGCCTGTTCAGCTCGACGAATACGGTGTTCCAATCGCGCTTACTTCAAACAAAAAATCTCACCAAGTAGATACCGGCAGCAACAGTGGCAGCGGGTCCCACGCTCCAGCACGTGCGCCCTTGTTTGGCGGACCCGCGGAGCCCGGTCCAAGCTCATCTGAACCAACAGCACCTGTGGCTTCATTGGGAGCTGAGAACTTTGACAAGACACTTATTGATGAGCAGCTTGCGCGTAACCGGGTGTTTCTTGGTGAGGAAGGATATGAGAAGGTGCGTGGGACGTTTGTTGTTATTATTGGAGCGGGAGGCGTTGGATCATGGGCCGCGACGATGCTTGTTCGTTCAGGGATCCGTAAGCTGCGAATCATTGATTTCGACCAGGTGACGCTTTCCTCACTGAACAGACATGCGACTGCGACCCTTGCGGATGTGGGCCGGCCCAAGGTTCACTGCATTGCGGACTACTTGCGTAAGGTGGCGCCGTGGTGCGAGATTGAGCCCGTGGTTGCGCTCTGGGACAAGAAAAACGCCAACCACGAGAGTCTGCTGAAGGACGGGGATCCCGATTGGATTATTGATGCGATTGACAACATCGACACCAAGGTGGACTTGCTGGAGTACTGCTACCATAATCTGATGGATCTGGAGGAAATCGAGCGCGAGCAGGACGGCACGGTGAAGCAAAAGATGAAGAAGAAACAGGAGATGCGTGAGCGTAAACGGGGGGTTTACCAGGAAAAGAAGTTCAAGGAGACAGATGGAGAGAAAAAGCAAGAAAACAAGAAGATTGTGCGAGTGATTTCAGCCATGGGAGCAGGAGCCAAGTCTGATCCCACGCGGGTGTCGATTGGCGACATTTCGGTGTCGCTGGAAGACCCGTTAGCGCGGTCGACTCGGCGCCGGCTCAAGCAGCGCAAGGTAAACTACGGGATCCCTGTTGTTTTTTCGACGGAGAAGCCGTCGCCCGAGAAGGCCTCGCTGCTGCCCTTATCGGAGGAGGCGCGGGACGAGGGCAACACCGAGGAGCTTGCGGTGCTTGCGGACTTCCGGGTGAGGATTTTGCCGGTGCTGGGCCCGCTGCCTGCGATTTTTGGGCTGACGATTGCGACGCACGTGCTGACACTGACGGGAGGGTACCCGGGCGTGACGGACCCGCTGCAGGGAGGGTACTCGCTGGCGGGAAAGCGACGGACCAAGCTCTACGACTCGGTGCTTCAGTCGCTTGCGGGCCAGATGGCCCGGCTCAGGTGGGCGAACGTGGCGGTGCCTGTGGACCTGGAGGATGTGGAGTATCTGGTGGAGGAGGTGTTCCGGGGCAAGTCTGTGGTGAGCGGGCAGAGCACGCGTCTGGCGCTGACCATGTGGGAGCCTCCGACGGGCGAGCAAGTCGAGTTTGAGAACCTGGTTGTTGTGACCAAGGATGAGCAGAAGAAGCACGAGGAGATTTTGCTCAAGGGGTTGAGACCCAAGGACGTGTACTCTGAGGACGTTTTGGAGTTGGTTAAGAAGAGGATGGATGAGCAAAAGTATTATTCACAATTTAGATGAAAAAAAGAAACTAAGTAGAGGTTTTGGTAAGATCATATATAGATACATTAAATTCTTAATAACGACTTTAATCGCTCATATACGAAGAAAGAACATGCAAACATGGGGACGACTTTGATATATCCGATGGAGAGGCCGACGAAAAACCCTTGGATTCCAGCATGGTGATAAATGGCGGTGATTGTTTTGAATAAGGCGACGCTTTCGCCCGTGACGCCGGAGACTTGGATTCTTCTGCGGACCACCTCGAGAGGGTAGGATGCAGTTTGGGCCATCATGCCTGCGAGGCCGCCTGCGGTGAGCTGGGCCCAGGTGGTAAGGGGCTGGCGATGGGCCTTGTAAGTTTTTCTAGGATTGATGTGCTGGTCTTCCTCGGGAGGAAGCACGTCCATCACGGCGTAGGGAGCCAGGTAGGCGGACCGGAAAACGTCGTGGAGAAGGTCGTGTGCCCAGAAGGAGACGCCTGCGTAGGGGATCATTCCAAGGATTGTTGGGGTGAAGCCTCGGTAGAAGTTGGATAAGCCCGTAAAGACTCGTACGGGGAGTGGAGTGGTATATGCAGAGGAGGACGGGGTGATAGAGGGAGAAGAAAAGGCTGCAGGTTCATTGTAAATTTTCTGGATAGCTTGTATCAGGCGGCCACCCTTGTAGTCGTAATGGCTGCGGTGTTTTTTGAAAGCCGGGTGGGGGTCAGGCGCGACGGAGCGGGTTTCAAAGGCCAATCGGACACGGACGAGGTCGAGGGGGTATGTGACGAAGACGGAGGTGACGCCCGAGATGGAGCCTGCGAGGAAGCGTCGGATGGATGTTTCATGGGAGCTGTCTGGGATGAGGAGGGCGCGGACCTGTTCGTACATGACGAACTTTGTCGCGGCGTAGGGGAAGATACGGAGGAGGGTGGCGGAGTGGCCCTGGAAGAGGCCGAAGAAGCCCTGGGTGCGGTAGATTTCGCGGCCGGCGCGGTAGAAGCCGAGCCAGGAGCCTGTGAATTTGCGAAACTCTGGGTTGGAGGTTTGGAAGAGGATTTTGACGCGGTCGAGGGGCGCAATGAGGGTTTTTGCCGAGGTCCCAGCCAGGCCGCCGGCTATACTGCTGCGGATGACATATTCCATGGACTGCTTGTCGATGATTTTGGAGTACGTTGTGGTCGGGGCAGTCGCTGGGGGCGAGCCTTGGGACGGAGGGGGGTTGTTTGTAATTGTGGAGATGTTATTGGCTGGGCTTGGGTGGTCAAAGTTCATATCGATGCAAGTTGAGCGGAGGATATTTTGGTGGTGAGTGGCGGAGTGGTTGTTTTCCGAGGTGAGGGTGGCCGTTGTAGCGGCGGCGGCGGCGGCGGCGGCTTCTGCGGTCGAGTTCTGTATCATGGGTGGTGCCGACGGATTTTGTCTCTGGGGGGGTAGAGGGTCTGTGGAGGGGAGGCGCCGGGCGGGGGGGAGGTCTGAGGGCGCGGGTCGTGGAGGCGAGGCGAGGGTGTTTGAGAGGGAGGGCTGTAGCGACGGATGCGATTGTGGGTGAGGAGGGAGCGGGACAAAAGTGAATTCTGGGGTATCTGCCGTCGATGTGGACATAATGGAGAGAGTAGAGGGGGAGAAGAGGAGGTTTTAAAAATAAAAGGAGGCTTTTAAAAAAAAAAAAAAGAAAACTTTAGGAGCTATGCTTCAAGATTTAAAACAACAAATGGACAGAACGCATGGAAATCACAAACTGAATTTTATGAAAAAAAAAGATACTCATGAAAGAAGAAGTAGAGGATTCCAAAAGATTTTTTAAAGAAAAATTTTAGAAGTTAAAAAATTTTTAGTCCATTCGGCAGGCGGTCACATGACAAGCGCCCCGCGCCAATCCTCCCCCAGATAAGCGCTGAGTCAGCCCCCGCATTTCCGTGACTCAGCAGACCTCCGCTTCTGGCAAAGCCTCGGAGCTGCACACAAGCCCTCCACCCGATCGGCTGGAGCTCCAGGAGGCCGGGACCCGGAACACCCTGCGAGTGCGCCCAGGAGGCCCCCAATCCCCGGCGCTTTGTTTCTTGCGCCCTGGCCCCCCACCCCACCTTTCCCCTCTTGTGTTCTCCCCCGCCCTGCGAGTCCGGATCTGCGCCGATGTGGCCCTGGGCGCTCTGCGTGGGATTCTTGCCATGGAGGGCTTTTTTTTTTTCACTCTCTGGCTACCCCACGTCGCTCTGTGCTGGATGCGTGCACCCGATACGCTGTTACCCGCTTTTTGTCCCCTCTTTTCTTGTGATGCGCTGGAAAAAATCAGGGTAAAGGATCGGATGCCGCGCATATCCGTCCGGTGCCGGCCGGATGCCGTCGGGGTACCATCGGGATGAGTCCATGCGATTGGACATGGATATACGCACGTTGATTAAGGTCCATAGAGTGTTACATGTAATACATTTCGTTTGGGAGAGCTTTAGAAATTAAAAAAAAAAATCTCCCGAGCGTGAGTCGAACACGCGGCCTCAGGATTTCAATGAGCCATTACAGTCCCGCGCTCTACCAACTGAGCTATCGAGAGTCAAATTGTTGAGAGCAGGGGTGGAATGTGTTACAAATGGATGTGGGAAAAAGAGCAACCCTGCCGATTGTACAAACAAACGCGCTAGAAATGGTTTTTAGATTAAAGATAATACTGGAAAATAAATTGGAAATTAATTGGAGGTACAGGAACAAGATATTTGAAGGGTTTAAGAGTATATTTATCTGCTGGGGAACAACCATTATCGCATACCAAAAAAGGATGGTGTTTGTAAACTAGAGAAAAACAATTCAATAATCAAAGGCTTTATTTCCAGAGATGGATTAGTGTCTTCATAAAGCGTCTAAGACTGGTAACGCCCTGCAATGGGGGTTTAAGTGATGATATTGACAAATACGCTAAGCAGCCTGGTTACTGCCAAAGAGAGCAAACGCATCAATGTTTGACGTCTTCAAAAGTCGTTTAAATCATGTAAAAAGGTAAAGCCTATCGGCTAGCTTGCATCACCAGGAGAGAAGAAAAGGGGATAGTTTTGGAGCGTGTCCAACGGACCAAGAGCGACGTTGGCGAGAAGTTTAAAAAAAACTCGGCAACGGGGAATTGAACCCCGGTCCCCCGCGTGCTGCTTACAGCTGACAGGCGGAAATTCTAGCCACTAAACTATTGCCGATTGGTGTAAATGTGTGCGTTTGGGTGTATAGGCTGACATGTTTATTAGTCAAACGTTACTAATTCCAGATGTTGCGCTTGAAGTGAGAGTGGGACCGGTTAGTCGAGTCGGAAAAGACGTTCGCTATATGCGAGAGGCGTGGGTTCGAGCCCCACACCACCCACTCTTTAAATGGTTTGCGGGAGCTTACCATAGTCCGACATAAAGGGCCTAACGGCCGATCGTCCTGTCAGTCTAATTAGCTACGCAGGTGATTGCGGGCCGTATCTCTGGCAGGGCGGAATAAGAAATAAAATCACGGTTTTCCGTGAAGCGTCTGTGAAGATAAGTGGAAATTGGGTCGGGAAGGTTTGGGATCGACATACTGATTCACCCCTGTTCCTCGTAGGCTGGCATCAGGGCCCATGCGCTCCGGGCTATCCGAGACGTCCTGACCGACACTTGTACTGAAAAGGTACTACATGACCGACACACATTAGTTAGAAATTAATAAGGATAGCGATAACGCTGATGTTATATACTTCTATAACCCTTGAATATAAAATAAAATTGCGCTTGAAGTGGTTATGAAGAAAGATAGTCGCAGAACCTTGAGCTTTATTACTCAATTCCGCACGGGCCATGGCAATTTTGGCGCATGGTTCAAAAAGTTCGGCATTCAAAAGGATAGCTACGACTGTGAGTGTGGCGAGCTGGACACAGTTGGACACATTCTGGTTGAGTGTCCTCTGTTGGAAGAAAAAAGAAAAGGACTCAGAAGGATATCTCCTGAAATGGACATGTCGACCCTCTTAAACAGTCTAACTGGCTTGCAAGAGATTGCACGCTTCATCTCTGGAGAGAATAAGAAATAAACTTTAAAAGCGTTGATGAAGACAAGTGGAAATAGATTGGGAAGGTTTGGCTTAGGCTCCCTGTTCCTCGTAAGCTGGCATCAGGATTTATTTTCGGGCTGTTGAAGAAGCATGTTTGAAACTGGATGAAAGGTTCAAAGAATGATGGAAACTTATATAGGTAGAACAAGAAGGATAGCGTTGACGCTGATGTTATATATTTCTATAACCCTTGAATAAAACAAACAAACAATTGCGCGCCCGAGGAGGTTTGACTTTAGTAGAAATAAGAAAAAAGTTGAGTGGTTTGAGATGGTTTTGGGTGGAATTAAGGGGCGGGGAGTATATTTTGAGTTTCTGCTGTGAGCTACTTTTGAGGTGACTTAAAAACCAGGTTGTATTGAGTAGTTTTGTTCCTCAACTAGGGTGGCGTTTTTTTTGATTTCGGCATGCAATGTAGGAAGGAGTCCGTGACGCGCAACAAAGAAGCCGCCCAAGACCAACGCTCATGCAGAATATTTTGCAAGAAAGCAAGAGGGAAAAGATGGAGAATCAATGTAGCGGCCAGAACAGGCGATGAGTCGATGGCTCATTGTTTTACGTCGGACGCAAGGCTGCGTTTTTTAGCAGCGAAGCAAGGCGGACTATTTTTGACTAGGAGTGGTGTCTCATGTGAAGACCCGTTTGGAAGCCAACGGTTAGTTTTGGTTAGTTTGAAACCTAAAAGATGTTTGTTTCTATAACCTTTCATTGGAAAACACGCAGCAGCGGACTGGGCCCAAGCTGATCCTGGGGGTGTGTGCGTGTTGGACATATTTTTTAGCTACGGGCCGTCGACACGCCTGTAGCGACGGGGTTAAGGTTATGGTGAAGACATCAAGGTTTGGCCCACGAGCAGCTTTGTGCGTAGAGGATTTAAGTGCATTGGGATCCAAACGTCTGGGAAAGCTCAGCAAATGATTCGAGATGATACTTGATGAGATAATTATCAGTTAATAGTTGACCTCAGATCAAAAGATATGCAGAATGGGGGGAACATTAAGGTTTGTGGTGGGGGGGGGGGGGGGACGATAGAGATTAGCGAGGTTGTATTTTGAACCCAAAGGAGAAGGATGAGCAGCAACAGAGAGTTGCCTAAATGGACATTTCCAGTTTCTGGCTGGAGAGAGCGCTGAGATGTAACAAAGACGAGTGTTGGTTTCCTTAAAATGTGAAGGACGCGCGCGTTATGCAAAATGCCCTATTTTTGAGCGGCTGCCAAAAAAGCACGGTTGAGAGAACGCGGTAGCGCCCTATGGGGGTGGTCGAGATATTTTTAAGACCCACCGCAAGAAAATAATGGGGGGGAGCTTGTTTATATTCTGGCCCTTGAAAGACGTTGGCAGGGTGGGTCTACAAGAACACTGGAATATTATTTGCACTCTCACCCGCCAGGACTGCTCGGGGTAGCGACTGGCGGTCCGCTGAGAGACTCGCCAGCGACTTCTGCTGATCCGCTCATTCCGGTAGCAAGACCGCACAGTAAACATTCGTGATCCTGCGAGGTGACTTGGGGGGATAGCTGGTGTTATTGCAGGGTCCCTCACCGACACCAGGCCTCGAAGCCGGCGGAGCAGCGACCGGGCCAAACGTCCCAGTATGTAGCCCTGGCCGCCAGCTCAAAATTTTTCAACACGCCATTGTGCAAAATTTTCATATGACGACTGTGCTTAGCGCCAGCTCCCGCCGTCCTCCTGCAGTCGCCCACAGGCTGGCCTGCTTCCAGAAGACAGCCCACACCCCTGTAGCCCCCCCCCCCCCCCTTTTTGGCCTCCTGAGCCGGACTGGCCACACAGGCGCGCCAGGCCGCCGGCGCGCCAGGCCACAGCTCCAGAGCCTTACCGGAGCAACCGAAAAGCCCCGGCCGGTCGTCGCGCTGCTGGCCAGCGGGTCTTCTCAGGGAGCTGCCCGCCGCACAACTGGGAAAACTCACGGACTGCATGCCGACCGATTGGGCAGCGTGCATGGCCGATGCATCGACTCGCCGGCCTATTTGGGTTGCTGCAGCGACGGCGTCATAACCAGCGCCTATGTTTTCCGCTCTCCACAACACCCCTGAATTTCCTCACAAACACCCTTTTCTTTATAAAAACTGCGCGCTCTCTCCTATAAAATCTTTTTTTTTTTTTTTCACAAACCCCCCCCCCCATGGCATTCCTCAAAAAACCCCCCAGTAACCCCCAGAAACCCCCCCTCGCGGCCCCAGGACCCGACCCCCAGGCCGCCCACCCGGACCGCGCCTGGACCAAAAGCAGACGGCCCCTCAGCGTCGTCCAGCGCCCCGCAGACGACGCCGCAGCCCTCCCCTCCGCCTCACGCAGCCCGCCCGAGACCCGCCGGCGCAGCTCCTACGCGTCTCCCAGCCCGGCCGCCGCCCACCCTCTGCCCAAGCGCCGGTTCTTCTCGCGGCACTCCAAGCAGCGCTCGCTGACCTCAAACGCAGTCAAAGACCCCCCGGAGCCGGCCCCGCCCAAGCCCTCGGCCCAAACAAACCCCTTTGAGCGGATCCTCTCCAAGCGCTCGTCCATCAACTTTGCGGACCCCAAGACCTTCCTGCGCTCCCGGGCGTCCCTCACCAACATCGCCTCCGCCCCGCAAGACCCGCACCTCCACATCGAAACCCACCACCTCCTCTACCCGGAGCTCCAGCACCAGGCTGACGCCCCACACAGCACCGACATCTACAACCACCACTACCCGTCCAAGCACAACCTCTCGCCGCAGTCCTCCCGCACCCAGACACGGCACTCGTCCGCCGCCTCCTCCCACCGCCGCTTCTCAACCGCCTCCTGCAACACCTCCATCATCTCGCCCTACCCCAGCAACACGGCCTCGCTCCAGGCCTACAGCTCCTCCTCGCTCCACGAACTCGAGGCTGCCAAACACGACCACTCCTTCTTCGCCTCCTTCTCCCGCCCCTTCAAGCACCCGGCCGCAGCCCAGTCGCCCTCCTCCACCCCCCCGCAAACGTCGCCGCGCTTGCGCCAGTCGGCCACCTTCTCCAACTTCCAGTCCGTCGTCAACCCGGCCTCCTTCAAGACGCAGCCCCCGCCCCGGCTCTCCAACACCCCGGAAGTCGACTCGGAGGAAGAAGACGACAATGACACCTGCCAAACCTTCTTCCACCATCCTCGCCCGGAGCTCTACCACCCTCCCTCGCAGCCCCCGGACTCGCCCTACATCCGAGACACCCGCCTCCAGAAGTGCGCCATGCTCTCCCTCGAGAGCCTCGGCCCCAGCTTCTCGGCCCTCAACGTGAGCTCGACTAGCCTCAAACCTGACGAAGACGGCTGCCGTCCGCCCACGGCCACCAACCCAGCGGCGTCCCAATATGGCTTGTCCACCAGCGGGGGCGCTCTGCGTTCCACGGGCGTTACTGTTGACAAGGATGCCTGCCCAAACACCCTCCTGGGGCCGATCCAGATTAAGCAGCCAGACACCAATGTGGAACGCTCCGTGAACCTCAGATCCTCGTTTCTGAGCACCATCGACGACGACGACGACGAGGACGAGCACGACGATAAAACCTACGCTGGCCAGACCCTGGTCTCGGGCCACGAGAAAAACGCCGCCAGCAGCCCCAAGCTGCCCACCCACCATGCCTACCTCAGCCCGCCGCCCACCAAACCCGCCCAGCGAGAGTTGGACCGGGCGCCGCCCGCGAAGATTGCTACCCAGCTCTCCCTCTCCATCGCGGCGCCGCTGCCCTCGGCCTCGTCCTCCACCGGCTCGACGTGCTACAACCTGACCGCCGAAGAAGAGGCCGACGCACACGACGGCTACAGCAGCAGCGACATCAGCTACAGCTCCTACCAGGAAACACAGGAACCCCCCAAGGCGCTGTTTCCTCCAGGCGAGCTTGACCCTCAAGCCAACCACCCGCCTCCCCAGCAGCAGCGCCGAGTCACCAGCGCAGGAAGCGCTCATGTCCCCCCGACCAAGGTCTCCCACGGCGTCGTGTGGGTCGGCAGAAGCTCTCGCCATACCCCAGGATACGCGCTGGCCGCGTCTTCCGATGCGTACATGGCGCCTACTGCCCCCCCCATCCCCTCGGCCTCTCCGGACCCCGTCGTCGTCACTCTCGTCTCCGTGCCCCTGCCCTCGCCCTCCTACAGCCCGTCCTCCCTCTCGTCCTTCGACCCCCAGCCCTGCCCCGGGCCCCCGGCCGCCGCCTCCTTCAGCCCCTACCTGGACGCCTGCTCCGACGACAGGGACGACCTGGAGAGCGCCGACGACCTCGACTGCCTGTACGCCGGCGACTCGTCCTTCTTCGACGACGACGACGACGACGACCCCGTGGACCTCGACGGCCTCACGGGGCTGACCCGCGTCCTCAACACGGGCCGCGTCCACAGCGCCACCAGCGGCTACACGGGGTTCAGCGTGTACTACAACTCGACCGTCGTCTACGAGCAGCCCTGTGGCGAGTCCCGGGGCCTCGAGAAGGCCGCCGTGCCGCCGTCTCTCGCCGGAGCTGCCGCCGCCTCGCCGGGGCCCGCCAGCAGCAAGAACCCGTTTCGAAAGCTGGGCCGCTCGGGCGAGCCCTTTTTCCCGGGCCACGCCCGCCGCGTCAGTGCCAACGTCTCCATAATATGAGCCGGCGCCTGCTGCAAGTACTTTACATAGACCCTAATGCAATCTCGTAAACATCGCAGACCCGCCGCTGCTGTTCCGCCGAGAAGGACCTGGGTGGAATGGAATGATGACGTAATCTTGACTAATCTTGCTATTTTTAGACCCCAACACACTACTTTCTCCCAACTGCTCCTCCTCCTCCCGCCCAAAAAAAAAAAAAACCTCCAAAACTTTTCCATTCCTTTCCTCCCACCTACCATCACCCTCCCCCCCCCCAAAAAAAAAACACCTCGCTCGTTTAACTCACACTCCCTTCAACCGCCCTCGCTTCTTCACCCTCCAGAATGTCGCCGGCGAACCCCCTCTCAAAGCTTCGCCTGCTCCTCTCCTCCCTCCTGCTCTCCCTCTGCCTCGTGGGCTCCGCCTCCGCCATGGCTGACAGAGTCATCGAGGCCTCCTCTCTTTACACCTGCATGGACAACTCCAAACTCACCGCAGACCGCTTCAACGTCGCCTTCACCCCCATCAACTCCACCGTCACCTACACCGTCAACATCACCGCAGAAATCTCCGGCTACGTCCAGGCCTACGTCGACGTCTACGCCTACGGCTTCAAAATCATCTCCGAACATGTCGACCCTTGCTCCCTCGACGCAGGCGGCCTCTGCCCCGTCTACCCGGGCTCAAACTACCTCTCCTCCACCTACCACATCTCCTCAAGCGTCGTCTCTGAAATCCCCGGCATCGCCTACACCTTCCCCGACATTGACGCCATCGTCGTCGTCCGCGTCAAGGACTCGACCAACACCGTCATTGCCTGCATCGAGGCCGAGCTCTCCAACCGCAAGTCCGTCAACCACATCGCCGTCAAATGGGTCACCGCCATCATCGCCGGCATCGGCATGCTCACCTCCGCAATCATCTCCACCATGGGCTCCACCTACACCGCCGCCCACATTGCCGCAAACTCCGTCTCTCTCTTTGCCTACTTCCAGTCCGTCGTCATCATCTCCATGCTGGCCGTAGAGCGCATGCCCCCCATCGCCTCCTCCTGGGCCCAGAACCTGGCCTGGTCCGTCGGCCTCATCCGCGTCACTTTCATGCAGAAGATCTTCCGCTGGTACGTCGCCGCTACCGGAGGCACCCCGACCCAGTACATTCTCTACCCAACCATCTCCATCCTCACCCAAAAGCGCGACCAGATCATGACCCAGCTCACCAACCACACCCGCGACCTCCTCCACTACCTCGCCAGCCAGCTCGAGCAGAACCCCTACACTGCTGACCTCTACAAGCGCGCAACCGACGCCATTGGCCTCGACAGAGCCCCCGACGACACCGACACGTTGCTCGTCCTGCGCGGCCTCAAGCGCGTCTCCTACGAAGCAAACATTGAGGAAACTTCCGCCGTCCTCACCTCCTTCACCTTCTTTGTCCTCATCTGCATCGCCGTCTGCATCTGCTTCGGCATCGCCTACCTCTTGGTCATCACCTGCTTCTCCAAAGACAAGTTCCCCTACTTTAGATCCAACTGGACCCTCATGCTCAAGGGCACCATTCTCCGTCTCCTCTTCATTGCCTTCCCCTCCCTCCTCGTCTTCTCCCTCTGGGAATTCATCCAGCGCGACTCCGCTGCCGTCATTGTCCTCGCAGTCTTCTTCCTCACTCTCTCCATCGGCATCCTGGGCTGGTCCGCAACAAAGGTCTTCCTCACGGGCAAACAGTCCATCCGCGACCATGAAACCCCAGCATACCTCCTCTTCTCGGACTCGAGCGTCCTCAACAGATATGGCTTCCTCTACGTCCCCTACAAGGCCTTCTCCTACTACTACATCATCCCCATCCTCGGCTACTTCTTTGTCAAGTCCTGCTTCGTCGCCTTTGCCCAGTCCTCCGGCAGAACCCAGGCCCTGGCCTTCTTCATCATTGAGATCTTCTACTTTGTCGGCCTCTGCTACTACCGCCCCTACATGGACAAGTCCACCAATGTCATCAACATCATCATTGGCGTCGTCATGCTCATCAACTCCTTCCTCTTCCTCTTCTTCTCCCACCTCTTTGGCCAGCCCCGATCCGTCGACTCCGTCATGGGCATCATCTTCTTTATCATGAACGCCGCCTTCTCCCTCATCCTTCTCCTCTACACCCTCATCACCTGCTCCATCGTCCTGCTCTCAAAGAACCCCGACGCCCGCTACAAGCCGGCCGCCGACGACAGAGCAAACTTCATCAAGGACCAGAAGGCCGCCGCCTCGGGCGACATTGCCGAGCTCACAGCCCTGGGCGCCGCCGCCCGCGCCGACCACGAGCCTACCTACATGGACACGGCCTCGGACTACAACCGCCCCTTTGATGATGAGTACAGCAACTACGACCAGGAAAACAAGCGCCAGCTCCCCCGCCCCGCCTCCAACGTCTTTGCCGACGACGACAATAGCTCCTACTCAAACCCCTTCTCCGAAAAACCAAAAGCCAGCGTCAACGGCGTCACCAGCAGCGCCTTTGAGGTCGACAACTCCTACGCCAGCCTCTCCAACTCCTTCCAAAACCCCCCGGGAAGCGTGCCGCCTTCGGTGCGCGATTCGAGCGCCTCCTTCAACCAGGCATACCCGCTCCTCAACACACCCCGGCCCACCAGCGCGTCAACTAACCTCAACGGCAACCCCTTTGCGTCGACGCCCCAGTCCCCCCGCAACGAGTCGGTCTTCTCCAACTCCTCGCCCACAAATAGCAACCCCTTTGCGGCCTCGCCCGGCTTCCCCGTCACCCACACCCTGACCAACGCGTCCTCCATAAACAACGGGCCCGTCTCCACAGGACTCAACCCCACACCCACTGGCCAGCTGCGATCGTCGTCGTCGCAGTCCCACCTCACCAACGAAGCAGACTTGGGCGCTGGGTCGCCGTCGTCTCCCGTCAGTCGCAAACCTAGTAAGCGCAATGTTTGGAAGAAGATTTTTTAAAAATTGCTCTTTTTTGAAAGCAACATCCAACTGGTTCATAAATTCCCCCCCACATCGGCACACACGCATCTCATTCGTTTTATTTTTGGTTTAAAAAAACATGTTATCATTTTTCTCGGTTTAAAATTGTAAAATTATATATAAAAATTCTGTAAAATTCTTATTAAACTCTTCTTCACTCAAACGGCTCTTGCAACTTGCGCACCGTCTCCCATACCCGCTTCTTGGAAAACCCAAGGCTGCGGAACCGATACAGCATATTGTTGGAAAAAAACGACGTAAACGGCCAGCTCTTCACCGTCTTGCCCCCATCCTCTTCCTTAAACATGGAATCCCAGCTAAAATCAACGTGCCGCACACTCGACGCCATCACGTTCACCGCCTTGGTCACCGCCCGGTCCATGACCCGCGTCTCCAGCGTGTCGTACTCGTACGCCTCGTCCACGTCCAGCTCGTGCGCCCACAGCGGCCACGTCCCCGCCACCCCGTCGCTCTCGTGGCCCCGCCGCCCGTCCGCCCCCAGTGTGTACAGAAACGGCACCCGCTGCACCACCGACCGCCGCAGCGACAGCCACGTCGGCAGCCGGTTCGCAAGCAGCCCCACCGCCGCCTGCACCTTGCGCTTGACCGGCGCCACCAGCTTCCCCACCGTCTGCGCCTCCCCCGCGGCCGCCTCCCCCGCGGCCGCCTCCCCCGCGGCCGCCTCCTCCTGGCCCTCGCCCCCCCTTCCCTCAGCGAAAATCAGCCTCCACACCCAGCCCATCGAAAAATCCACCCCGGCCGCCCGCGCAAACGCCGCCCGCGCCCGCTCCGCGCTCTGCGCCCCGGCCTTGTACCACTGCGCGGGCCCCGCCTCGATCCACTGGCCCTCGTAGTTGTCGCTGTACACCGGCAGCACTGGCACCGCGTTCTGGTTCGTGCACCGCCCGTACCGCGGACACATAAACAGCCCCCCCACCACCGTGTTCTGCATGTACACCGACACGTGCCGCAGCGCGTACCGCTTCCGCCGCACCAGCCGGTAGCAGTACGGCGGCGGGTCCGTGAACGGGTCCAGCGGGTTCGACGAGAGCCGCGACAGCGCGTGCGACACCGCCGACGACCCGCGCCCGGGGAACCGTCCTGCCGCCTCCCCAACCTCTCCGGCCCCTTGTGCCGCTGCTGCTCTTCCCCCCATCTTGCGCCAAAACTTGCTGCGCTCAGACCCCCCGCTGCCCGTCGAGTCCAGGGCGCCGTATCCGTTCATGAGCCGGTGGGCGTCGGCCAGGGGTATCGTGGAGTTGAGGACGGCCTCGACGCGCAGCGACGCCGCAAGCAGCATCCGCCGTTTCCAGTCGTAGAACCGCGCCAGCGGGCCCACGCGCATCATCCGCAGCTGGTCAATCGCCATGCCGCTTCTCGCCAGCGCCAACAGCTCGTCGTCCTCCGGGTTCTCGTACATGTAGCTCCATGTTTTCTTGGTATCTCCGTTGTGGTATATCGCATTCATTTCCTCGTGCTGCCTGGCCAGTAGCCCCACATTCATTTTGCGCACCTGCTGAAACAGCCACTTGCGCCTGGGGCTCGCGATCCACTTCACCCACACCTTGGTCCCGTACTTTGTTCGGTACAGCGGGTTCTTCAACGTCCACCGCTGCCGCCGCCGCTTCAGCCGCAGCAGCTTCTTCTTCAGGTTGCGGTCCACAAACGTCACCGGCGCAGGCGCCAGCGCGCTGGGGTCCGGCGTGCTGCCGCAGATGTTGACGCCCCACGCAACGTCCTCGTGCCGCCCGACCGGCACCACGGCCGGCCCGTAGTTCACGCGCCCCTGCGAGCAGTGCGACAGCAGCATCACGTGCCGCGTCTCGGGCACGCCGGGGTATATCGAGTATCCGTAGAGCCGCTGGATGCGGAACCCCGTGTAGGCGAGCCAGTTAGTGGCCAGCGGGTCGCAGGTCTTGTCTTCCGTCATGAATAGCGACGCGCCGACCAGGCCCGGCGCCCACAAAACGGCAGCCAGGTATAAGAGAAGAGTGCCCATGTGCATCCGGGTAGTCTTAGTAGGTAGTAAGCCCATTGGGTATAACTGAAAGTGGAATAAGACCGGGTATATGTTGGTGTAGAAGGTAGGAGTTGGAAGAAAAAAGGCATTGTGGTGTAAACTTTTAAACTGCTACATGGCTTTAGTTGTAGGTGAGCTAGATAATCATTTATCACGTGATTAGGAGATAAAGAAATTTATTAATTACAGTTGTAAGATTTATAACGGAAATTACTTAACAGGTAAAGGAAATTAGTAGTAAAATGTCGCGTGAACATTAAATTATACATCAAAAATAAGCTGATGGAGGTCTTCACAGCTGGCTTTATTCAAAAACCAAAACGGAGAAATTCTAAAGATTCTAGATATAACAGAATTGTATTTTCTAACATAAACAAGTACGTAAATTTACTACAAAAAATGGGAATATTTGCAACGGAGTCGTTGTAAAACATCACGTGATATCAAACATTAGATTTTTTTAAAAAACTTTAATTTTGAAGAAAAAAATTTACACACAATTGTATTTTTAGCTTTATTATTCAAGACTGCTTGAACAATTCGAAATAACGCTTATGCGTTTTGAATTGCATTTTCTTTTTAGAAAAGCTTTCTTCCTCATTTTAGAATAACAACTTTGTTTAAAATCATTATAAAAACGAGTGGCCTAACTTCATTATTTGGGAATGAGTTAGTTATAATCATTATAAGTTAATGATTTCGGTTTAAATCATTATAATCCAATGACTTTTTTAGCAAAACAAACTGAAATTTCTTAGACTACACATCTACTTAAAACTTCAGGTATTTTGCTAGACCTTACATTCTATTCTGGACTCAAACTACCTACTAACATAGTCCATCTTCGTCCAGAAAAGTTGCAAGTTTTCTAAGAACAAGTCTAGCCAGACCATTTTGGAATGCACTTTTTGTTCTTCTTCATAAAAGGCAGTATGCTAAGTCACCAACAATTGTAATGAATAACAATAATTTAAAAGATTTTAAAATGAATTAAAGCATAAACCTAGTTTTTAAAAAAAGGACACGTGATATATTGGTGCGCAAAAAGCATTAAAATTTAAACGGCTTCGCGCGAGGTTCTTTAACTAGTGGTGCAGCTAGGCTCTACACAAAAGTTCCAGCACAAATATTAAAGGATCGCATAAAATTGACATTTTTCTCTACAACAAAAATGAAAATAAAATCTTCCAATATCAATACGAGTGCATACAATAATAATTTCAAATTTATGCTACTACTTTTATATAATTTGTATAACAATCTTTTAAGTGTATTAATTGAAAAAAAAAAAAAAAAAAAAAAAAAAAACATTCCATTTTAATGCAAAAGAGAGGCATGAATTCGCCATTTTTGTTGCTATATTCTTTACCATTTTACGTGAAGGTTTGCAAAAAGTGCATTATTTTAACATTATTGGAGCCTCAATAACTAGTTGACTTTACGTTCATGGTTTCTTTACAAGTTAATACTATTTTTCGTAATTCCCTAAAAATTTCAATTTAATGTTGATTTTTTTCAACATCAAAATTTCATAAATTCAACTATAAAAGAACTTCAAAATCCTGTCGAAATTCAATTTTTTTTTTTTTCGTTATCACCCAAAAATAAAAACAACAATTTTTATCCCAACTTCACCATGATTAAGTCTACCTCAAAATCAAAAAAACCTGCCGTCAGAAATGACAATACCACTCCTCTGGTTTTGGGCAAAGTGTCCTTTGAGATTTTTGCTCATCTTTCTTTGTATTTGGATGAAAAAGATTTCAGCGCCCTTTCTCGAACATGTACTGTTCTGCGTCATCATTGCAATGGTCGTTCCTGGAAAAACGTTCTTGTTGTTCCGGATCGCTCCGCCATCCCCATTGGTGAGAGAAACAAACGAATCATCCCATTCAAAGCTATTAGGGCCCACGCCACATACAGATGGATCCCGTTTTGCTACATTGAGAATCTGGAGCTCCATCCTTCAACAACAAACTTTAGTCGTCCGGAGTACAAAAAAGTCTTTGAGCTCTCCACCATGGTTTACTTTAACAAGGAAGCATACCCAGCTTTGAAAAGTATCACTGTCAACTTGCATTATGCCTCAACAACTGAATTTTGCCAAAGCAATTGGGGCAAATCGCTCATTAAAGGGGGACCCGGGTTTCCCAAACTTAACATTGAACGTCCTGCTATTCGTGCGTTTGAGCATTACGACATGCAATTTAACAACAAATACAATGAGCATGCGCCGAGTCGACGATATCTCGAGAGTCTGTCAAACAACTTTTCTCGACTGAATCTTTCATATCACAGCTCGATTTATGTTTTTAACAGGCCCGAGTTTTTCAACATGGCTTTGCCGTTGTTGCGATCGCTGACGGTCACCGTTGGGCCGACCACCGAGGGAGGTTTCTTGCTTAATCTTAGGATTCGGCAGTTTGCCCCCAATCTTGAAGAACTTGAAATTATTTGGAGACTTGGTGATGCACAGCATCCATTAGCCAACATCCCGCTTACCATTAGATCACTTAACCGCATGAAGCCACGCAACTATCCGAAATTGCGCAAGTGTTCGTTGGTCATTCCGTCGGGGTGCACCTCGATTCCAAAGCTACCCCCCGTTCCATTTTCGAGTCCTCGAAACTTCACTTTGAATGCACCCATTGTGACGCATTTTGTCAACCGGTCGTGCCACTTGAACTTTTACGATTTTTATCGTTTCGCCAAGTTCCCTAACTTGCAGACGGTGTCGTTGGTGATGGGCTATTATAAGGCGATTGCACACGTCAATGGCCCCATTCCTTATGCTAACAGGAAAAAGAAATGGCGGTTTAATAATCTTGAGTTTGTGATTAATCACCGCATCCCATTAACGCATCATTGCAAGGCACTTTTGAATAGATTGATTATCTCATCGTCCATCAAGCATGTGAAAGTTCAGGTTGGTAGCGAAACAATGTTGAGCTGCCCGGACCTTTACCAGTTTCCCATTCCCAAAACTCAAGAAACCCGCGACATTCAAAACGTCGTCAAGCACTTTGGTAAAGATTATCTTAAAAAGACGGCTGGATTGATTGAGACGCTTTATAAAGAAAATGTTATTAACCGGCGCCAGTGCTTGTTGGGATTGGAGGAACTGGATAAAATATTATACGAGATTGTGGCAAATCTTGAACCGCAACAAGAGATCTCCTGGGATGTTTATAAGGACACTTTAGCTTATGTGTTGAATGCAAAGTACGGGTATGCGCAGTCGGAGAGTTTTGTGAGCAACATGTACGATGACATTTTGCTTTGTGTGAGCAAGTCGCAAAGTGTTAGATATCTACATATCGACTTTAAATCGCATTCTCATCGAGAATATTCGCCACGATTGGAGAGCATTGTGAAGAACCCCGAATGTTGTTTGAAACAAGTGCTGATGAGTTTCAACATTTTCCATCATGAAAAGGAAACGGGGTCTTGGAAAAAGGATTTGCCAAGGGTGCCATATTATTGCTACACATTTAACGACAAGGGCGTTAAACGAATGACATCGGTGGATGCTTGCATAGACTTGGAAAACAGGGAAGTGTGTGGGCACTATAATGAGTCTGGGGTAGTGTACCGCCGATCTTTAACAGATGCGAGCCCGGATTTCACAGGGTGGTTTTAGCTTGACATTGAATATTTGAAGAAATTACAAAAACAAACAAAAAAGAATATTGCTTTGAACATGAATTTGTATTAAAAAAGAAAAAGAAAGAAATAGTTAGTAATTGAAATATAATTTTTTAAAAAAATAAATTAAAAATTTAATAAATGCCTATCGTAAAATAAAGTATACATTGAAAATTTGTAAATCGCAGCTCTACAAGAATGGAGATAAACGCCAGATAGTTTAAATTTTTGAGAATCACTGATTATAAATAGCGTTTCTTTAGAGAAGAAGCTTGCAATGCAGAATATTTGGCTGTGTTGAACTTTGTTGTCCTAATCCAACGTGTCGTGTATGCATTACTTTGGCTAGTTGTTTTCCAGACCTTCGGGGTTAAAAAAGCCTGCACTGGCGCCACCAATTATTTGGTCCTTCAATCACATTTCTTTCAGTATTTAACTGCGAGTGTCAATCTGGGTTAGAAATTTTGTTAAGCCTGAGCTCAGAAAAAAAAAATTGAAACAAGTCATTCTTTTAAGATGTGAAAGATTGAAGTTTCAAAAGAATTTGATGTTCAATTGATTGTCACAATAGATTGATAAGATAAAATGGTGATGTCTAACCTGATACAAATAATTGACGACTACCCATAAAGATTTTAAATCAGTAGATATTGACCAGCTAATGACAGAAATACACCGACATGTGATATATATTCCGCATGTATGTTTTTTGGCATAATATTTACATTCCCTTAAATTCATCTAAAACTCTAACCAAATATGCAACTTGTGAGAAAATTTAAAGCTAGTTATTAGCCCATCGTTTGTCAAGTGCTGTTGAAAACAAGCAACCAACATCCATAGTCTCAATTAAGAATTGAAAACTAAATACGAATGTGACATGTACTTAGAGCCTAATACGTTCTACCCCTTTCATTCTTAATGCCATTTGATTTACCATGGTATCGGCTTTATAAAATGTCTCCGTATTTAACCCTCGCAATCAAGCAGGCGTTAATGGGTAACCAGAATATATACGGAAACATTAACTAGATATAATGATTTCTTTTAGCCACAAGCCCGTATAGATTTTCTATATTTATTAGTGCTTCTAAGAAAAATTTCGACGCTGTATTTTAAGCTCTAGGCTAAGAAGTACAGCTAGAAAAACCATTGAGCTGGGATATGTGTGGTGTAACTAGTTGGTACCAAGGGTTTGTTGATGCTGTTCACCTTTTGCCCAAAAAAGTATTTCTTGGAAAGAAAAGAATTGATCTAGTAGTTGCAATTTATTACACGTTTGACTTGAATAGATCAAGACGTGGATAGAAACAGAAAAAGTGAAATTGAAGCTGGTCTGATCGTGATTAAGAACATCCCATTAAAGATTTGAACGCTAATAAAGTGCCATTTTAATAAATAAACCTAACCAACGTCGGCAAACAAAAATGACTGATGACTCCGGACCGTGTCGTAGAAACCAGTTCTCATGATAAATGGAAACTACAAGCTATTTACTTTTGAAATAAAATTAAATTTAACATTATGTATAATTATACAGCGGGCATAAAAAGAACATCTAAATCTTATAGTTTGTTAGAATAACTTGTAAAAAATAATATGAGATTTGCCTAATAGTTTCTCTTCCTTTAAATCAGATATTGAAGAAATGTGATGTGATATATTTTCTGCAGTGTATCATTACATCTAACTTAGTCAAATAACTCACGTGGGAATCAACCTCGAAAGGAGTCCAACACATAAGACATTGACAATTCAAGACATATGACACCTTGGAATTGCAGATTGAATCAAATCATCATAAAAGGAATAAAAAAATTAAAAACATCAAAAATAATTAACATACCATCATAAAAGTCATGAACAACTAAAAAGTCAAAGTCACCTTACTTCTGGTTTCCCATAAAGTTCTTGGCTAGGTTCTGAAGCATGGGGTTATTCATCAAGTCATTCATATCGGGCATACCGCCAGAGTTTTTCATATTGTCCATCATGCCCTTGAGCGCAGGGTTACTGAGCATATCAGAAAGAGCGCCAGGGTTAGACATGAATTTTTGAGCCATTTGAGCAATAGCAGGGTTGCTCATCAGAGAGTTCAAATCAAAGCCGCCAGCGCCAGCGCCGGAGTCGGAGTCGGAAGGAGCACTGCGAGAAGAAACTTCTTCCTCATCAGTGGTCACAGGAACAACTGAGTCAAGGTCCTCAGCAACCTTCTTTTTGGCAGTCTCAAAGCCTCTCTTCATGGCCTCGGAAGGAGTAGCACCTTCTAACTTAAGACCATTGGAGTATGCATTAACAGCACCCTGGGCATCTCCAAGAGAGTACAGAGCGAGTCCGAGACGAGAGTAAGCCTTGGTGTAGTTGGGATCGATTTTGATGGCAGCCTTGGCGTCGTCAGCGGCTTCCTCGTGAGCTCCGGAGGAAGAGTGAGCAGCGGCTCTGTTAGAAAGGTAAATGGCATTAGTGGGATCCAGCTCGATAGCTTGGGTATATAAGTCGATAGCAGAAGAGTAGTCCTTGACACCCATGGCCTTGTTTCCTTGGGCTTTGAGGTCCTCAGCCTTGGCCTTGTCAGCGTCGGAAGGTGCAGCGGGGGAAGCCTCAGTCTTTTCGGCGGGTTCGGACGACTTCTTGCGTTCCTTCAAGCGCTGGAAGGCATTGAATATACTCAGTAAACTCTGCTTTCCATAAACCTGTTCTTTTCGTGACTCGTCCACCTGAAATACGTCGGAGAGACATTCAATGGCAACTTCGACAGACTCAGCGTCATCAGAAGTGATGGTACCGTCGGCAATTGAGCTCTTGAGAAAGTCAACAATTCCAAGAGCAAGATCTTTTGAAGTTTGATCGGCAGGCATTTTTTTTTCTTCTTATTTTGATTAGTGGCAAATAAATTATAAAGTTAAAATATATAAATCAAAGTAAAAAAAAAAGATTAGGGAGAAAACGTTGTCCTTATATATTAAAAAACGTGGAACCAACTAGAAGGGTTTAAGAAAATCTTAGTGGGTGGATGGTTGGGTGGCATCAAAGAAATGGCCACCCACAAAGTTGGTTTCAGAGTTACACTTCATACGTGTATTTTACAGCATGAAGAGGCAACTTTTTTGTTATTTTCCTGTATTTCCAAAAAAAAAAATACTAATTAGATTGCGGCTTTTAATTGTCAGCTTTCGGTTTTTTAGAAAAGAATGAAAGAACAGCAAGATATTTTGATTTTTTTTATTTATTTTTATTACACAAGTATAGATGGAAAAATCTTGTTTTTCTAAAAAAAATTCGCCAGGACGTTTTGGTATTATAAACTTCCCTTGATTCAAACTTGTTTCCCAGAAGCGCCAGAGGGTGGAAGAGGAGCCCCGTTGGGTGCTTGGTATTTCGGGTTATAACCGAAATACTTAGTGACATCAACCGATTCCGAGCGACTCACATATGATTTGGTGGGAACAGGTCTCTTAATGACAGGGACTTCATCTGGAAGATATCCAGGAACGCGAATATTCCAGTTACGCTCCAGGTGGAGCTGGAGATCCTTAATGTCCACATGATTGGATTTGCGGTGTTTGGCCAATCTACAAGCAAACTTGGTGACGTTATCAACAAACCCCTCTACCAAGTCGCCAATCAACTCATCAACATCATTGTCGGTAATTCCTTCCAAGTCTTCTGGTGTCAAGTCCTTGATGAGTTCGTGGATTTTGCGTTTGTTGTATACCTTTTCAGCCATTGGGATGGATGGGAGCGGGGCTACTGAAGCCGACGCAAATGAATTGCTGGGCCCAATTAGTAAGTTCCCTCCAGAATTATTGCCATTTGTGCCAGCAGCACCAGACGACGTAGAACCGAGGGAATTTAAATTAATATTACTGCCGGTGACAGAGTTTGAGTTGCCTAAATTGCTGAGATTGGTGTTGCTTGCTGAGTTACTTATACCACCCGCGTTGTTATGCGTATTCGATGAAGTATTGCTATTTGAGATAGAGTTGGGCTTGTTTTTAGAACTACCTCCAGTTGCTGAAAGAGGAGGTCGACCCACTTTTCCTGTGGACACGCGTGTCTTGACAGGGACAGAGCCAGTTGGTTTCCCAGTGTTATTAGTAGAGGTCTTATTGTATTTTGGCGTAGAAGCACTAGATGCCGTAGTATTAATAGGGTTAGATGTCGACGTTGCCAATGGTGAGGCAATAGTGTTTCCAGAAATTACTGGTTTAGTGTCAACAATATTAGATGAAGTGTGGCTTTCATGTGAGCTAACCGATGATTGTAAGCCAACCCCAGGTTTTGTATTTGTAGTTGAACCGTAACCAGGAAGAAAAGGAGTGGACTCTGCACGCTTCATCTGAGAGGCTGGGCCAGTTGAATCGTTCATGGAGACTGAGGTGTTCTTGATGGTCGACATCTTCGCGGTTGGCGAACCAGCGCGTGATGTAACAGTAGAAGCGGTTGGCGCTCGTTTTTGATATTGACGTTTGGGAGCAGAGGCTGAAGAAGAATTTCCTAGGGTAGAACCAGTGTTTAAATTCGAGTAATCCCCCGAGGTTGGTAAATTAGATAAGGAAGAGAGTGCTGGATTTTGAAGCTTCACGTTAGGAGCGCCAGAAGTCGGGGTAGTAGGCATATTTGTTGACCCGGGAATTGTTGAGAATTTCATGTTAGATGTAGTAGAGTTTGGAAGGGTTTGATTGTTTTGCATATTAAACTGGCCTTCAGTTTTGATGGGCAAAGATTGATAGGACTGGGATCTTTGGATGGTTTGAGAGTCATTAATACCTGGTTGTTTTGTAGTTTGTTTTTGAGAGGTGGTTTTTTGAAGATTGGGGGTAATTTTATTAGATGTGTTTTGGGTATTTTGCTGAGGAAAGGTGTTCTTTTGTTGATTTTGGTTATAAAAAAACCCAGGACCTGTTGTTCCAGCAGTCGAGAGTGTACTTAGATTCGGAGACGAGCTAGTATGAGAAATATTTACATGGTCGTTAACAGAAGGCTTGGCGGACACGTTACCAGTATTGGTGGAAGTAGTTCCAGCTTGTTTTTGGGAATAAGATTGATTAGAAACAGATCTCTGGATTTCCTGTGTGATTGTTAGAACAGAGGTTTTAAATTGGTCTCGAAGAGTGCGGAAGTTTTGTTCCTTGGTTTTCAAGCTTCGTCTTTGTTCTTCAGTCAAGTTGGTTTTCGTTTTAAGAAGAGTTTCTACTTCAGCCAAGTTATTTTCGTACTCATTTTGACGAGTTTTAAAATGGGTCAAACGGCCAAGTAATTCCTCCGAGGAAAGATTGCGAAGGGAAGCAAGGTTATTTGGGTTTGAAGAAGTGTTTGTAGTAGGGGATGATGTGTTTCCAACAATGTTGGATGTTGAAGAAATGGTGGGGAGATTGTGTGTGGTAACGGGGTGAGAAGACGCTGTAGATGTGGAAGTTTGTACAGGTATTCTTTGAGTAGTATTTGTGGTAGCACGGTAATTGCCTGTAAATTGGGTAGAAGTAGGATTAGGACGCGATGGTTTAGCCGCCGCGCTTGCAGCCATTTGCTGAGAAATGTTTGAAGTATTAGCAAGAGGGGAAGATACATGAGGTTGCTGTTGTTGCGGTTGGGGTTGCTGATGCTGCTGCTGGCTGGTACGAATTTGTTGCTGTGCTGCTACAGAGGGTGATGCTTTTGTAGTTTGAAGAATAGGAGAAGAAGAATTGCTTCGTGAAACTGGATCAGGAGAATGAGATGCACGGAAGTTGGCGTCTACAGGAGAAAAGACGGTAGGAGAAGCTGACTTTTGTTGAGTATTCTGATGGACTGGAGCTGGAGAATGTTGTTGTTTCTGCTGAGGTTGCTGTTGCAAAGGTTTTTGCTGAGGTTGAGGTTGCTTTTGTTGTTGCTGTTGTCGCTGCTGTGGTTGTTGATGATGCTGCTGAGGCTGTTGTTGATGATGTTGCTGCGGTTGTTGCTGTTGATGCTGCTGTTGGTGTTGCTGCTGCTGCTGTTGATGCTGCTGTTGTTGAGGTTGCTGCTGTTGAGGTTGCTGTTGCTGAGGGGGTAATGGTTGTTGTTGCTGTTCCTGCTGTTGCTTTTGCAGTCTAGTTTCTTTATATTGCTGTAATAAAATTTGAATACGTCTAGCGCGCTGATAATGGTCCTTTTGCTCCTGGGAGTCAGCCGGGCTCTTTAATGCCCGTTGAACCTGGTTCTTGTATTCCTTATTAAGAGCCTTGATATGGACCGGAAGGAGTTGGGATACATGACGTACGGGCGCCATGGTTGATCCTGAGGAATTGGCGGAAGCTGCAGAGGAACTTGGAATAGGCGTTGTTGTGCCTGTGAAATCCTGTGATTGTTGCTGTTGTTGTTGAGGAGAAGACGCGTAGTTTCCGGTGGCGGGTGGTGGGGAAGCCGATGATGGTCGCGTGTTTTGTGGGATGTGATTTCCCGGTGGTGGAGGAGAATTTGATGAGCCTAAGAACGAAATTGATTAGCAATTAAGATGTCTTTTTTTTTAATTGAATTGATCTAACCTACCTGTCATCTTTGTATATTTATATTAGTGAAGAGTATATATTTTTATGAAGGTAAAAAATTTGAAATTGAAATAAACGCGCTAAAGGGGGGGGGCGGAAAAGACCAGATTTTAATAGTTTACTTGAGATGTTGGTACCATATTTGTTTTGGTGGTTTGGGCAAAAAATTTTAAATTTTTCTTTTGTTTTGGCTTTTAGTGTGTGATTTGTTGTATATTAGTCATCATTATAAAAATTCTATTATCCGGGAAAGTATATTTTAAATTTTGTAATGTCACATGTAATCATATTAAAATACTTTTGTTTAATTATTATTATTATTAATCTTATTAATCATTATTCCTATTAATTTATTTTTTTCTCGTACACATGATTTTTTTTTGTTTTGGGCTCTCCTCATTCTTTCAAATTCCCCCCAAAGGACGACACACCCGAGTTTTTTTATTTACTTTTCGAATAGAAAAAAAAATTTAAAAGACTTTGCCGCCATACTTTTACCTTCCCTTTTTCTCTTCTTCCTCGTTTTCAAACAAACTTTTGTGAATCTTTTGACTTTGGAAAATCCCATCTGTGCTTTTAAACCTTTTTCTTCTTCTGACTGCTTTAAGTTGCTTTCTCCTCTCATTTCTAAGTTCCATACTGCTTTTGCAATAAATCTGACCCGAGTTATTTATATCACCCAAATACTCAATCAACTTTAGCCCCGCCCCACACACATCCTTCATCAACTACCCCTTTACCTCCCCACTTGTCTTTATTTTTTTCTATAAATTTCAACATTTGGTACAGTCAATATCGATTCTTCTTCTTTCTTTTTTTATTATTAAATTTTAAATTCTTGAGATAAATATTTTTGGCTTCTGGTATTTTTTAATAAAAAGTACTTTCTTTTGATTACTCTGTGTATTCTATAATTTATGTCTCCAGCTACCGCTAATCCCCAGAAAAATGCTGAATTCCCAAGTGATCAGTTTCTTCTTACAGACATAAACAATGTTCCTGAGCTGTCGACGGTCAGCTCGGAGCAGGCCATGTCGTATTTGAACCAATCACTCGAAAACCTCATTTTGGTCTACCAGTCAACAGCAACTATCCGCAGTTATTCCGACGACTTCAACGCCTCTTCGCTTAGCTCCGAAGTCAACTCCTCATCGCCCTCGGCTCCTTCTTCTAAGCTGGCTTCTCCGCCGTCCTTTCATACCACTAAACCTATTGAACCATTTTCCTCGCCCAAAGCATCTTGCTCAACAACCAACGACAAAACAATATCCCCGAGTACAGAATCCGAAGCAGAATCTGTTCTTTCAGGACAGTCTCCAGGAAACAAACTTGCTTTATCTTCATCGTCTTCTTCATCCTCATCATCCTTAACTAGCACCTCTGCTGCTCCTAAATCCCAAAGTGACGGTAACACAAACGAGGGCACTAGGTCAAACTCAATCGCCACTATAACGCCTCCCCAATTAATATCAACGTCGGACTTGGCAAGACCCTCCTCGTCCAACCCTACTTCCATATTAGAAGAAGCTGCTGTTGTTGCAGCAGTTCTCATCGAAGGAACGGAGCATCGAAGGCGCTCCAGCGGCCGCTTGGCTCCAGTCGACACTCGCATAGTGGCTCCAATACGCGACTTTTCAGGATCCATAAATGAAGAAAGTATTAATGATGAAAATGAAGAAAGCACTCAACCCCGCAATAATGACAATAATGGCTCTGCCCAAGATGCAGACAATAATGATAATACCAGAAACAGCCCAAATGACACTAAAACTGCAAATAATACCAGTTCAGAAGAAAATAACATCAATAAGCAACATAAATCTGCGCCCACCTCACCAACCTCGGTTTATTCCCGTTCTGCTATTTCAAAAAAGGAGATGGAGCAACGAGGACAAATCATTAGGCGGTTTTGGTCTCGCAAACCACCAGAGATTTCCGTTTGGAAATACCTCCAGCGGATCCACAGGCTGGCTCCCCTCTCTACATCTGTTTATCTTAGTGCAAGCTTATACATTTACCGTCTTTGTATCGAGCTCCAGACCATACTTCTCACGCCGCTCTCGGTCCATCGCATTCTCCTGGCCAGCTTACGTATTGCATGTAAAACCATCGAGGACATTAGTTACAAGCAAAGACGGTTTGCGATTGTGGGTGGCGTTGTTCCGCCAGATTTGTATAGACTAGAAATCGCCTTTTTGTATCTGATTGATTTTGATGTTTGCATCAACTCTCAGATCCTGCAGGAACACATGGTGATGCTTACCGAGCTACACATCCAGGCTGAAAGACATCGCCAGTTGCTTAGCAAGAAGCGACCCAGATCGGCGGACCCAACCCCACAACAGGATCTTCAATCATAACATATCCTCCAGGCATTTTTTTTTAAAGTTTGACGTAATTACGTTTTTTTTTTAAACCTATAGCTACTTTATAAATGTATTATTTGTTTTTTTTCATTTGTTTTTTTTGGCGGGGGAAGAAAAAAAAAGTATGCACATGGGTTCTCTAAAACCGGAAATGAATTTGATTTAGTTCATTGAGCTTATTCTGACTTAAGGAAAGACCTAAAGCCCATAGATGCATTTAAGAAGTTATGGTTTTAAGGGCCAGCCTAAACCATCCTTAACAAAAATAAGTGAAGGTTTTTTAATGAAGAAAAATTAGAAAATTATTTTGTTCTCTGCTTTTTACAAATAAAAATGAGCGTAAATAACTCATTCTCCTCTTGTTTCTTATCGATTATCGCGAGAAACTAAGCTAGTACGGTGATAGTCCCAGGACTAGCCTCCACAAGTTACAAAAGTGTTACACTTCAATATTTCTCCAGTTACCCTACCTGAACCTTTTCTGTTGATTTCCATTTAGGTGTATCAATTACAACCATTATCGATCCCTTTTTTCATAAGCCTTTATATATTGCTAGACTATCTCACAATAAAATGGTACGTTATATTATACTATTTCCAATCATCTGCTTCCATTGGTTTAACAAATAAATCCTAGTCGGCATTATTTAACTTCCAATCCTTATTGCTTGTTATTCTTCTTTTAATATGCACGTCGACTTATGCGCGAGCTTTGATGCCAGGTATCATTGATCGAAACAAACATGGGTAGGGAGATTATACATGTACCTTGCAACTCTCGGAAACTAACCTGGCACTTTATTTTAGATTTCTGGGAATCTTTTGGAAAACCGCGCGTATTGGCGAAAGACTGAGCCCCTGGGTCTCTCTATGCTGCATTGCAATGGCTGTAAGTCCAAATAATAACATGCTATCAAAAAAAAACCTACTAACATTACCCAGATCACTTTACTTATTAATTAGCAAAATAAAACTTGACTGAATCCATATAATCCAAGGATTTACTTATTGACACCCAGAGAGCTGTCAATCGGCACTAATGAACTATGCATATATATTAAAGGTTGAAGTAACACGAGTAAACAACTTCTATAATTATATAATTTGGGAAAAAAAAATAGAGGAGCTTTTTTTTTATTTACTTTGGTTGGACAATAAGTCTTTATTTAAACTCATATGTCTCACTGGTACCCTTGAGCATGATACCCACACGTTTAGTTCCCACTATACGCTCCAGTTTTAATGCGTCCCATTGAGAATAAATTGCCCTAACTTTTACCATTTCCGGATCAAGTTTTCTATCAGCAACAGTCTGGATCAAGTTGCGCGTGACCTCGACGTAAAAGAGAGGGTTTTCAGGGAGACCGTAATAAACCACAGTTGTGACACCTTTGATTTCATAGCGTCTAAAGTGGTGGAATCGCTCGGTGTAAAGCAGAATCTTAATCTTACCGTTTCTGAAGTGCGCACGGGTACGCGTGACTTCCGGAATCTCAGTGTACTCGGAAATTAACCCAAACGAAATATCGTCCTTGCTGTCCAGATAGTTTCGGACGCGAGTAAAGTCCATGTATGAAGGAATGTAGATCAAGATGCCGGCTGGATCCGCGCCACGAAGAATGGAGGGGAGAATGACGGTTGTAAAGTACGTGAACCGAAGGTCGGGGTCTTTGGAGGGGTCGTTTTCGTAATCCTCATGCGAGTTTCTGGGAGGAACCAGGCGCGAGAAGGTCTGACGAATGTGAACATTTCCGCCGCCAACATTGGCCATGGAGCCTTCATAAACGGGCCGAATCTTGAGCTTCCCAGCAAGATTGAAGCAGGAGTTGGAAAACAACGAGTTCATTTCAGGCGACAGATATTGGGTCAAAATGACAGACTGGCGGAAATAGGCCGACTTTTCCTCGGTGAACCAAGGCTTGAGTCTGCTGAAATCACATCCGTGGGCCTCGCGGGGGGTGACGTTTAGTTTGTTGAAGATGTTTTGGACGTGGTCCCAGTTCTGCATGTACATGGCATCGGCCTGGTCAACAATGGCAAGCTCGACGGATGATAAAAAGTCAAATTCGGGCTTCTTTTCGCCGCCCTCTTTACCAATAATCATGTCGAGACCTAACGGACTTGCAACGACAATGTCGGCGTCGTAAAAGTTTGCATAAAACTTCATTGACTTCATTGTGATTTTAATGCCCAGACAAAACATATCATCTGAGTTGCCGGAGAAGAGCTCAATGAAGTCGTCGGGTCTGTGGGAGGGTGGCTTTTCGTTGAAATAGAATGCATCTTTGAATCGCTTTTTGTTGGCCAATTCTTCCAAGTTCGAGAGAATAGCAAGCTGCGAAAGCACCTTATAGCAGGCATCTTTGGTGGGTAATATAAGTAGGACCTTTGTTTTGGTGAAGCCTTGGTCATGAAACTCCAAATTCGGGTCACTATCGGGTAATCTCAGCTGGAGGTCATTATTGTAGATTGTTCTCTGGGCTTTGTAGATGTGGTTAAGAATGTGTAAGCAGTAAAGCTTTCGGATGTCGGAGTGGTTTTCTGGAGTCAGAAGCGGGAAGAGAATGTCCTTGTAAGTAAAGAGAGGACTCAGCAGGTCTTTTTGGATTTGGGAGAGTGTGGGGTTTTCGTGAGCCCAGGGGTCTTTAAGTTTGGGTCGAATGGAGAAGTCGGAGATGGATTTTGAGTTTTCAGTGGACTTTTCTACGGGACAGAAGGGGCCATGAGACGAGGCCAGAGTATATAACAGGGACCGATGGGGGAATGATGATTGCGGTATAGCGGTGTACGGTTTCGCCGTCCATTCCAGAGATTCCGAGGCGGCGGCGGCGGCAGCGGCAGCAGCAGCACTTGAAGGCGTAAGGCTGATGGAGGGCTTAGCGGAGCGAAGGACTGTTGGTGGTGGGGGGAGAGGTTCGAAAACACTAGAATCGACGTTTTGGAAATGCTTGAAATATATGTCGTTTTCGTTGGCGGGGTCTGTGTTTTTTTCTTCATAGTCCTGGTCTTCTTGGTCGTCGTCCTCGGATGCCAAGGTGTCCTGGGGCTCGTTGAAGCCTTCTAGCTGGTTTCTTTCGTCGGAGCTATCGTAATTGCTTTCCAGCTCAAGGTCGTCGTTTTGTTCGATTTTGGTTGTTTCTTTTTCCAAGTCAGAGGCTTCTTCTTCGTCCAGCATCAGATCTTCATTTTCAGAACCATTTCCGTAATCGTCATCTTCTTCTTCGGGCTCAGCTTCTGGGATATTTTTTTGAGGCTTCAAGAACCCCAAGAGCTCATTATACGACGAGCGCGCTTCTCGGCCTGAGGACGACGTTTTGACGGCAGCTGCATATTTCTTGGGTCGCTTGGTGCTTTTTTTAATGGCGGAAGCCGTTGACTTTATTTTGGGCTCCGGGGTTTCAGCCAAGGTGCCTTTAGGAGCAACGGCAGACCGTAAGGCAGTTCGTCCGCGGTTCTTAGGCTTGAACTTTTTGTTAGATCCAGACAATTCCCTAGCCATGTGTGCTTGAATTTTTTTTGTATTAGATGGAACCGTGTTGATTTATTATATTTTTCAAAATCCAAATAAGAAAAAAATTTTTTTTTCAGTATATAGACGGGCTGTGATAAAATTTACTCTAAATAAAAAAGATGTGCGTATTTATAAGACCGATCATCAACGTCATAACGAAGCTTCAGATTGAGTGTTGTATATAAAATGGCTATCATCATCATAGTATCAGAGTCACAAGATACAGCAATATACCCCTCAGGTATGTATGATCAAGAGATGTCTTTGTTTTTATCAACAGAAGTTTACCTAGCTTTGAAAGTGTAGGATGTTTTTTTGGAGTTTGCACAAGATTACGTGACAATGTGGTTGAGCATGAAAGACCTGTTTTTTTGAGCAGCAGACAGTTGTACTTTGAAAATCAACATAGTTTCTATGCTAGATAAAAGAGTTATCAAAGATATATTGGATTTAGACAAAAGATAAAAGATGTTTCTACGGCTAACAAAAAAGTATGGTAGATGCGTGACTTTCCTTTGAATAGTGGCTTTGCGATAGCCTATCTCTGCCCCAAAGTTTTGTTGTCACTAACAGCATCTTCCCCCACCCGCACTGTTTAAATCTGGGGGGTTTTTATAGGGAACCAGTGTCTGGAGTTAAAACTTTCTAGTATTATTTAAATAAAAATTAAAATGAGGATTTACTGCGATGGTGAGGTTTTGTAGACTGGATTTGAAAAAGGAAACAAGTCATGCTCACATCGAAACCGCGACGAATGGGGGATGTCGGACCTCATTAAAGCCGATCGGGAGAAAAAGCAGGTAGTGCAAGCCCGTTAAACTGGACAGCCATGTATATATAAAGAAACACTCGAACCCATGGTTATGTAGCAAATGAAATATCTGCGAATAAACCTTCCATCCTAACCCATCCAACCCTTCAAAATGCCTTTTTCCGATGGCTCCAGCTGGCTTTTGGTAAGTCCCCAGCTGCTCTCAGTCACTCAAACAAAAGTTGTAATTGCGTGCGTGGCTGTTACAACTTAGTGTAACTCCAGGTTAGGGTTTCCCATACGCCCAATTTTTTGTTAAAAAATTCTCCCCCATTAAATGGAAGTTTCTCAGAGGATCGCAACATCGGTCTTTTTTTTAAAAAAAAGTCAAATACATATATATATATATATGTATTTACTCTGTTTTTTTTAAAAAGAAATAAAAACTTAATACCGTGATATCTGCAGTATTCACCTTGTTCTTTTTTTTTTTTCTCTCTTTTCCCCCCTCCTAAAAGTAAATAGGTTCTCCTCTAATTAACATCTACTTGTTTATTTTTGTTTTTTTACTTTCCTCTTATAGAGTTACGTTTCTCACCTCCACTCTTTCCCGACTGGCCCCAGTCTTTTTTTTCTCGCCATCTGTAAAGGTGCTGTTTTAACTATGGCTGCCTTTTCCTGGCGCGCCTTTAAGGCCATCTCGTCCATCGTCTATCTCTTTCTCATCATCGTCACCATCCCATTAGCCTTTGATGTCGGCGGAGAAGACTGTGGCATCGCCTTCACTGGCACCTTGTCGCTTTTCTACCTGATTCTCTCTACCCTGCGGATTCTGGCCAGAAACACCAAATTCAGATACCTCACCTCGACCCTTTACCATATGCAGCAAATCATCATCCCCTCACTGCTGATTCTTCATCTCAGCATCTTTTCTCCTCCAACTTCAACTATCAATTCAGCCAACCTCTCGGGAGACGAGTCCCCTCCTGTCTCTCTCTTGTTTTCCGTCCCCGCGCTCAAAATCTGGCTTGTTTTGCTGGAGCCTTGGAGATGGTTCATGAAGAATGCAACGCCTCTCTTTACAATCCTGGAGGGCTTCTGCTCGCTGTTAGTCATCCAAACTGCCGGCCGAGTGTCGACATGGCTGGTGCGCAAGCGGTCGGATTCCTGGATCATCCCTCAGCTCTTGTTTTCTTCCTGCGTGATATCATCCTCATTATACTTTTTATACCGCATTTATACTTTCCCCGTCACAATCTCCCTCGCCAGCGCGACTTTAATCGGCGTGGTTCTCACCATCTCGGCCTTTTTGGCGCTCTTCGGCATTGTCAGCGGACGCGGCAACTCGGTCGAGTCCTCGCTCTTGGCCTCCTATATTGTGTACTGTCTCTACTTTACCTTTACCGACTTTCAATCCTCCATTTCCGCTTCCAACTTTTTATACTTTTTTTCTTCCTCCACACGCCCTGATATCCCCCCGCTTCCCCCAGTCATCATCAATGGCTATACAAACCTTGTTTCTTCAATTGCCTCTCTGGTCCCCTCTTCCTTCGAAACGGTTTTCCATTTCCTCAGAGGTGCGGTTTCCACCGTCACCCCGTCGGTGTTTGTGTCCTTGTCTTACCGCCTTGCTGTTTTTTTTGCAGCCACCAGAATCATTCCTGCGGTTCACAAGGTCTCCTCGGCTCCTGTTTCTCGAAGTGCAAGCTACTCCTCCCTTCCATCCTCACCCAACCTGACCCGCTCTCCATCCATTAACTCGATCAACCATATTTCGCCCAACAGTAGAATAAGAAAAATCAGAAGCCAACATAATCTTTCTGATATCACCAACATTGACGGGAATTACGCAGGTAACACTGAGAGTAGCGCCCTCGATCACACCAAGCATAACAACAGCATCACAAGTAATGAAAACAAGTCAACCAGCATTTATGATTTCAATACTCTAATCAAGCGAGGAGACCATGGTGATGACGACGAAAATACAGTCATCACTGCAGGCCAAGAGGATCCCTTCCACAAAAAGGGATCTCGCGAAGACTTATCTCCGTCTTCTTCAGCATCTTCAGCATCGACGGCCTTTGACAATACGGGGAATAAGGCCAATGAAGTTTTGCACAACCCCTCCGCCTTATCATCCTCGGCCACGATTTCGTCCACAGTATCGTTGGAGAATAGTCAGGCGAAGAATCTGAGCAGCGAGAGCATGTACGATGACGATATCAAGGAGAAGTATTACCCACAACGATTTAATGACCACTACAAGTTTAATGAAAATGGAATAAGTAACGAATTTAACGACAATAATAACGACATGAAAAATACCCCGACTAACAATAATAACGACTATTACGACTACGACAATAATAATAAAAAAGAAGAAATAGAATATAAAACTGAGGCTGGCCGTGACAACAAGCCCAGAAGCAGCAGCAAGGCCGATTCCTACCCCATTGGAAGAAGACCTTCGTCAAAAGCGGCTGCTAATAGTAGCACCTCGCTTCAGTTACTTATACTTGCATATGCGCCGTGCATTCTGATTGCAGTGTACACGCATTTGCTCATCCAGCATTTAGCCATTTTCAATACCATGACGAGCTCGCAAAGCGGCAGCAACGAGGGCGATTCCCTGCGGCAGCTTTCGGAGACTCTGGTGGACGCTGGCAGCCGGACGGTGGTTGCGTTTGCGACGACGACGGTGGGCCGCGTGGCGCGCAGCGTGCTGAGCAAAGACGCGGTTGCGTCGGGCAGCGATGCGATTGCCATGAGCGTGGGCAAGACGGTGGTGGAGACTGCGGTTAGTGCAGCTCTGGGGAAACTTGGTGGCGCTGACAAGCAGACTGTACCGCCACAGGAGGGAGGAGATGCAAGTCAGGCGTCGACCTCATTGTCGAAAGCGGTCTTGCTTAAAAGTGCCTTGCTTTCGATTTGGGCGTGGTCGCGGTCGTGGGTCAACACACCACGCGACTCGTGGCAGTTTTGGGGATGGATCAATATGTTTTCTACCCTGGCGCTGTATGCGTTGGAGCTTGTTTATGGGAAACAAGCAGATGAAGATATCATTGATTACCATTTGAAGACTGAGTGATTGCCCCCGTCGATATATATATACATGTTATTTAGTAGTGTATAAATTTAATTATAAAAAATCGTTTTAGCTTCAATTATATATTTATATAGCTCCTAGTATTGAAACGCATTTATGGAAATCTGGCACTTTTGACGGTGCAATCATCCTCTATTGAAGTCAATAGACATGAGAGCAGATTTAAAAAAAAAAATGGCTTCAATACACTGGCCCAAGAATAAGCTCCATTGGGTTTACCATTGTTAAAGAATGGCAAATTGCATAACTATCGGATAAAGCTGCCCATCAGCTTTAGTTGCAAAACTAAAAGAGACCCGATTAAAGCATCGGAAAAATGAATACGTCTCATAAAGCCGTGGTTGGAATGAGTGGGTGAAGTGAGGGAGAGCTGACGGGCGGGAGCAGCAAGCAAAAAGCAAAGACTCTATCAAACTCAAAAGAGTGAGAGAGAGAGCGAGAGAAAAGAGGTATCCGATCAAGCGCAGTCCAAGAAACTGAGGTGCTAAAACAAGAGTCTAAATGAGACTAGAAACCAACAGACATTCTAGAAATCTCAAGATTCCAAAGTGAAGCCACTTTCAAGCTCTAGTTTGGAATTCCTCAAAACTGGTAAAGTCCAAAAAAAAGGTGCTCCCGTGGGCCCCGATTCCAGTCAGGCCGTAAAAGCCACAGAAATCCAGGATTCCCGGTCCCTCTGAGATACATGAGTCGAGGTACAACTGTAGAATATGAGCCCACCTGGCCTTTTCTTATAAACTTTACAGTTTCATAAAAGGAAAAAAAAACTAGAGAAAAAAAGCGCTGGCGACACACAAACCAAGAAGAAGTCAAACAAATGAGAGCAGCAAATAGAAACAACTAAAGTTAAAGCCCACCAGGGTTCCAGTATTACCCTCGAACAGACATGAGTCCTCTTGGGACTCCCACTCCCTTGAGATCTGCCACGCTTAACGAAGAAACGACAGAGAAAAGCAAGAAGCAAAAGCTGCTCCTCCGCACAGCCCAGCCCGCCACCGCGGGCCCACGGACCCCGGGCCACGGCGCCTAATAGTTCCTTGATATTAGGATGTTTCCACTAAGAGTTGCCGGAGACTTTCCCCAAAGTTAGGGAACCATTTTTGAGGTGGTTCTTGAGTAAACTTTGAAACGCAATTCTTTGGACCAGTGTGGAGCAGGGAGCCAGAGAGAGGGAAGGAAGGAAGAGCTGAAAAAAAAAAATTTTTATATGAAAAAAAAAGGCTGGCCCTTGGGGGGGTTTCCAGGGTAGGTTTCCATGGCCGGGTAACGCTGGATGTTACAAAACACCTTGTAACAAAAGCCTCAGCGCACTCACCTCCGACCGACAAAAAACCATCACGGTGTGAGCAGAGGAGCCTCACATGTTTGGAATTCGAGGCTTGCGAGAGTTTAATCTGGAGATATTAAACGGAGGACTCAAAAGCAAGTCTTCTTCTTCTTCTTTATTTCCAAGTTACTGTCTTTAAGCTCGTTGTAAACTTTTTTTGGTCTGCTCCATCCCCCCCCCTAAATTCAAATAAAGTCCGTCGGCTGTTACTCTGCAAAGGCTAATTCTGGCTTAGCTTGTAATTTTTTTTTTGTGTGAAAAAAATCCTCCACACTCATTCAAACTTCCCTTTCTCTTTATTTGAACTCCAATCCCAAAAGTACTCATTCCTACCACGCCTCTTTAGTTCAACTCGCATTTTGCAGTCTCTCCGATAGCCTCCTATCACCTGGTTTCGGTATTTTTTTTAATTTTTGGTCTCCTTCTCATCGCTACTATTATATACCAATGGGTAACTGCGTTTCTTCCGACAAACCCTCCGGCGCGCCGCAAGCCTCTGCCGCAGGCAAACCAATGTCCTCTGCAAACCGGGCCCCGGGATCCAAAGAACAGCCCTCGGGCAGCCATGCAACAACACCAGCCGGCTTCGCAGGGGCGGGCACTACTCCCCAGCAGCAACAACAGCAACAACAAAACACGTCCGCCAACGGAGCACAGAATAACCAACCCCTGCCAAACGGCGACCAGCTCTCGTCTAACACAACATCGTCTCAACCACAAAACTTGAACGAGCTCAAGCCCAATTACTCCCTCAATGGAACCACAGCCTCCGACCGCCCAAGGAGCACTAACGGCTCCATCCAAGGCGGCAGCTCCACCACCAACTACGAAGCGTCATCTCTCCCCTCATCCAACATAAACGACTCGAACGGCCAATCGTCCCGAAGCCACCACACCAGCATAGCCAACTCTTCAAACCACTACCCCTCCGATGGCAGCTCTAGTTTTTCCAATGGTGCAGCTGCTGGTCAGCCCGTCAATGCAACCAACAACAATAACGCCAACAGTACCAACAACAGCAAACGGCCCGAGGTCAAAATCTTGCTGCTGGGTGCCGGCGAATCTGGGAAATCCACCATTCTCAAGCAAATGAAAATCATCCACCAAAATGGCTACTCCCCAGAGGAAATGATCATGTATAAAACGACCGTCTACAAGAACCTGCTCGACTGCGCCAAAATCATTGTCGAAGTGGCGGTCCAGTTTGACATCGACCTTTCCAAAAACCCAAATAGCCAGCAGCAGCAAGTCGACGCTTCTACAAGCACTTCCTCTGACACAACCGCAGTAAGCACAAGTCCCGCTACCGACGACGCCCCCAATGACCCTGCATCTACCGACATTACTACCCAAGCCCCTGACCAACAACAGCATCCATACATGTCTCAAGCGGACCTGGACTACATCAGCAACTCCATCATTTCGCCCGACCCAGACTCCACCCTGGACCCCAAGCTGGCCCTCCTGATATCGAAACTCTGGGCGCACCCCGCCGTCAAGGACCTCCTGGCCACGCGCCGCGCCGACTTCTACATCATGGACTCGGCGCCGTACTTTTTCCGCAACGTGAGCCGCATCGGGGACCCCGAGTTTGTCCCGACCGTCGCCGACATTCTGCGCGCGCGTATAAAAACTACGGGTATCTACGACGCCAAGTTCTCGATGGGCCAGCTCAACATCCACATGTACGACGTGGGCGGGCAGCGCTCGGAGCGCAAGAAGTGGATCCACTGCTTCGACAACGTCACGCTCATCATTTTCTGCGTCGCGCTCTCCGACTACGACCAGGTCTTGCTGGAGGAGTCGAGCCAGAACCGCATGGCCGAGAGTCTTGTTCTCTTCGAGTCCATCGTCAACTCGCGCTGGTTCACCCGCACCACCATTGTTCTGTTTCTCAACAAAATCGATATCTTCACCGAAAAGCTCTCCGTGTCGCCCCTCGAAAACTATTTCCCCGACTACACCGGCGGCGACGACATCAAAAAGGCGGCCAAGTACATTTTGTGGCGGTTCACCCAGCTCAACAGAAACAACCTTACGATTTATCCCCACATTACTCAAGCGACAGATACGTCCAACATTCGGCTTGTGTTTGCAGCCGTCAAGGAAAGCATTTTGGAAAACTCGCTCAGAGATTCGGGTCTTTTGTAAATTCTTTATCTTTTGATCATTCCCTTTTATTCTTTGTGTATTTAAAAAATAACTTTAGCAACTTTTGAAAAAAAATATTAATAATAATAAACCTTTAAAAAATTCAGTTTGTCTTTTTTATCAATCAAAAAATCTCATCTAATCTTCTTTTCTTTTTGGTTTCTTATTTTTCGGACCGTACGAGCTCCCTCTGGTTGTTATTTTTTTTCAGTATCCCTTCATTTCTTGATTTTCCTCATGGTTAACAGATGCCCAGCCATCTTAGCCCTTTTTTAGCCGCCAGATGTATCTTGATCCTCCAAGGCGTACTACTTTAAAATGATCAAGCTGAATGAAAAATACACTAATTTCTCGACTTAATGCGCCTGCTCGTCAAATCAAGTGTCTTCTCAACCCCTTCCACTTTAAAAGTATCAGCAGGTGATATATCTCTGTTACATTTTATTGTAACACCAGTCCCTTGATATAATAATCCATTAAAATGAAGGCTTTCTATCAACCTTTTAAATCTATGCCTTTTCACCATGTGCTGGTAGGTCCAAGTATTACAATTCACTCGGAGCCTCTCTGTCGAAACTATCATTTGGTTCAAGCTTTATAATCTTTTTCATTAATATTTTTGTAGTGATAGAGTATATAGTTTTATATATATGTTTCTTTATTTACCAAAAAAATCTTTGATACATGCAACCCCCAACTTTCAGATTTTCCCCCTTTCGTTCACTTCCTTTATGACTTGCTTTTACCTTTAAACAACACTTTGCCTACTCGCTTAAGCGTCGACTGTAACATCAGCCGCAGAGTGGGCGACATGTCTCTATTCATAATTCCCAAAATCCCCGGATACATACCCTCAATGACCTTGGAGAAATCACTCTGAGAAAAGGTAAGCAGGCCCTCAAGAATAGACACAATCACAGGAGTCCAGGCCTGGATCGCGCGAGCATCATTATAATCAAGGCGATCAAATATCGCAAGAAGATCAGACAGCATAGGAATAAGTTGACCCTCGACATAAGCCTTCAGCTCAGTCGTGCTTTCAATCTCAATGGTCTTGGGCTCCAAGTCGTCGTCCAGCGGGGCGTAGTTGCGAGCCTCAGCCGCAATCAGTTTGCTCGGGAATTGTTTATCGTAGTTCTCAACCACAATCGGCGTGGCCAGCTTGGTTGCATCTCCGGCTGCTAACAGCTGACCATACAGCTTGCTATCCTCCGTGTATAAGCGAATCAAAACTGATATATAAACATGGGCTGACAAAGACTCCTGCTTGAGAAGGTTTGGCAATTGTTTCATGAAGCCCAGGCGCCACAGATTGGTGCGAAGCTCCTTATTGCTGTTGAATCTGTGCGCAAAAATAAAGCTCTTGCGGAGCAGCACTAAAACGCGCAAAAGCTGGGAAACTGGCATCTTCTCGTAAATCTCAGTGCCAACAACCTTGACTTGCTTGCGAATAACAAGAGCAGGTGGTGGTGTGTTTTTGGCCTCGCCGTTGCTGCTTTGAGTCCGAGATGGCACCGTGCTGCCATTTCCATTCGCCGTCTCATCAATCTGGTTGATTTCTTGGCGCTGGAGAACTTCATCAACAGTGTCAATCATCAGAAGCTGCAAAATGCACTTGACAATCGTCTTGCGGAAGCGCTTTTGACGGTTATGGTTGACGTCACTCCACGAAGTCTTACGTCTAACTTGTTTCGTGGAAGTACTGTTGGAAGCCTCGCTTGGGCTCATGGGCGCTGAGAGGTGCTCTTCAACACCGTGCGAGTCCACAGGAACTTCGGCAGTAGAGTTGCCACCGTTGACACTGATTTTGCTTCCATCTTGATCCACAGGGTCATCAATATCAGAGTAGTCTCCAAACAGCTCACTAGCTGTTGTAAGCTTAAAGAGATTCTCAATCGTATCAACAATAGTCTTCCAATGAGATTCTTGAAGCTTATCCACATTTTGTTGGATAAGCTGCTGCAAGCAGGACGAACCAATGCGAGACACAGTATCATTTTCTTGAATGATGCATGTTGTCAACAGTTCCAAAAATCCATCCAGCATACCACTCAAAACCTCAAAGTAGTGAGACAAGAGGGCAATCATGTTGCGCAAGGCTTGAATCATGGTGGTTGATAACCAAACAGATATATCGTCCTGGGTATTGAAACGAGCCATTTCGGAGCGATTCTTGAGAACAACAAAGGTTGGGAAGAGAAGCTTCTTGCAAACAGAGTCCCAGAATTCAGGAGTGAAGCCCGAGCCGTACTCGGTAAGCGTATCAAACATATAGTTGAGTGCCCTGGAGCGCACTTCCAGGTCTTCGCCATTCATAATGATATCGTGCAGAGCAAACAAAACGGGGAACCAATAACGGTTATAAAAGTCGATAGTGAGCTCGCCTCCAGCGTTACGCTTAAGTTCTTCATCGCGCAGTTCCAGAATACGGGGAATGGTATTTCTAAGAAGGTCCACAGCGTGAAGACTAGGCTTTTGGAAGCGCTGATTCTTGGCCAAGTCGCTGAAACACTGAATCAAGTTGCCAAAGTCATCCTGAGCAATAACTTCATTCAATCTCTCCTTGTAAATTCTTCTAACAATGTCATAAGTAGTTGTAACGACGTGTCCTTTAAAAAAAGTTAGTTAATAGGAAAATAGTTTAGCTTTTAAGAAACATACCATATTGCTGTTTTGCAGCAATTGAAAACGTAGCAAACATTGTCTTCCAACCTGACTTAATCTTGTCAGATTTCGCAAGTACCATCTGTTGCAAACATTGTAAAACCATATCCTTGACTGAAGCATTGTTATTGTGTTCCATCACGTAGGCAAAAGGCTCCAAGAACTCCTTTTGAAACTTAAAGTGGGTCAGCTCCTCAAGATCGAAAAAGCGAATGGACAGCTGGCGCAAAGAGTCCAGAGCAAAGAAAACAACATTGGTGTTTTGGTGACAACAAACAACGTTAAACTGCTTGCCCATAATAACCCACAAGCGCGACCACTCAACTCTGATACGATTCATATTGTAATAGGAAATGTCCACCATCTTCTGCAGTGAGAACATGCGTGGGTGCTCGCTCTGGCCTGAAGAAGCAATCTCCTCACCAGAAACTTCAGTCAGTGCACGCACAAAGTCCATAATGGCATCACCAGAAAGAAGAGCAGAGTTGGTAAAGATCTTGTCCATGTCAAGAATGACTTCACGCGACTGCAGCTCCTGTGCAAGCTCTGGAGAATAAGTAAAAGGTTTATCACCATAGTGCGTGGCCAAAGCGCCGTTAGCAGAATACTGGGTGTTGTACGCAGTCTGTGTAGAGTGGCGTGAAAAAAGTCCAGGTGCGTTAGAACTCCGAGAGCGGCCCGAGTTAAGAGTGTCTGATGAGGGCTTGCGGGAAGCGAACCTGGCGTTGGTCACATCAGGAATAGCGCCGGCCTCAATACCAGAACTAATAAGCTGGAAGCGCTCAAGTTGACTAATGCAAGTGAGAATCTCTTTCCAAGAAGATCTGAGAAGATTGCCATCGGACAATGCAGTCTGCAGAAGCTGCTTAACGGCATCCACATTCTTTTGCTTCATTTCAGAAAGATTTTGAAGATTAGTGAACTGGGTCAAAGCTGACACGAAAGAAATGCGAGCCAAGTCAATGTCAAAGAGACAAGCAATGCGAATAGACAGCTTGAAGCCTTCAAGACATAGTTTGACAACATCAGGGTCTTCAGATTGTTGGAAGGGACCGGAAAGACCAGCCAAAAAGGACATCCAAGCAACTTCAAACATGGGCTTGACGTGTTCAATGTGAGATGCACTGTAGAATGTAGATTCAGCGGTGCGACGCTTGCCGTCACCAGAAACAAGTTCCTTGAACAATTGCTCGGTCTTGTTTGCCATTTCGCGCGAAGCCTGAAGATAAGCCTCGCGTTGGAGGTCACGTCCGGCAAGGATATTCCCCAAATTGGAAGCAAATCCACCACCGGAAGTATTCTGTTGGCCATCGGAAGACAAAAGGGCGGCATGTTGCTCGGACTGTAGCTTGATTTCGTTTTGTTGAATCTCATTGTAAATCTCAGCCAAGAAATCTTTAGGCATGTCCTGACCGTCATTGATGCCACGGTTGTTACGAACAAAGTCATCAAGAGTCATACGGTTCTTAACTTGAGGGCTGTGAGCATCAGTGTTGAGCATGATTACAGAGTAAGCAAGCACGTAAGCAGTGTCGGCGTTGGAAAAGATACTGGGGTTGTTGAGAGTATATCGCTCCGCAAACTTAAGCATATATCTATCGATCTTCTGGGCCTCACCAGGGAGACGGAATGATTGTAAAAAGGTTCTAAGAGCAGCAACGAACTTTGCATCGGTGAAATCCATAAGATCGACAAAGGCATGCATAATGGCAATGTTTTCTGGGTCACCCTCACCGAGGTACTCGCCGATAAGAGCCTTATCCAGACCCTCAGTAGTAAGCAAGAATCTGGCAATATCTTCAGGGTTCTTTGACTCAATGATGCCGGTGTCAAGCAAAGCCTTGATACCACGCTTGGGTTTAACGTTGAACTGGCGAATAGCATCTTGTAGAGCATTTTTTTTAATCTTGAGGTTTTGGAATTGCGAAGGATCATCGCCAACAACAGTGGTGCTGCCAGTTGCGGTAGACAAAATAGACTTTGAATCGTTTTCAGGAGTATCGTCACCAGCCTGAGAAGAAGATCGGAGTCGTTTTTGTGTTTCTTCGTCGGCTTGGTTAAGTGAAGCAGAAACAGCAGCAATACCACGCTGTGACCAAGTCAAAAGCGATCTCAAAACAGCAACAAGAGACTCAAGAGCAGTCATCTTAAGAGCATGCTCAATTGGATAAGGTAAGGTCTCATGAAGACCTGCATTGAGCTGGAAGTTTGTGATGGCGATTGCTGGGGAAGACGAGAGCATGTAATGAGCAATAGGCTTGTTTTTGAGTTCGTGGTACTGTTGGAACTGGAGAACAGTTAAGTGGACAGGAGTAACAGCGAGTCTGACAAGGAAATCAATGAGCTGCTCGTAGATATTGAGGGTTGATGAAGAGTCGCAGTCATAGTTGAGATATATTTCCACGAGAGCGCGAGGATCGTTGCAAAGCTTTTGCACAATGGACAAGAAATACTGTTTCTGGTGGTATGTTGAGGTTTTCATCTCAGCAATGGGGAAATAAATTTCAGAGAAAAAGACCTCGATTTCCTTCTTGAACTGGAAGCGCAGGTTGGAAACAACGAGGAAGAAAATTTCTGTGGAGATCTCGAAAACAGCTGGGTTGATGCTTGCGGCGTTACGGGCCAGAGTGGAACAAATGTAGTCCTTGACGGAAACCAAAAAAGTTTCGTCACCCTTAAGATTGGAACGAATCAAGACCTCATGGGAGAGGAAAAGAGACATGTGGGACTTGAGGATGGTGTGGATAAGATGAAGAGAAAGGAGTTTAGAGCGCATGCCATGAGAGCGGTTATCCTGACTATCACCCTCAAGAGTTTTTTCAGAAAGACGGCAGAGGGTTCTAAAAACCAAAAAGGCGTCCTTGGCAAAGAGGTCATTTTCATCGGCCGCATCGGTAGGGGTGGAAGTGACTTCTTCCTTAACACGCTCAAGTTCAGCGGTCGAGCCCATGTTTTCCATTTGGCGGAGAGTGAGTTTCCCGTGGATGGAGGAAGACTCTGGGGCGGTGGCCACGGTTTTCTCAAGCTGTGGGGTCGACTCGTTTTCTGGTTCTTCAGAGGCCTTTTGAGAAGAGGGAGAGTTTTTAATGACGGACTTGACGCGGTCAAAAATGACGCCAATCATTTGAGAAAGGGTGGCCTGCGCGGTAGCCTGGTTTGTCATCGTATGGGAGAGAACAAAGATGGTGTATGTTTGGCGGATTGCGCGAAGAAGAGTGGCACCATGGGCAATGAGGTCGTCGTTCAAGACTGCAGCCATGAGGGCCTTGATGATTTGGAGCTCGACTCTTGGATCGGTGTACTCGCCCTGGAAACAGTCGCAAACGGTTTTGATTGCGCGGTCTATTATAGGCACACGTGGTGGCTGGGTGATTCCTGAGGTAGGGTCTTGGGTGGAGGGAGTCGGGGGGAGCGGGGAGTCCATGTCGACGAGATATGAGAAGCTAAAGAGCTTGCCAATGCAGTCGAGGGCAACGACTTTAAGGTCATTTGAGGAGGACTGGGAGCAGACGATGCGAAGGGGCTCAAACACGACGGAGGGAGGAGGGAGGGTATTGTCGTTGAAGATGCTGAGAGCCTTTGTGACTGAGCCGTCGAGGGCAGGATGGCTTGCCGTTGATTTGTGGGCCTTGATTGTGGAGAGGGCCTTTTTGATGAAGACAGAAGAGGAGACAATTGTTTGGCCAGAAACCGTGACGTTGGCAAGAGAGAGGGCAAGGGAGGGTGAGCGGCGGGAGCGACGGCCCGTGCGGGTTGGCGACACAGTCGCATTTTCGTTTGCCACGTCGTCGTCGACAGTTGCTGTTGAGGAAGAAGGGTCGGAGGGGGTTGCAGCTGCTGTGGAGCTGACTGGGGCCGGGAAGGCCGGGTAGGATGGGGTGTCCGGGAGAGCGTCTGTTGGAGCCGAGGAAGCAGGTGCAGGGACCGAATCTTGTTCTGAGGAAGAGGTCACATTGATTGGGATGGTAGCACCGGAGAGCTCTGGGGGGGCGACCTTGTCATTTTTAAGGCCATCTTCAGAATTGTCTTCCTGTTCTTGCTGTGAGTCTAATTGTGAGTCTGTGTTAGCTGTTTCTTGTTCTATTATCGGCTCCTGTGTGGATGATTCTGAACCAGCAGTAGGTTGAACAGAGGATGGGGACGGTGGAGCTTCGGTAGACGGAGTAGACGAAGGTTCGACTGGGGATACTGGTGGTTCATTGTCGTCGTCATTGTTGTTAGAGTCTTCATTTTCGGCGAGATTAGTGGCTGGAGTAGGTTCTTGAGCCGGCTCGTCATGTTGAATAGGGGGTTCATGTTCAAGCGACTCGGAGGTTGATTCTGGCTTAGCGGCAGCAGGAGCGGCGGCAGGAGCAGCCGTTTCTGAGTCGTCAGCCATTTTTACAGGGTTATTGAGATTGTGTTAAAAAGTGGGGAAGGGGATGGTGGATTAGGATTGGGGGATATGTATATGAGATTGTGATTATTACTGGTATATATTTTTAAAAGGTAATTGATGAAAGTTTTGGTGGTTGTGAAAATAAATTTAAAAAAAAGGTAGCCATGGACTGTTGTTGTGTAGGTGGCATAAATAAAAAGGGGGGGGGGGGGGGGATGTTATTGTAGTAGGAAAAATACGTGGCTGTAGTATTTGTTGATTGAGATTTTAACGAGGTGTTTTTTTTTTCTTGTCAAATTTCTTATCAAATAAAACCGTTTTGAGTCCACAACTGGCGGGGGATTCCAAACGGAGATTTACATTCAAGTGTATCTGTCTGGGTTTGGGAGTACAAAAATGTTAGATATATTGGCCGGTACTTTGGCCTGATATTGTTTTTAATATATTAGGCAGGGGGCCTTAGTTCACATGTACCTATGAGCTCCTATGAAGACGGCGGGTCGGGTACAGTCTAGTTTAACGTTTGCTGCCGTTATTTTTGCCGTGATGTGTCGGGTGTCGGTTAGTTTTAAGTGTAACACAGATGTAATGTAACAAGCGCTGTTCACGTGTCATGTGGCTTATGTAACACTCTAATTACGTAATTCTAGTGTAATCCTGCCACCACCACCACCCCTCACCACTCCCTCCCTACCAGCCCATCTTGGAAGTTCTCTGCAGGGCTCTCACGATATCTCAAACTCCCTCCATTGTCCTTTTTTTTTCCACCGCTTAACCCACTACCACGGCTATTGCTGTTATATAATCCTACTATGGTTGCGACAGCCTGAAAAAAAAAAAAAAAAAAAAAAAAAAAAAAACCCCTTTTGATGACCTGCCAACCTGCTTTAAATCCACACTTAAACCATCTAATCACTAGCATCACCAACCTCTTCTCTTATAACACCAGGTCCGCAAACTTACCAAATACAAACCCCAACCAGACATACACCTCACTTCTGCTCCCAACCACAATGGCCAACGCTTCCGCAAAAAAGCAGGCTGCCTCCAATAAGGCCGCCCTAAAACAAATGCACCTGGCCTCCCTGGCGGTCAACGGCATAGTCTTTCTATCCTTCTTCATCCTCCACAGACCCCATTCCCTCAGACCCTACCTCCTCTTCTCGCTGCCCGCCCTGCTGCTCCAGTTCCAAATCGAGCGCATGGGCCGCCCCCGCTACGACACCTCCCAAGTCCCTCCTGCTGCCCGAGGCACTCCCCAGGGTCAAGGTACGTTGGTCTACGCCGGCGAGGATCTCTCAGCAGAGGGTCTCACGGAATGGCTCCACGATGTCATTTACGTCACCTGGCTCTGCGACATCCTCACCGTACTTTTCAACTCTCATAAGGTCTGGTACCTATACCTCTCAATTCCTCTCTACGCCTCCTACAAAGTTTACGGCCTCATCATTGGTGCAAAGGGGGGGCTTTTCAACTCGGCGGCCCGTGGTGATGCGGCCGTTCCCGAGCTGTCCAAGCGACAGGAAAAGCTTCAAAAAAAGCGCCAAAAATTGACTTCCAAATAAATTATCTTGATTTTTTTTTTCTAAATACCTGAAAAATAAATTGTACATTCTTTTTATCTCCCTTCTTTTTTTTTTCTATATATTATATATCCTTTTGTTATATAATAATAATTATTATAAACATTATTTCAAAAGGTATATAATCTTGTAAATTGTCATTGATTGTTTTTATGTCATTTTTTTTTAAACAGGAGCATTGCATACCCCCATTTTCAACGTCTGTAAGGCCCGCTCGTAATATACTGGGGAATGATGGAAAATCCCCCGCCCAAAAACCGGCTCACCAAACCGCTTCTGCACATCCACAATGACCTTGCCAATGATCCGTGTTGCGCGCTTCGTCTTGCCATCATGGGTCTCAAAAACAGTGTTGGTCGATATGTGGTACACCTCTCCGGGAGGAACCAGCTTCTCGCTCTGCATCACCGCCCGCAACCGCTTCAACAGATTCCATAGATAATCGTCATCCGCATCGTGCACCGCCAGCGGACTATGGCGTGACGCAAACTGCGCCAGAAATCGCTTGCGAATATCATGCGCAACCCCCTCCCGGTCATTTTTAAACGCAAGCGCAACCGACTGAAAGTCCCGTAACACTCCCAGCGACAAGCACGGCACAACGTCCAACCCATAAACAACCGTCGTCACCAGCACCCGTGTCTTCTGGCGCAGCTCCTCCGAAATCGACCCTGGAGGCCCGTATGCAAAACACTGCACCCGCCGTCCCGCAGGCAAACTGGTCCCGGGAGCCGTCACAAAAACACCTTGCTCATTCTGCTCGCTTAGCAAAATGCCCAAAATCGCGCCAACTCCTCCTCCCAGCGAGTGGCCGCAGATAACAAGCCCATACTCAGGACCCCACGTCTCCAGCGCCTGTTTGATTGTCGTCAATACCCGGCTCGTCCGGCGTTTTAGTACCTGCGCACACCGCAGCATACCGCCATGAGCCTTCCATTCCGCACCTTGCCATTCCATTGTTTCGTAGTCACATGTCAAATCAGTCAAGATGTCTTCAATCCCAAGAGTGCCTCGGATCGTCAGCACCACGGCCTTAGCCGCATGATCAAGGGCAACAAAGTGAACAAGTGGAATCCCTGCGCTGTCGTTCACTGCGCTATCTGAGTAACTCGACAACACAATGTCGTCTAGGTCCAAGCCTGTGTGGTGTGCGAATGCATAATGTTCAGAGTGATGCGATGGGTCGCCCGTGTAATTGCTCGCATACTTGCCCATCCCCAAAACGTACATGAACGATTGGCCATACGACGCTGTTGCAAACCGCATGTATTTAGCCATATTTGCAGTGATGTGGCCAGGGGGGAACCGCTTGACTGTATGCTGCTGCTGCTGTGTATTTCCGGATTCTCTGAAAAAAGGATCAGACGCAGTTAAAGGACCACGGGGCACATCCACACTGCAGCTTCTAATACTTGCGGCACTGCTGCTATTAGTGACTGGCTTCCCCTTGGGACAAGACGTGCACAGACTAACTTGGGAGTTGCTGCGGCCAGCCAACTGGCCGGATGATGCAGGAGATGCCAGGTTGGATATCCGAGTCATGCTGGAAAGTCTTGTCAGGCTGCGTCGGTTGATGTTACCCGGGTAAATTTGATCCTTGTTGGAGTTAATTGAAGTGGAGGAGGACGAGGATTTGAGCCCATTTCTGCGGGAAAACTGATGATGGAGCTGTTTGGGAGGGTATTCCGGGAAGCTCTGGGTATGCTTGATTGGTTTGTCTACAAAAGTTGCGGAGGAAAGAGAAGAGTCAGAATTTGGGTGATTTCCGTTAAATAGAGAACCTTCATTACCATTTTCTGAGTAATCATCGGATGTCATTTCATCGTCAATACTACTTTTGTCGTCGTCGTCTTCGTCATCGTCGCTTTGCATCTCATTGTAGATGTTTTCTAAAATGAGCGGATTGTTGAACGAATAGCGCCGGTCGTTAATGCAAGATGGAGGTTCGTCATCATAATTGTCGGGGAGAGAAGGTGATGGTGGCCGAGTCTTGATGGACACTGCAGTTGGGTCGGGAATAAACTGGGCAGCAGTGACTGAGCCATTACCAGCCACCTGAGAGAGGTTGGAGATCCCGGCAAGACTACTGAGGCTGAGGCCATTGTCGGAATCATGTTGTTTCCCGTTAGTTTCGGAGTTTTGCGATTCATCCTCCTTACAAAGAGTCCCCTTGCGCTCGCGAAAGTAGTTGGATGTCGTTTGAAAAGTAATGTTATACTTTGCATCCTCGCCTTCATTCTCTGCAGGCATAAACTCTTGGTGCAAGACCGTGGCTCCTTTGGGGAGCTGGATGTGAATGGAGGAGCCTGCGTCTGCGGCTGCAGAACCATTTGCTGGGATTTTCACATCAATGTTATAGGTCTTTGTCTTGACTTCATCAATGGCCACTCTGTATTGAGCGTTGGGTGGAATGGCGGCAAGAATCGAGTCTTCGTCTGTTTTTTTGGGTTCCTGGGAGGTGGAGGGAAACTGTTGGGACAGCGTCTCGCCAGTGTCAAGTACCACGACATCCCAGAGAATAAACATTTCAATCTCATCGACTGTCCGACTCCATTCGCGCGACTGTAAAATAGAAAAGCACGCCAGCCCAGTGACAAGAGAATAGATACCAGAGCCATCGCCAAACTCTCTGCGAACAAGCGAGATGATGGCGGCCAGCGCGCGGGATGACTCGGTAGAGCCAAAAATGGCATCAAGAATGTGTAGCGTGTCTTGGGCCATTCCAGAGGCCGTCTGCAGAGAAGTTGAGGCTAGGTGGAATGATGCAGCAGTGAAAAGTTGTGCAAGGGTGGCGGCTCGGTTCACCATGTTGAGGCTATTGGATGTGATTAAAGTTGCTGGGGACGTCGGCGTTGCTAGGCTTGATTCGTCATTGTTGCAAGAAGAGTCGGGATGACTAGAGGCTATATTTGCATCATGTTGCGCTCGCAGCAAAAGGTTTTCAATGGCGCCCGAGGTCACTGAGAGGGATGTCAGTGTTCCGATGCGAGCCGAGTCCAGTAGGGACGACACCAAATATGTACCAAGGCGCAGGGTGATTGTGGAGCCGCGCGAGAGGGTGGATACGATTCGTGCAAAGCGTTCCGGGATAAGGGGGGTCGGGTTGTCACTTAGCGAGAACTCTTGAGCGACGCTGCTGTTGCGGTGCGGAGAAGGCGGGGAAGCTTCAGCGAAGGGAGCTGGGCTCAGGGGGTCGTCGCGAGAGCGGCCTTCTGAGTCGAGCTGCGAGTGAGGGTCCGAGAAACCGTCCCTGTTGTGTTGGTCTGGAGGCTTTTGCGCAAACGGATTGAATTTCTTAAAAAGAAATCTCATGACCGTGCACGTTTAGATATTTTATATAATGGTGATGGAGGGAGAGGAGAAAAGAGGGTCTGGAGAGATGAAAAGGTAAATAAAGTGAAGAAGAGGAAGTTGTGGTGGAGCTTAAAAAAAAAGGTTTGTGGTTAAAACATTTTTAAAAGACCGTCCACGCGGACCAAAAGGCTGAGTGACAACTTCCTTCTCCGCACCTCCTCCCCAACAGCCACCCAACATTAGCAAGCTGCACAGCCGTTCGGTGCTCCGGAGCCCGTACCGACAAGGGTACCGGTACTCAATTTTTTTTTTTTTGGTTCCAACGCTGCCCAAAAAATACAGTACCAGTGTTTACATGGAAAACCCCCAAACTATTCTTATCAGTCATCGCTGTTGATCACCGTGCTACGTCGTTATCTACTCGGTTTTTGAACTCGGTGCTTGTACTAACACCCCCAGCTGCCGTCTTCCCGTGTAACCCAGCGACACGGGTCTTGAGTCGGGGAAATCTCTAAAATTTTTTTTTTGTCCTCTCTGTAGAGTCACGGCTGGAGGAGGGGCCCATCAAACTATAAAAGGGCCTTGCTAATCCACCTTTAAAAAAATTTAACACTTCACCACCAATTCTTATATATACATCTGTATATCGCATTCAGTACACATCAATGTTGTCGCTTCGTCAATCTCTTGCCAAGAGCATCCGTGCTCCGGTGCTCTCGCGCACCACCCAGGTACGGCCTCTCTCTAGCGTAACTTCCCTGCTGGGTTTCTAACGTGCCCTCCCTATAGATCCGATCCTACAGTCTCACCAAGGACCAGCTTCATGTAAGTTTCTTCCCCTCCTCACATTCATTGCCTTCAATCATGGCTTTTTTTCCTAGTGCAAACAGCTAACATGCCATTCCCTAGCTCATCTCTTCTCCCGTCCAAGAAGTCGACTCTGAGCTCTTTGCCATTGTTGAGCGTGAGCGCAAGCGCCAGAAGGAATCCATCACTTTGATTCCCTCTGAAAACTTCACATCGCGCGCCGTCATGGATGTCCTTGGCTCTGAAATGCAAAACAAGTACTCCGAGGGCTACCCTGGCGCCCGCTACTACGGCGGAAACCAATTCATCGACCAGGCCGAGAGCCTGTGCCAACAGCGCGCCCTCAAGGCTTTCAACCTCGACCCCGAGCTCTGGGGGGTCAATGTTCAGCCCCTGTCCGGTGCCCCCGCTAACCTCTACACCTACTCTGCTCTGCTCGAAGTCGGCGACCGCCTGATGGGTTTGGACCTCCCCCACGGAGGCCACCTGTCCCACGGTTACCAGACCCCCACCAAAAAGATCTCCTACATCTCCAAGTACTTCCAAACCATGCCCTACCGCCTTAACGAGGAAACCGGTATCATCGACTTTGAGACCCTCGAAACCACCTCTAAGCTTTTCAGACCCAAGATCATCGTCGCCGGTGCTTCCGCTTACAGTCGTGCCATTGACTACTCTCGCTTCCGCAAGATTGCCGACAATGTCGACGCCTACCTCATGGCCGATATGGCCCACATTGCCGGTTTGGTTGCTGCCGGCGTGACCCCCTCCCCCTTCGAGTACGCTGATATCGTCACCACCACTTCCCACAAGTCTCTCCGTGGCCCCCGTGGTGCCATGATCTTCTTCCGCAAGGGTGTCCGTAAAACCGACAAGAAGGGTCGCGAGATTCTTTACGACCTTGAATCCAAAATCAATTTCTCTGTCTTCCCTGGCCACCAGGGTGGTCCTCACAACCACACCATCACGGCTCTCGCCGTCGCTCTTGGCCAGGCCGCCACCCCAGAATTCAAGCAGTACCAGCAGGCTGTTGTCGACAATGCCCAGGCTTTTGCTAAGGCTCTGCAAGCCCGTGGTTACAAGCTTGTCTCTGGCGGCACTGACACCCATCTCATTTTGATTGATCTCAAGCCCCAAAAGATTGACGGTGCCCGTGTCGAGACCGTTCTTGAGCTGATCAACATTGCTGCCAACAAGAACACTGTCCCCGGTGACAAGTCTGCTCTTGTTCCTGGCGGTCTCCGTGTTGGTACCCCAGCCATGACCACCCGTGGTTTCACCCCCGCTGACTTTGAGAAAGTCGCCGAGTACATTGACAAGGCTGTCAAGATCACCTCCCAGATCAAGGCTGAAGTTGCAGCCAAGGGCGAGAAGACTAAGATTGCCGACTTCCGCGGCCATGCTGAAAGCCACCCTGAGCTTGAACAGCTCAAGGCCGAGGTCACCGAGTGGGCAAAGACTTTCCCTGTTCCTGGCGAACAGGCGTAAATAATACGGCGAACAAAAAATAATGATCTACATAATTGTTTCAAATAGCCATTCCAAAAAATAAAAATAACAGTTGTAACATGATTTTGTAATTACACTTTTTTTTTCAAGCAAAATTTTTTTTTTTTTTCCAAACAAAACCTCCATTAATATACATCCTAGAATACCCAAACCTGGTAAAGGACAAGACATACCTCCAATCAAAATGGACTCCAAGCCCACTGAACCGGCCGCTGCTGCTGCTACCCCGGCCGCTGCTGAGCCAGCTGCTTCCTCGGCAGCATCTGCTCCCCCTAAACCCCCCAAATCCAAGGGTTACACAAATCCTGCACTTGAGGCCATGGGCATTCCTCGCCTTCGTCTGCCGTCGCGCAATTGGTGCATTTTCTGGGCTGTTGTTGGCGGCGTGACTGGCTTGATTGTCTACGACCGCCACGAGCGCAAGGCGCGACGCCAATTCTGGAAAGACACCGTTGCTGGGTTTGCCACCACCCCTCTCGACACCATGGAGCTCCCCCGTAAGGTCACCGTGTACATGACCCCGCCCCCCAATGACTACCTCGACGTCACCCAGGCCCACTTCCGCCAGTACATCAAACCAATCCTCACGGCCGCCGCCGTCGACTACACCGTCCGCTCCGAAAGCAGGCAGGGCGAGATCCGTGCCATGGTTGCCGAGGACATTCGTAACAAGCGCAGAAAAAGCAAGGGCCTGCCCGAGTCGCCGCCAGACCCCAAGCTCTTCAAGGACGACGTTGAACGCCAGGCTGAGCTCGGCATCACCCGCGACCCTACCGGCGGTGTCATCTGCATTGGCCGTGGCGCATATAAGGAGTACCTCAATGGTCTTCAGGAGGGCTGGCTAGGTCCCTTGGATCCCCCTCCTGAGCCCGTGGAAGAGCTCCAGCCCGCTGTGGTCGAGTCTCTTGACGATGTCACCGATGCCTCTACTACCCAGCAGATTGTAAGCTCTCCCATCCCATCAGCAAAGACCTCTGAAAAGGAGCAACAAGATGCTGCTGCCTTCCCTGACAAAGAGGCTGACGAGCGTGATATTATGGGATATGAAGAGGAGAAACCCAAGGAAGAAACTACAACTGAGATATCGTCCGAGGAAGGCTCCTCCGACCAACCCCCCAAGGAAGAAGAACCCAAGGATAAGCGTCCTCCTGTGACTAAGCCTTATATTCTTGGAATGAGCCGTGGTCCCAAGGTCTGGGCCCCTGAGCTCCCTCCTGGATCCGATTCTGATTTGCTTGCTGCTTCTCCCGAGGAAGTAAGTGAGCCCATTGCTGTTCTCGAGCACCGCCACGTTCTCGGGTTCCTTAGTATCCCTGTTCGTGTGAAGCGCTTCTTTTCGCGCCGCAATCTCTCCGACAAGCTTGGCGAGTCCACCGCTGTTGTTGTCTACAACGTGTTCCGACCCTTCTACGCCGGGTCCGAAAACCAGGAGTTTGAAGACAATGCCCGCCAGTCGGATGCCGACGCCCTTGTTGTTGAGGAGACTGCCGACTGGCCCAGCCGCTGGCGCCAAAAGGCCATCGACAACAACTCCGAGTGGGTCTGGCCTTTTGGAGTTGACGAGCGTATTGCTAGCAAGCTGCGCATTTACGATGTCGATTCAGACCTCAAGGCCAAGTTTGACGAGCTCAAAACAAAAAAGCCTGAAGCCTCTGAAAAGCCAATCGAACCCAAGGCCGAAGAGAAGGCGTGAAATAAAAACAAACTCTTGTAAATATTACTAAAACTTTTTTTTATATTATAATCTAGAGATTTTTTTAAACAGAAGATGAAAAAAAAACACATGCATTGCAAAGGGAAAAAAAAAGAAAAAAAAAACGACAAAAATTAAAGTCGGTTAAAGATATCATCAATGTCCTTATCCAACTTGCGTTTCTTCTGGCTTGAATCACTATGGCTAGAACCGGGGCGATTCAGCTCTTCCTTGGAGTTGACGGTGGCAGCAACGCTACGCTTTTTGCCTGCGTTATTCAACCGGAACTTCTCCGCCAGTTTGGAAAAGGCGTTTTTCCCCGATGTGTGATGATGGTTGCTCTTGAAAAGGTGCTTGGATGCTGCTTCCTCGCCGTCCTTTTGAGACCCGAGTTCATTCATACCGGCAGGCGCACTGCGTGACTTCTTCAGGTTATTCACGGGTGCTAACGACTGCACCGCGCTCCCAAAGGAGCCCTTGCGCAAGTGTCTCTTGCCGTACTTTTTGATTTTACCACTGCTGCGCACAGATGACGCTGACGAAATCGAGTCGCCGCTATTCTTCCGTGGCACAGGGAACCGGTGTCCCTTGGGCGGCGAGCCAGAGTGTTTTTTAGAGAGCCCAGAAATTTCGCCCTTCTTCTTCTTCATCATCTTTTTGGTCTTCTTGCTGCTGCTACTGCTGTTATCGACACTCGACAGCTTGTCAGTATTTTCGTCTCCAGCCTCATCATCTTCGTCTCCTTCGGCATCTTCGTCATTGGCTCCCACAAGACCATTCATAAACACAGGTGGAGTTGCCTCGCGTATTTCGCCTTCTCTAAGTGTCGCGCGCACTCGTGTGTAAACCAAAAAGTAGACATCGTCTTTGGAACGATACACTTGGTTGGCAGAGAGTTGGTGGACATAATCGTCATCGTAAAGCGCCCACGTCTTGTCGGGCTGCATGCAGTATGCAACATAATGACCACTGCTGGCTGAGCGGCCTTCATGGACAGTAAATGCTACGAGTTGGTAACGCATGGGCTCTTCGTTGACCGCGTATTGTGTGAGCTCAATTGTTGGTGCAATAGCCAGATGCTGTTTAATCTTTTGGCTCGAGTTACGGTTCGATGTGTACTCGTATCGCTTAATACTCAGAATCAAGTACTCGGGTGCTTCTTCAATACGCTGAATAGTTGATGCGCTCGTCTTCTTCTTGCACTTTTCACAGTCGTAGCCCTCGCTCTTGGACTTTTTGATAAACGACTGGTCAAAGTATTGTCGCAGACTGCCGCGAAGAGTAGACTTGCCCATCACCTTGAGTTCATGCTTATCAATCGAGACTTGAATGTCGAAAAAATCTTGATGAGTTTCCGACTTGTTTTTGCACTCCTGACACACCACTGTCTGCAGGAAAGTTCCGCCAAACATCTCGTGCAGAATGGACGACTTGAGCTTCTGGCCCTTGGGCACAGAGTCTTCCTGCAGCCGCCCAATAAGAGACATAAAGTACTCGTGTGCGTCTTCCTGGTTCCACTCCGACATAAGGGGGTTGATTTCGTCTAGTCGTCGAATGAGCTGCTTTGGTGAAATGCTTTTGTGGCCATTAGACCCGTCCGTCATGCGTGCAAACAGGTGTGCGAGGTCGCGAGTCACTGAGCGCGGACTAATGGTATCCTTATAGTCGCCCTTGTTGACGGATGTGAGGTACCGTGCCATGGCTGGAACATGTATCAGTGCCTGGACGGCAGAGTTCATGTAGCAGGTCACACCATTGTTGATGAGGCCTCTTGGCGGGCTCATATTTTTGGGGAACGTCTTCATAATGCGGCTAGCTTCGCCGTGCGAGCCCCGGTCTTTAGGGTCTGTATTGGGCTCTGTAAAGGTGTATTTTTTATTAACCATGCGGAAGTACTCATCTTCCTTTTGTATCCGCGATAAAATCTTTTCCTTCTGTGTCATGTACTCAAAGTTGTTGGGTACTTCTTTTGTGACAGTAGCTGTTGATTCAGCAGGTTCGGTCTTTTCTATAGAACTTTTATCGTCAGCAGCATTTCTATTTTGGGTGTCATCTTCGTCGTCGTGGTCATCTTCATCGTCATCTTCACTATCAACATCATCACTTTCGGCACTCTCTTCCTCTTCTTCTGAGGTTTCGTTTGAAGAACGGGACTGGGAGTCTTCACTCTCAACCTTCTTAGAAGCAGTGATGGCTCTTTTCTTTTTATGTGTCTCCTTCTTTTGAACCGGACCCGAAAAATCAATCGCGTCCTCAAATTCCGACATGTCGACATCGGATTGCTCGCTTTCGGTATTTCTTTTTGATTCGTCGGAAGCGGTGCACGACTCATCGCTTTCGTCACTCTTGAGCAGCGCCTCGTCCTCGCTGTCTTCGCCTTGGGGTATTTTGGGTTTGATATGGATATACGATGCTGGACGTGTTGAAACAGCTTCTGGGAACTTGGCCGACACAAAGTCGAGCCGTGCGCCCTTGAGCTGCTCCATGACATCGGAGGTGCGTTTGGGTAGAACCACGGAGGATGCAGCCATAGCTATGTAAGCAAGCGTGAGAATGTGATTGATATTGATATTGATTTTCAGGGAAACACAGAAAAGGTGCTTTTTCTTTCTTCAATATAGCGTGAAACTAAAAAAAAAAAACAAGGTTCCTTGAATGGGCAGTAGCAGCAGTGATAAAAATTTAAAAAAAGTTTGCTTGTTGGTAGTAAGAAATCTTTTTGGATTTTGTTTTGGGAAGGACTAAAAAATTTTTTTAAGGTTATTGTATACACGCAACAGAACGACAAGTGTCTAGTGAGATCCACAAAGATTTAAACAAATCACCAGAGCAGCCTTTTTTCATAGGGAATTTCGTCTGTATTTATATAACTCAATCCCCAAAAAGACCATGAAATACACAGCTCAATGAAAACCTCCAGAGCCTGCATAGTCTTTTCCATCCTCTGCGAAAATTTTTACTTGGCTGCTGCTACTCTACCGGGCCTCTCCAGAAAATTTTTTTTGTAGCCAGCCGGTCAACATTTCTGTCATTCCTAAAATGCAACTAAAATTTTTCATTCCGGCAATGTATGAGCTTTTTTTTTTTTTTTTTTCAAATAAACTCGTCATGCTATGACACGGATTTTTCAATCAAATCAATGTAAAATATCTGGCATGGTATTTGAAGTCTAAAACTATTATATGCGTACTACTATTAAAAAAGAATCCTATTATTTCTTGCGGCTCTTCTGAATGCGCTTCAAAGCGCGCTGCTCCTTCTTGAGTGTACCATCCACCATCTTGTACTTGCCCTTGATGCCCTTGGGCCGGCCCTTGAGACCACGGTTGCCGCCTTTGGCCACAACAAGCTTCACCTTGGGCTTATCCGACTTCTTGCTCTTCTTAGAGGCAGTAAGCTTCTTGGTGAGCTTAGAAATCTCATCGGCCTTGTCGCGCTCAGAAAGTGCCTCGTCCTCGTTAATGAGATCGGTCTTCTTGCGCAGCTTCTCCAGCCGTCTAACGCGACGCATCTGTTTGCGGGCCTTGGCCTCTGCAATCTTCTTGATGGGTCGTGCGTTCAGAGCCTTTAGTTTGGCCTTGATTGCTTCCGCCGCTTCCTTGGTCACAGGCTTGAGCACTCGGTTGTGTTTCTCCTCATCCTCAAGGAACCACGACGGCAGACCTTCTCTATCGTTAAAGGCAAGGCGGTTGAAACCCTCATCAACAAGTCTATGCTTATTGATGTTGCCCAAAGCAAGATCGTGGGCAATGGTCATAGCTTGAGCGGTAACGATTTCAGGAGCAGGAGACCCTTCTTCATCATCATCCTCATCCCATTCCTTGCCTTCTTGATTTTGATCCTCACCGCTATCCGAAAGGTAATCAATTTCGTCTTCACTCTCATCTCCTTCACCTTGTTCCTTCTCTTCGACCTCATCTCCATCATCAGTTTCGCTGGAGTCTTGGGTTTTAGAGCTGTCTGACTTAGATGAAGAAGAAGTTTCTGGAGACGCAGTAAGATCAACATCTCTAAACAGAGGATCCGTAAAAAATAGCGCAGCCTTACTGCTCAAACCACTTGCTGTAGTCTTAGGTTTTAATGTGTTGATGATGTTCTTAGAGTAGCCCTCTTCATCTGATTCAAAGCCTTCAGAGTCGGAGTCGTCCTCGAGTCTCACTCCATCCTTATCGTCATTATCGTCGTCACTGCCATTTTCCTTGATGCCGTACCACTCGTCGTCGTAACCCGACTCTCTGGCCTTCTTGGATCTGTAAGCCGAGCTCTTTTGTGCCTGGCGCTCCTTGAACTCTTCGTACATGGCATCCATCTCATCTTCCATATCGTCAATAATCTCTGCATCAGATCGGTCGTCATATTGGAACTGGGCAAGGTCACTAGCCTTTTCAATGCCATCAACCTCCAAGTCATCACGAGTCTCACCAGAGTCTAACAATGCCTTTTTACCCTTTAGCAGTGTTCCGACCTTTCCTGTTCTCTCAGCAGCAGTCAAGTCGAAAAGCGACTTACCCTGGTCATCGACTTCTGTACCCATACGCATATCGGAAACCATATCAAGTTGCATCTTGACAATCTCCTTTTGCTTCTTCTCATTCAGCTTCCTCTTTTCACGTTTTTGCTTTTGCTGAACCTTTTCCTTGAGATTATCCAGCTCATTGTCGATGCGGGTTTCCTCATCAACCTCAGGCTCTTCCTCTTGGGTCTCCTCAGCCTCAGGCTTAGCGTCGAGACCAATTGCTTTGCGGGCCTCCTTTCTCCACTTGAGAAGCAGGCGGAACTCTCGTCGACCAAGAACCTTCAAGTCCTTGATGCATTCCAACAACTCGGGTGTTGTAGATTCAAGGGCATACACAGGTTTCAGTTCAGGATCTTTTTTATCAAAAGAAAAGGCACTCTTGGTACCTAACAGCTGGACAGGGTCTTTGGTCTTAATGTACTCCATCACAGGGACCTCATGGAACTGCGTATAATCACCCTCCTCGTAGCCTTCACGCTTGCGCTTCTTCTTTTCTGGGTTTAAGAGCTTCTCGAAACTCTCATTGTTAACTTGCTGAATATCCTCAAAGACATAGGATGAGTCAAGAAGCTTGGGGTCGATCTTCTTGGGTGCCTTGAAGTTACGGCACACAACGAAAATTTCGGCGGAAACATTTCTCGACGAAGGGGGCTTAGTGGCTTCGACCTTTTCAAAAAACTGCTGGAAAATCCACATAAGCTTGTTGTAATCCTTGGATCTGAAAACCTTGGTGACAAAAATACCATTGGGTCTTAAAAACTCAATAGCGAGCTTCAGAGACTGCAATACAAGCTCTGATTGAGTGAAGGCGTCCTGTGACCAGTCCTTACCGACGTTAGGAGCACCATCGTGTAAAACAGCGTCAGCCTTCCACGTCTTCATGTAAGCACGGAGTTCAGATCGACAGTGCTCTGTGGTGATATCTGACTGGAAAGTAATGACATTAGGAATAGGCTTGATGCGGTCCAAATCGACACCGATAATGAGAGAGTTTGCAGGACATCTCTCGGCAGCAACCTGACACCAGGAACCGGGGGCAGCACACAGATCAATAACGCATCGTGACTTTTCTAAAAAGTGACCAAACTTATCATTGATTTGAATGATTTTGAACGAAGAACGAGCACGATAACCCTGGAACCAGTTAATTTACATGAACTCTTATTGTAAACTTAAGTCAACTTACCTTTTCTTTGGCTGTTCGATAGTATTTATCTAAACGACCTTTTCCGTGTTTCTTTTGAGCTTTACCCATGGCGGCGTTGTATGTTGTTAATCAAGACTTTTTTCCAAGCTGAAAGATTTTTTTGTTTCTCTAAAAAAAATTTTTTTTGTCAAATGTCACGTGTGTATTATGTAATAAATTTAGCAGATTTTTTAATTGTGCGGCTAAAGCCACCTTGTAGAGAGGAACAGCGATGGAATCTGAACATGAAGCTTCGTTTGAATTTTGGTCTTTTTTAGCTGATAACAAACTTGTAAAACAGTAAACTAGTTTTATTTAAGGCACTTTAGCTATAATTTTGTTTCTTTCTAAAAAATTCAACAAAAATAAAGCATTTTGGGTGGTGGATTAAATGCTTCTGCTCTTATCTTCTATGCTGTATTTCACTTTACAGACATTCTTTAATTTATTAAAAACAACGGTTGTAAATAAAATACAATTAACATATCTAAACTTCACCTCGTTTTTTCGAATCACCCATTTCCACTAAACCCTTTCTGCAGTTCCCCCCAGTTTCCTTTCACTTATTATTTTATCTTTAAGTTCATATTGGGGGTTTGAAAATGGCGACACTTAACGCCGCAGATACAAACTAAGCAATAGGTTAGGGTTACTTCCCCTTTTGGTACCCCAAAAAATTTTTTAACGTGGAAATATTTGGGCCATGAAATTTTTTTAAACCTTCTTTTTCGCCCCCAGCGAGGATATACCGAACAATAAAAAAATTAAGCAAGTCCTTTTCTCGAGAAAGTCCTTTGCTATTTTGCTCTGCTTCGGGACCATTTATTCTCACATACCCAATCAACAAATCCTTAAATTTGCTAGATTTTTTTCAAAATGGTTTCTGATTTGACGTCCCAGCTCGCTCGCATTAGCGCCAACAATACCGTGGTGCTAGATCGCAAGAAACAAAAAGCCATCCATTCGAAATCTTTAATATTCGATCCTAAACAAGCTGCAACACAAGACTACGAAACTATCTTCAGTTTTGCCAGCGATGGTCTTTCTGAGCTAGAGCTTATTGACCCCCGATTCTCCGCATTCAGAAGCAACATTTTCTCCGAAACTTCAATCACTGTCGACAGAAATACTCAGGTGCGTTCATCTTGTCATTTTATTTTTTTTACTCCCCCCAAAATCTCTTTGCTCCACATTAATACTAACCTTTATTTAGACTGCTGAACAAAATGCATTACTAGACAAGGCCATTGAGGAATTTTTCTTGCTGGTTGCCCCCAGACTCAGTCTCAAGCCCGCTATTACCGCTTTAGAGTGGCTTGTTCGAAGATTCCAGTATGTATTGACAATAAACATACGTGATTTTGATATTAACTCCTTTTTTTTAGTGTCCATATTCACAATTCCCAATCCCTGATATTGGCTGCTCTTCCATATTATGCTCTTCCTGTGTTTCTTAGAATTCTTGACACCATTTCCACCCCTCTTCCTGCGGTGTTCAACTTCCTCATGCATTCTAAAAAGACAGTCAAGAACCCTAGCAGAAACTTGCTTGTGCGTGCCTTGGCTGCTGATGCCGAGCTCCAAAAACTAGTCTGCTCTTATATAGTTAACTCGATCAAGCGTGATCGTGAATACCAGCTTCAGCTTGCCTTTTGGTCTTCGACCTCTATTTGGACTATGACTTTGATGAAGGATAGACGCGTTGAAGATGAAGATATTATTGATAGATACATTAGCTTTATATCTGAAGTTATTCCCCTTACAAAACACAGTGAAGCTCAAATCGCTGCTTACATGATTCTTTCTGTTTTGGCTTCCATCACTCATTTGAGCAGCGAAGTTTTAAACGCAGCCATAAAATCAGTCGTTTTCAACTGGAGCCCCGACGCCTCCAAAAGTGGTCTTGCATGTGTCACACAGCTTGCCAAAAGCCTCGACGACGATACTGTTTTTGAAGAGTCCACTTGGAAATCCCTTAACTCGTTGCCCATTATCAATGAGTTTGTTCACCTTGGACAATCCTACAACATTTCTTCTTTCACTACACTTTACTTACTTTCAATCTTCAAGTATCAAAACTGGACTCTTTTGTCAAAAGTTTCTTACATTATTACCGAATCTCACATCACCAATGATCAGCTTAACACTGTGGTTGAGACAGCCATCTCATCTTTGAAGAATTCTGAGGTTCCAGCTGAATACCGATCTACCTTCTCCCTCTTTGTCGAGTTTCTCCTTGAGGATGAGCAACGAGAAAAAGCCGTCCAAACCGCTTTGGAGTCTCTCGATTTATCTTTCGAAGCTTTGGAACTTCTTTTGCAAACTTCGCTTAACTCGCGTCTTTTGTTCAAGTCTTCAAACCAAGATGTTGAGCTTGAGGATATTGAAAAGTCGGTCACCTCTTCTTCTTCCGTCGAATCTCAAATGGCTGCTCTCAGCGAGTCTTCTGTCCATTCCTATCTCGATTCCGAACACAATGCTGAATTTGAAATTAGAGGCTCTCTTTTCTCGTCAGCTTTGGATAGAATGCAGACGGTGGACAATCTCAAGTCTCTCCTGAAGCTCAAGCCAAGCCAAGTGCCCTCTTTCCTTGCCAGAATTTGGACCGGTGTATATGCATCTGTTGCTCGCGGCTATGCCCTTATGCTGATGCAGTCGTTTATTTTTTCAGAGCCCGCATTTGATTATCAGGGCATCGTTCCCTTTACTCTAATTGCATTGGTTGATGACTCCGAAAGAGTCAGAAAGAATGCTATTGCTGTTCTGAAGGCTATTGTGAAGGGTTACGAAACTCTTCCCAAGGAATTTACCGTCTGGGGTCTCGAAGATATTTTTGGATCTGGCGAAAAAAGTGGCGAAGTCAAGTGGTGTTCTATTGACAATGTCGAATCCTTCTTAAAGAACTACATTCTTAAAAATGCTGAGGAGATTCAACTCAGCACTACAAAGGTCCTTACTACCTTGTCTGATCTTTTCAACAGTGATTCCAAGGCCCAGAAGGCCATCACCAATGAAGTTTTTGCGGCAATTGCATCTCACTCTGTCTACTGCAAAATCCCCAACCCCAAAACTGCTCTTTTGCGCTTAAATAATGTTTCTCAAAAGACCAAATCCAAGTTTTTGGGCCCTCTTCTATCTACATGGTTTAAGGAGCGTGACTCTTACCAAGCTATCTGCTCTGAAACAAAGTCTTCTTTCGATGATCTTGAGACTGAGGTTTTTAACATTCTTTCATCTGGTGAACAGAGCATTGGAATCTCCTTTTTGGAGGAGGCTATCAAGTCCGGTGTTCCATCTGTTGCCGAGAAGGTCACTAAGAAGATCATTCAACTATGGAATGATTTCAAACCCAAGACTCAGCTTCAACTGTTGAAACTGCTTATTGAACACACTCTTGACGATGATTGCTTCTTTGACAGCAGCGATATTTTCAACACTATTCAGGTTTCAGCACAAACTTTTGAAACCGTTCTTTCCGAGTGCACTCTTGAATCTTCTTCAAATCACGCCAATACTCAAGCATCTGTTCCTAAGAGAAGAAGACATAGCAGTGGTGCTGCTAAGCAACTTCTTAGAACTGGTGAGATTGCTCAGGTTGCCGAGCGTCATCTTAAAAGAACCACTCTTGTTTTGGAGATTCTGGAGAAGAGTAAGCCTGTTGCAAATGTCCACCTTCTTTCTCAGCTTTTCACCATCCTCAGTGAAATTTTGACTCTTGGTGCCGATTCCAATCTCCCTGTCGATTACACTGAACAGGTTTTGGCCAACTGCATGATTTATCTTGTCAATAGCTTGAAAACTCAGCCCAATGTTAGACTTGATTCTAACAGTATGCGTTTTGACATTCTTGTTTCTTGCATCCGTAACTCCAACAGCAAGCAAGTCCAGAACAGATTTCTTCTTTTGGTTGCCAACATGGCACCCATGGCTTCGGACACAGTGTTGCACAGCGTTATGCCCATCTTCACCTTTATGGGAGCCAATACTATTCGCCAGGATGACGAGTTTTCAGCTTATGTCATTCAACAAACAATCACTCAAGTCATCCCTGCCCTGCTTGGAAACACTACTCAAAACAAGGATGAAGAAATTGACTTCCAGTTTTTGAGTTTTGTGATTGCATTTTCTCATATTCCCAGACACCGTCGCATTAGACTTTACAGCACTCTTGTCAAGACTCTTGGATCTAATACCCTTCACAGACTTTTGTATCTTTTAGGTGAAAAGTACCATGAGGCTAAGGTTAAGCGCAAAAACTCCGAGGCTAAGGCTTTGGTTCAATTTTCAGATGCTTTTATCCGTGGATTTTCAGTCGTCGACCAAGGCGTTATGATTCACAGCTATCTCGATTTCTTGAACTTGATTCCATTGGTTGAGCCTACAGCCAAGGAAAGAAACGAAAAGGCGACTCCCTTTTTACGTCGTCAAATTTTCAGAACAGTTGTCGAGCTTCGCACCCCTGGTCTTTTGACACTGAGAAGCCATCTTCTGGAGTTCCTTTCTCTCATCATTTCCAACGAGCAAGTTAGCACTGAGAACTTTGATCCTCTTCGTATTTCAATCGGAAGACTATTTGCTGACAAATCCGCACAGGAGCAGCAAGAACAGCTCAAGAAGAGCTCTGTGGAGTCCATTTTCTTAATCCTTAAAAACTTACCCGAGGTTCAAGGTTTGAAGTTAAATGTCGATATTATCAGACCTGTTACCAAAGCTTATTACACATTATTGGATAGCATTCTTGACTTGTTGCCGATTGATGTGTTTGTTCAAATCTTCCGGGAGATTCTCCTCAACTCTTCCGATAATAAGATCAAGATTAACTCCTTGGCTCTTGTCCGCAGCAAATTTGAGCTTGAAGCATACATTAACGAAGATGCCAATGCCGCTGCTCGTGATGCATTTACTTCCATTTTGGAACTTATCAAATCTAGCGACAATGATGAAATCATTCAAATGTCGTTTGACGCTCTGGACAGAATTGTTTCTAAATACTGGGAACAGTTTGATCCCAAGGAGCTTCTTGAGGTTGTTTCCATTGCTGTTGGTCCCAAGGGTATCAAACGCGCTCAAGTTGACAATCTTGTTTCTGCCGTTGGTGCCATTAGCAGTGTTATTTCTGCTGTTGGTGCCAGAAGTATTGGCTTTTTCAACAAAATTATCCCCGTTTTGTTTGAAAGATTTGAAAACAGTGTTGCCCCTAATACCACTGTTTCTGCTAACGACTCGCGCATGATTCAAATCTCGACTTTTGCATTGACTGCAAATCTTGTTCAGAGACTTCCTTCTTTCATGACTACCTCTCTTTCCAAGGTTCTCAAGCTTGTCTTTATCTCTACCATAGATGTTGACACTAGACTGAGACTTTTGGAGACACTTTCTAATCACATTGACTCCAAAAAGCTTCTCAATGCTTACATTGAGTCATGGACTTATGCTGTTAATTCCAGCTGGGACGCGATTAATTTGTTTTTGGTTTCCATTGACATTATTGTTAGCTCCGTTGAACGTAAGGTTGTTTCTTCGGTTGCTAGTGGTCTTATTGGGTTCTTGCTTTCTGCATTTGAGGCCCGAACACTTGGTAACAAATATGATGCCAATACTTATAACCGTATTGAAATGTCTTTGATCAAGACTGGTCTTCAAATTGTAATGAAGCTCAATGACAAGACATTTAGACCACTGTTTATCCGCATGGTTCGCTGGGCTATTGACGGCGAGGGAAGCTCTCCAACATTTGATGCTGTTCAGCGCAAGGTCATTTTCTTCAAGTTCTCTGGAAGAATGTTTGGAAACCTCAAATCTATTGTTACTAGCTACTACGGCTACGTTGTTGATGCCACTTGTGACATTCTTGATGAGTATCTTGACGCTGAAAAGCGTGCCACTCTTTCTAACAACAAGGCTTCCAATGTTTTGCGCACCACCATTTTGAACACTTTGGCTGTGTGCTTCCAATACGACCGTGAAGAGTTTTGGCAGGCTTCGGCCCGATTTGACAAGATTTCCGCCTCTCTTCTTGGCCAATATGCCACTATTGAGCCCAACCAGGGTAAGGCTCTTGTCAAGGCAGTTGTTGCTCTTGCTGAGACTGTATCTGCACAGGAGCAGTATAAGATTATCAATGATGGCGTTGTTAAGCATCTTAAGGAATCCTGCCAGGTCAACGAGAAGATCTGGGCTATTCGCACTCTCAAGGCTCTTTATTCTAAGCTTGGTGAAGAGTGGGTGTCTATGCTCAATCCTCTTGTCCCGATCATTGCAGAGCTTTTGGAGGACGATGAAGAGAGTGTTGAACAAGAGGTTACCAAGAACCTTGTTCCTGTTGTGGAGGAAGTTCTTGGTGAGAGCCTGGACAGATATCTTTCGTAAAATACTACTTAAAATTGGAATGACTTATATAGATGGAAATATTAATGAAATTTTTGCTTTTAAAAAGACGTGCATTTTTTTTTTAAACAGAAGCAGATTAATTATTTACAAGAACAAAAAAACAATTGGTGGGTATTTATATAAGACCAAGAAAAAATGTGGAGAAAGTGATTTAATGTTTAACCTTGTCTTTGCTTGTGCTTAGGGTTTGACTTGCAGTAGACATAGGTTCTGCCCTTTCTTCTGACGATCTATTAATATTGAAAAAAAAGTTAGATGAAGAGATCAAGTCACTTGAATATCGATCAACGTACGTAGCACCCGCTGCAGAACTTCTTAACGGCAGACTTGATCTTCATTCCCCGGACCTGAGAAAGGATGGGATTCTGAAGGAAAGAAGGGTTGTTGAGAGCTGGACGAACCGAGGCAAACGAGTTTCTTATTAAGGCCCACATTTTTATGAATTAGAGATGCTGGTTTGTTGATTGCAAAAGAAATTGGAGGTGGTTTTGTTGAAAAAAAAATAGTAAGGTGTTTTTGTGAATGAAAAATTTTGGTGGTGGTGGAAAAAAAAAAATCTTATTATCTAATGATGACTAATGATGAAATAAGAAAGGCACGCATTGTCTCTATTACGTCGTCACGATACACAATATTCTTGGTGATGTCAATCAGCCAGCCTGCACCGCCTTCCTTATGATGTGAGGTGTTTGTTGTTGCTTCCCATTTTTTTATTTTTTGCCTTCTTTTTTTTCCCATCATCATCACCACCACCATCTCAAATATACCAACTAAAAAAATCTTTCAAAAAAACCCTCCGCTTTGGGATTCCGGTGTATATTACCATCATATACTTAATTATTTTTTTTTGGTTTAAACGACGTTTTTCACTTCTGCTTAGCATTTTGAGCTTAAGTCTTCAATCTTTAAATTCAAGCCAGATAGTCACGAAATTTATCGGAACGAGCTCCTCGTTTTTACATCTCGAGATTTTGAGTTTATCTTAAGCTATTGTTGAATATTCTATTCTATTTCATATTGTTTATTACTTTAAACTCAGTTGAGCTCTAGTCGTCACAATTATATTTCAAAAACAAACACACTGTCAATTGAAAGGAACTCGATATAACAATGAGTTGGAAAGGTTTCACAAAATCCATCAGCAGAGTAGGTGATATTCCCTCAACTGACACAAATATTCTTGGTGTAATCTTTTGATTAACACGGAGCTCTTGATTGTTTAAAAAGTAGCCAAGAGGTCTACTTTTTGAACTTTTATTCAAGAAAAAACTTGATTTTATTTTGACATTCTAACTGAAAAAAAATGCGCGTTTTTTCATATAGGCCCCACAAAGCTTTCGCCAAAAATTTAATATGGTATGTACCATTGCCTTTTCGCACATCTGTTGCCGTGCTGTTTTACAACAAATTCTAACGTTATTTTTTAAGGGTCAAACTACCAAGGACCAAGTTTATATTGATGCTGAACGAAGGTTTAAGGAACTCGAAAATGAAACAAAAAAGCTTCATAGCGAATCTAAAAAGTACTTTGAAGCAATCAATGGTATGCTGAACCATCAAATTGAGTTTTCGCGCGCTGTTGAGGAGGTTTACAAGCCAATTTCTGGTAAAATGTCGGACCCCAATGCTGCAAAACCCGAAGGTAATCCTGATGGTATTCAAGCCTGCGAGCAATACAGAGATGTCGTCAAAGAACTTCAGGATACTCTTAAACCCGAATTGGAGATGATTGAAACACGCATTATTGGCCCTGCAGACGAATTGCTTACCATTATTAAGGCCATTCGAAAAATGGCCACTAAGCGAGACCACAAGCAGCTTGACCTGGACCGCCATACCAATACTTTAACCAAGCTTCAAAGCAAGAAAGAGCCGACCGCAAAGGACGAAAAGAACTTGTACAATGCGGAGAACAATGTTGAGATTGCCACTCAGGAATACAACTATTATAACGAAATGCTCAAGGAGGAACTTCCCAAGTTGTTTGAGCTGGAAGCAGATTTTATTCGTCCTCTTTTCCAGAGTTTTTATTACATGCAGCTCAACATTTTTTACACACTTTATACCCGCATGGAGGAAATGAAGATTCCTTACTTTGACTTGACCAGTGGAATTGAGGAAGCTTTCCAAGCTAAGCGTGGTGATATTCAGGAACAGACTGAAGCTATTGCCATTACACATTTCCGTGTTGGCCACGCCAAGGCTAAACTTGAAATGACACGCAAGAAATTCGGCAAAGATAAAGAAGCCGAGGCGGAGGGACAGGCTGGTACTGTTAATGCAGCACCTCCGCCATATGACCCTAACGCCGCTGCTGGATACCCGGGTTATGCCCAGCAACCAGCTTACGGGGCTCCTGCCGCATACGGGGCCCCCGCAGCATATGCAGCACCAGCTGCAACAGCAGCACCCGCCGCTTATGGCGCACCAGCAGCTTATGGAGCACCAGCAGCATATGGCGCACCGGCGGCTACAGCGGCGGCGGTTCCTGCGTATGGCGCACCGGCAGCAGCAGCAGCAGCGGTTCCTCCTGCCTACAACCAGCCTGGAACGACAATTGCTGCAGGCCCTGCCGGTTATGGAGATGTTAAATCCCCGGTTGCTGCGCCTGCCGCACCAGCCGCACCAGCCGCAGCTGCCGGTGTGGAATACTGCACTGCACTTTACGACTATGCCCCTCAGGCGCAGGGAGATCTCCCCCTCAAGGCCGGCGAGGTTATTGAGATTGTGCAGCGTACAGCTGATGCCAATGGCTGGTGGACAGGCCGTGTGAATGGCCAGGTTGGTGTTTTCCCTGGCAACTATGTGCAATTGCGATAGAGAGGGATTCTTAATGAGGAAATTTTGATTGTGTCATTTTTTGGCGTATATTTTGATTTTACGTTTTCCTTCTCTTGTGTATTTGAAGTATTTCCATATATATTTATATATTTAAAGAGCTGATGCCATTCGTTGTGAATTTGAAACAATGAAGATAAATAAAAGGGTGAGACATGAGAATCAATACAATGCATACCCTTCCGATCTGAAATTAGTGTATTAAGATGAAGCAATCAGTGTAAAACGAGCTTTGAAGAAATAAAGGGTCTCTGCATGAATGGAGTTGACTATTAAAAGGTTATTTGATGCCATAAATCAATCGTTCTTTAAGCACACCTCCATCTATCGATATTGATCGATCCCTGGGTTGCTTATTTTTTAGTTTATAAAGTTTAGGTTAATATACGTTCTAGCATGGCTGAGTCTTTTCTCTTTTATAGTTTATTGCTCAAGGAAACCTTAAAGCCCAAGGTGACGATCGTCCTCATGGTGCCTTACTGGAAAAAGAAGGGCAGAAAAAAGCCTTTAAGCTTATGCATGGTTACTCTATCCTGCTGGCTTCCACCTGGAGGCTTGGGGTATTCCATGCCCATCTGGAGGCTGTGAAAAAAACAGAGGCTGTCAAATCTACTAGAACGCCTCGATACTCGGACTCGTGTTCAATGGGCCAAAAAAGAGCTGGAATTGGCCCGAAAAAATCGCACACAAAAAGTCCCATAAAAACCCCGCGTGAGTTTTTGCCGTTAAGGGCAACTGGCAGGGACTGGAAAGAAACAGAAAGGAGACCTTGGTTAGCACGGAGTTGATTTGTGGAGATACTTTTGGTATTCTCGCATCATTCCAGATCCTTTATGGAACATTCCTTTCGGAAAGCCTTAAGGGGAACTGAAAAAAATATATTCAAGCCGTTTATTGGATGGTTTAGTCGAAACATTGCAATGTTTCAGTTAAAACATCAAATAGAATAATAAAAGTACAAACATTCAAAAAATACAACGTCTATATAGGGAAAAAAAAAAGTCTAGATCAAATAAAAAAATGCAATGCAATAGAAAAAAAATATCCATCTTCTCGTAATGTTGAACAAAAAATAGAGAGCTTTATGGATTTACGTGTGCCTGTTGAAATGATAGTAAAATATGGGTTCGTCACGTCGTTAAGGATTCTGTCGAATGTGCCGACACAAACGAGTTGAGCGTCGAGTGACTTGATGCCGGCGAATGATTTGCCAGTACTTTTGTAGACCCGTTAGCACAAAGAGTGTTTGCTGGTGGTGCTACATTCGCAGGTACCGGCTTTGGTACCGGAGCCTGGGCTGGGGGTTTAGGTTCTTGAGGCACCTCCACTTGCGGTTGGGCTTGCAGTGGGGACTGTGGGGGGGTTCGCCCAGAGGAACTGACGGCCGAGGACTCTTGCGCGGGCCCTTTGGCGACTTGCGCAATCACCTGGGTCGGTCCGTCGTCCAGGGTTGCAGTTTTCGTCAGGTGCAGCTGGCTGGCATTGTTGTCGTCATTTTCATCGCAGCAGGTGCTGTTGCTGTGCGTGATGGTGTTGGAGACCGTGCACCCTTCTTCCGTCCCGCAGTCGTCGTCATCCGAGTCGCCGTAAAGATTCCCACGAAGACTCTCCACGTCACTGGGCTGAGGTGTATTATCCAGGTTATTGTAAAAAGAAGGAAGCAGCGCGTCCTCGTCCGCGTCATCTTTGGCAGAGTCTCGGGCACCCGCGGGAGAGTGGCAGCCCTCATTTGCGCAATCAAGGTTTATCTGCGTATGCTTGGACTGAGTTTCATCCTCATTTGCATCATCAAACTGATCCTCATCGAGGCTATCGCCATCGTCTTCTTCTTCCTCGTCTCCTTCCTCGTGCTCCTCGTCCTCCTTGATGCCGGCAATATAAAACTGAAACCTATAATCCTCTCTGCGGGAAATACAAAAGTTGAACCGGTGGCTGAATTTGCCTGCAAACACAGCCAGTTGCTTCAGGCTCATCTCTATCATGACTGTATCATGTCGAAACCTTGTTCGGCCGTGAAAGCTTTTGTCGGCCACATCTAGCCGGGCCCGCGGGCCACGACTTGCCGAGGTGTACTCTTCATTTTCTGGAATCGTATCCAGGTCAATGCCGTTCCCCACAGAACTAACATCAGCACTCGTGTCAAGAGTGTGATGAGTAGCCTCCAGTGCCGCAATAAGCTCCGAGTCAATGTCGACTTCTACGTGATTCATCACGGCTAGTCTATTGATGAGCTCATAGGAAACCTCAACGTACTCGTCTGAATTGTGGTTCCCCTGCTCAATCATCTCAAGTAGCCTATCAGATTCTTCATTGGTGATATCGTCTTCGTCGTCATCGTTGTCACATGTGCCAGCAGACGAAGTTGTCGTAGAGCTGTAGAGAGTAGACTGGGCTTTCTTCGAGGCCTCCTCAATGGAAATTGGCGCGTAAAAGTCATTGTGGTTGAGAGAGTGAGCCTGGTCGTCTTCGGCAACTATGCACTGGTTCTTGTCGCTGCGGAAAAATCGGCGCCGGAATATACTGCTATTGGGGATGGCCTTGTTTTGAATGCTCGAGTATATTCCTGCGCGAAGACCAGAAGCCGTGTAGGAGTGCGAACGCCGGTTGTTTGTGGATCCTTTTCGCGCAAAGGCAGGGTTGGAGAGATTGCGGCTAGTAGTGGCAGTGCTTGGCGCAGGCGCTATGCTATATCGGGGACTATTGTAACCGCTGCTGCTGCTGCTGGGGGTAATGAAGCTGTTGACACTGCCGACGCTGTTTCTGTTCCCGGCCGCCCCCCGGGCCAGCGACGAGGTTGTAGACGGGGGGGAAGGCGAGTCAGAGGTAGAGGATGGCGGAGTGGAGGGCTCAGTTGCATCGGTGGAGGAGGTAAGCGACGAGTCCTGGCTTGCGTTGCTCATGGAAAAGGTCTGGAATTCATCTGTGGGTGTGCCATTCATACTCTGGGAGTTGATGCTGCTAGAGGGGGTCAGAGTTGTTGGCGCGCCGGTATTGCTGCCGGACCTAGCGCGATATTCCACCGGAACGCACCAGGAGCTGAGGGAGCTGGTTGAGCGGAGGGAGGCTTTCGAGCTGGTGGCTCCTACGGTGTGCGCTCCGGAGCCGATGCCGTTGTAGCGCGAGCGGCTTTTGCGTTCCCAGTACTGCTTGATAAAGTCTTCGTCAAAGTCGTTCCCGTAGTTGGGGTGCTTGATGCCCAGCTTGCGCTTAAAGTATTGTTTACAGGACTGGAGCTGGTACTTTGTGCGTTCGTTGCACCGCTGCAGATAAGTCTTGCCTTCAGCGGCTGCAATGTAGATGAAGGTAAAGGCAGGGTTAGCTCCATTGTTGACGCTCCGGTCTTCGTCATCGAGTTTGATCGATGAGGTGTGAGTTCGGAGCGATCCCGGTCGAGACATGAGATCCTAAGGGGGGAAGAAAAAAACAAAAAACCAAAGAGAGAGATTGAAAAAAAAAAAATACAAATCGACCGTGTTATTGTGAGGGTTTGTTTGGTCTAGCAACAGGCATATTGGGTCCAGCAACAGGTTTGCAAAGGGATGAATCGGCTGAGTATAGGAAAGAAAAATCTGAAATATTTGAGATTAAATTTTTTTTTGGTGGAGACCTAATTGTTAGGGGGGGAGGAAGTAAAGTGTTTAATGTGAGTTTGGGTGGGAAAAAGGCGCGAGTATTTATATTGGAATGCTGAGAGTTTATTTTAAGAGCGCTCATAACAACAAGAAAAAAATTTTTGGCTTCAAACTAGGCAACTTGTGCGTCAAGAACCCTCGATCTCAAGCAGCGTTATTCCTTCTACTTCCTGTTAAAAAGGCTGCAGGATCTCCTCCCCCTTCCCGTTCCCACCAGCATCCTGTTTATTCCATCCTCGCCTGGTCCTCTCTTGAAACACGTTCCCGCCCGCAAGACCCTCAAGCGCGTCGTACAGCGTGCCCTTTAGTAAACAGTGCATTACTCACACAGAAAAGCGCCTGTGTGACAAAACGCTGTAACAAAACAAATGGTCACGTGCCACATCTAACATTTCCCCTTTGAATAAATTTCCTATCTGAGACATCCACTCCCCAACAAAGATATCTCAATCATGCGGCTCACATTAAATTAAACTACATGAATTGCACTATTAAAATCTCAAACTGATATTTTTCAAAAAAAAAAAAAAAGAACTTCTTTAATGGCTTAAATTCACACCATTCTTCTCCTCCAGCTCTTTGTAGATAGCCTCACTTTGGGTTCCGCTGTTCTTGTCAAAGTAGGGACGCTCGCCAATGCTAATGGTGCGAATACCTCTTCTGGTCCCCAAATAGTCCTTGGTGGCAGTGTGGTAAGATGACCTGTTGTCGAAAAAAATAATGTCATTGTTACTGTTCCATGAAATACGTACCTGCAAGTTATGCGAATTGATGACTGAATCGTTCAAAAAGTCACGCAGACGCTTGCTCTCAACGGGTGTCAACTCGTTGAAGCTGGTGAAACTGGTTCCCAGCGCAAACACACTCTTCCAGCCAGTCACTGGGTTGGTGCGAATCACCGGATGAGTGGCAGTCAAATGGTCCCCCACGTTCTCGGGAGCCCCACGAGGCTGGCTATACAAATCAAAAGCCTTATCCTTGCCAAAGTCCTCAATAATAGGCTGCGAATAAGTTCCTGTCAGGCCCTCCAAAAACTCTTGCAAGGGCTTCGACAACCGCTCGTATAGTGCGTATCCATTGGCAAACACCGTGTCGCCACCAGAGCCCTCGTCGGGCTGATCAACAATCTTGAGCGCAGAATAGTCAGCAGGAACGGGCTCAAAAGTAATGTCGGTGTGCCAGCCTGCGGAAGGAAACGCAGCCCCGCGGCGAGCAAGTGCAAGCTTGTCTTGGACTCGATCAAAAGACGAAAAAACATAAAACACCTCGGGATCAATAATACCATCCTCCCCAACAAGCCCTCCAGCGGGGGCACGTGGGTGAATATGTAACCCATTTCCCTTGGGCTTACCCGTCAAGAGACCCAGCTGATTGGTAAAATCCTTTTGCTTCTGAACGGTCAGCTTGTGCTGGTTTCGATACACAACAACGCCCTTGCGAGAAACCTCAATTGCAATGTCGCGGATCAAATTCCGAGCTCTTTCGCGGTCCTCCTCACTTGAATTGGGATCAAGCAAAAGGTCAATGAAATCAGCAACCTGCACTTTCTCAGAGTAGTCGCGTCCCAAGAGAGGAGAAATATCCTTGCCATACTTGCCATATTCATTGGCAAATATACCCGAAGGAACAAGAGGCTTCTGGCGTGATTCAGGAGGAATATATGAAGGACCCTCAGTGTATTTTTCAGCATAAGGAGAAGGCCCGGTGATAGGCTTCACGTTATGGAAATACTTGGAGTCGTATTCCTCAAATTGAAGATCGTCAAGAGCAGGCATTATAAAATGAGTTTGATTTTTGGAGTGAGAAAATAAAAAAGAATTGAAAATGGAACTGATAAGATTGAATTAATGAAATAATGTGAATTGATTTAAAAAAAACACGAAACACTGAGATATCCTTAGGACTATTTATATTCCCTTTTAAGAAAAAAAAACTTAAACTCTAACATTATATCTCATCTTCGGACTTGATTCAAATCTCCGAATTTTTTAAAAAAAACATTCAACTATCATGGCCTGTTAGCTCATTCATCATTTGAACGGAAATGCCGATAAAACCCTTCATTTTTTGTTTGAAGGTTAAAGGTATACTGGTTAAAAGGGGTATATCAGCGAAACAATTACTTGTAATAAATGTGCATAGGATATTGTGCAATGGTACAAATGCTAGCCACATTTTACAAAATAATTTGTACGCAATTTTGTAATCCAACGATGAAATAACACAATAGCTTAAACGCATCATTTAAAATCACCCCAGATAAAACGTATAATAAAGGTGATTCTAAAGGCTGTATCAACAATGATTCGAGTTCAAAGCTCTATAAGTGTAATTTATATAGAGTGTTGGTCGACAAATGACTCAAATGTCAATTTTGTCAAATTAGGGAAAACCAAAAAGCAATTATCACTTGTATGTTTATTTTTTTATGTGAATAAGTTGTAATCTTTTTTTTGGCTTTAAAAAAAATTGATGTTGAACTATCAAGGTTTCTGCTCACTTTGTAAAGCCACATCAATTCAGAAATTGCCACAGCCAAAATAGGCATATTGAAATAACAATGTCGATAACTAGGTAAAATATCAGCCACTTGGTAGGAACCCCTCCTGTCAAAAATATCTTGAAACTAGGTCATAACTTAAACTCATTATATTTTTTTTACTCATTAAAAAACTATCATAACATTGGACTTATAATATATACGCTTAATTCTTGGTAGAAAGATTGCCGAGCTTTTCGGCAAGTTCGCCATAAATAGCCTCACTTTGAAGACCACTGTTCTCATCAAAGTAAGGACGCTCACCAATACTAATGGTACGGATACCTCTTCTAGTTCCCTGGTAATCGAGGGTAGCAGTGTGGTAAGAAGATCTGTTGTCAAAGAAAGCAATGTCGTTGACACCGTTCCAGGAGATTCTGATTTGCAGGTCATGGGAGTTGACAAGGGTGTCATTGATTAAGGCCTTGACTCGCTGAGCCTCAATAGGAGTCAAATCGTTAATGTGAGCAAAGTGAACACCAACGGCATAAAGACTCTTCCAGCCGGTGACTGGGTTGGTACGGACAAGAGGGTGGGTGGAAGTCAAACGGTCACCAATGTTCTCAAGGGCACCGCGAGGCTGGCTGTAAAGCAAAAAGTTGTTGGCCTTGCCGAGCTCCTCAAAACCGGGCTGGGCGTAGGTGCCCTTGAGGCCCTCCAAAAACTTGCGGTAGGGCTCAGAAAATCGTTCATAAAGAGCGTAGCCGTTGGCAAACAAGGTGTCACCACCAGAGCCCTCCTCAGGCTGCTGAACAATCTTAAGAGCAGAATAGTCAGCAGGAACGGGCTCGAAGGTGATATCCGAGTGCCATGCAATGGAGGGGAAGTGGGCATTGGCTCTGATGTCACGTTGACGGCGGTCAAGAGTGGAGGAGACGTAGAAGATTTGGGGGTCAATAAGTCCGTCCTCGCCAATGAGGCCGCCGGCGGGAGCACGAGGATGGATATGAAGGCCATTGTCTTTGGGCTTACCAGTAAGAAGACCAAGCTGGTTGGTGAAGTCCTTTTGTTTCTGGACGGTGAGCTTGTGCTGATTTCTAAACACAACAACACCCTTGCGCGAGATCTCAATTGCGATATCGCGAATCAAGTTGGCAGCCTTTTCGCGCTGTTCTTCGGAGGCATCAGCGTTTAAGAGAGTGTCGATGAAGTCGGCGACTTGGACATCCTCCGAGTACTCGACACCGAGAAGAGGAGTGATCTCCTTGCCAAATTTGCCGTATTCTTCTTTGTAGACACCAGATGACTTGAGAGGCTTCTGGCGCTCCTCAGGGGGGATGTAGGAAGGTCCCTCGGTGGACTTGTGGGCATGGGGAGAAGGACCGGAAATATGTTCCAACTTGGGGAAGTACTTGGGGTCAAATTCCTCAAATCTTAGTTCATCAAGAGCAGGCATTTTGATTGTGTGTAATATGTAGAGAGCGTTGTTATAAGAGTATGGATTGAATAGAGAGAGAATGAAGGCGATGGTAAAACAAGCCGTAATAACTAGCCAAAATTTCACTATTTATACTTTATTTTTTGCAATTTTTGTTGCCTGATTTAAATACGATGATCTTGAAATAAAAAATCCAAGACTGTGGCTGGACCTTGAGATGGCACTTTCGTGGCGCACTGAGGCTTTGCAACGCTAAGGAGATCCGATAATGGCGTCAAGTTGCGAGCAGTTCTTTTGGGTTTGGTAGCAGGCCCTGTCAGATATGGCTGTTTTAGATCATGCTTGGTAGCAAAAGTCGTACTTAGCGAGGTGGAGACATATCCACTGCAAATTGCGTGCTACACTTGCAAGTCGCATACACGCGTATGCTGGAGGGACATGGTATAGATAGAGACTTTTAACGAGTCGCTGGTGAACAAAAATGGAGGTTTCTTATCCTTTGCACAATTTCAACGGAGTCCGAACGTTATTGATGGGCGCTTCTATAATCTCCACATTAATTTGGGCGGATTCCTACGTAAACCCATGTGATTATATCGAACTCCGACTAGAGAGATTATATCTTGAATGTTAAATGATTGTACTTGAAACTTTGGACATGATTGAAAACAAGATGTTTAAATTCCTTTTTCCTTTTTACTAGCCTCTATGAGCGAAATATAACTTTTTTTCTTTTCTTTTCAGCATTACATTGCAAAGTCTTCCAGAATGCGGGGGCTGGTGAATAAACGTGGGTTAGGGGTTGCAAGTATTTTTATCGTGATCTGAAATGCGCGTCTTTAAGCAATTTTGTGATGAAATGTGACGCACAATTGTAAGGAATCCATAAGCGTGTAGGCTCACTGGTCTTCAAAAAGCCCAAAAGGAAAGATTGGGACACCCAGGAGAAAGCTGACTCGTCACTAGTAGAAAAGCTGAATTATGTCGAATATGAGAAAATATACCGTGAGTATGCAGACAAGATTTCTGACATCAGGCAACTTTTTCCACCTGCCGTAGCTCTTAAAACACTCTCGAACATTATCCTCTATGAGGTCAACCCTACGCCAACATTCTTTTTCTTCTTCCGGTGTCATTTTGATTGTATAGTTGTAATAAGACGTTGGGAAGAAAATGCAGGTGGGCTGGAAGAAGGAGGGGGAAGTCGTGTTTATATATGACTACTGCAAAAGTGACAAAAACGAGCAAATGTCATTCACAAAGGAACCTTGATTTGACAATTAGCCAGATGTTGTAAGATCCCTAAAATCAAGTAGTCTATTTGCGCGTCTCAAGGCTGGAGAAACATAAAATATCTCACACTTGGTCTCTCACAAAACCAACCATTTAAAACTTCGTCTGTTTAGGAACTTTTCACAGATACACCACGTAGTAATACATTCCTATGATTATATGTCTCATTTCCTTTAAACTGTTTTTTAAAATGTATTTTTGTTAAATTCAACATTCATCTGAGATTTAACAAGGTCTTCCCTTGTTCATAGAGTGACTCCCAAATTACAACACTTATGTTTCATCTATTAAATAATGTACAATCCATTTTATAAAAAAAAATATCCCACTTTAAAGTTATTAAAAATTAAAAATACAAATGTCAATACCATAACTCTTCTATTCATCCCCACCTCCCCTCGTATTTTTCAATCAGCTCTCAACAACACCTGCAGTCCCCTGTCTTCTTTCAAGCTCCTTGACTTCCCGAACCATAGTCTGCAGATCTGTGAAATTGTCTTTAACTTCCCGCGTTTCTTTGGCTCGGAGTTTTAAGCGGTTTATAGCCATCGCGGCTAGCGCCGCAACCCGGATCTTGCGCCGCCCTTCTTCAACAACAAGGGCCCGATACCGGTTCCACTTTTCTCTATTTTCGCGTGGATCATGGCCCAGGGGATGGTGAACAAAGTATACGTTGGAGTTAAACTCGGCCCGCAGCTTTTCCAGTTCAGGATTGTTCCAAGGCTCAGGTTTATTTAAAACACCTTCAGGGAAACCGTTTCGTTTGACAACAGCATCGACCTCAAGAGCATTAAGATTGTACGACTTTAAGCGCAGCTTCAAGTGCTTTCTCATGTAGTCAATGTCGCTAAACGTCCGGCTCTCAAGAGAGTTTCTCGCACGCAGATATTTGACCTTTTTGGAAAGAGTAGTTGCTAGCTTTGTAAAATATTCCTCGCGCTCCTTCCAAGTTTTCTCCATCTTGTACTGTTGTTCCAGTTGATTCCGCAGCTGTTCAACTTCAGACCCATATTTTTGCGAGAACCGGGACTTGATGTCCTGCTTGGATTCCTTGAGCTTTTGTGCATAAAGAACTGCATCGTTTTCCCGGTCACGGTTCAATCTTTCAACAAGCTCGGAAATTTCATTCTTGTATCCTTGCTCACGGCTCTTGTATTGTTGAAGCTTTCCTTGCATGTCAAAAACTTCATCATGGTACCGCTGAAGTTCCAGTCTCGTTTCCTGGAGCTCTGATTTAGCTGACTTGAGTTTAAACTTGGTTTCCTGGAGCTCATTTTTGAGATACTCCTGGAAACTGTGGGTATTGTTATCTTTATTGAACGCAGAGGGCTGACCAGTATTATTCTGCAAAAGTTCAAGGTTAAAATTAGCCTTATCGCAAAACGCCTTAAGATCATTATAAGCATTCATGGTAACCTTGAGTCTGTCCTGAAGATTTTCAATCTCCATAAGGTGTTGTTGCATTTGAATACTTTGTTGGTCGAGCTTCTTATTAACAATGTCTTGCATGTCGTCAAGTTTTGTCTGGTTCGCCAAGTTTTCTCGTTGGGCCGCTTCCAGCTCGTCCTGGCGTTGATGTTGTAGTTCAACCAGTTTTTGTTCCAGTTCATGTACGTGATGTTCATCACCTTCACCTAGCGATAGAAACTCTTGCGCCTTGGCGCCAATCTGCAATCGGAGTTTGCCCAAAACGCTATTTAACTTGGTGGTTTGGTCAGACTCAACAGAAACAGTCGAAAGCAAATCGTTCCCACGCCGTTCGTTTTCGGCAAGATCTTCTTGTAACTGGGCCAAACGACGCTGGTAGTTAGAGTTATAACTTGCCGTTTTGCGTAAAGGCGGGCCGGAAAAAGAGTTTGGTGGTAGGGGAAAATTTTTGATGCTCCATTCTTTGCTCATTAACGATTCAATGCTGGTGATTTCAAGAATGAGACTTTCAACTAGCTCCGTCATAGCTTCGAAATTATCCTTCTTCTCTATTATAGTGGCCTCCAGCTCAGAAACAAGTTTCTGGACTTTGAGTTGAAGATCGTTAATAAGGACATCTTTTTCATGCAAAACGTGGTTAGAAGCTGAGGCCTCAAGAGCAGCCTTTTTCATTTTAGAAATCGTTTGTTGTTTTAGGCTAAGATCATTCTGCAGATCGGCAATGCGCATTTGCAATGCTTCCTGGATACCCCGGTTGTCGGCCAAATTAACTTCTAGCTGCTTGATTTGCTGGTACATCTCGTTGAACCGACGATTCCGCTCGTCAAACCCACTGGTATAAGTCTGATTGCGCTCACGCTGAAATTGTTCCTGCTGGTGTCTCAGATGTTCACTGGCAGAAGCACCGTCGGATATGGCAGCATTGAGTTTTTGTTTGGTGTTGTTGAGCTCCAGCTGCAGCTCATTGACAAGTTCTTCTTGCTTGAGTAACTTGGCGTCAGAATCCTCATACATGCCACGGACAACGGCAATCTCAGTTTTTAGCATTTCATAGTTTTTAGTGACCTTTGCATTTTTTTCTTGTTCGTTACTGATTTCATCCTTGTAGGAAGCAATTTGAGATTTTAGTTTGTTAATTTCCTAAAAAAAAGACAAAAGGGGTTAGTTTAAAAGTAAATACTGAAAAATGGTAGACTTACCTTTTTTAAATCCAAGACCAAAGAAGAAGACCCATTTTTTGATTGTTTAAGCTCTTTTAAAAGAGCAGAATTTTCAGCTTCAAGCTGTTTTAGTTCAGCCGTCTTTTCCTCAAGAGTCTTATCTCGTTGCTGGACAAGATGGCTGTAGTGACTAGCTGCTTGTTTGGAGCGCTGTAGATGTTCCTGGGCCTGCTGCAAATCCGTTTGGAGACGCTTCATATCGTTCTGTATTTGTTTCCAGTCTGTTTGCGTATGGTTCAAGTCGGCTTGGGTATGGTTAAGTTCTCCTTTCGCGTGCTTCAATTCGGCTTGGGCTTGTTTCAATTCTAACTGGGTTCTAGACAAGTCGGCTTGGGTCCGGGACAGGGTTGCTTGGGATTGGTTTTGAGCAGTTTCGTGGTCCTTCTCCATTTGCTTAATATGCTGCTTAAACTTTTGGAGATGTTCCTTTTGATCGATAAATTTTTGGTTAAACTTCTCCGTAATCTTGTCGATTTCCTTATCAATCATTTCCTTGTCAATTACAGTGGGTGATTTCTGAGCTCTTAAGTCTTCAATCTGGGCTTCTAAACCTTCGATTTCTTCTTCTTTTTCCTCCAGACGTACAACAAATGTATCTATTTGAGCCTGGAGCTCTTCTACCTTTTCAGTTTGTATTCGCGATTCATCACCCTCATGATCTTGAGTTTCCTTGAGTTCAAGATATTTTACGCGGTAATCTTCAGCTTCGCGCTCTTCTTCTTCCAGCTGAGCTTTAACACCGCTTAGTTCATCTTCTAGATGTTCAATTTCTTCTTCGTACTCCTGGACCTTCTTCTCCAAGCTTTGAATAACTTCATTTTCCTTTTGATCGTCCTTTGCTGTGCTGATACTACCCTCATCGTTTTCTTCAACAATCTTTTTTAGCCGCAGAATCTCTTCATTTTTTTCTTCCATAGCTAACAGGTGTAATTTTTGGAGCGTAGCCATTTTAGTTTTCAGCTCAATATTTTCTTTTGTAATGTCTCTTCGAATTCCGGTGTTACGTACATCGTCGCCGTCATTGACCAACTTTTCAATCTCCTTTTCTAAAAATACAATGTTGCACTTTAGTCTGTAATTTTCGTCTTGCTGAGCAGCAATGAGCTCTTCTTGGCGCTTAAGGGGTATACTTTGGAAATTTTGATGCTGTTGGTTATTGGATTGCGCTTGTTGAGTTTTAAACATTGAGGGTATTGGTTTGGAAGGCATTTCAACACTGCCGATGCTTTCAAGGCTTCCTAATTCATCATAAGATAATAACCCTGGGGAATCATCATCCGAATGGTTGGCTGGCGGACCGCGTTTAGACGTAGAGGGAATAGGAGTTTCATCGGGATGATTTTCATTGTTTCGTGATCGCTGTGACGAATTTCTTGAGCCAATAGGTTGAGAAGTCTTTCTGACGGTATGAAGTAAGGGAGTAAACTCTTTGCGAGAATTTGCCGAATTATGAATGCTGCCATCCCTTGCTGATCTTGATCCGGCGCCTGCGCCAAATGCGTTAGAAGATGTGTATGCACTGCTGTTAGTACCTCTCAAAAGACCCGTGTTTATTGGAGGATTTTTATATTCTGGATCTGGTGCAATGAAGGAATCTTCAAAAGAGCCTTCGTAAAGCGGTGTAGATGGCATGGGGGTCTTTTCTAAATTTTGTGAATCTTTTGTTGTGGAGGAGCCGAAACGAGCCCCATTTCTGGGGTGCGCTTTTGGGAAATTCGTATCCATTAATTGTAATGGCAAAAGCAGAACAATGGGAGCTGAGGAGATTAGGAATGGTGCAGGTTAATGGGAGGGAGGGTTTAAGAAAAGATGCAAACAGTAGTGATGATATTAAAAAATGCAAAGGGGTACATATTACTTTTTAAAGGGAAGACGATGAGAAAAAAAGGTAAACAAAACGAAGGGTTACAAAATGTATTACATTTATATTGTAACAAAAGGCTGGAGAGGAGAAGCGGTGCGGCTTTTACCTTCCTGGTTAAAGAAGAGACAGAAGGATTTGTGTCGACTAGTTTGGGGGTTCTGCAGACCAGTCAGCCCATAGCAAAAAAAAAAAACGTTGACCAGTATAATGATGGTGGACAAAAGCGTGGGTCATTTTAAGGGATACACACGAACTTGGAGATGGGATTGTAATTGAAATCGGTCCGTATTATTATTTTTTTAAAAAAATAAAGAATCCATTGTTGAACAGTATCTTAAACTGAAAAAAATTATAAATTGCTTTAATTAACAAACAATAGAGACTGTCAATAGAGTTTCCTATTTCCTTTTTGTCCGTTCAACCAAGGACAATAAAAGGGAAATAAACAACTCCAATTAGTAATCTTCACATAAAGAATTCAAAGAAGGGTTCAAAAGAAAAAAGGGTAGAAGCTGAATATCTAACTAATGATGCTTAAACATTAAGAGTTGACAGTTTTAATAGTTAAAAAAAGTGAAGCTCACATTTGTTTTTTATCGCTATTCTTTCAAAAACATATCGTACTTCGTTGGAATTTTTTAAAACTAAATAAACTTTTGAGAAAGAGTAAGAAAAAGTTTTAAAGAGATTCTTTTTTAGGGTTTAATTCAAAAAAAAACGTTTTTAAAAAGTTTTGAAATGTTTTTAAATTTTCTTGTTCTTATTCTACAAAATCACACTGCTCGGAGAAAAGGGGAAATTACACTTATAAAACAAAAACCTTCATGATTTTAGCCTGTGAACATGATCATTGTTTTTTAAACAAACACCAGTTTTTCTTGTAAATCTTCTTTTACTACTTAAAGTAAAGGATGTTTTTGTCAATATAGCTTTCTCTCTTTCTTTCTTTTTTTAACCAAGTTCTACAAGACGTGGATTGTGGCTTATTGTATAGTAGCAAATGACAATAACCAAGAAGGTTCAACCAGCAAAAAGATTGAATAAGATACGAGTCTGGGAATTAAACAGCCAATGATGAGAACTAGAAGCTAAAACAAAAAGATTATTGTGTCATAAGGTCTAAAAAGAGGGAAGCAAACAACGATGGAATGAATATTCTATTACTTGAAAGCCTTGTTATTTCTTTTCCAATAAAACACGTATCAAACAAAAGAAACTCAATGAGATTGAAATGGCTCTTTAGATATATCCACAATTATATTGAATAACATGTATGAATGAACCCCGGGATTTGAATTTCAATTTGAAAATCCTTGTTAGTTTTTTTCTTTAAAACAAGATTACAGTTGTATAAACATCATGTTTTTGTCTTTGATTAATCCAAAGAGCCTAGGGGAGTATTTAGTTTTCATAGTAGCATTGTTATATATACACTTGCAAATTCAGATTTTATTATAAAAAGCTATTAATTTAAATACATATACTTATATTAAGTGAAAAGACCGAAATTTTATCTATTGATTAATGAAGGAAGCTATTCAAATTAAAAAATGTATATTTTATATATTTTTGAATGAATTTGCGCAATTGAAAAAAAAATAAAAACATTTAGTACAACGTAGGTCCAAAAAAAATCTTGCAACAACGACCTGTTGCAATCGTGTCCACTTTTGTTGGTTTTTGGTCTTCACTCAAAATTCCTTTAGCCAACGAGAAGCTTCGACTAGAGTTTCCCAAAGAAAGCAGAAAACAAGAAAAAAAATTTTCTCACCTCAAAATGAGTCAATCGAAAAAAAAAAAACAACTTCTTGAGGGACTTTCAAAAATATCAAGGCTTTAGATTATCATCATAGGAATCCTCGGTAAACGATTGAGTTTTTTTTTTGCAAAACATTTAAAAACCTTCTCTTAACGAGATGAAAACGACTGGCCACGTGCCATTGGAAATGTTTTCGGCTTTTTTGCCATTTTAATCCAAAAGAAACAAAAAAAATTCGGCATTTGTAATTTCGAAACATTTCCATCCAGCTTATTCTTTAGAAAAATTCCTCATGAGTTCTAAAGTCCCGCTACAAGGGAATTTTTTTTACGTTTCTTTGTTTTGTTCAAAAGTGAGCATCGGATAATGATTGGCCGAAAATGCCCCCATTTTGCTGCAAATTTTGGTCATCAGTCCCTCCCCCCCTTAATTTTTTGCCCTTTAATCAGATAATGATATTAGACCGCAAAAATCTAAAACTCTATAGAAAAAAAAAATTTTTCTTTTTTAGCTCTAAAAACCTTCAATCAAATGGCACCTAATGCTATCATGATAGCATTATCTGTCAGATGGTTTTAGCCACCGCCACGTAAATTGTTTAAACCTTCTCATTCTGTATCCCTAAAAATGAACTCTATTTCACCCTTTTTATCAAAATGTAGTCATGTATATTTACTCATTATTCTACCTATTGTACAATCGACGAAAGTCGAATCTTTTTCCGAGTTGATCGAGCCTGGCTCTCATCCTCATCTTTGCTAGCATTATCACCAGGTTTCTGGTAATCTTCCTCAACAGTGGGGTTTGTAGACTTGATGGTTGAACTGTTGGAATCAGCCGGCGACAGAATGTCAGAAATCTTGTTGAAGCTAGTCATAGGTGACTTTCGGGTGTGTTTAGCGCCTTCCAGTTTATCCTCTTCCTCAGAAAGCATGTTGCTGCTGCTCCTTTTTTGCCCCCCACTCAAAACAGGCACTGCTTTGCTCATAAGAGGACTAATCTGAGGACTGACTGTCGAGGCTCGCTTTTCAGCTGCTGCTGTTGAAGATCCCTCTAGCCGCTTCTCAATATCAGTCAAATTCGGAAGTGACTTAACGTCGTTGTCATCTGAAACTCGATGTAGACCATTCAAGGGAGTGAATACCGGGCTTGGAACAACCATAGTTCCATTCCGTTTGGGAAAACGAGTGTAATTTGACCCACTGTTTCTTCCGCTGTTATTGTTTTGGCCACCATTGACATTGACAGTTCCGCTAAGAGTAGCAGACCGCGGAGCTCCAACTCCACGTGTCATCCCTAGCGGACCAAAACTTGGGCTCGCAAACCCTCCCATTCCGTTGCCGTTGGCATTTGCTGTAGCAGCAATCGATGCGTACCACATGCTTGTAGTTGGTCCATTGGACGCCGAAGGCAGCCCTGAACTTGAGGCCTCCTTCCCAGACCAAGACTCAGAAGCCACGTTTTGGTCAGCGGGTTTAAGATCCTCAGGCTCCAGCCCAGAAGCGGACTCACGTCCTTGAGAAACCCTGCGAGGAGGTGATAATGATCGCACTCTATTGGGCCGAGTAGTGTTGTTTTCGAATAAACGTCGCTTTTCTAGTTCACGGTCTTTTTCTCGTAGTGAACTCTCAAGCTTTGCCACCCGCTCGCGCTCCTTATCATATTCATAGCTTCGTAGCATATCCTCTAGTTGAGCAACCCGCGTACGAAGCGCCATTTCAGAGTCCCGGATTCGGCTCTCAGATGCCTCCAGCTGTTTCACCCGGCTAGAAAGCAAGTCATTAACAAGCTCCAGTTCTGTCACGCGCGATTTGAGAGCAGAGTAATCTTCCGGCACTCTGCCACAAGATGAAACACGACTTGTAGATCCATTTTCAACGTGAGACGGGAGGGGTGGCAACCCACTAGGTCTGCCAAGAGCGTTGTTATTATTACCATTATTATTGATATTTGCATTAAAGGCACTGCTGTTGTTGTTGTTGTTATTGATGTTGTTGCTGCTGCTGCTGTTACTGTTGCTACCATTTTCGCTCCAGTCAGCCATAATGTGGCGCAGAGACGGAATCTTATCAATCTGATCCTCGCCTGGACTGGTGCGGGACCTCAGGTGTTCACTTAGAGCGCCCCCACTCGAAGCAGAACCCGGACTTTGTTGTATAAAAGAGCTAGATTCTTTGAGACCATACACCGATGCCGAGGTCGGTGGAACACTCATGCTAGGTGACTGAGGTCGAGACTGAGGGGTAAGAATAGGGGGTGCAGAAGAGCTAGAGAACGCTGCTGCCATGAGTCCTTGTTCCTTAGAATTCCCACTATTATTGTTGTTATTGTTATGACTTATGCTGCTGCCGGGTTTCATGTCGATACCAGCAGCTGCAGTCAATGAAGATAACGCGGGAAGCTTGGGATTGGGAGAAATTCCAGGGAACTTTGGAGTGGAAGATTTCGATCGTCCGCCATTTGTTGAGGCTGACGGAGTAGAAAGCTTGGTAGTTGATAACGATGACATGACGGAAAGCGCTGGAAGTGTGGGGTTATATTGCATGACTCGCTTGTCAGTTGCTGCGCGTGAAGCCGGGTTGTTTTTGGGTGCATCTGCAAAAAAAGTTGAAGGGGTCGATGGGGTTGAACTTGATGTGTTGCTGGGACCAGAAACACCACCGGCCCGTTGCGACAGAGCTGAGTGGTGGCCAGAGTAACCACTAGAAGGATGCAGCATAGGGCTGCCAGTACCGTGGTAATTCCCTGCTCCAGGCCCAGCCATAGATGGTGGTGGGCCTGGAGGAAGAGGACCCTGTAGTTGTTGCTGTTGGTAAGCCATTGGATGATGATGAGGATGAAGGTATGGGCTTGAGATGGGATGATGATAGGGTCCAGGATAGTGATCGGGACCCATAGGAGGGGATCCGGCAGCCAAAGACATTTGTAGGTGATCCACAGGCATCATATCTGGATGAACACCGGGTGCTGCGCGCAGAGCAGGTGATCCAGTCGAATAAGGGTGATGTTGGTGGTGGGAGAGCATCGCCGCTGATCCGGCCGCCCCTGGGCCACCAGAGGGTTGGTAAAGGCCAGGCGAGAGTCCAGGGATCGGACCATGGCCATGGATTCCAGTCATGAGAGGTGATCCATGAGGTAGTAGGTGGGGTGAAATGGCAGCAAAAGACGGTGAGTTGGCCATGTGAAGGGGCGAGTTAGTTGATTTTGCGTGAACATTGCGCTTATTAGAATGGGCCGTGTTGTTGCGGGTACGGTTACGCGATTTGATGACATTTGTCTTGAGCGAGATGGGCCGTGGTCTGCCGTGTAGCTTTAGGAAAAGACCGCAGGCGTTGCATAGGATTTGTCCGCTTTCGTCGCGCCGCCAAAGGGGAGTTGTTGAGGTTTGGCAGTTTTGACAAATGGTTGAAGATGTTGCCGAGGAGGCGGTAGCTGACGCTGCTGATGCACCACCAGAGGTCGATGAGGATGATGGCGTTGCCGTAGCGGCTGGAGCAGTAGCGGCCGGGGCTGGAGCTGCTGGGGCAGTGGTTGTTTGGGCTGGAGCTGCCGGTTGAGATGCACCAGGTGCTGTGGAAGTTGGAGATGAAGGCGCCGGCATTAATGGAGTAGTATTATTATCGCTGCTAGAGTTATTTTTAGCAGGAGCGTTAGAAGAAGTTGGAGCGGAAGTAGGAGCTGGTGAGGTTTTTTGGGGAGAGTCTTGTTGTTGAGGTGGCTGTATTTTCTGCGCAGATTCGATTGGAGCGGGTTTGGTTGGTGCAAGTTGCTCCGGTTGATTCTTTTCAGGGGGTGTAGGTGATGAGGGGCTCATCGGTGCGAAATGAGGATTTTTTATTTTATGTGTGTGTGTATGAGTAAACAGTTTATGTAGAAATTTTTGTTTATTTTATTTTAATATTTTTTTTTTTTTTTTGAACTGATGAGTTAATAGACAAGAAAGAAAGTTAAGACAGATAAACTTATCGATAAAAACTTTTTCAGTCAGAAGGAAAATTCCTGAGGGTGAAAAAAAAAAATTTTCGGGCTCGGCCGTGGCCGACACAAACAAAAAGGAATAAATCCCGGCGCACGTGATGTCTCAAAAGGGAAGTTCATGTCGCAGAGAAAAGTTACCAACTTAATTACATCAGTGATTAGGCATCATGACTAATCATGATTTTGTCTTTTTTATATTTTTTTTTCAAAACCTCCAAACTTTCCACGCGTCTTTTGTTATTTTTTGCTAAAATACAGCACTACCACCACCATCACATACTACCACCCACAAATATAAACAATGGCTAAAAAACGTAAAGGTACGCGTTTTTTTCACCAAAAAAAACAAAAAAAAAAAAAACCTTCAAAAGTCATTTAAATTGTTTAATCTAATTGTGTTTTATAGGAAGAAAATCCAGAACTGTCTCTCGTGACGGAGATGAAGATGAGGAAGAAGAAGAAGAAGTCACCGAACAACAGAATGAAGAACAAAAACAGCCCGATCAACCAGAAGAATCCCCTGATGCGACCCAGGAAACACAAGAAACACAAGAAACCCCGGCATCTGTAACAGAAGAGCAAGAAACAGCAACGCCTGAAGAACCGGAAAAGGCCCCAGAGCCTGTCGAGGCCCCTCCTCCAGTCCCCCAACGCACAGGCCGCAGAGGAAGACCCCCAGGCAGGAAAAATAAGGTGGTTTCGCGTGAAACCTCTCATACACCCTCGTCCACGCGCTCACTGCGAAGCGCAACGCCACATTTGCGTTCAGATGATAATGACGACGAAACCGACGCCGCAGACGACAATAGCTCAAGCTTCTCGGGAGTTCCCGAATCCCTGCCGCGGCGTACCCGCGGAGGCCGCTGGCCTACGCGAGGCAAGGCTCGAGGAAGCTCCTCGGCCTCCAGTCTCACCGCTTCTTCTCCATCAGGATCCTCTCTCCACGACGCCCAAGGAAACCCTCTTGTGGTGGAAAACGATGAGCTTGTGCTTCCCCCCAACCCTAAGGGCGATGCAAAAGTTACTATCAACGGTGAGCTGCTAGGGGGCCGCCAGTATCGTGTACGCACATTCACTGTCAAGGGCCGTGGGGACTCTACAGGACGACAATATATGCTTTCCACCGAGCCTGCTCGTTGCATGGGATTCCGCGACTCCTACTTACTGTTCCAAAAACATAAGCGTCTGCATAAAATCATTGCAACCGACGACGAAAAGTACGATCTTATTGACCGCAATATTATCCCCCACTCCTACAAAGGCCGTGCCATTGGTATCGTGACCGCCAGATCTGTCTTCCGAGAGTTTGGCGCAAGAATTGTCGTTGGTGGCCGTCGCATCATTGATGACTACGACGAAGAAGCTGCCCTCGCCGCAGGATTCCGCGAGGGCGAGCTCGCCGACCCAGCCGATCGTCTTCCTCCCCCAGGTGTCCCTTACAATAAAAACCAATATGTTGCTTGGCACGGTGCTTCTTCCGTTTACCATCAATACGCCTCTTCTCCAGTTACTCGCAGCTCCTCAGACAGCATGCTAATGCACTCCCATGGCTCCCATCACTCACTGTTATCATCTAGTATCGGTCTTGGTTCCTCTGCAAAGGAGTCTTATGTCAAACGCAAAAAGCTAGTCATTACGGACGAAAACTGGATGCTTGAGCATGCCACCGCTGCCAGCGTATACAACCATGAAATCTATCTTCGTCGCGAGCTTAGCTCCCATCCCCAGCAAGACCCTCCAGATACCAATGTTGTTGGTCAAAACGGGATGATTACCCCTCTTGCCCCAACAGCCATGCTACCAGGTTACGGTGGTGGGGCCTATGAACCCCACACCGGTTTGTTTTTCTATCCGGCTGCAACACAACCTACTCGCGCACGATATGTCTGTCTTTCTTCTAAAGTCACCGACAAGGACTTGGTTAAAATTGGTGTTTTGAAACGCAAACGTGAAGATGAAGAAATTAAGACTGAGCTGGCCATTGCGCCAGCCTCAAGCAACAAACCAACGGTTTTTGTGACACACCCCCAGATTATCATCGACACAGAGCTAAGTCTACCATCGCCTATGGCTCGCCCTACCGGTCTGCGTAAAGTCCCCCCAAGTGTTTTCAAAGGCACTGTTTCTCCCGATATTGAGCGGGCCATTTTGGCTCAGATACGCTCAGAGGAATTATTTAGCTGATTATGTAATTTTCCCTGGTAATTATTATCTCTACTTTATACAAACGCAGAAAAAAAACCCTTAAAGCAGGAACTTGGTTCAGTACCTTCTTCCATAATGCTCAATCTGCCCTTCCCCATTTCAAATAAAAACTGTTTGTTTTTGCTTATAATTCATACACTATACCATTTTTAGGGAGGAAAAAAACATGCTTAGCGAAACCTGCGTCCAAACTCGAAGCTCGCAACCTGGACAGCTCCCCTTATGGTCCGATTCTAACGTCTCTTGGTCCCCTGAACAAATAAACGCGTCTCAACATATGCCAAACTTTGACCAACAAACAAGCCTGGGTTCAAATATAAGTCCCATCGACTTTGTTGTGGAGCAAGCACCACCTCACCCACGACAATCATTCTCGCTACTTTCTTTTGAGCATGAACGTCAGACAGCTAGCCCATCAGACTATTCGTCCTCTACCATCGACCTCCAGGTGTGGCGGCTTCTTTCTCATCCCGCTGCACGTTGTTTGTTCCTGCCCGAATTGTACCCTACTCTTCAAAGCCGTGCTACCACAACCTCTCAGGACTTGTACCAGACCGTTTCAAATCTCCCCCGCACCCTACTGCTACCGGCAGGCAATCTTGACATTTACGAGTCGCTTGAGTACCGCCAAGTTATTCGCAATACCGCTTTTTACCGCGACTTTTCCAAGGCACGCGATTCCGGGGTCACGCCAAAACGTACTTTTGCCGTGGTTTTACCCCTTGCAGTCACTAACAATGACCAGCAGCAAAACCCAGAAACATGGGCCACCGTTGTGTTACTAATTCGCCCAGGAAGCTCTTTGGTGCGTGCATACTATGGATTCTCAGAAAAATCGCCATTGCTTCCTCCTGGCTCTGAGGTCTCACCAGAATATATCCAAAGCGCTCACGGTGCAGACCTAAGTGGCATCTTGTACACGCTCTTCCCTAGAAAATGTCGCGTTAGTACGCGGGCAATGTGTCTTTTCCCAGTTGAAAAAAAGCAAGACTCGGGTATCTCATGTGCTCTAACTGTACTTCATATGACCCATTGGCCAGCACTACAAATACATTTTCCTCGACCTCGTCCGCCAGAGGGGCTTTCCTATTCCCAACTATACGAGATGCTGAGGAATGACCTCTCTAGACACATGAATAGTTTTGAGGGCTCTTCTTCACTTGCAGCCTTTATAAGCTCAAACCATACTCTTCCTTGCAGTATTTTCCCAGATCCTGTTTCTTTCAACGAATCCAAAGTCTACTGTGGCACCAAGCCCGCACAGCCCCGGGTCGATTGTACTGTCAAACAGTTAGAAGCTCGACTACGGCATATTCAGCGGAGCCGAATGCGATTCGAACATAAGCGAGCACGTTTGACTGCTCAGTTGTCACCACAAGGTTTAAATGAAGCTGAGGCACTACGAATACGCATTCAAAAATTCGATGACAGAATCGAAAGCAACAATCGAAAGGAAGAAGCTGTGCGGTGGGCGCTACAGCATGCACAAGACAATGCGAAAAGTGGGAGCGTTGGAAGTGGCCAAAGACTGGCCGCTCGGCGCAGAAACCATCGGTCGTCACATAGAGACAAGGCGACACGCGAGCTAGAGAAGTTGATTGGGAAAATGAATATAGGGTAGCATAAAAACGTTTACTTTATGTGTTAGATCATACACCGGGATGGTTTTAAAACGCTTGGAAGATTAATTTTCTAAACTGTAAGCTGTTATTGTGACAATTCTTATTGTCGTCTCTCATTTGAAAATAATGCCATTGAACTGGGTTATCACTCAATCCAGTAAGTTGGCAACGTCTCATACAAAACGTGGGGTAAAACTTAGTGGGTAGATAACAAGCGCTTGTGGCTGGCTATTTAAGAGCTCAATCTAGGTTACTATGGGTAAATGTTACCTTATTATCAATAGCTGCTTCTTACCCTTCTTTGATGTCATGTAAATATTTGTTTTGTTTTTAAGGAGTTGATAGGGTGGGAATTTTTTTATTTTTTTGTTTATTTTTTTCTTTTTGAAAATATCAACAGACTGTTAACGATTTAAAACCCCACGAGTCTTTGAATTATACAAGAGGTACCTTTGTCTTTGCTTTTTGCCTTTTTTCAACTATTTTTTGAATAGAAATAAAAAAAAAGAAAGAAAAAGTAGGCAAAATGGCCAACCAAGAAAAGAAGTCAAGCATGAGCCAGCTTTTCCCTTTCTCTTTCTTTTCTGATCTCTTAAAGAGTGAGAAGATGAAAGCTCTAATAAATCATTTGAAAACCTTTATCAACTACGCGATTTTGATTGGTGTGGAAGGTTTAGGTAGTTATTATACCATCTGGGGACCAAAAGATCACTTCTTTCGCCGTGTATTAGTGGGGTGCTTAGTGGTACCTATTGGATGGACCAGTGTGAGGTTGACTCACCAACAGATGCTTATCAACAGAGAACCTTACCTTCGGAACATTTATGTTGACTTACCACCGTTGTCATGCCCTGACTTAAAGCATTCTCTTGATATCGCTCTTAGAAATTCCCCCCTGACCTATAAGGATATAACTTTTTCTGTTCACAGAACCCTGTTATTGACGAAAAAGAGCAAAACTTTTTGCACAAACTCTCGGATTAGCCATGAAAATTCCAATCCCTACTACCCCAGAGTCCTGTTTTATTCGCCAAAAGAGTTCTGCACTACTAATATCCAGGCAATGAAAAGACAAAAATACCTGGCCTCCTCATTCTTTGGTCAGTCTATCAAACATGTGCCTAAAACCATGCCACTTCATATTATTTATGTCCCGTGGAAGCTAAGAAACGGCTGCTGGGTATCTTTTGTGATTATCATTGATGCTAGTAAACCTTTTATTGAATGCTTTTACTTATGGCCATTTAAAATATCGGATAAAGATGAACTAATCCCAGAAGAAAGGTTCTTTTTTGAGACTGGTTTTGATATCAAAAACTGCTTAACTGAGTTTCTAGGAGATACCCCAAAAACTAGAAATTTACCAGTACAAATACAACGCTGCTGTGTGATAGGTTTAGAAGGATACGAAGATCTAGAATATTCAAGGATTTTTGAAAACACTGAGTTCATTTGTGTGGAAAACTTTTGTTTTTTGCTTAAATTCTTGTCTGAAGAATATGATATTCGCAATTTTTTAACCACCATTACTGTCAGAATCCCTTGCCAACGAGTCAAAGAGTTTCGCCATGATATTTTTGGGGTTTGGGTCAAATTAAACGTTGATAATGAAACTCAAAAAATTTATAAATCGAAAGCCCGATCATCAAATTCCAGCAAGTCGTCGAAAACTGTCGCGAATGGCAAGGACGGTGAAGACTTCAGCCAGCTAAAAAAATCTCGAGAATTCGAAAAGCACGAGAAACTTTCGGAAAAGAAACTTTTAGAAGCACTAAAGAATAAGAACAGCGGAATATTGGATCCCTTACAAGAGGAATTCTGGACAAACCCTAACATGAAAAAGGCACAAGATCAATTTTTTGATTTTATGGAGAAAAAATCCAAGGAAAAAGTTACGTCAAAAAGTCCCAGACCAGATTAATGCTTTTTTATTTTTTGCTAAGTAATTTTGTATCCAGCAGTTATTGGGAAAGTATTGGCTTTGTTTTATATTTTTTATATTGTATTGGTCTATCTTAAGCTTAAAAACTGAGATTTTCAATCTGTTACTAAGTGTTAAACCCTTTCATTTGAGTTTCTAAAATCTTGGTTTTTGTACGGTGTAAAATGAATGGTGTTTTTTATTATTAACAATAAAGAAATTAGATAAATAATATACAATTACCAAATCTTGTATTAACCGAACGACTTTCTTCATTTTAGTGTTCTTTGGTTATTCGTTAAGCAAATACGAGCTTTTGTTTGAGATCTTTAATGCTTCCATGGCTTTAACCCTAACCTTCTTAATCAACTTCTAATTCACCTCATAGTGATTCCATTAAACCTAATTTCGCTGTTCTTGTCCAGATGGCTTAGTCGTGAAAAAAAAGGTCCCAGGCATTGACTTTCTCTTCCGAAATAAAATTTGCTTAAAAGGAACAGATATCATATGAGGGTTAGAAGTTTCAGATTGAAAGACATGTTTGAGACAGGTATCTTAAGTTGCGTTCCGTGATGTGTCTCGAGAAGAGAGTGTTTTTTTTTATGGGCTATGTGGTGGCCGACGTAAAGCTGGTGTACTCCAGGCGTCCAAAAAGACGTCCGAAAGAAGCTCAAGAAAATATTTTCCACACAGGTGGCAAAAAAAAACTTTGCGTTTGAAAAAAAACCCACTGGTTTCTTTTTTTTTATTTCCATGCAGAACGCGCTTAAAATCGCGTCAATTGCTATTGGTAACACGCGGTGTAATTCGTGTCACCGACGCCGGATAGTCTTAGCGTCCATAAAGGATTCAGCCCGTTCAATGCGGGCACGGAAGTCCGAGACAATTTGTGCAATCTGGGCAATTTTCTGTAAATCAAGATCAAACTCATCGCACTGGCGTAAGAACGTGGACAGCGCTGCAATCTCAGAGTCTGCGGTGGCAGCAACTCCCGAAGAAGAAGAGTTTGTTGCTGCTGTGGTAGTCAAGACCTGTATCTGTTGGTCTTGTGCACTTTGGAGGGCCTGGGCTGCAAGCTCCTGAACTCTGGCAGCGATTCGATCAACAACCTGCTCGAATGACTCTGCAACTCTGGTGATTCCAAGAGCATCGTCGGAATCGTCATCGGAGTCGGTATTGTCTGGATGTGAGTTTAGTGATTCTGACATGTTTGGTCGGTTTTGATGGTGGCGGTGAAAAAAAATCTCTAACGCGTTTCAGACGCGTTTTAATTTATGTGCATATGAAACACGTGATTTATGCTCCTCCTTTAGAATATCGCCAGCCAGGACCTTTTTTTTTTCATTATTATATTTTATTACTGTTACTATTATTATTTTATTATATTATATTATATTATGCACAAAAAATACATGTATGAAAAATAGAGAGGCCCCTGCGCCCAAAGTTTATAGCCATTTCCACCACTGCCACCAAAAACAAAACCTGAAAAAAAGAATAACCTATATTCAAAAGAACAATTTCCAAGGTTCTACCATGGACTCATCGTCTGCTACCGTCAAAGCTGCTGCTGCTGCTCCCGGTCCTGCAACTCTCCATGCTTCCTCATCTTCCACATATATCCCAGGTTTCAGCTGTTTTTCACCGCCTGTCCTCAGCTCTTCCTCCACAACCGACTTTGACTTTTCCAGCACAGCACCTTCAGTCATCCGCACTCGAAGAGCTTCTCTCATACCCGTGCTTTCTTCGCCATCCCCGGGACCCTCGCCTTCGCCGACCTCCCTTTCTCCTGTGTCTCCAGTTTCTCCCATGGCACACTTGGCTGTGTCACCCCCCTATCACTACTCCTTCCACCAGTACCATCCAAATTCTAGTACTGGCTCCGCTGGATTCACAGGAACCTCCCCTTACCCTTCTAGTAATCTTTCCGCCATTAAAGTGGCCCGGCGTTGCGCCTCTACCACTTCCCTCGTCAAGTCGCCCTCTTCCTCAGCATCTGCGTCTTCACTTGCAACTTTGATAGCGCCGAATAGTGCGAATCACCAGCCCTTCCTCCACCCGTCTCCCACTGCCCCTACCACTCGTAGCGCCAGCAACACCGCTCTAGTGGGCCCTAGCGAGGAACCATCTGTCATTGTTTCTACCGCCACTGCTAAAGTTGACTCTCAGTCAAAGCAGCCCGTATCTTCGTCTTCTTCTTCTACGTCTACTTCTACTCCTTCTTCTTCCTCCTCTTCTTCTACATCTTCTAGTATCCCACAGAGTCGCCCCCATCACCTTTTAATGTCTCATTCGTCTACTTCCTCACTTGCCGGACGACATTCAACCCTAGATCCAGCAGTAGTAGGAACCGCCCCAAATGCCACTTCTACTACTTCAACGCTCGGTGGCCACTCTGATTCAAGACTCACAAGACATCATTCATTTCTAAGGTCTCGAATTTCAAGCTCCTTAAAGCGGACAAATATTTCCAGTGTTACGTTAGCTACTAATCTTGGTACCTCGGCCACCAATTCTACTAGCTCGCTTGCTTTACTTTCATCTACTAAACAAACCCCCATGCAGGCCACTTCTTTTGCTACTAGGGGGGAAAATAAGAGGCAGCTAAGGGCGCCGACAACAGCAACTGCCACACCACTTAAAACCTCCCCAAAAGCATCCCCTCGAACTTCTCCCAAGCCTCCTACGGACCGACATTCAAGTAGTTCTTCCAGCACTCGAAGTTCTGACCGTAGTAGTGGTAGCAGCTCCACTTATACATCTTCATCAAGCACAGGAAAGAATATGCCTGTCTCCTCCACCTCGTCATCCTCGGCATCGGCTCCATCTCAGAAATCCTCTCATGTTCAACCAGCATCTTCTTCTACTACTGCTACTACTACCTCCTCTTCTTCAGCAGCAAGTAATCCTGATCAAAATGCCTTTGATTTGTCGTCTTTTCAAGAATCTACATCGGGATATCCTTTTTTGCGCGCCCTACACTCCTTCGATGCATCCACTCTTTTTTCAGGCCAATCCGACGATGACCCTTCTAGCATTTGTCTGTCTTTCCAGGAATCAGAAATAGTCTTACTCCACTCAATCCATCCCTCTGGTTGGGGTGATGCTACTATTCTCTCTAATGCAGCTCGTGGATGGATCCCTACAAACTACTTTACCCCTTACTCTGACCCCAAAATAGTCCCGGTTCTCTCCGCCGTTCTTAACTTTGTTCTAGCTCCAAAGTCCCATCCACTACCTCGCCCCTCTTCAAAACAATCCCAGAATCAATCGCTGGATTCACCTCAAGAGCCTCGCTACACTTTCCCTCCGGCTGCTATCTCCGCCATCGTGGCAGGCGTTCGTTCTCTTCTCGAGGCTTGTGGAACGTTAACTCGAGACACCCCCATAGTCCGCCGATCGCAATCCATTCGGAAATTTAGGAAAATCCTATTGGCAGAGCTCGCTATTTTGGTTTCTTTGGCCAAACAGTACAAGTATACAACCGACGATGCTAATATTGAACGTCTCGTCACAGGTTCCTACAAGATCATTTTTCGAGCTGTCATTTTTCTCGATATTTGGACGCTTGACCGCGGCTCGAGTACAAGTACTACCTCCTCAGAACAAAATAGTGAAAACGTTACACCCACATCTACAAATGCGACCAAAACAGAGACTTCAAAGGATGAAAGACCGACCGGTGCAGCTTCTGCAACCGAATCGCACTCGCCAGGAGTGACACTCAGCACATCAAAGCCAGACTCAACAACAAAGCCGGAATCGCAGAAAAGAACGGAGTCGCTTAAGGCACCTGCTCCTTCTATCGATAATCTACGCTCTACTTTGGAAGATTCAAAACATAACACAACAATTGAGTCCATCAAGGAGGTGGATATTCCCACTGATTCTCACGCCGTCCCCCGCTCAGCTGATCCTCGTGAGCCTTCGGCTGCACCATCTCCCGTGCCTGTCATAATACCCCCGCGACGCAGCCTTGTACCAAACAGGGAATCTGTGATCTTTCATGACGTGCCTCCCTCTGCCCTTCAACGTCTTGAGGAGGTACATGATGCATTGACTTCTTATCTTGGAAACTTCTTAAACCAGCGCCTTAATCTGGATATGCTTTCCGGAGCTTCGCTGACTCTAGATGCAAACTCATCTGCTTGCACCCAGATTCTTGTCAACACTCGTAAATCAATGTTGGCCTGCCGCGAGCTTCTTGCAGCAGTTGAATCCATATCCTCGCACAGTCTCCCCAGAAATAAGGACTTAGAAAAGCGCAAAGATAGGCTCTTTTCGCAAATCCGACAGCTTGTTTCTGTAGCAAGAGATGTTGTTGCTTCTACACCAGCCACAGCCGAAGCTCAAGAGGACGAGGAAGATGAAGATGAGCCTACCCCCACTTCGTCCGAGGTTCCAGATGAGATTTCTCCACGCAGAAAAGCTCGCGCTGCAAAGCTTGCGTATGCCGTTGAAAGTCGACGCCTGGTTGAGACAGCTGCAATCTGCGCTCGCACTTCAGATGAATGCGTTGCTATGTGTCGCCTCATTATTGACCGCATTGGCGATTTTCAACTATCGCCAACTCGAGAGTACCCCGATTTTTCGGACGGTCTCGTTGCGGAAACTCCAACAGAGTTGGAACACAAAACTGAAGCAACATCAATGCCTACCACGGCCATTGCTGCTTCAGCAAAAACTTCGGAGCCTGTTAACTCTACTCTCGATTCCACAGCCAAATCCTTTTCGTCGCTGTCCTTGGCTCATAGACACACCCCATCCACTACTAGCACCATAACTGATGCAGTTCCGGCTCCCCAAACGTCCACCTCAACAGCCGTCTCATCGGCATCTGTGCCGAGCACATCCGCCATGTCCTCCAAGGCTACACTCTTTCCGAGTACAACTGATTCTAAAATGTCTCCAATGTTACCCGACATTCCAACAATTCTTCCGCTTCTTTCAGATCAATTTGATGACCCACCAATGCACTCTCCCGATTCGGGTGCCTTCCCTTACCCTCAGCAATCTACACAAGACCACCACAATAGCAATAACAACGTCAACGCTAATGCCAATGCTAACGCTAACACTAACGCAAATACCAACACCAGCAATAATACCAACAGCTTAAGCCACGCTCCAATAACCCCGGTAGCTGGTCCATCTACTTCATTTTCCGCAAATACGACGGCACCGTTACCGACCGATCCGGGATCCTCGTCTCCAGTGTCTCGTCAATCTAACCATTTGCAGCAATCTCCTCAAACCTCCATTATTCCAGCCGCTATTATAAACGAATCAGACGCCCGTGTGCGTGCCGCCATCGCTGCTTTGCCAGCAGATGAACGAGTTTTGCGTGAGGTAGGCACTGCTCGTATTCGTGGTGCGTCTCTTCCAGCCCTTGTTAAAGTTCTCACCGATGATACTACTCCAGAAGATCCTGATGCTCATCTCCTTTCTACGTTTTTTTTAACTTTCCGCCAGTTCACCACCCCACTGGATCTGGTTAATACGCTTATTACCCGATTCCAGAACCCTCCTAAAAACAGCAATGATCCGGATGAAGATTTGCACACACAAATTCGTCAAGCTAAGGTCTACAACATCCTTAAACGCTGGATGGAATCTTATTGGAAACAGAGCACTGACGCGCCAGCACTTCCTCGTATCCTAACTTTTGCCAACACATCACTCTTTAACTCGGTGGGCGGCTATTACTCACCCTACGCACTTAGCAAATCGGTGCTAACTGATCTTGCCGCTAAAATACCACATCTCCCCGATGGAGAACCATTAGTCCCACGACCAATTGCTGTTCCAGGCGCTGATGAAGCTCGCCGTTCAGCGTTAACGTACTCTACTACTCCACTCATCCCGGTTCATCTGTCGCGTCACCAGATTGCGCTTCTCGCTAAGGCTGTGGACGCCCAAGAATCTATTGCATCTCCCAGCAGTGTCAAAGAAGTTACTTCCGATGATGGGCGTGTAGGGTCGGTCACTGCTAATGCATGGAATCGCATGGTTCGTGCCAGTTCTTCAGAAACAGGATCCGATTCTGTAACTTCTGCTACTGCTACTGCCTCTGGTGCTTCGGGTACCTCTTCACTCTCACACTCCGAACCCTACGGTGCTACGGCTCATACTATAGTTCTCTTCCTTGATATCGATGCTGCCGAGCTGGCGAAGCAAATAACACTTCTTGACAGCGGGCTATTGTGTCTCATTCGTCCCGAGGAGCTACTGGACCAAAACTTTTCACTCAAACGTCGATCTCTGGGCCTGGCGCCCAACGTGTCTGCCATGACACTATTAACCAACCAGCTATCTTTCTTTGTGGGTGATACAATTCTCAACCCCGATATTAGCTCCAAAACGCGCCAACGCGTACTAAAGCATTGGATCAAAACAGCCGAAAAGTGTCACGAGCTATCAAGTTTCAACGCCCTTATGACTATCGTCTCGGCGCTCCAGTCAGTCAACGTGGTGCGCCTGCGCAAAACTTGGGCTGGCATTGCTCCACGTCATGCAAACGCTCTGGCTACTTTGAAATCCCTTCTGTCCATGGATAAAAACTACTCTGCCTACCGCGCCGCTCTCCGCGCTGCCCCAATACCTCGTGTCCCATACCTTGGACTATATCTTACTGACTTGACTTTTGTGGGAGAAGGAAATCATCCTTTGCGCTCACTAACAGTTGACCTCACGACACACGAAGTTGTTCCTGCCGTGGCTGCTCGCAGAGCACCTCAAGCAATGGGTACACAGTCCCAAGGTACTGGTCCTGTTCAACCTGCACCACCACCATCTTTTGCAGTCATCAACTTTGACCGTTATGACCGCATCACCCGCATCATTGGTGATTTGCAGTGCCAACAAGTCCCATATCGCGTGGCACCGTGTTCCGAGCTACAAGCATGGCTCCGCATGGAAATGGCTCGCAGTTATGCAGTCGTATCCAAAGACCATAATGGCCTTTGGCGCAGAAGCATGATTATTGAACCCAAGCAATAAATGTTAAGCAGAAGAAATTTCACTTTAGACTATTTATGTATTTTTTTAAAAATAAATTTATAAGAACAATAAAAATTAGCTGTCAGTTTGCTTGGACGCAGGTGATGTGATGTTGATTCCGCTGCTGCGCACTCGCGGACTATTGGTAATCTTAGTGGAAAGGCTATTGTTGACATTGACACTACCACTGTTATTGTTACCCAATGCCTTGTTTGATCCTGTGTTTGATGAAGTTGTTGTGTTCGTGGAAGTTGCAGCTCCACCAGAAGCGAGTCCTTCGCCAAGACCAAAGAGACGCCCTGCCAATTTCGATAAAGCTGCATCATTTGAGAGTTTGCGCATTTCAAAATAAATGACACTAGTAAGGAGGGCTTCGTTTCCGGATGCAATCATGGCGGAGAAGATAGCATTACCAGACATGATTTGAAAATCTTCAGCTACTTCATAAAGAGTTGCACGAGGTGGGAAACTAAGGCTTCGCAAGATGTATTTGAGATCCCACACGTTAGGGAAGTATAAATGTACCAGATCCAAAAATGCCATCTCTTCGGCGGGGAGTGAAGAGTTCAACATGACGCTCAAAAGATAGCCAAGATCATAGCCACTGTGGAACGTGATCCAGTTGATTTCTGGGTCCAGAACAAGGCCGCTAGTCAAAAGTAACTCTGCAAAGCTAAATACGTCAATGCCTTCAACTGCAAGCATGTCAAAGTTAACTCCGGACTGACGCAAAATTTCTAGTCCGTCCTTAGATGCCATATCCTCGCGTTCGTTGAACTTGAAATTGAACTGCCAGGTGCTATTTGGGGGTCGATCACCGTATTCGTCTGAAAATGTCATTCCAATCTGAACAACTGTCAAAATGTCCACATTAGCCCGTAAAGTTTGGTAGTGGTACTCTGAAGTGGTTTTAAAGGTCCCGATAGGACGAGCCACGATTCCAGGAAATTTGCAGTCTAAGGAGATATACTTGTACTTTGTCACAACTTCTCGCAGCACTGCCATTTGTTCTTCTAAGTTCCAGCGCCAGACATGGCGGATCGATTCTGCAATCTGTGACTGTGCTTGTGCTGCTGCCGCGGCTGCCGCTGCCGCTGCAACTTGTTGCTGTTGCTGCTGTTGTTGTTGCTGTTGCTGTTGCACCTGTTGTTGTTGCTGTTGTTGAGCTTGATCGGCTCCACTGGGGGCTACTGGATATAAATTTGGGGCCCCACCAGCTCCACCTGGTATGTTTCCCATTCCCGGTATATTTCCGTACTGAGCCGAGGCAGATGTTGGCAACTGTTGCTGTAATTGCTGCTGTTGCTGGGCAGCGTACCCGTATGGCTGATACTGCTGGTTTGGTTGATTCTGCTGTTGTTGTTGATTATGGTGCTGGTGCTGGTTATGATTATGATTATGATTATTATGGTGCTGGTTATGGTTATGATTATGCCCATGGTTATTGTGATTGTGGTGTTGATTTTGTTGTGGTTGCTGTTGATTTAGAACCGATTGTTGCTGAATACGAGAATACTGTTGCTGCTGCTGTTGTTGTTGCTGCTGTTGTTGAGCGTTTATATAGGCACCGGGGTACTGCCCGACCACATTACCTTGTTGAGGTTGGCCAGCTTGTTGCGTCTGGGGGTTCTGGCCCTGTTGGAGCATCTGAGGAGGCATCATGCCCTGGCCCATCATCATCCCAGGCGGGTTTCCAACCATGCGGGTACCCGGAGGGAATGCAGACCTCATTTTAACTAGAGAAAAATGTGAAAAGAGGTTATCTTAGTGGCAGAGATCGTGACGATGGTGGCAGTGTGGTTGAGGTGGTGTTGTGATAGCGAGCGTCTTGGTATTGGTGGTCGTGGAAAAGATGGTGATGGGGGCGCTGGCAGAAAAAAAACTTGATTTGTTACACGATTTTTGGTGGCAATGACTTTCAAATGTAACATATCACGTGATTATTTTCGACGTTTGTAAAATGGTAATTTTGGACTTGAAAAATGATTGAAATAAAAAAAATTAAAAAAAACATCTCTAAAGCTTCATTATTACTACAACAAAAAAAATCCATGTAAAAAGAATAGCTTGCATTCATTTAAGCAAGAGTAGGAGCAGCAAGCTCGCCGCGGACGGCAACGCCACCCTGCTTAACCTCACGGGCAGCAACTTGGAGCTTGAGGTCTCTGGTGATGTTGATGAGAACCTCGACCTGGGAGCCCTTAGTGATGCCCTTAAGACCAGCCTCAGCCAGCTTGCTAGTGTGGTTAATGAGCTTGGAGCGAACCTCTTCGGGCTCATCATCATCATCATCCTCATCCCAGCTGTCTTCTTCGTCAGCTTCAGCGGACTCAGTCTTGGCGGGTTTCTCGAGAAGAGTGACCTTGATCTCAGGCTCACCCTCGTAAACACCAATAATAACAGACTCAGCATCAGCAGGGGTGTTGAAGATACGGGAAGTTCGGTATGGGATGGGGGTATTGGAGTCAACAACGGAAACAAAGACATGCTTGGAAGCGTCCTCAGGGTCCTGAGTCAAAACACCAATGGGCTTGACAGTGTGGGGTGCAACAGTGACAACAGATTGCAGAGACTCATCAATCTCCTTCTGGTCGTAAATGGAAATCAGAGAAGCCTGGAGAGCAGCACCACGGACAGCAAGCTCATTGGGGTTGACAGCCTTGACATCAAGAGAAGGAGCAACGACGTTGGTAACGGACTCGTCAAAAAGAGCAGCAACGGTGCTGGCAACCTTGGGGACGAAACCAGAACCACCAGCGATAAGAACCTCGTCAATGTCCAAAACATCGAGATTGGCACTCTTAACAAGGTGCTCAACGAAGGAGGCGATGCGAGAGAAAACAGGTCTGGCGGTAGTTTCGAATCTGAATCTGTTGATGGAAGCGTGGAAGTCAAAACCGCCAGCAAGAGACTCAACGGCAAAGGTAGCCGAAGAAGTGTTGCTCAGAGTCTTCTTGACATTTTCACTCTCAGCAAAAAGCTTGGCAACAGCACGGGGCTCCTTGAAGGGATCGACCTTGTGCTTCTTCTCAAACTCCTTAGCAAAGTACTTGGCCAAAGCCTCATCGAGGTAGAAACCACCAAGCTCGGTATCGTGGTGTGTAGCAATGATATTGAACATACCACCGCGGTTGGTGATGATAGCACCGTCAGTTCTTGTTCCACCGATATCAACAACAAGAATGACCTTGCTTTCCAGAGAGCCAGTCTTGTTGGACGATCTAGCGGCAACATGGCCGAGGAGGGCAGCAGTGGGTTCATTAATGATTTGCATAACCTTAAGGTCTGCTTTGGAAGCAATCTCAACAAGAGCCTTCTTCTGCTCCTCAGTAAAGTCGGTAGGGACAGTGACAACAGCACCATCAATCTTCTTGCCAATATAATCGGCAGCAGAATCTCTCAGACGATCCAGGTGTCTGGTAGCGACTTCGCTGACAGAGAGGAGCTCAGGCTCAGCGTCGTCCTTAGTCTGGAGAAGGAAGGAAACAGCGCCATCCTTGTCGACAGGGTGGGCAGAAGCATGGTTGTAGGTGGGATCAATCTTCTCATAAGGAATACCAATGAAGTCGCGGAAGTTGGTAACGGTATTTTTGGCATTGCGAATGAGTTGGGCCTTGGCCTGGTTGCCGTGCCACTCATCGGACCCGGTGTAGGATATTATAGAAGGGATGGCTCTGTCGCCGTCTTGGTTGGCGATAACCTCGACCTTGCCCTCCTTCTCATAGGCAATGGAAGAAGTGGTGTTGCCAAATGTGAGACCAATGACTGTTTCGTAACCCTCGGACATGGTGGATGTTAGCTGGTTTGCTGGTTGGTAAAATAAGAGCTGCGATTTGCGCGGTTTGAGAAAAAAGAGGGAAGGAAAAAAAAGACTTTTGTGGGATTTTTTTGGCGGTGAGGAAAAAAAAAATCAATATGGAAAAATTTTTCAATATTATGTAATATGTTATGTTATGGCTGTAAACCTTCAAACTTGTCATCACCAACATGGAATATCAGACCTTTTAAAACTGTACCCATCACTACATATCTAAGAGATTCAACAACTAGGTCGTAATTTTGACAATGGTTTCTTTCAGAAATCAGGCTTACTAGAAAAGATTTTTAACTGCAATTGATTTAAATTTAAGGTTATTATTTTATATTTTTTTTGATCTAATAGGGAGTGGAAATGCTGGTTGCTTCGGTAGTATTTTGCTAGACCTAAAGACAGATCCAGTTATCTCTTCAAAGAAAATGCCTAAATCAATGTGAAAATATAATATGTTGATATTTATTTAATTTACTAAAGTGTAATTAAAAAAAAAAGAAAAATAGCTATAATTCATTGATCAAACGTGACTGTTTGTAGTCCTAGACTGTAAAAGATACTGTTCAACTCAATTTAGTTCCCATATGACTTAACTTTTTTAGTTACTATAATATCATAGTAAAGAATGGCTTGAGAATTGGTTTTAGGCTAATGTGTTACCGACTCTGTAATTCTCAATGTTTGCTCAATTGACTGTCTGTACTTCGGATACTGTTATGGTTCATGCATCAAAAAAATAGATCTTTCATACTTAAAGTCTAGAAGAAACTAATTGACATTGATAAAATAGGAAGGTAACAATGATAATACTACCAGGATAACCTAATCCTTGATCTTTCTGACATTCGATCTTAAGGTATTGTTTTATTTTTTTAGTTATGATAACTATTTAGTATCATCATGCTTAAAAATATTCGCTGTTACCTAGTTTTTTCAACTTCACAGATTTACATAATGTAACCATTAACTTTGTCCAAACACTCGATAGCTTCAATTGAAAGCAGCCTTACTTCATATATTTGGTAAATATAATAACAGTTAAACCGGTTTTTAGAACTAAAAAAAAAAAAAAAATAGCATGTTTAAACTAAAGCTACCTAATTATGAACAAAACGAAGCTATTAAAATTTAACCTAAATGGTTAATTGCTCCAACAAAAGTTTTCTTCAAAAATAAAAGAATTAAATTTTTGCTTTAGGTTATTTTTTAAGATTAGTTAAAGAAATTTACGAAAGTCCATTAGCAACTTTGAAACCGTCCCATGCCTTGTTAATAGTAACAAAGACAGCTTGCGCAACCATCTTTTGCTCGGTTGTTGCGTTGGCTGGAACCTTATCCGGATGCGTTTTGGCCACGGCTTTCATGTATGAGATTTTCACCTTCTTAGGAATAACAAGCTCAGCCATACTGACTTTCTTCCAGCCCAGCTCAGCCCACAGAACTGTATCCAGTGAAGCAAGCAGTCCACGCAAGTTATCTTCCTTTCCTTTACGCCAGTTTTCGATGCGTTGCTCCACTGAGTCAAACAGCTGATAGCGTTCAGCATCCTCCTGTTCTGCCTTTTGATTTGCTTCGCGAATTCGTTTAAGAGCTTCGTCGCTAGAAGGGCTAGGTGTAGATGTCTTGCTAGACGTGGGTTTTGGTCGTGCTGAAGAGGCAGCAGCAGTGTTAGTGCTTGGCTTAGGAGCGGGTGCTGCTTTAGGTTTAGGGGGCTCAAGAGCAGCAAGGCATCGTCTTTTACCATCCAATGCAGTCTTTGATGAGAATCCATTCTCAATCAGCATGTTCCAGCTATCTAACGAGTCTTTAAATCGCTCTAAAGACTCAAGGGCCTCGGCCTGGCGCTGTGTAAGCTTTGACCAAATCTCCTTGAGTGATTTGCCGGGTTCTGCCTCTTCATCGGCACCTAAGCCTGGTCCAATAATATCCAAACCCTCTTTGGCATCATTGAGTGCTGCTTTAGAATCCCCAAGTTTCATATATGCTGCTGCTCGATTAGAAAGAACGATGGTGCGTAGAAGATGTTTGGGCGGAATAGAAGCCAACGATTGTGTGTAAAAGATTTCGGCTTGTGGATAGTCTCCGCGTTTAAAGGCCTCGGTTCCAGATTGACGAGCCGTAGATACCATATCGAGAGCAATAGAGGAAATAGCTACAGGCTCTCTAGCAGGAACCTTGGGCTTTGGCGAAATAGTAGAAACAAAAGGTTTGTCGTTTGAAGGCGTTGAAGGTCGAGATGAAGATGAGGACTTGGCCTGACGATTTCTACGTGCAGGAGACACATACGACATCACATCATCTTCTTCTTTAGCAGACCCGTTTATCTTAAATTGTTGAGCTCTGGAAAGATTTGGAACTGGTGAAACCCTAGCAGAGGACGGTGCAGACATATTATCAAGTTTAGGAGATGAGCGAGGTGCATTGGTAGAAGGTGTAGCAGCGCCCGATCCAGGGTCTTCATCAGAAAACTCGTCCCTAAAGCGTTGTTTATGAGAAGCAGGAGGATTGGCACGCCTGGGTCTAGGAGCCATTGGAGGAGGGCTTACAGATCTCCTGGTAGGTGAAAGAGTAGCAGCGGCAGTGGAAGCTGCATGCGATGATCTGTTTGTTCTTCGGGGTCCATCAGACTCAAGAGCAAGTGCTTCATCAGTGACAATCGGAGTAGAGATTTTTTTCGATTTCTCTTTACCATTACCAAGATGAAGATTAGACATGTCGACTTCGGAGGCATCCTCATCCCAAGTTTTTCTTGAAGGACGTAGAACGGGCTCCCCTAATTCCTCCTCGTCGTGATTCGAATATTGTCTATACCTATCAACGTTTCTCATCCACGCAGGAGTTCCATCATCAGCAGTACCAGCTGTGTATGAGTTAATAGCCTTGTTGATAGTTTTCTTACTTTGGTTGAACAAGATCTTGCTTGCAGAAAAAAGTTGAGATGAAAACTCTTGGGCAAGTTTAGAGATATCTGGCGTTTCGCTTCTGCTGTTACCCGATGAAGATGCTGCATGATGCTGGCGATATTCACGAGGATCAATTGGTGGTTTACCAGTAGCCTTTCGATGTGCTTCAGTCATAATATAATCAATGGCTTGACGAACATTTACACCATCATCTGTGTATTTCAATGCCTCTGCCGATTGCTCTGCAGTGAATCCCATGTCTACAAGTTCAGCAATTGCATGATCGAATTTTTCGCTTTTAGAAGCTTTTCCTCCTCTTTTAGAGGGCGCTCTTCGAGGAGTCTCGTAATCATCTTCATTCGTGTCATAAATTTCTCGTTCTCTACGGTCGCCGAATCGAGTATTGGATGAGCGACTATTTGAACTTGGAGCATGATTGTCAAATCCTTCAGAAAAGGGTTCTTCTGTAGTATTTAGGGACGAAGATGAGGAAGAAGCTAAGTTATCGGCGGAAACAGGGGCGGGGGCAGGTGTAGCTTTTGGGGGTGGCGGTGGTTTGTTAAAAACTGCAAAAATGTCATCAATATCTTCAGAGGATTCATCTGGTGGACTTGATTTCACAGGAACAGGCTGGGAAATAGGAAAATCAAAGTCCAGAGGCGATGCAACATTGGAATTTCCAGAAGAAACTGGTCCTGAGGTCGAAGATACGGGCAAAGAAACAGTCGAAGAATTAAGTGATTCTTTGATTTTCAATGACGGCAACGCAGCTGGCGGAACTGGGGTGGATGATGTTGTTCTTGGGGCCGGTGTAGTCGCGGGTGAAGGAGCAAGCGTCATAAAAGATGATGATGTGGAAGAAAGTGACGGCGTAGAGGAAGATGCCCCAAGAGAGTCAAGACCCAGGGCCCACATCTGTTGAGTAGCTCGACGCTCTTGGGCCTTTTTCTCTTGTTCAAGCTTGAGTTTCTCTTGACGTTCTTTTAAAGAAAGCCCGGCAAGAGCATCTCTATTACTGCGAGATGATGACGCCCCAGCGAAGGACATAAGATCCGCAAAGGAATCGACATTCTTGCCGGACTTTGAAGAAGAATTAGCAGTGCTGCTCATAATGGGCACGAACTTCAAGGATGTATTTGGTGTGTTGTTTACAATTAAAACGGATGTAGAAAGAAATTGGAAAAAGGCTGTTTGAATTTTTTATTTAAAAAACTGCCAGGCTGTAACGACAGTCACGTGACAAAATTTATGTGTTTTTACTTTATATTTTTGTTATTTGGTCGGAGCTCTAAACTAGGCCAAGTTTTTGATTCTAATTAGATCCGAAAGCTTAAAAAAGCTCTTCATCACCATAGTATTTAGCGTAAAGACCCATTGCCTTCATGGTAAATGAAAATTTATACGTGGGGTATTCGATAGCACTGGAAGATGTTAGTAAGAAAAACGCTGCCTTATTTCAGAAAAAAAAAACATACCAAGAATGGTTGAAAACACCTTCTACATGATTGTAGCGGAAAGAACCATCTAAGTTTTGTTTTGACATAAGGAACTTGATGCCTCGTTTGATAACCTCTTTATCTGGATAACGAGCCAGGATAAGCATGATGAGTGCCCATGAGGTTTGAACAGGCTGGCTTGACGTATGTCTAACGTAGCTGAAAAGCTCATTGGACTTTTATAAAGTTAGTTTCAGTGTACTGGTTACTTTTAAGTCAACTTACCCGAATATTTTCAGCCCATCCACCATCAGGCTCCTGTCGCTTGACAATGAAATCGCATCCCTTGCGAACAGCTTCATGATTTTCATACGAATATCCAGCAGTCTCTAGAGCCTCTATTGCAAACATCCCAGCGTATGTGTAACACACACCCCAGGAACCATACCAACTGCCATCAATATCCTGACTTTGAACAATATAATTCAAAGCATCCGAAATAGCTTGATCAATTTCTTTGGCACGGTAATTGTAGTATTTGCGGAAGTAATAAATACCAAGAACAGAGGAGTCTGTGCACTCGACATAGGGAAACTCGACCATAATGTTTCCAAAGACTTCAGCTGGGTTGAGAAGTTCCATCTTAGTTGTGGCTTTGATCTTTTCATAAGAAGCAAAAGATCCAAAATGGAAGCTTCCTCTGTTTTGTAATCCAAGGAGGATATCAATGGCCTTATGCAATCTCTCTTCTGGAAATTCGTCCTTTAAAAACTCAAATCCCGGAAGATTTTGAACCATAATGATAGCTTTTACTGCTTCAGCAGTGCAGTCGCTGACAGTGAACCCTTGAGTTTGCGTAGAAAAGGGGAATCCTCCAACTCTCTTGTCGCGGAAACTTCCAGGAACACACTCTTCGACAAACTGAGAGCGGGTTAAAAAACGATACGAGCGAATGATGGTATCTCTAAACTCAGGAAGCTCTCCTAAGCCGATTAAAATGGCATACTGAATAACAAAGGCCACGTCCCATACTTGAACACCGTTGGTTCCATTCATCATCAAACCATCTGGTGTCATGTATAAAAAGTCAGGCCAGCGGTAAATAAAGCGCTTAAACTCGGGTGAATCAATTCCTTTCTCTTCGAAAACCACAATGGCGTTAAGTGCATTACTGACAGGGGCAATTGCCAAATGATCAGTATTCTCAAGATCCTTCATAACAAGTTCAAAAGCGTAATCACAGGACTTGTCAAGAAGCCAGTTTGGACGAAGGTATCTTTCGTAAAATACGAGACATTCATTAGCAACATCAAGCACCTTAGAGTGTGGGTAATATAAATCGACACCATTGACGTAATTTCGAAGCTTAGAAAAGTCAATTGTGTCATAGGGAACCTTGTAAATTTCTTCTCTAATTTCAGTCAAAAGAGGGTTAAGTTGCATACGCTTGCGTTTTGCTGAAAGATAGCCCATTGGAAGGTATATGGCTCTAGTATGGACCCACCAGCGACCAGGGTGGATTGGAGCACTGTAGGGAAGCATCCAAAGCTCTGGAGGTGCCGGGTTAACGCCCTCCCAATCATATAAGTTAAGCAGAGCCAAGTACATTTTACCCCAGTGAGGGTTACCACGAGCATCGCCAAGAGAGTGGAGTTTGGTACGAGCTTTGACAATAGCAGGATGATCACGGTCCAAACCTAAAATGCGTAATATGATGTAATTGATTGATGTTCCAAACACGGTACTCTTGTCGTAGGTATGAAGACCCCAACCACCATCGACAGGATGGGCACGATTAATGAGATATCGAATAATCTCGGTACGTTCTTCTTCAGAAAATGGAACCCCAGTATAGTACTTAGCCACTACATAACCAATAAGCATGAACATAGGACCAGAATACTGGCAAGGAAACGTGCCACTGTCTTCTTCCTGAATATGGGACAAAAATGAAAATACATTTTTTGCCGCTTCAAGAGGAGTCTTTGCTTTAGGAAACGTAGGAGGATTGAAGGAGTTTAGTTCTAATTGATACTTCGTGTAATTGGAAGGGGGGTCGCGTTCAAGGTGGTTCTCATCGCGGTTGTACACCCAAGTCTGACGACCTAAAGCATCGACCTTTAATCTCCAACGAGAGTGATCTGTTTTTGGGAGACCATAAAAGTCAGAAGGAAACTTAAAACCATTGGCTGTCTCAACTGTTTCAGATGGCGGCTTTGGTTCGGAAGGAGCCGTGGTGGTCATGATTAATGCGTGTATAGTAATGGTTAGTGGTAAGGTGAATTTGGTTGGAGCTGGCAAAAAAAATAAAACAAAAGAAAAGAAAACAAAAAAAAAATGAAATAATTTTGAAAAAAACTGTTTAAAAAAAGAAATATTGACGGGTGCGAGGTTCGAACTCGCGCACTCTCTCGAGTAGCAGATCTTAAGTCTGCCGCCTTGAACCACTCGGCCAACCCGCCTGTTCTGTGATAAAAGACATCTTATGAGTTAAATAAATTTAATTTAATAAAATAGCACGTAACGCTTATTTTTTTTGGTTATGTTTGGATGGACAAAAAATTTTTTTATCTAGATTTTTTTTAAATTTTCTAACTTGTTTTTATGAAAATCAATTTTTAAGCGTTGACGAAGACAAACTGTTATGTGCTGGGAAGGTTTTGTCTTTGGCTTCAGGTTAGTTGTAGACGGACATCGGGACTTATTTTCAGGCTTCTCAAAAAGCATGGATTGAAACCATAAAAATTCAAAAAAAGTATATAGTTCAAATAATGATTGCAATGATGTCGATATTATATATCTTTATAAAATAAAAACAAATATAAACAAGCAAATAAACTACTTTAATCTGTGGAAATTAAAAAATGTTCATCTTTGGGTAGATACTGATATATGAAAGTAAATAGCAGAAGTTTAATTTACGAGCTTCATTTTATTTTAATCTGGTATCACAGCTTTTTTTAAAGATTCTTGAGATAGAGGTATTTAAATATAATGTAATTTTATTGAAAGAATTGAGATAAATATAGTTAACACCAAAAACAAAAGGGAGAGCTCTGGCTTTTATCTCGTATTTTTATAATTCTTGAATTAAACAAGCAGAGACAATGTTTTTTTTTAGTTTGTAAGCTTTTTTAGTGTAGTGTACTAAGATATTTACACCTTTAACTAATACATGTATATCTGTTTTTTGTATTAATGAGTAATTGATGTGGAGAATCTGTGTGCATTTGAACAGTATGATTAAAACACAGCACATTTAAAAGTGCACATATGCACAGTTTTTTTAATTGATTATATTTGATAACGTATCTGTATAACAATCAAATTTTTTTATAAAATAATAATACAAAACTCATCATCATCATAAAAAACATTTATTCTCCATCTAAAACAGTGCCCCTCCGTTCCTTTTCCTTTAAGCTGCTTACCTCCAGATAACAGCCCGAACTTGCAACTTTTTGACGTTTGCATCTTTGGCATCCTTCATCTAACCTTTTATCATTTTCTCGTGAAATGGGGCTTTTGGAATCATTGGACTCCTCCTTTTTTTCTTTATCTTCTACTTTTTTTTCATCTTCTGCCTTCTCTTCACTCTTCTTTTTAATAACCTCTTCCGTTTCCTTTTCTATTAGGCTGAGGCCTTCTGTTTGGGTAATACTATTTGGGTCTAAGTATGGACGTTCAGCAATTCCAACAGTACGAATACCACTTCTAATTACATTTTTGTAATGGTAAATGTCTCTATTTATGGCATGATAAGACGACCTATTGTCCCAGATTGCAACATCATGTTTTTCCCATTTATGTCTCACTTGAATCTCATGGGACTGAACTAGCGTATTCCAAATATATTCTTTCATTGTTTTGGACTCTAGAGGTGATAATTCATTGAATTTAGTGAAATGGCCACCAACAGCGAAAAGAGATTTCCAACCAGTGACTGGGTTAGTGCGGACGATAGGGTGTACTGCAATCAGCTCCTCACCAATGTTTTCTGGTGCCCCTCGCTCATTGGTATATAGCTTAAAGCATTCATTTCTGCCAAAATCGTTAAATTTAGGCTGAGAATAAGTTCCTGTAAGGCCTTCAAAAAATTCTCTGAGCGGTGGGGACAATTTTTCGTAAAGAGCATATCCATTTGCAAAAAATGTATCACCACCCAGAGGTGGAAGCTCTACAAGCCGAAAAGAAGAGTAATCTGATCCGACGGGTTCAAAGGTGACATCTGAGTGCCAAGAAAAGCCAGTAGGAAGAGAATCAAAGATATTCATTTTTTTAGAAATACGCGTCGATATGAAAGAAACTTCGGGGTCGATAGTGCCATTTTGCGTGATAACTCCACCTGCTCGTGTTGTTGGATGGATATGAAGACCGTTGTTTTTTGGTTTCCCCGAGAGTATTCCTAGTTTTTGAACAAGACTCTTTTGCTGGTCTACTGTAAGATCATCTTGTCTTTTAAATATCACTACCCCGCGTTGAGAGACTAATAATGCCAAGTCGTGGAGCAGGTCGTCGTCTTTCAAAATATCAGTAATACGGACATCCACGCTATATGTCGTACCGAGGAGAGGGGACATTTCAGTAGCATATTTTAAATAGAGCGAATCAAGTTTCCCATTAGCTTTGAGAGGTTTCTGGCGGTTTTCTGGCTTAATGTAGGAAGGGCCGCGTGTATATGTATTCCAGTAAGGAGATGGGCCTGAAATATCTTCTTGGTTATCGGGGAACTTATCTTGATCGTGGACCACGAATTTAAGATCCGTGATACCTCCCATTTTTATCAAAAATTTGAACTATTTTAAAACTATTCAAAAAAATAAAAAAACGTATGATATTTCAAAAAAAAAAGAGCTAAATAGAAAGTAAAAAAAATATATATAAATATTCAGGAGAGAAAAAAAGTGATGAAGAGAGAGAGAAAGAGAGAAAGAAATAAAAAAAAAAGAGATTTTTTATTTAAGTTGCGTAATGCCGATAAAAAGTCAAAAAGAAAATCCCACCGCCTACAATCATCGGCTTACCGAAAATTTTTTCTTTTAGCCCTATCACGTAAATCTATTGTGCTGATTCTTGACATTGGGCCTTGAGAAAACAGACAAAAACATGCCGTTTAAAGGGCTTTTGGAGAGAAAAATATAGAAGGTGGGCTGGCGGCGCCACATTATGACATTTGGGGTAGTGGATTGCGCCATTTCATGTTGCATATTGTGGCGTAAACCTTGCCGACGTGCCTGGTTGGCACAGGGGAGTCCCAAAACGGGGTTATTGGGGGAGTGCGGCGCTTACCGGTTTTGTAGAGATGGTTGTGGCGCACATCGAAGACATCATGTAACCTGTTTTTCAAAATCTTTCAAAAGTCATTTTTTTTTTGATTAATTAGAAATAAATTAATAAATTTAAATATATCAATTAAAAAATACTACATCAAGATAAATTTAACGATAATCTATTGGTTTGAGGACGACTTCTCAGCAGCTGCCCGAAGTGCTTCGGTCTGCGTGGAGCTATTGGGATCCAAGTAAGGACGCTCGGCAATGCCCACAGTGCGAACGCCGGTGCGAATGACATCGTCATAATAATAAATGTCCTTGTTAATGGCATGATAAGTAGATCTGTTGTCCCAAATAGCAATGTCGTACTTGTCCCACTTGTGTCTAACCTGGATATCGTGAGACTGAACCAAAATATTCCAAATATACTCCTTAAGAGCCTTGGACTCGAGTGGAGTAAGATCGTTTACTTTAGTGAAGTGAGCACCCACGGCAAACAAAGACTTCCAACCAGTCACAGGATTGGTACGCACAATAGGATGAATTGCAATCAACTCATCTCCCACATTCTCAGGAGCACCACGTTCTTGGCTGTACAGCTCAAAGTTCTTCAGTGCTCCAAAGCTCTTGAATTCCGGCTGCGAATAGGTTCCAGTGAGAGTATCCAAATAGGCTCTAAAAGAAGGTGAAAATTTCTCATAGAGAGCGTACCCATTGGCCCAAAAAGTATCACCTCCAGTAGGGGGGAGCTCTACCAATCTTAAAGAAGAATAATCAGCTCCAACTGGCTCAAAGGTAATATCGGAATGCCATGAGTACGCAGTAGGATAAAGTTGATCATATGCTTTGTAGTTCTTATTGATTCTGGTAGAAATGAAAGAAACGTCGGGATCAACAAGACCATCCTCACCAATAATGCCACCAGCGGGAGCTGTGGGATGGATATGTAACCCATTACCCTTGGGCTTACCAGATAACAAACCAAGCTTTTGAACCAGCTCCTTTTGCTGCTCAATAGTAAGATCATCTTGCTTCTTAAAAACAACAACACCACGCTGAGATATCTTAATTGCTAAATCGCGAATAAGATCATCATCCTTTAGAATATCGGTAAGTCGTGCTTCAACATTATAGGTGGTACCCAAAAGAGGAGTCAATTCGACAGCATCACTTGAATACTTCTCATCAAACTTCCCCGATGGAACTAGAGGTTTCTGGCGGTCTTCAGGTTTAATATATGAAGGGCCTTCGGTGGGCTTGTTCCACCAAGGAGAAGGACCCGACTCAGGGTGTTCAATTTTAGGGAATTTCTTGGCATCAAAAACAGTGAACTGAAGGTTATCAAGAGCAGACATGATAATTTATAATAGTTTGATTGCACACTAATGAAAATATGATAAGAGTAGATTGGAAATAAAAAATAAAGTAAATTTGGAGTAGAGAGAGCAATAGTAATAGTGAACAAATTAGAAAGAGAATATTATGTATATATATATAACTAACGTCTCTTACTTCTAACTAATAATTTACCAAACCCGTTAAAAACGACTAAAGAACTGTTTAATACGCCATATCTCACTTCGGCTTATATATAATGTTTTTGAGACGACTTCGGAGTCCGAATGTACAAACCGTCAAAGAGGGGTATGCTAGAAACATACGAGAATCTAATTTTAATAAATACTGGGCTTTGGAAAATAAAAGGAAACTCATTTGAAAAGAAACGGCGTACGGACTCCGCGAAAAGGTACGGTTCTAGGATGTCCGAAGAATTGGGTCTCTGGTTTATCTTAGTTCCTTTCATTATCAGTTAAAATTGATTAAAATCGTTATCTATTTCAAGTTTCGAGGACTTAGAAGAAGTCCATATAACATGACAATATAAACAACAGCAATTGGATGTTGTACTGTCATAACTTAACGTATTTCGATTTCCGTCGATTATTTATGATAAGATAAATAGTCATATGTTTTAATATCTAGGCTATGATTTGAAATTAATTTCCATTGATGAATCAATATTTTTGCTCTTAATGTTAGGATGCTAATATTTATCTTTAAAATAATCTACTGAAAATTATACAAGTTCATGTCACATCAAACTGTTAGAGATACTCTACAAAAGCTTGGTGACTTTTAATTCTAACTTTCAATTATATTCCCAGTTAACAAAAATTATGGAGAAAAAAAATTTTCTAAGCCAATCGTTAAATCATTTTTTTAATTATAAATTTGATAATTGAATACATAACTTGATAACATTAATTTTCTTTTTTAATTTTTTTTAGCGTTCTTTTTAAGACCTTCAGTTTGAGTAATGCTGTTAGAATCGAAATAAGGGCGCTCAGCAATGCCCACAGTCCGAATACCTGTTCTAATAAGATCATCATAAAATTGAACATCCTTGTTAATGGCATGATAAGTTGATCTGTTATCCCAAATAGCAATGTCGTACTTGTCCCACTTGTGTCTAACCTGGATATCGTGAGACTGAACCAAAACATTCCAAATATACTCTTTAAGAGCCTTGGACTCAAGAGGAGTAACATCGTTAATCTTAGTGAAGTGAACACCAACTGCAAAAACTGACTTCCAGCCAGTCACAGGATTAGTTCTGACAATGGGGTGGGTTGCAATTAACTCTTCACCAACATTTTCAGGAGCACCACGAACATCCGAGTAAATGTCAAGGTGTTTTTTGTTTCCAAAATCATTAAACTTAGGCTGAGAATAAGTACCGGTAAGAGTCTCTAAATAGGCACGAAGAGAGGGCGAAAACTTTTCGTAAAGTGCATAACCATTGGCCCAAAATGTATCGCCACCAGTGGGAGGAAGCTCAACCAATCTTAAAGAAGAATAGTCAGCCCCAGCTGGCTCAAAAGTAATATCAGAGTGCCAATTGTACGCTGTGGGGTAATATTTCTGCTCCTTATTATATTCGCCACCAAGTCTGCTGGAAATAAAAGAGACTTCAGGGTCAATGAGACCGTTTTCACCAATAACACCACCAGCGGGGGCAATGGGGTGGATATGTAATCCATTTGCCTTGGGCTTTCCAGAAAGAAGACCAAGCTTTTGAACAAGCTCTTTTTGCTGCTCAATAGTAAGATCATCTTGCTTTTTAAAAACAACAACACCACGCTGGGAAATCAAAATAGCAAGATCACGAATTAGATCATCATCCTTAAGAAGATCCACAAGTCTGACATTAACATTGTAAGTAGTGCCTAAGAGAGGAGTTAACTCAACAGCCTCCTTGCTGTACTTTTCTTTGAGCTTTCCTGAAGGAATCAAAGGTTCTTGACGGTCAGCAGGTTTCACATAAGAAGGACTTTCTGTTGGCTTATCCCAAAATGGAGAAGGTCCTTGAACTTTTTCAAATTGTGGAAACTTTTCCTGGTCATAAACGGAAAACTGAATATTTTCAAGATTGGACATCTTTAATACTGCTCTAGGTGAGATAAAAATTGATAGGAAGGGGAAAAATAGTGGATAATTGTTATGATATTATAAAAATGTAAAAAAAATAATAAATCAAAGAATTCAATCACATTTTATAATAATATGAGTTATCTACAATATTGAAAGATTGTAAGTCTAGTCAGAAATGTTTTCACACAGCCACTCAATTGCATCATCAATCTTTCCCAGCTATTTCACAGAAATATCCCCATGTTCAGGGTTTAATAAAAAAAAAGCTCGCAGTCCGATAGTCAGCCGTGCATAGGACTCCGAAAATAGACATCTGGCGCGGCTTTCAATGGTTTGATCGAGAGCAATCAAAGATGTATAATATGTGATTGAACTTCATTGCCACGCGTAAAGTATTAGTTTTAAAGAATTCCTATGTGGAGATGCATTTTTTTGTCAAGTAAGATTTGATTTTTTTAAAAGCTAAACGTTTATCCGTACCATTGGTGACATTCCTTGTATTTAATTGGTAGCGATAGTGGCTAATATATTTAACTCGTCTTATGATTATAATTATTTTTATTTTTACAAAATTTTTCAATTAGTGAATGAAAAAACTATCAGACGGAATAAAATTACTCCATAAAAGATACACACTTGCGTTCATAAAACCTGGTGAGATATAAACTTGTTTCTGAACTTTATTTTTTTTGATTTTTAAGCCCTTCAGTTTGAGTAATGCTCTCTGAATCAAAGTAAGGACGCTCTGCAATACTCAAAGTTCGAATTCCAGTTCTCAACAAATCATCGTAAAACAGTACATCTTTGTTGATAGCATGATAGGTTGATCTGTTGTCCCAAATTGCAATATCATATTTATCCCACTTGTGTCGGATCTGGAGGTCGTGAGATTGAACAAGGATATTCCAAATGTAGTCCTTAAGAAACTTAGATTCAAGGGGTGTGAGCTCATTAAACTTTGTAAAATGCTCACCCACTGCAAAAAGAGATCTCCATCCAGTAACAGGATTAGTGCGAACAATAGGGTGAGTGGAAATAATTTCATCTCCAACGTTTTCGGGGGCACCTCGTTCCTCAGAGTATATCTCGAAATTTTTCCGATCACCAAATTCCTTAAATTTGGGTTGAGAGTAAGTACCGGTAAGGGTGTCCAGGTAAGAACGGAAAGATGGGGAAAACTTTTCGTAAAGTGCATAACCATTGGCCCAAAAAGTATCGCCACCAGTAGGAGGAAGTTCAACTAATCTCAAAGAAGAATAATCTGCAGGAACTGGCTCAAAGGTAATATCTGAATGCCAATTGTACGCTGTAGGATAGTTTCTTTCCTCTTTGTTATACTCCCCACCCAGTCTGCTAGAAATAAAAGAGACTTCAGGGTCAATGAGACCGTTTTCACCAATAACACCACCTGCCGGAGCGGTAGGGTGAATATGAAGTCCATTTCCTTTAGGTTTTCCAGAAATAATGCCAAGTTTTTGAACAAGCTGCTTCTGTTGCTCAACAGTAAGATCATCCTGCTTTTTAAATACCACAACACCACGCTGGGATATCTTGATCGCAAGGTCACGTAACAAATTATCATCATTTAAAATATCCGATAATCTCACACTTTCGTTATAAGTTGTGCCCAAAAGTGGAGTCAATTCAACTGCATCTTTGCCGTAGTTATTGTCAAATTCACCTGAAGGTATCAAAGGTTTGTGGCGATCTTCAGGTTTAATATATGATGGACCTTCGGTATCTTTGTCCCAAAAAGGTGACTTTCCAACAATTTTTTTGGTTTTGGGAAATGTTTCCTGACTATAAACAGAAAATTGGAGATTTTTAAGGTCAGCCATTGATTCAGAGGAAAACGATTAAGAATATGTATGGTAAAATCAAAATATAGTTAAATAACGGGGGTTATAAAAAATATTGTATTTTTATATTAAAAAGAAGTGATAATAGAAATAAGTAAAAGGTTTTGATCAGAAATTTGAAGATATATATATTCGAAAGATCCGGAGTTGGATAATCTGATTTTTTTTTTTTTTATTTCGCCATAATATGTTAAAATTTGCTTATTCTTGATCACCACTAATGTAGGCTAACAAAGTGACACTGATAAACATACTTTCGGCATTCAAAGTCTTTTAATTATGTATAATTTATCTATCTTCAAAAAATTAAGATTATCGGTTTCCGAAGAAGTTTTTTGATTCCGAACTCCTAAATATTTTCCGATGTTAATATCGGACACCAAAAAAATTATAAAAATCATTTTCAAAGCATAAAAAGTTACTTCCTTGCCAGGGGTCGAACCTAGAATCTCTCGCTTTGTAACCTTATAATGATCGTAGGCGAACGCCTTGCCATTGGGCCACAAGGAATAGTAATTATTGAAAACTTAAATAAAATATATTATTTAATAATAATTTATTATTACAAACACGTGACAGTATTTTCAAAAGTTTGGATATTATTGTACAGCTTTCATTGCGGTATTACAGAAAAAGCTGGCGTTATGCCATAGTATCAGATTAGATTCTATGATTGCAAAAGAGATCATCCGCCTTCATTTGAATATCAGTAACACCAACCCAATAGAGTAACAGTCGTTAATTTTAATTGAGAATTCTCCTATCGCTAAATTAACCCCAGTTTATTTAGAGGCAGAAAAAGACTGAAAATTGGTGATCCAGAATTTGATGAAAGCAAAAAAGAAAAAAGAAATCAGTTGTTGGGCCGGTTACTCGTGAGCTACTTCAGAGTCAGCTAATTGATAGTTTTAAGAACAAGCAATAGAAAAATGATGAGATGCTTATTGACATAGCAAGAAAGATCAATGGTGCCATGACAATCTTTCTAAAATGACCACGGGTGTAGTTATGAAGAAAGATCATCGAAAAACCCTGAGCTTTATTACTCAATTTCTCACGGGTCATGACAAGTTTGGCGCATGATTTTAAAAGTTGGTATTGAAATGGATGGCTACAACTCTGAGTGTGACAAAACTGGGAACAGTAAAACATACTTTGATTGAACGTTCTTGATTGAAAAAAAAAAAGACCCTAGAAGGATATCTACTAGAAAGGGCATGCTGTCATACTTACTTAGTAAAATTTTCTATAAAAAAATTTTTTATATATACCAAAAACAATAATAATTTAGATGGTATATATATTTATAAACTGTTAAAAAAACAACCATCCACGGACATTCTAAATCAGGAGATTTTTTTTTAAAAAACTAAAAGGAACAGGGCTCAACCGGGAATTGAACCCGGGACCTCTCGCAAATGTGCTTAGAAAACCCTAAGCGAGAATTATACCACTAAACCATCGAGCCAAGTGAGTTATTAAAAATATAATATATATTGCTACCATGTCAATCAGGATTTAAAAAAATTAAATATCACGTGATTTAATTGAAGTTTATTGTTAGAGATTGCATGTGTCTGATGAAAAGTTCAATAAATGATGAAAACTTACATAGATCGAACAAATGAAAAATAAATACTTTAATAATTGATGAAAACAAGTGGAAATAGACTGTGGAAAATCTTTAGCCCTTCGTTGCTTGTAATTTAGCATCAAGATTAGCAGTTAGAAATTTTGTAAAAAGTTTAATTAAAAATCAAAATTTTAGATAATTAGGACAAGGAAGGTAAGCAAATATTTATAATAAAAACATACAATTCACGAAATATTTTGATCCCCAGAAATAAAATAAATTAAAAAAAAATTGAATTAAAATTTTTTGTGCCTGAGTATTATTTGATTTTATTCTAAACCAATTTTGGGGGTTTAAAAATAATAAGTTATGCCTTAAACATAATTTTAATGGTAATACATATGGCCACTAAAAAAATCTAAATATATTAAATATATAATACATATTGATTACTTCTTTTCATCTTGTTCCTTTTCGGCTTTTTCCTTTTCGGCTTGCTGCTTAAGGCCTTCACTTTGGGTGAGACTATTAGGATCCAAATAAGGTCTTTCGCCACTGCTCAATGTACGAATACCAGTTCTAATATAATGATCAAAGTAATGGACATCCTTGTTGATGGCATGATAAGCAGATCTATTATCCCAAATGGCAATATCAAACTTCTCCCATTTGTGTCTGACTTGAATATCATGAGATTGAGCCAAAAGATTCCAAATGAAATCCTTCAAAAGCTTAGATTCAAGTGGGGTTACATCGTTGAACTTGGAAAAATGTTCTCCAACAGCAAAAAGAGATTTCCAGCCAGTAACAGGATTGGTGCGGACAACCTTGTGAATGGCAATGAGAAGCTCTCCAACATTTTCAGGTGCACCACGAACATCGGAGTAAACAGCAAATCCTTTTCTTTCACCAACTTCATTCCACTTAGGTTGAGCAAATGTACCAGTAAGTGATTCAAGGTAAGTTCTGAGAGAGGGAGAAAGCTTCTCATAAAGAGCATAACCATTAGCCCAGAAAGTATCACCACCAGTCTCAGGAACCTCAACCAGTCTCAAAGAAGTGTAGTCAGGAGGCACAGGTTCAAAGGTAACATCAGAGTGCCAGCTATAGGCGGTAGGATAGAAACGCTCTTCCTTCTTATATTCACCACCAAGTCTGCTGGAAATAAAAGAAAGATTAGGATCAACAAGGCCATCGGGTCCAACAATACCTCCTGCAGGAGCAACAGGGTGAATATAAAGACCATTTTCTTTAGGTTTACCTGAGAGCAAACCTAACTTTTGAAGCAGCTCCTTTTGTTGATCAGTTGACAGATCATCCTGATGTTTGAAAACAACAACACCACGCTGAGAAATCTTAATTGCCAAATCACGAATCAAATCGTCATCTTTGAGAACTTCCACAAGACGTGCATTGTCATTAAAGGTGGTACCAAGAAGAGGACTTAGGTCGACGGATTCTTTACCGTATTTTTCTTCAAGTTTTCCAGAAGGGACCAAAGGTTTCTTACGGTCCTCAGGCTTAATAAAAGAGGGACCTTCTGTTGGCTTATCCCAAAATGGAGAAGGACCCGTATGTTTCTCGAACTTAGGAAACTTGTTTTGGTCGTAAATGGCAAACTCAAGGTTGTGGATATCAGCCATGTTTAAATTTTTTAGCAAAAGAAGGTTTTAGATAAAGATATAAAAGAAATAGAAAGAGTTGTTGAATGTAGATAAATCCAAACAGCCAGGATTTGATCTTTTATATATTGGAAAAAAAAGCTCGTTTATTTCCATAATTTTCATTGCATCTTTGTTTATATAATTGACGTGGAAAGGAGTGCGTTAATAAAAAGGCACCCCGCTCTGGTAGTGTTTCGGAGTCCGATAATTTATTTTGAAATTAAAGATTGATGAACCTTTTGGTTGGAACTTTACTATGATGTACTTTAAACGGACATGGAAGATCAATTGACTAGATTAAATTCACTGGATGATAAATTTCTTACCCCGATTACAAATTCTGCGGAGTAACAGTTACAATGGTAAATATAAATGGCAACATCTATTACATCTAATAAAAGAAAACGGCGATATGATACTTTTTATAAAATTTCGGAGAAGTAACGATTTCATTAACATGTCTCTTGTTTCAAGAATATGTGTAGAATATCTGCATTCGATCATGGGGATAAATGTACTGTTTTTTATTTTGTTAGGTAGAAGTGAAATATTTGAAAAGTAGTTTCAAAGTTTTAGATCATGATAAATTTAAGGGGGAAATGATAGAAGTAATACTCATTTATATGTTATATTTATTAAATTTTCACATATTATATTAATTTATAATATTGTTTAAAATGTTTACCTAGTTATTATAGCATAATTAAAGCCCAAAAATGGCTAGATGCTTTGTTTAAAAAAAATTACTCTTGTTCAGGTTTTTTACCCTTTAAAGCTTCAGACTGGGTAATACTATTGGGATCCAAGTAAGGGCGTTCCGCAATACCAACGGTACGAATTCCATCTCTTAAAAGATCATCGTAAAACAAGACGTCCTTGTTAATAGCATGATAAGTAGATCTATTATCCCAAAGTGCAATATCATATTTATCCCATTTATGTCTGACTTGGATGTCATGAGATTGTGTCAAAATATTCCACAAATATTCTCTAAGACGAGTAGATTCAAGTGGGGTCAACTCATTGAACTTGGTAAAGTGACCTCCAATAGCAAAAACAGCCTTCCAGCCAGTCACTGGATTGGTACGAACAATAGGGTGAATAGCTATAAGCTCATCTCCTACATTTTCGACAGCTCCACGCTTGTCAGAATAAAGACCAATACTTCTTTTCTGGCTTATATCATTAAATTTAGGCTGGGAATAAGTACCAGTAAGGGTTTCTAAGTAGGACCGGAGAGAAGGAGAAAGCTTTTCATAGAGAGCATAACCATTAGCCCAAAAAGTATCACCACCAGTAGGAGGAAGATTGACTAGTCTCAAAGAAGAATAATCAGCGGGAACAGGCTCAAAAGTAATATCTGAGTGCCAATTGTAAGCTGTAGGATAAAAGCGTTGTTCCTTAGCATAATTTTCCGAAAGTCTACTTGAAATGAAAGAAACTTCGGGATCAACCAACCCATTTTCTCCAATAACACCACCAGAGGTTGCAAGGGGATGAATGTGAAGACCGTTTTCTTTTGGTTTTCCAGAGAGGATTCCGAGTTTTTGAACCAATTCCTTTTGCTGCTCAACAGTAAGATCATCTTGCTTCTTAAAAACAACAACACCACGCTGGGAAATCTTAATGGCCAAATCTCGAATAAGATCGTCATCCTTTAGAATGTCAACTAAGCGAACATTGACATTATAAGTGGTTCCCAAAAGAGGTGTTAGTTCAATCTCCTCCTTAATATATTCTTGATCCAATTTTCCAGAAGCAACGAGGGGCTTTTGGCGATCTTCAGGTTTAATAAATGACGGGCCCTCTACTTGCTTATCCCAATAAGGAGAAGGACCTTCAATTTTTTTAGACTTGGGAAACTTATTCTCGTCTAAAACAGAAAATTCAAGTTGATCAAGAGAAGACATTTTTGTAGAAAATAATTAATAAATATAAATGAATAAAAGGACGTATAGAAATAAATGAAAAAATATAACGAATCAACAAAATTTAAATAGTAATTGATATATAAATAGGGGAATAAGGCTAGAATTTATATTTTTTGTGAATTCGGATAATGTCAGTCAAGAGTCGATTAGATTATTTGCTTTAGTTAGTTTATTGCATTTTGTTTTTTTACCATTTGAATTAAACAATATGCTAAATTGTGGAGTAAAAGGTGTCTTTTGATGTGTTTATGATATGATAGCATAGTTTTGAATCAATGTGCCTTGGTCGGTATCCGAAAGTTAGACGTTAAATCTAAATGCTAATCAAGCTGTTTTCTTGTCAATGTGGCTTGTAGTCAGAACTGATAAATTGAAGATAATTTATCCATAACAATTTAATAGCAGCTATCTAGACCTTGTATATCTTATTATTGGTTGTGAACATGTACCAATGGGTTTCAAAGTACTGTGTCTGTAAATATATACCCATTTGAACTAGAAACTAAAGAAAACTGCACTCCAAAACATATAGTTCTTATTTAGCTACCATAACACAAAATTAAACACCGAACTTATATCATTATACTCTCTTCTAAATAGTAGGGTAGCGAGCCAGCATTTTCTTTACAAAATCCTTACAAAATGTCAACTCCGATATCCACCAAAGGTTTTTATTGAGCATTGAGGGTAACGCAGGGAAGTTTTTTCTTAATAGACATTTCTAAATGTGATTTTTAGGGATCTAGAATTTTGGTCACGAAATGTCTACACTAATTCCCAAGAAAAATTATAGGATAAGAGGGCTAGAGAGGACAAGAGTTTGCAAAATGGGGCCAAAAAGGACTAGAGAGAGCAAATTGGAAAAAAAAGGAAAGATGTGAGTTTTTTTGAAATCTATTCCTCTTCATCAGAAATTTTTTTAATATTATTATTTTTTCTTAAAGATTTCGTATTATATACACTTGATTAAAAATTAACTTCATTAGACAATCTCTAATTATTATGAATAAATCTTTTAAGAAACCATTGCTTAGACTCATTCTAAGTTTTACGTATTTGTTTTAGCACCTTTATAACTTTTTTCCAAATATCGCCATTTTATAAAACTCTTATTTGATTAGTTCTTAACTTTTTTTTTTCTCAAATGTTCCAAAAGCTATAGCACCCCAGTACGTTTTGGGGTTCATGAATTTCAATATCCGACCTTCAATATCAGCTTCTATTATATGACATAATATTTTTTTTACGCAAAATAAGCCATGTATCAACAAGTATCAACAAATAAAAAATTTACAAAAATTTAGTTTTACGAAGCTATCACTATGAAACAACCCTTGGTTCAGCTTTCAGTAAACCCGGAAACCTGAATTGAGCCTTGTAAATTCTGGCTTTTATTTACAATGAAATTTGTTTTTGTTAAATTAACTATATTGTTTTGATCCTATATAGAATACATTTTAGAGCAAATTCTGCATTTCTGCGGCTTCAGTAGCCTTCAGAAATCCCAGGAAGCACGACGTGGACGCTTGCTCAGTTTACTTCCCTAAGGATTGGAGCTTTTCAACCCCAATCCTCATACCCCACCCTTAATACGTGGTTGCCATTTGTACCTGGAGAGGCCCCCCCTCACCGCAACCCCAATCCAACTAACGGAACCTAAACTTCAAATGGGTCTTAAGAAAAGGCGGCTAGTTTTCATGGAATGCGGGGTCCCAAGTTAATGGGTAAAATAAAGTGATCTAAACTGAAACCAGCTGGTGGGTTTGTTAGGAAGATTTAAAGAAGTTAGCAAAGATTGTAAAAGATACTTTAGAATGTGAAAAAGTGCCGAAGATACTGAAGATGCCGAAGATACTAAAGATACTGAAGATGCTGAAGATGCTGAAGATGCTGAAGATGCTGAAGATGCTGGATGATGTTAAGTTTCTAAAGCTGCCGAATAAAGCTGCCGAATACAGCTGCTGAACAAAGCTGTGCCGAAGCGAAGTTGTAGATCGCAAGTTTTATAGATTAAATTTTTAAAAAAATAAAATCAAGATCAACCAAAGTTCCACACCAAAATAATAATAATAGTAAAAGTTTTGATAAAAGTAAAGTTTTTTGTCAACCAAAGTTCCAAAAAAAAATAATAATAATTTTTGATACCAAAGGGGCAAGACCAAATCTCCTAAGGCATCGATAGGCCAAAAAGAATACACACGGAAGAAAAATAGACGTTCTATTCAACTTGCACCAGTATACCCTTGTTATGACAACCCATATTTCTCAACAAAGTCATCTCTCCAGGATTTTTAGTTTCGGAGCGAGTATGGCACCAGATCACTTGCAGTAACCAAGATAAATGGAAACAGAAACAAGGACCACCTTTGCTAGCCATCTCATCTCCTCACGCACATCTTGACGAGGGGGTAGTCGGCACGTTGCGTCCAAAGTGAACGACTTCTTTTTTCTAAGTGTTGATGATGATATTGTTGTTGACTTTAAAGAAGTATTATAGAGAGTGGAAATGTTAATTTGAATATTTTGAAAGGTTAATTGAAGTATACATACAATTGCTGGATACATTTGATGTTCTTTTGGTTTCTTTCAACGAGTTAGAATAGAAATTGATTGTAGTCTTTACTTACTTGATTTCTGGTGATAATGTAAAGGTTAGTTACAGTAAAGAATGAATTTTTAAACAGAAGAGTGATAATAATTACAATAATGATGATGATGATAATAGTGATTATGATGATAATGATAATGATAATGATGATGATGATGATGATGATGATGATGATGATGATGATGATAATGATAATGATGATGATAATGATAATGATAATGATAATGATATAAAGCTGATGAAAAGAAGAAGTAAAAAAAAACGTTTTTTTTTTATTAATTTTTTTTTTTCTTGACGATTAAAACTTTTACTGTTTCATATAAATCAAGTTCATATGGGATTTACAAAAGTAGTCATTTGCCAAAGAGTTTTTTTACGAGAAACTTCACAAGTATCAGAATCATGGATATACTTGTTTTTCTATTCAAACCAAAAAAAAAGGTCTATTTAACAAAATATTCTTTAACCTTGTTATGTATATTACAGATACTATCTTAAAATACAACTAAGAAAACGCATTAAAAAAACAAAAGATATTAAATAGAGAAGTCATAAACCATTCATCCAATATTTTTTTCTTTGAGATAATCAATTATTAAAAGTTTGTACGTAACAACCAAGTTAAAAATTAAAAAAAAATCTGTCATTTTCAAAAGAGTTTTACTTAATTTAAAAATAATTAATTACTTTATTCCCTCAATGTTTTTTTTAAAAAATGATAGAACACTACTAGGGGACTAAGGTATCGGCAAAAGAATACAATTAAAATACCAAATTCTAGATATTTGTGGGATCAATTCTTTATAAAACTGGTGTTTTTGCAATAAAAATTAAATATAGATAAAATAATATTATATCTATATTTATTGAATATATTTTTATTTAATTAATTATGTTTTTAAAATTATGTTTGTTTGTTTGTTTGTTTGTTTTTATTCAAGGGTTATAGAAATATATAACATCAGCGTCAACGCTATCCTTCTTGTTCTACCTATATAAGTATCCATCATTCTTTGAACTTTTCATTCAGTTTCAAACATGCTTCTCCAACAGCCCGAAAATAAATCCTGATGCCAGCTTACGAGGAACAGGGAGCCTAAGCCAAACCTTCCCAATCTATTTCCACTTGTCTTCATCAACGCTTTTAAAGTTTATTTCTTATTCTCTCCAAACAGAGATAAAGCGTGCAATCTCTTGCAAGCCAGTTAGACTGTTTAAGAGGGTCGACATGTCCATTTCAGGAGATATCCTTCTGAGTCCTTTTCTTTTTTCTTCCAACAGAGGGCACTCAACCAGAATGTGTCCAACTGTTTCCAGCTCGCCACATTCACAGTCGTAGCTATCCTTTTGAATGCCGAACTTTTTGAACCATGCGCCAAAATTGCCATGGCCCGTGCGGAATTGAGTAATAAAGCTCAAGGTTCTGCGACTATCTTTCTTCATAACCACTCCCGTGGTCATTTTAGAAAGATTATCAGAACAAGGTGTTTCTGCCGTAATATCATGGTACCATTGATCTTTCTTGCTATGCCAATACGCGTCTCGCCATTTTTCTATCGCTTGCTTCTTGAGAATCGCAATAAGCTGACTCTGAAGTAGCTCACGAGTAACCGGTCCAAAAACTGGTTTCTTTCTCGTTTTCATCAAATTCTTTATTACCACTTTTCTGTCTTCTTCTGCCTCTAAATAAACCGAGGTTAATTTAGCGATAGGAGAATTCTCAATTAAGGTCAACAAATGTTCCTTTATTGGATTAGTGTTACTGATGTTCAAATGAAGGCGGATGGCCTTTCTTGCGATCATAAAATTTAGTCTGATGCTATATGGCATAACACCGGCTTTTTTCTGTAATACCGCGATAGGAGTAGTACGATAAGCACCAACTACCCTTCTTAATGCCATGTTTTGAGCAACTTCAAGCTTATGAATTTCACCTTTAAGGATTTTGTGAAACCAAATTTCCATGCCGTATTCAATGATTGGTCTAACACATGCGATATACAAAGACCTCACAGAAGATCCTCGCATACCTCTAAATGTTCCACCAAGTCGCCAAATGGCTCCTATTGCTTTCCTTGCCTTGGTTATCTTACTCATAATATGAGATTTGAAATCCAGGGTATTATCAAGAATGATTCCAAGTAACTTGACTTCCTTTTGGGGTTTGAGGTGTTCTCCATTTGGTAGAGTCAGCTGTGCTTTTTGGTCGTTGGCTTTAATATTTTTTGCAAAATGAATGAAACCCAATTTATCTCCAAGATCAATTTTTGTCATTCTTGACTTTGCCCATTCACAACATTTAGCCAAAATGTTGCTGAGTAGCTCAGTGTTTTTGTCTATGGTGCCTTCAACTGTGATTGTAACATCATCAATAAATCCAAAAGCTTTTCCTCCCCATTGCTGGATAGCCTTATACATTGGCGTGGAATATATTAGGAACAGTAAGGGGGATATAGGAGAGCCTTGTGGGATTCCAGTACTGATTTTTTGAACTGGACCTTTTCTTCGATCCATGAGCATACTGGCTTCTCTCTGGCTAATAAATTGGTAAGTCCAACTTATCAACGCATTGGGTAGCCCCATGTTTTCCATTGTTTCAGCGAGTATGTTTCTATTTACATTATCAAAAACACCTTGAATGTCAATCAAAATAGCAGAGATTTTTTCTCGGCTTGTTTCGATTCTTTGGACAAGCTCCAAAACGGCATCCGTAGCACAATAGTCTTTTCTGCCTCCATGTTGCTCTGGCGGTAGAAGTTTATCGGTAAGTTTGGTCATTCTGGTTTGCATGATTTTTTCCAAAACCTTGGAAGGTATCTTAAGCAACGATATAGGCCTGTAAGCTCTAGGTTTAGAGTAATCAGGTTTTTTAGGTTTGGGTATTACCACAATAATGCCATGTCTCCAGACTTTTGGATGATATCCAAAGTTGACACAAGCTTGTAGTAGTTTAAAAAATCTGATTTGGTAGTCTTTATTCTTCCATGCCTTTTTTAATACTAAGCCAGTTATGCCATCATCTCCAGCAGCTTTATCATTTGGGGTATTCGCCAAAGCAATTTCGACTTCCTTAATATCCAGTTTAGGCCATCTTGAGTCATCATCAATCTCAAAATGTTTGTCCGGGCCATGATCAATTTCCGGCAATAAAGCCTTCCAAATCTCATGCCTTTTTTCCTCAACTGTAGTTGTAAGGGTGCCGTCTTCTTTTCTTATTTGTGGTATAATGGTATCGTTACCTTTGGGGTTAATGTATCTTAACACCCTCCAAATGTCGTTTTCTTCCAAACCAGATAAAAATTTATTCCATTGTTCAGAACTAGCTTCACGCAAGGAACGGTCAAAATCTCTTGTTGCTTCTTTTGCTTCTTGTATTTTTTGCTTTTTTAAGGCAAAAGTTGGTTGTCTAAGACGAGCCTCACGTTTAGCTTTAAGCGCAAACTCTAACTTTTTCCTGAGTTCGGCATTCCAATATCGTTTAGATTTTCGGACTAATTTGATTTTTTTCATTGAAGAAGCCATGGCTTTTTTAATGACATTTTCTAGGATTTCAGCTTGACTGTCAATTTGGTCTAAACTTTTCAGAGCTTTGTCATGCACATTAAGAGTTTTAATGGCATTCGAAAGTTCTTGTTCAAATTTATCCCAGTTGGCTTGTTGAATATTTAGTCGTTCAATTGAGGTTAATTTTTCTTCCTCGTGTTGGTGTTGAAAAAAGGAAAGGTCCCATTCAACAATCGCATGATCACTCAGCGAGTTTTCATCAATTTTCCTGAAGATAATTCTGTGAAGTAAATTTACAGAACAATAAACAAGATCAATAGTGGTTTTGTTTCTATAAGTTTTTCTGTTTGGTGGAGTGATTAACATCATGTCATTTTCATGAAGCCAATCCACAATTTCATTTGTATCAGCATCTGGATTACTTTCGGTTTCCCACTCCCTATGATGTAGGTTGTAGTCTCCCGCAATAATCAGCCTGTCATATTGTCCTTGGACCTCTTTCTTTAGAATTTCTAAAGCTGGAGGTTCAGGGAATTTTTTCGATGGTTTAGGTTGGTTATAGACATTTACAAGTGTAAAATCTTTAACCTTTTTAAAATTAATATACAAGCTAAAAGCTCATTTTTCAAAAAGCTAAATTTAAATAAATTAAACCTTTAATGTAATTAAAAATTGGTTACGATGGCCGAGTGGTTAAGGCGATGCCCTGCTATTTAAGTAGCTTAGGCATTGGGTTTTACCTGCGCAGGTTCGAATCCTGTTCGTGACGAATAACTTTTTATTTTTTGAACATTAAATTTGTTTTTTTTGTTGTGTGGTGGTGTTTATTTTCTGTTGTTCTTTTTGATGGTTGGAGAAAACCAAATTTAGTTTTCTATTGACGCTCTAAAGTGACCAGGAAAAATTAAATTGAAGACTGTTTCACTTACTGAATTCATGTCCCTGCAATGATTTCAAGGACCTTTCCGCTTTAAAAAAAACCTTAAAATGCTGTAAAGTTAAGTTTTGATTCTCATTTTTCAGTGGTTTGAGTTTTAAAGTTACTACAAGTTCCTAAGCTAAATTCTCTCCAAATTTTAATTTAGGACCGACCCTGTGTGCTGTATAAATTACATAACTACTTACTCATACACACAAACATCACAAATTAGCCCAAACCACCACTCCTTCTTCCTCTCTTGACAATACCAAACAGAATCCTTTAAATCACCACCGGTTCTCTTTTCTTCCCAAAAAAAAAACAATGTCCGTTCCCGATCTTGTTCTGGACCCTCAGCTCACACTATGGGTTTTGTTTCCCATTCTTTTTGTCATGATTCTGTTTGGCGTATGCCGACACTATGCAAGTTTGCTCATCACCAGCAAACCTAAGCGCCAGGAATTGAAGGCCGTACGAGAGCAACAGTTTCTTGTCTATGCCCAAAGTCTGCGCACAAATGGTGTTAATCTAAGCGACGAGTCGTTGGCACAACGGATCGCCTACCAATCAGAACAACTGAAGAAGGGAACATACTTGAAGAACCCTGATGCACAGCCCAACGCTCCACCAAGTCTTTCGGACCCCTCGAGCATGGAGGGTATGATGGGCATGATTAAGTCGCAGGCGCTTAACTTTGTTCCTCAAACCATCATGATGACCTGGGTGAATGCCTTGTTTTCCGGCTTTGTTTTGAGTAAGTTCAAATTATCAGCAATTGAAATTTTAAATTAGCATTATCTAATATTTTTTTAAGTGAAACTACCTTTTCCTTTGACGATTAGATTTAAGTCTATGCTCCAATCTGGTGTGGCTACTCCAGATCTTGATGTTCGATGGGTTTCTGCCGTTTCGTGGTATGTGCTCAATTTGATTGGTCTCAAGTCTGTGTTTGCGCTCCTCTTGGGTAATGACAACACTGCTGGAGGCCTGCAAAACCAAGCTTCACCCGCAATGCCACAGTTGGGTGCTCCAGGCTTAGATCCCAGCAAGCTATTCGTTGCCGAGGCTGAGAACCTGCAGTTGACAGTTCCGGAAAGCTTACTCAATGGAATTGAAGGTAGACTTCTTAAAAAGTACTCTGTTCCGCTGAATTAAAAGAGAAAGGAATATTAATAAAACAACTACAATATACAAATTAAGAATAGAGACCTTCCTCCAGGCCTATGGGAATTTCTTTTCCATAGACTCCTTGCCAGGACAATGGCTCGACCCATTTGGGGGGTTCTTGACCCTTAGCATGTCGATTCTGTGGTGGCTGTGGTAATGTCGTCTTGACTGCTGAGACATCGAGGCCGCATATAGCCGCAAGCCGATCGGCAAATTCGTGGGCGTCGTAGAAATTGTCACCTTCGTATACGTAAATTACAGCAGCACACACTTTAGCAAGCGAAGCCTGGTCGCCAGCAGCGTGCTGGCCTGATGTGGTAGGGTATTTTAAAGATGCGATCTCCCGAAGGGCTTCAAGGGTAAAGCCAGATTCAGGAAGTTCCACCGAAGATTCCGGAGCTTCCAAAGCCATTTCACTGGCAAGATTGTTGCCGATTGAAAGGCCGGATAATCTACTGGAAAGCGAGTCGACACCTGCGGGGTCAGAGGAGGGCTTGGACTTCTTGTGGAAAAGTTTAAAACGAGGTGGCGGGACAGCCTCGGAAAGCGCAGCATTTGAGGAGCCTGCAACAATGGTTTCGCTGAAATTAAATTGGGCAACAAAAGGAGCAAGTGTAGAGCGAACAAAAGCGCGGCGACAGTTAGGGAGTGGCGGGGCTCTTAGCTGGATAACGGTGAGGTTAAGTTTAGGAGAATTGTAAACTTCGATGGCAGTACTAATACCAGAAGAAATTGGTTTCACAGGCGCAGGTAATGATGGTGCATCGCGTGGTCCTGCGAAAGGATAAAGATATTTATCAGAGAGTCTGCCAACTAGCGTCAGACCGAGAGAGTGGATGAGAAGATCAATGGCCAGCTGGGGAACGTTTGCCACAGAAACTGTAGGAACCACAAGGATGGAGCCATCAAGAGCTCTATGCGCATCCTCAAGTGAAGACCCCAAAGTAGGAAAAAATATTTGTTCAGTGACAGTCATGGTAAGTGTATATATAAAAGATAATGGAAGGATATACAATTGAATGGCGCAAGTGTGAAATCGTTATTGGGGATTCTGGAATACTGTTAGTCCGCAGTTTTGAGAACATGGGAACATATGAGTCTGACATCTTATGAAAAAAAAAAAAATCCGCACACAACCGCCAAACCACCAAAATTTTTCACGCCCATTTCACACCAAACCCCAAACATAAATCCACACACACACATACAACCATGATTCGAACTATCGGTAGCAGCAGCAGCAAACCTATGCTTGCTCGGGCATTTGGCACTTGCCGAGTACTCCGTAATACGACCACAAGCAGCTCCCCTGTTCCCGAGGATTCTGCCACCTCTTCGGAGTCTTCATTCAAGGCCCAGGAGCCCGTGATTCTTTTCCCCAGCCTGGATTCCATCTCGCAGGCCGACTTGTCACTGTCCAAGAACTCTAAAGGTTCGGCATGGTACCGTGTTTCCCGCACAAAGGCCAATCAGCTGCCAGTATACTCCGACGTCCGTGGTAACGGCCATCGCACTACCATCATTCGCCGCATTGAGGGCTCTGTTCCTCTGTTTAAGCAGGACCTGCGCACCGCACTGGGTCTGAGCTCTGACGACATTAAAATTAAGCCCACTTCCGGTCAAATCAAAATTAAGGGTGACCATGTCAGCTCTGTTAAAAAGCTCCTTTCAGAAGCCAAGTTTTAGAAATAACAGTGTATAGGAGGAAAAAAATAAGACAAGGGAAATATGTAAATAAGTTTAGCAAATGTATATATATATATATAAATTATACAGATCATGGCACGTTGAAAAGAGAAAACTGTCTAACGATACCAGGACCCAACTCGTCATAGTCGGCCTTGGTGTAACAGATATTTCTAAACTCGGCAGTGCCGGCAAGAAGGGAGCCACCAAACCACACGGCGTTGCGCTGCTTCTTGTGGGAGATGACATTAACATCAAGACCACCAGACTTGGCACCACTAAGGCGCTCGGAGCGGGCAATACGGTCATTAACCAGAGTGCGAATATCACGCTGGAGACGGCGACCAAAGTCTCTAAACATAGTAGAACCACCAGACAAAACAATATTTTTGTAAAGGCCTCGGCGGACATCAATGGGAGAGGCCTGAACAACAGCGTCCACCACGTTGGGAAGCGGGGTGAGATAGTCGGAGGAATAGATTTCCGGATTAAAGAAGATCTCTGGGGCGAGGAAGCGTTCGTAGCCCACGTCGACCGTCACTTTGCCGGCAAGCCCCTGGTCGACAATGTACTTTTGGAAGCGCTCGGGTTCATTGTCAAAGCGTGAAAACTCCTTAACAATGTCAGGGGATACATAGCAGTACCCCTCCTTTATTTTCTCGGCGGTCTTCAAACTTGTATCGGGCTCGTTGCGGTCACGCAACAGGCTTTGGATAAAGTAAGTGATGTCGCGGCCAGCAATGGGGATGTTTTTAATGGCCGAGCCGATAACGTAGCCTTCAGCAACGGGAATAACGTGGGTAACACCATCACCAGAGTCGATGACTGTACCGGTAAGAGTGCGGTCAACGACCTTAGACGAGGTCCAAGATGCAGCAAGAGCCAACACGGCCTGAACTGCAATGTAAAGACCAGCACAGTTGAAGGATTCAAACATGATTTCTGCTGTGTTTTCACGGTTCTCGGGAGGATTCAACGGAGGCTCTGTTAAAAGGAAGTAGTGGTCTTCGGGCTCGCAGCGCAGGTACTTGAAAATGGAATTTTCCCAGAAGCGTTCCATATGGTCCCAATTTTCAACCTGACCATGGCGAATTGGGTAATTGAGGCCGTAATCTGAATAAAGAAAAAAAATTTAAATGAATTAGTGAAATTTTTCGACACGAGACTTAATTTTTTCAAAACTTACTAGGACCAGAAGCGGCTTCCAAAGCTTCGTTACCGATGAAAAAGTCAAGATCCTCAGTTCCACGCTTCTGTGAGAGGGAGCTTCCGGGCCCGCCGGCCTGTCCGCGAGTGCTGCTAGAGGTTTGGCGGGTAGCAATAACAGTGGGGAAAATGAAAGAGGGAGAGTCGTTACCGGCAAAACCTAGCTTGGTAAGACCAGTGCCACTAGAAGAAAGGTTAGCAAAAAGGCAATGGACGCGTAGTTAAAACACACGTACTTGTCTAGAGAGAGTTAGAGAGGTCAGAGAAGATCATTTCTAAGGTACTTACCCATGACAATGGCCGGGGCAGCTGAATTGGCCATTTCGGTGACGATGTTGGTTGGGGGGTGATTGGAGAGTTTTTTTATAAAAAAATGGAATGGTGGTGGTGGATGTGAGCTATTAAGTTGCGACGTGTATGAGAAAAAGGGCTGTGGCGATGTGAACGGCGGAGGCATTTTTAGTATGTACATATGTGACAACTTTTTTTGTTACAACTTTGGGTAAAAAAGACTTTAATCAGGGCAGGGAAAAAAAGATCCACTGATACTCCCCTTTCATACAAAATAAACAAACTCTCATTACCAACAAAACAAAATGGTCAAACCAAATATCCCACAGAACCCATTCGAGTCGCTCACGTACCACGAGCCCTTGGTTTCACCAGAAGAGTTTGCTGAGCCGTGTATCTTGGGTGTTGATGAGGCCGGAAGAGGTCCTGTCATTGGGCCCATGGTTTACGCGTGCGCCTTTTGCCCACTCTCCTACAAGGACGCATTGGCCAAGGCCGGGTACAATGATTCCAAACAACTGACAGCAGCAACGCGGTCCAATTTACTGGACGTGGTTTGCGCAGATCCTCACGTCAGCTGGGCGGTGCGTGTGATGAGTGCACGCGATATTTCGTCAGGCATGCTCCGACCCAAGGCTAGCGCTTACAACCTCAACAGCCAAGCACACGACGTGACCATTGCGCTGATCCAACAAACACTCGAGCGCGGAGTCAACGTGGCCGAGATATATGTCGACACGGTGGGTCCGCCTGCCAGCTACCAGGACAAGCTGTCGCGGCGATTCCCCGGGATCAAAGTCACGGTTGCCAAAAAGGCGGATTCGCTTTACCCGATTGTCTCTGCAGCATCAATTTGTGCCAAAGTCACACGCGATGAGTGCCTAGAGGTGCACGATGAAAGTGGTGACGGATCATGGGGGTCCGGATACCCGTCCGATCCCCGGACTGTGACGTGGCTCAAGGGCTCGGCAGACCCGCTGTTTGGATATTCAGGGCAGGTGCGATTTAGCTGGAGCACGGTGAAGGATTTATTATCATCTGGCCGAGATGTCAAGTGGGCAGACGACTACGATGAGGAGGCCAAGAAGCGGGCCAAGGGCATTGATCGGTTTTTTAGTAACGATAGCAAGGAGGAAAAGGAAGAAAAAAGAAATATGAAGCTTGAAGAGTTATCTGTATCAACTTCTTGGTATGGAAAACCAGGTGGAAAGCAAGATTTGTGGATGTAAATTTAAATTAAGCAAAAATGCGGGGTAGCTTAGCCTATTTAAATTGCTCAGAAAAATAAAAATTCTAACAACCACTACTAAGTGACAATTTGGCCGAGTTGGTCTAAGGCGTCCGACTCAAGTGTTATCTTCACTGATTACAGTGTTTTCGGATCTCGTAAGAGGCGTGGGTTCAAATCCCACAGTTGTCATTACTTTTTTTTTTTCAACCCTAAATTCTTTTTATTTGGCAGATTTTTTTGACTTGGTGATCGACACACCTGCTGATGGTAGCTGGTCATTTATTTTGAATTACCTTATAAATTTGGCAATTTAACCTTCTTTCACCCCTTTTTTATTGATCTCATGATGAAATTTGGAGGTTCCGCTACTTACAAATAAACCGGGCTGATTGCCTCTCTCTGCCTCGGTCCACGTCCGCGAGGCTGGCCGAGCTTTTGCACTGACCCCGCCCATTTCTTATACCAGCCAGCACGGTATTATTAACCTTAGCTTTCCCCCAAACATATAAATATACAAACTAAAAACTCTTTCAAATAGGTTTTTTTTATTTCAGAAACTCTATCCCCCCTTTTTTCTCTCCCTTTAACAAAACATCCATTTTTCAACTATTCAAACTATGTCTAATACCACCTACCATATACCAGAAGATCCAATTCAGGCACTGGTGGAAAAAACCCCCGAGGACCTCCACCCAGTCCCCCCGGTCCCATCTCCGGGGTTGTCCCCACATTCTCCGCATGGCATTCTCGCTGACAACAAGTCCTCTTCACCATCCTCATCCGGTGCACCACAACCACCACCCTCGGGCATATTTCTCCCATCGCCGCTGCTGCTGCCCGGCCCAGCTCCGACCCGCGTTGCCAAGGCGGCGCGGGCAGCAGATTCCGTGGACTTGTTTGTGCACGTTTTCAATACAAAAGATGGCAAAGACAAAATTATTAAAATCATACAATACACCTTCCGGATCGTGCTCTGGGCCGACGCAAGTAAAGTCCTTCACAGCACCCTTCTTGGAACCCCTCAAGCAGGCGCCCGCAAACATAGACTGACCCGCTCCGCTGTGCTCTATCTTCTAGCAATCAAATGGGCTCGCACAATGGTCCCGCAGCTGTCCATGTTCCGTAAAATCATGCGCATGGGGAACTGGATGGAACCTTTACACCTGCTGCTACACACGGTCCCACTACAGATTTTGCAGACACACAACATTAAATCCAATGTGCTAACACACAGCGTACTCGATGCAATCATCGAGCTCTACAATGCCATCTTCGACGATATCTACCTTTTCTTCAAGCTTGGGCTTGTACTAAAAGACCGCCCCAAGCTTGGCCACCGGGCGGATCTTCATGCCAACTATGCGTGGCTTGCCGCCATTGCGCTTGCGTTTCTGGGCGAGCACTCCAATCTGTGGTCGCAAGCACGGAGGCATGAGCGCATAGCCGCCGAACAAGCGCTCTATCAAGACGCGGAAACACTAACACCTATACAAACTCAAGTGGTTGCCGACTTGGCGCTCGAGCAGTACAAGGTGGCTCAAAAACGCAAGATTTCGCTTCTCAATTCTACTAAACTGGCATGCGACCTCGTGTTTTGTACAATTGACATTCTCGAAGCAAAAACTCACCCGCTCATTGCGACGGGCACAGGCCTCACATCGGCCTTGATAGGCTACTATAAAATCTATCATAAACTTCTGCAAGCTCGATTGTACTAGGACGTGTTTCTTCAAAAATATAATAATCTATGTACTGTAACTTCCTCTCTTCTCTCTTAATTGACAACCCCATCTTTGCGAAGTTCGGTGATGCGCTCAGCGTCATATCCAAGAACTTGGCTCAAAACCTCGTCTGTGTGTTGCCCCAACATGGGAGGCGGTGATCGGATTGTGGGCTGTGTGCGCGAGTACTTGACAGGCGAGTTGACCAGTGGCAGAGAACCACATGCAGGATGATCCACCTCGACAACCATGTTTCGTGCCCTTACGTGTGGATGGTGCAAGGTTGTTTGGATATCATTGATTGGTGCGTATGGAAATCGCTTGCCCTCAAAGATCTCGAGCCATTCTTCCTTGGTTTTGGAAGAAGTTGTTTTGGAAATCTCCGGCACCAGGACCTTACGGTTCTTGACACGCAATGCGTTTGTTGCATAGTCCGGGTTGGAAGCCAAGTCCGGGCGTTCAATAGCTGCACAGACCGCTTGGAACTGTGTATCATTGCCGCCAGCTATCATGATCTGGCCATTGTTTTTAGTAGGGAACCCTTGGTATGGGCAGATACTTGGATGTGCGGTGCCCTGACGGCCCGAATCAGGTTTCCCGGAAATGAGCGCGGAAGACGCAATGTTGGCCAGTGTTGCGACCTGGCAGTCAGACAAACACACATCGAGATATTGGCCCTCACCTGTGCGCCCACGGTGAATCAGCGCAGCCATGATGGAGTTTGCTGCGTAAAGACCAGTGGTCAAGTCGGTCACAGCGACACCAACCTTGGCCGGGTTCCCGTCAGGGTCGCCTGTAATGTGCATGAGCCCCATTTCGGCCTCGACCATGACGTCGTATCCGGGACGATTAGCGTAAGGTCCCGTTTGGCCGTATCCGGTGATGGATGCATAAATCACCTTGTTTGGTTTGGGCAGCTGGTCGTATGCCAGACCGTATTTGGCGAGGGTTCCAGGGACGTAGTTTTCAATCACAACGTCTGCGGAGGCAATCAAGTCGCGCACAATCTGCTGGCCTTTTTTGGTCTTGAAGTTGAGCGCCAGCGACTTTTTGTTGCGGTTCACGCATAGAAAGTACGCACTTTCGCCTAGCCCGGCCCCGGTCTTGTGTCCGGGAACATCAGCTGCCTGTTCTGTGTATGCGGCAAATGGAGGCCCCCATGCACGGGTATCGTCACCCTTGGTCGGGTGCTCCAGCTTGATGATTTCGGCTCCCAGATCGCCCAGGATTTGAGTGCAGTATGGTCCCGCAAGAACGCGAGTCATGTCGACGACTCGCACGCCTTCCAGCGGCAGTTGTTGTTTAGAGAGTCGCGCCGCAGCAGTACTAAACAGTCTTCTTGAAGCCACGGTTTTAGCAGAATATAAAAGCATGATAAAGTTGGATAATGATGATATAGAAGAATAATATTTATCAGGAAAAAAAAAAAAAAAAAAGAAAAACTCGAGATATACGGCACTATCTATATATATACACATATATATGATTTGAGTTGTTGTAGAAATGTTTGTGTGATGTGGAGAAACACCTGGCGGCTATTTCACCTCGAGCGCTCTGCGGAATTTTTCATTTTTCCTCTCCAAAAAACACACAAAACCACCACTATTTACAATATCACGGTTCCAAGGATCCGCACACACACAAGTCAATTGGGCAAGTCCATCACAACTTGTTACTAGTAGAGCTAGCCTCTGAAACGCCGAGCTCTTCCATAAATGCAGTATTATTGGGCTCGCGACCCAAAAAGTCCTTAAGGGAATCCATGGCATCGCGGGATCCACCAGGACCAATCACCTTTGTCTTGTACTCGTATCCAGCCTGCGAGTTAAGAGGATCGGCCTTGAACTTGGTGTAGTACATATCGCACGCAAACACCTCCGACCACAGGTAGCCGTAGTATCCCGAATCGTATCCACCCATCAAGTGGCCAAAGGCAGAAAAGGCGTGGGACTTAAAGTCGCCAGTTGTGTCAAGGCAGTACTCGGTGCGCAGTTGGTACCATTTCTCCACGAGATCAATGGGCTGGTCCTTCTTGAGCAAATGGATAGCCAAGTCAAAAGAGGCCAAAAATACCTGGCGTGTGAGATTGATACCATCATTGACGTGCTTAGTGCGGATCAAAGAGTCAATCAGTGAATCACTCAATGGCTCGCCGCTCTCGTAGTGCTTAGACAGCTGTTTGAGCTGGGCCTTGTTCCAGGGCCAGTACTCCAGCATTTGTGAGGGAGCTTCGACAAAGTCCCATTCCACACTGGTACCATGGAATCTCGAGTATCTTGTCTTGGACACCAGGTTGTGGATACCGTGGCCCATTTCGTGGAACAGGGTGACGACCTCATCGTGCTTTAGCAGCGAGGGTTTCTTTTCAGTGGGCTTGGAAAAGTTGCAAACAAGAGCCGTCACTGGGTGCACGCGCTTGCCAGTCTTCGCGTCAATGTAACCGGGAGACAGGTTGAAATTGGCAGCGTGGCCATACTTGTTGGGACGAGGGTGCAGATCCAAGTAAAACCAGCCCAAAAATTCCGTGGGCTTGCCATCCTCACTAGCATCCCAGACATGGAACTGGTGAACATCCTCGTGCCAGACTTTCTTATCCTCGTCTGCCACCTTGTAGAACTTAAGGCGCAAAACGTGTTCATAAAGGGACAAAACCTCATCGACAGTGTTTTGGAGAGGGAAGTAGTTTGCAATTTGCTGAGCATCAATCTTGTACTCTGTTTCCAAAAGTTTGTTTGCGTAAAAGCGCAAGTCCCAGGAGTACAACTTGCCATCAAATTCTAGGCCGCGTTCCTTATAGTCTTGTTCCTTGTACTTGAGTAAAACATCCACGTCTTGTTGAGCCTTAGGCTTGAGTTTTGAGTGAAGATCGCCCAAAAAGGAAAGCACGTTACTGGGAGTTTTCGCCATGCGGTCGTCCAACACAAAGGCCGAGTGATTTTCATATCCGAGAAGGGGTGCAATTTCGGAGCGAATCTTGACGCCTTCAGCCAGGAGATCGTCGTTATTCAGGTTGCGATTGTCAAATCCAGTAAAGACCTTTTTGCGCACATCGGCGTTCTGGGCATACTTAAGCACGGGGAAAACGTCAGGGTACTTGAAGGTCATCTTGTACTTATTATCTTCAGTCTTGGTGAGTTGTTCCAGGACACTTTCGGGAACACCAGTCAGCTCTTCAGCAGTAAACTCGAGCGATCCATCCTCGTCAGCCATATTCTTTGCAAACTGGATCGAGAGAGTTGAAAGGCGCTTACGCAGGGCCGTGATTTTTTCGCGGGTAGCATCATCTAAATCCAAACCGTCGCGCTTGAAGCGAGTTTCGATTTTCCTTGCGGCACGCAGCGATTCGGCATCGAGTCCAAGCTTCTCGAGCTGTGGGAAGACCTTGGAAAAGGCCTTATAAACATCCACGCGCATGGCTGCATCAATTTCATAAGCAGAAAGCAATTCGTCAGCCTTGGTGGATGCATCACGGAGGTCCTTGTGGGGGGAAACGTTTTGGAAAAAAAGAAGCGGAGTTGTTGTGGAGTCCGTTTCGGCATTGAATTGCAAGTATCGCTTGAGAGTCGAGTCCCAAGTAGGAGCTTCCTGGGTCGCAAAGTCGTCGAGGAGGGCCTTGGATTGCTCGATTGAGTTGTTGACGGTGGACAAAATGTGGTCAGCCGTCACATCCCAAGAGGGAGCGGCTTGAGGAGGGACGGGGACAGGGCCAGTAGGCATTCTGAAGGAGGATGAGGAGAAGTAACGCGGAGGTTGGATAATTGAATTGAAGATAATGAAACGATGGATAAGCTTTCGAGGAGCTAAAAGAAAGGCCATTTGGATGGGGAAAAAAAGAAAAAAGAAGAAAAGAAGGTGGAGAAAAGATTTCAAAGGTGGCAAAAGGTGGTGTGTGGCCTTTTTTTATAGTTATTGGCGGTTATTAAAAAAATTCCTATTTTTAAAGAGGGGAAGGTACAAGATCTTGGTGGATATGGTGGTTGTGAACAAGACCCAAAATCAACCTGGGTTTAAATATACCTTGGAATTTTTTATTTTTAAATTTTTTCAGTTTTTTTTATTCTTTTTAAATACAATTACCTCATCGTCAATTTTTTTTTACTTTTAAATAAAATTTACATTTATTTGGATTCCTTCTTCGATTCCTTAGGAGTGTGTCGCTTTCTATTAGCATTTTGTCTTGAGTTTTCGGCCTCCGACTTTTCAGGGTTGGAGATGGACTCTTGAGCAGAATAGTTTTTGGAAGTGTTGCGAATGAACCAATCGGCATACTTTCTGCTATTCTTGGTCTCGGAGACGTGGATAATATCGTTTTCCAGAGCAATGTCAATCTCGGAAACGTTGGAAGATTCACCCTTGATGATATCACCCTCAACCCACTTGAGCTGTCTGTTTTTGAGCTTGAAGTTGACCAAAACACTTCGGACTTCATCTGGGCTGATTTCCAAAAAGGTAGCGAGCTTACCAACATCCATGGTAGCGTAGAGGTTAAGGTAGTTTTTAAGGGAGGGGGCAGTGATGGTGCTGGAGACGTCCTGGAGGAAAACCTTGCAGTGGTACAAGGCAGGCGACACGTTCATGGCGGGGTTCTCATAATCGGGAGCACCGGGAGAGACAAACTTGGGGGCAGCAAAGGAGAAGAGTTCCTCAAAGATGGGGAGGGCATCGGCGCCGCCGCGCTGCATCTTGTAAAGCTGCTCGCCGTACTTTTCACGGAGGGTAGTGTGGATAGCCTCATCGAGACGGGTGGGGTTCAAGGACACGCACATGGCAAGAAGAGCGTACATTTGATCAGACTTCTTGGAGACGGCATCGTACTGGGCAGAACGGTTGATGTTCTTTGTGCGGGAGATGAAGAGAAGAATGTGGGAGAAGGCCTTGATGGCATCGGCGTAACGACGGAGCATCATGTAGCAAAAGCCAACGTAGTAGTAGGTGGTGTAGTGGGCGGTAGCGACACGGGCAAAGAAAGCCTTTTTGTTGAGTTGAATGCCCTTCATGGTTTCAAGGGCGAGAGAGAAGTCACCCATGAGAGTGTGAACGCGGAGCAAGCCAATGATGGAGAAGTATCCGAGGGTCTTGTAAAGAGGCTTTGAGCCATATTCTCCGGCAACGGCGAGAGGGTCCTGGCCGTTTTTGATTGCCTCAAGCTGCTCAGAGATTTTCGACTTGCTTGAGAGGGAGTACAAGACGTTGAGTACAGAATAGGGGGCCCAAGTGTCGTAGTTAGCCTTGAAGGACTTGATTTCAGCTGAATTTCCGCGCTTGATGACCTTATTTCTGTAGATGCAAAAGCTGTTGAACTGATAGATGAACTCATCAATGATGTCCCAAGCCCAGTAGCTTGGGAGTTCGACATCGACGGGGTGCTCCGAGTTGAGGAAGAAGTTGAAGAGTTGGCAGTAGTTGCTGTAGGATTGAATGCGTTGCTCCGTGTTGGGTTGGAGGAGGCCGTAGAGGTGGCGGAAGTAGACTTCGGAGTAGAAGAGCAAGAAGTTGGGGTCCTTGACGAGTGGGGCGACGGCAGTCTCTGGGTCAGGCCAAGGGCTGTTTTTGTAGAAGTTTTCGGTCAGCTTGTTGAAGCCCGTTTCGTAGCAGGAGTGAAGTTCGTAAGTGTTTCCTTCTTTAAATTGCTTCTGGAAGTAGAGGATAAAGTCCTTGACGGAATCAGGAATATAACCAGTCTGAAGTTAAAAAAAAAATTAAAAGTTAATAAAAAAAATTCTATTTTTAATGAATTGGATAATAAATTGAACGCACAGATTTTGACTGCTGCTTCAGGTCTTCCTGTTGCTTGACAATTTGCTTTTCATCGTAGCTTTAGGATTCAGTTAGAAACGGGGTTTTTTTGTTTTTGAGTTTCACCAATACAATGATTCAGCAAACATACTAATTGTTTCCGACAACAAGCGAGTTATCCAAAAACCCAGCGTTATCGTGGAAGTCAAAGTTGCTAGCCATGATGATGATGGTTGTTGAAGTTGTTGTTGTAGATGTGACGAAAAGGAAAGGAGGAGGAAACAAAAAAAAGAGATTGAAAAATTTTCAATGATGGCGGAGGATGTGGTGGTGGTGTACAAACAGGGTGCGGACTGTGATGTTCGCAGGGCTGACAGGTACTGAGCAGAGAAAAGAGGTGTGTAGAATAAATTAAAAGGTGTTTAACAGCCACGCAATGACACTTTCATAACCCAGCCAACATAATTAAAAACTAATAGACTGAATAGAAAACAAATGTATCATTTAGTGAAAGGGATTTATACGTCATTAACGAGAAAAGAAGGTAAGATTGAGAGGGGAGGGTGGAAAAGGTTTGGTTAAGCTAACTTGTAATTGATAAGAGTACTCTGTACTATTACTGGGACTAGATAATGCAGGCAAAACTGTAAGTACGCAAAAGGAAGCCGGAATATATAATGAAACCTCGCTAATATAACAAGACTCTTTTAGAAAAGCTCAAAAGCGAATATAGTGATTCCAAGCGAGGATTAGATCCAGATAAAATCATGCCAACAGTAGGTCAGAATGGTAAGTAAATATGTAAGATTGAATTTATAGAAAAAAAAAGTTAGATCAATGTCATTTTTTTTTTCAAAACTGACTTTAAGATATTCACTGATAATAGTCGGACATATCACCATTAACGGTACACTTTTACGGCTGTGGGACGTTGGTGGGTCTGAAAACCTTCGAAGCTTATGGGACTCTTATTACTCGGACGCACATGCCGTAGTGTTTGTTGTTGATTCGACGGACCGGGAGCGGCTGGAGGAGTGCCGGGAGACGCTTGAGAAGGTAGTTGGGAGTGAGTCGACACAAGGCATTCCGATTCTGATGCTGGCGAACAAGCAGGACCGCGAGGATAGTATGGGGGTGGTGGACATTAAGGAGATATTCAACAAGATTGCGGAGAAGATGGGTGCCCGGGATAGCCGGGTGTTGCCTGTAAGCGCCTTAACAGGGTGAGTATTTTTAGTAGATTGAAATGAGACTTGGTTGATTAACAGTTTTTTTTAGAGCTGGGGTAGCAGATGCTGTGGATTGGTTAGTGACTCGGCTGTTACGCAACAAGCAAGATAGGCCACCTAATTATCGTTAATATTATGGAGGAGTATGAAAAAACCCAATTCCGATATTATATATATGTAAATTGCATTGACTTTTGCGATAAAAATGTATATAAGCCCATCATTATGGATATTCCTGTAAAACGCCCAAAATTCAAATCAATTTAATTTTCATTTTGGGATTTTTGATTTCCCAAAATAAATTTCCATCGTCAGCTGGTTAAGTCATGTGACTGGTTTCTCATGTGACTCCGAAAGCCTCTCCGTCACCAAAGGGGCGCCTTGTGGCCACACGCAAAACCTGATGCGCGCGTTTTTTTTTGACTGGCCGAGACTTTGGGCTGAGATGAGAATTTTTGCAGCTGTTCTTCTTTAGCCTTTTATAACAAAGAGCTTGCAAATATCTTTTCGTCGTTCTAAGCTAATATTTTTTTGGAGTTGAAGATTTTATTTTATTTTCAAACATCTCCTTTCTTTTGGGTTAAATATCACAAGAAACCTTCAACCGCCCCTTTCTTCCTAGTGCACTGTTTAAAAAAAAAAATCTTAAAATTTCTCTTAAAAAGTCCTTTTGCAGATTTTTTTTGGGTCATAATATTAAAGAAAAAAATTCCCTTAAAATACAATTTTCTTCTTTTTTTTCTTTCTTCTCCCTTTTCTGTTTCTTTATTGTTAATATATTGACCTGTCTTTGTCTTGAATTTTCATAATTTAACTTTTTCTTAAAAGAAACCATCGATAAAGACCTATATATACAACTGTATCTCTCACAAGACTTACATCATAAAGACATATACACTCCGCCCACCTGCCATGTTCCATTCAAATCAGTCGGGACAACAGCAGAAGCAGCAACAGCAGCAGCAGCAACAAGGTCAAATCAATCAAGACTTTCAACATTATCAAAACCCGCCAGTCTCAAACCAACAGCATTTCTTCCATCATAATCAACAGCCACAACAACCCATCTACGATCCATCTTCTTCCTTCTCATTTGAACAGCAGCAACAAGCATTTTGGCCAGATAATAACAATAACAACCCCCAACAACAAGATTCCTCCGGATCACTCGCAAATACTCTCAACAGAAACAACACCTCAAGCGCATCTCTCAATTCCGTCGTGTCCTACGCTAGCAGCTTAAACTCAGTCCCCCACACCCCACGTAACCAGATCCTAGACAGCTCCCAACAGCTCCCCAGTAACCTCAACTCTACAAACTACAACTACAACGCGTCCTTCAACGCGTCTCAGTACCTCACTCGAAACGGAAGCACAAGCAGTAGCATATACAACGGCTTCCATGGTGGCCCTAACTCCTCGTCCTCCTCATCCTCGGCGGTGGCCGCCGGCTTCACTAAACTCTCCAACGTATCGGGCTTATCCATTGCCACGTCAGACGACGAGGACCGGGCTCACTACAGCAACAACAGCGGAAATAGCAATTCAGGTGTTAATCCCCCCTGGACCAAGGACGAAGATAACCTGCTTATGAATGTATATTACAAACAACTAGACAACCCCCTCAAGGCCCCTGTTGGGGCTGGGCCTGCAGCAGCCCTACCATATGGTCTGGTTCATCGGGTTGTACGGGATACAGCCAACGCCATGACCCAAAAAACTGGGAAACCCTTCCCGCATAGTCTTGCAGAAACCCGCAAACGTCTGCATTACCTGCATAGTTTGGAGATTCAACAGACGCGCCAGCACCACCAAGAAACTAGGAACCCTCCGCCGCAGTATCCGCACCAATATACCCGGAGTGGGGCCGCAGCAACAACTTCTACAACTGTGCCCCTGAATACAACAGTGAATGGAGGAGGACACGGTAATATCATCAACAATAATAGCATTTCCAACAATATCGATAATCACGAAAACAGCCATAGCGACTTTGGCACTGGTGGTGGGAATGGAAATCCAGGAGACGGCATCATTCCTTTATCAACAGGTGAATTCGATTTCTCAACAGACAACCGCATGCAAAATATAGGTCCACTGCTACCGAATGGTACATTGAATAATCACACAGTATATCCTTCCAGACCTCTCCAGACTCCGCCATCCCCTCCAGGTCTCGAAGATCACCTACGTGTCCAATCGTCATGGGCGTCTTCCGCCGCCTCAAGCAACATTGACGGCCTGGGTAACCAAGGCTCTTTAGCGCTGGCTCCCGGTTTGGCTTTATATAATCAAGGCAGCACCAGCCACCACCACCACCATCACAGTGCAACAAGAGGTGCATTACAGCAACCCCCCCTTCCTTCGTCTCGTTCTGGCTACTACTCGGACGGAAATAGCAGCTACATGGGTGACGACGATGACGACGACTACGAGGGCCACAACAGCAACGCCAACCGCAATACGCTGACAGCGCCTATCCAAATCCCTGGCGTCATTACGATGGAGGTGGACGAGCCCACAAGTGGCAGTTACACGGGGAGCTTTAGCGGGGTTGGCAGTTTGGGGACGGACGGAGATGGGCGCACCACGCGAACCATGTTTAGAAGCAGTGAAGACGGTATCGGTGTTGTGAATAACAATAACAATCGCAACACTTTGACAGCGCCGATCGAAATTCCGGGACTCAAGGAGCCTGAAAATTCAGAGTTTTACAAACGGCTGAGTGGAGGTGTATAATAGCAACTCTAAAAATGTAAAAATAGACAATATGGGAATATTTTTTTTAAATTAACTGGTGTATTCATTTTTCTTGTCACGCAAACAAATAGAAGATTTTATTGAAGTTTATGTGTTAAGACATTAGAACCAGAGGGTAGACATAAAGGAAGTATAATGTTATTTTCCATTATATTAAACAAGAAATGAATGCTTTTATTATTAGAAACTAGCATCTAACAAAGAAAACACGAAGGAACCTAGTATGTGGGTTAGCTTGAAACTGGTCTTAAAAAGGGTTTATTACAAAGACGTTTAGAAACTAAGAGTATGGAAGGCAGGAAGCAGAAAAAGAAGAGGAGGAAGAAGGTAGCGTTAAACGGTTATTATTTTTTTAATAGCTAGGAAACTGGGCAAATGGGATTTCAAAAAAAAGGTTCCGCACATTGCCTGTTCCTATCATAGGTCAGTAGGACCTGTCACTTTTTTCTCTCATCTATTCAAACGAGTTGCAATACTGTTGAGCTTATTAAATGGAAAATATTAAAAAAGCAATGGTTTCAAAACAAAATTAAAGAAAATAATTTTTCATCACGAGCTTTTATTATCACGGTAATAATAATGACTCTGAAAGTATATCAATACTTTGACGCTGCCTCGGTTGTTGAGAATACCATATCCCAGATTATTTTTTCATAGAAACCTTAATAGGGGACTTTTGATCAACAAAAAAAGCGACTCATCACTTGCTATTTGAGCACTGTCATCAATGTTGATCTGGCTATTCACAAGCTTCTTTTACTCATCCACACGTTCATCTTCACCATAAGTTCCGAGGGGAGAGAATTAAAGTTTTGACGGTAGCTGCAAAAAAACATGGCTGAAGAACCCAGCCAGTTTAGATAGGAGAGAGGGGGAAAGGGCTTCCACCCGAGATAAACCGTCCTACCAATTATCCACTGGAGCTTATGGAAAAAGTTACAAGGAGCTCTGGTGGCCTTTAAGAAAGGCTAGATCGGAATGAGAAAGGGAAAAAAAAGGTGACGACCGGGTTATATCAGAAATGGCTGCTTAACAGGCTAGCAAAATCGGTTACAGTTTTTGTCATGATCGTACCCTAAATTGCCTAATCGATATCGTTTACTTGCTTATCGTTTACATAATTTGTTTTGCATTCTCCGAGAATATATATATCCAAGTATCTTCCTTTTTTTTTAAACAATAAAACTCCAGCTAAAACCTTTTTCATAGCTATCCATTCAATTCCACTTAAAATGACTTTTTTTCAGGTCCGTGACTCACTTTTCTTTTCGAATCTACCTTTTTGTACAATTCAGTTACATTAACATTGACTATAGAACAGTAGTTTCCAGGAACCCTTTTCAGATGACGACGATATCAAGCTTATAGATGATGGCTGCTCCAAAACCGAGCCCCCTGTCTTGACCGATCTGCAAACAGAAGACGCCCCCCAAGAAGACGTCGAGAGGGGCTCCGAAAAGTCGGACTTCCAAAACTTGATGGAAATGCTGTTAAGCTTATAAAATAAGCCACCCTACTCATGTCACGGCCTGGAATTCAGTAAAACTGGCTTTTACAATTCTCGCACGTTAGACCTTCAGTACTGACGACGCGGGACTAGGCTTGTTGCATGGTGGGGCTGATTTCAGCGGCTTCTCTCAAAGAGCACACAAGCTTGCATTGATATTAGAACCAAACCCGTGCCCACAAAATATCGCATACTAATCATTGTTCCTCCTTTATTTCCTAGAAAGCTGGCTTCGTAGAAATACAGAGGGGGTTAGAATATTTATATAGCTTAATTCTCAACACAAAAATTTGAATGAACCTGTTACTCAAGAATGAAAAATGCTCAATTTTTGGGGATCAGAGAAGCCGCAACAGTACTCAGATGGTTGCTGCGTGATGCGTCTGAACTCGTGGGTTATCTCGAGTCCTTTCTGCGCAGATAAGAAACGTCTTGCTGGTTTAAGCCCGGGGTATCTTAAGTACCCGGGTCCTTGAGTTTGTCGAGATTTTCATGACTGGGAAGAAACTTACACTTGGATGTCAAGAGAAACGTAGTGGCATGTCAACTTTTCTGGAACAAATACTTGCAGGCCTTTTGTAAAGTGCGCGTGAAATCAACACTACGATTAACATTTGGCAATGTAGACCTTTCAACTGAATACAAGAGTTATTTAAGCAAAAGATTATTTTTTTTGAAAATGCGATTTTTATTATGTACAGCAAAAAAAAAAAATAGTATAATACAAAGCTACTATGTGGTAAGATCATGATACCAAAAAGTAAGCTCCAGTGCAGTTCGAGGGTGGATTTTTTTCCATCTTCTTCATCACAATTGATCAAACAAAAAAAATCAAAAGTTTGACATCTTTCTCACTCAAAAAATTCCAAAGGCTACCTCTTCCTCTCCTAGCCCTTTTTTTCCATCTTGCTTCAGTTCCTCTTCTCCTTCTTTTTTAAAAAATCGTATATACAAGCCGTGGAGGTCAAGTCCCGTGTCGTCCCGTTTTTTGCCGGGGGTTTTACTCTTCAACAAACCGCGACTCGGAAACAGTTTCTCGCACAGGAATCTTGGGGCCGTGGGTGGGGCTGGGCCACACGGGACTCAGCAGCCCCAGCTTGCGGAACAGGCGCGCCACGGGCTCCGTGGGCTGCGCACCCACACCCAGCCAGTACTTGGACCGGTCCGTGTCGAGATGGATTTCCTTGATGGGGCGCACGCCCGCCTGGCGCTGCTCCAGCGTGAGGGGTGCCGGGATCGGGTTGTAGGTGCCAATCACCTCGATGGGCAGCTTGTTACGGCCGCTGCGCGCGCGCGCCACCACGATGTTGTAAACGGGCTGGAACTTGCGGCCGAATCGTGCGAGTCTTATTCTGACGGATCCTTTCATGATGTGTGTGTGACGATTTAGAGGGTTATGGTGGTGGTAATAATGATGAAAAAAAAAATTTTATGAAGGGAAAAATAAAAGTGGAAAATTTTTGGGCACACGCTGGGCGAAAAACCATCAAATGCATGTAATTGGGTGGTGGCAGAAGGTGGTGGTACTGAGTTTTTTTTCAAAATGTTTAAATCACGTGATTATATAAGAGTAAATGTCATACCGGCCTTGATCGTGCTGCTAACGAACATGAGAATATCTTGCCCAGGAACATTGATATCCATTCTTTTCAATCACCACTGTTTAAATTATTTCAACATTAGGTTTTTTTTCATTTAATAACCAATTCACTTCAATTATTTCAACATCGCATTATTCTCATTAGTTTTTTCCATTCATTAAAAATTCATTATAAAGCTATAGACATTTTACTCTCATCAATTTAAACACCCAACGCGCGTCTCTTCTCAACCATGTACTCGAAAAACGCAAACTGGCCAGGATTGGGACCCTTCTCGTAAATGAACCGGCCAGCCAGGTAGCTTCCAAAAATGGCGCGCAAGTAGTTTCCTGGAACACGCTCCAAAATCACGTCAAGCCCAATCTCCTTCTGTAAGACCTTGGGCAGAGCCTCCGACAGAATACCGTTGCGGAACGCCTCGTCCTCCCACAAGCTGGACGCACTGAGCTCCTCAGTCAGGTCATTAATGGCATAGGACAACTCGTCACTAAGAACTGAGCGAGGCTTACCAGTCTTTTCGTGCTCGGCCCACAGAGCCTCAAACTCCAAGTGAGCATTGAGCTGGATAATGGTTTGCACCTCAGACACATACTCCGTGTAAAACGCAGGCTCAGCACCATTACTAATGCACATGTTTTTAAAGAAGCCAGCGTCGTCAAACGCAAGCGAAGCAAGGACCTCGAGAGAAGAAGAGGTAACTCCTCCCTTGTTGGTAGATGCATCCTTAAACACAATTGATCCAGCCTTTTCCAGTCTCAACTTGGCACCCTGAGTAATAAACAAATTGGCGCCCTCGACAATGTACGGAATCAGAGCCTTATTGTCGTCTCCAATGAGCTTCTCGACATTGTTAATGTCAATAGCCTCAGGGCGACCACCGCATGGCACAAACATTTCGACAGTGCCATTCTTGAGTCCATGCAAGTGGTACAAGTTGCGGAACGTGGTACCATTCTGAACAACTTCACCATCGGGCAAAGTGACATCCTTGTCATCGACAAGTACGCGGTAACCCTGCTTGCTCAGTTTGGAGGCATCGTACTCGGAAACCATGGCACGCTTTTTGGCCAAACGCACAAGCTCGTCGTGATCGAGACCATTGGGGTCGTGAAGCACACCAGAACCATCAACAATGCTGACGTAAATTTCATTAGAAAGCAGAATCTCGTTAGAGCCCAAGTCGCCATCGGGACCACCGGTCTGCATCTTGTATACCTTGGAGCCGTCGATATTAAGTTTACGGTAGATACCCTTGACGTACTCGCGGACGGAAAGAGAAGTCATACCATACTTGTCATGAGGAATACCACCAAGAGTAGGGCTCTTACCAGTAAAGAAAGACTTCCACCATGGGGCACCACGGTGCTTAGCATGGAGAGTAGCCCAATCAACAAGGCCAGCAGTGTTTTCATCGGGACCCATAAAGAGGATTTCCTTGTTTCCAAGCAAGTCCACGATAGGCTCCTTGATGCCTGGGGTGTTTCCAATTAGCAGCAAATCGCAGAGCGAGTCAATGTACTTTTGGAAAGCCTGTGTGCTCTTATCCTGGTGTGCATAGTCGAGCAGAATGACACCCTTGGAGCCACCTTCAGGGATGTCTTTATTTTTGCGCTGCTGGGTATTTGCCAAGTTGTAATTCTCATCGAAAAGAGAGCGGGCATTGATAGAGTATGCTTCTGCGTTGCGACTCTTGACAATACGGATACCACCACGGGCGACATCGCGGAACCGGAGATGGAACCCGCGAAACTCCTGGCCAACAACCAAAAACATGCCGTAAAGAGGCTGGGGGTATTCGCTCTTGGGTAAGAATTCTGGGTTCAAGCGGAAAGAGAGGGCGACCTTTGTTGGGGTGTAAAAGTTGGTTTTAAGGACGTGGGTGTTGAATTCCAAAATAGCCTCAAAGACGGTAACCTGGTGTTCATTGGTGCACTCACGATGAATCAAATCCTTAAGTTCGTCCAAGGGGTAAACCTTGGCGGTTTGGATGCGCTGGTAAGAAAGGGTGGGCAAAAAGTTATTGTCTTCGCCGCGAGACTGGACATAGTGGACGTTGGCAAACTGGAGGTAAAGTTGGCGGACCAAGTCGATTTGCGAGTGCATGAGCTCGTCAATGTAAGCGCGAGTAAAAGTTTCTTGACGGAGACGACGCTTCAGGTTTTCCAGGACCTCGAGGTGGGCAGTATTGTTTGGGTCGAGGATATGCAGCAGAGTGGAGTACTCGTTACCCAAGCGGTTGAGGAAATGGGTGACAAAGATGAAAACTGAATGTGCATAGATAGACTCCTGAAGAGAGAGCTCACCACTGGCAAAGAGCTTTTGAAAGTTGTTTTGAGGGATGCAGTAGAGCAGGGAAGCTTCCTTGGTGACTTGGTGGATCGAGTGCTCGATTGGAGGGTACTTTTTCAGGGCCTTGAGCTCTTCGAGAGTGTGAGCTGTTTGGGCAAAGTGGGTTGGGACCAGGTAGATGGAGATGATGGTGACGCCGTTGCTAAACTGTTCGACGTACTTGCGGGTTGAGTGGAGGCCATAGTAATGGTAGAGATGGGAGAGGGCAGAAAAGTATCCTGGGGCCGTTTTTTGGCGGTAAGCAATAATGACGCGGCGTTCTTGGGTACCATCGACTTGGTACTGCTCAATGACAGGGCCGGTGCGCTTGACGACTTGGGAGATGATATTTTTGTAGATGAACTTTGTATTTTCTGTTGCCTTTTCAAAAAAGGCCTTGTCTGAGATTTTAGCGAGGTCGGTTTCGTCTTCCGACACGGTATTTTCAGGGAAGTCGCATTTGTAGACAAAGTAGCAACGGACGTTTTCAGCTTCTGACGCAGCAATGGGTTCAGTTTCTTGGTCTTGGTTATCTGATTTCTTTGCCTTGAAAGTAGCTGAAAAGGTAGAAGTATTAGTAGAGTTAGTAGCGCGGAAGGTTTCCACTCGGTAGGCTTTTTCAGGGCTAGACGAGTTGAGGTACTTGTTGTCGATACGCTGCTCGTAGTCATTTCCGGAGAGGCTGGAGACGCCTGGGGTAGATGTGCCAATGTAGACGGCATGGTTTTCAGATTCACGGTCGAGGTGGATGTCGAGTTTCTTGTCATCACGAGCATAAGCGGCGACCTTAGCAGCGTAGAGCGAGTTGATATGGCTGACGATATTTTCTATCGACTCTGTGGCAAAGTACATGTCATCGATTCCGAGGTTATTATAGAACCACTAGGGTAAAGTTAGAGGGGATTTGAAGGAAGGTGTGTAAATGAGACATACGTTAGTTTCGTTTTCAATGAGGTGTTCTGGGATAAATCCCTGGCGGTCAATTTCATCCATGACTAAAAATGATTGTTAGAATCAAGATCCAAAATGGAGAGGGGGAAGAAAAAAAGGCTTACCAGCATCCAATTGAGCTTCCTTTCCGGCAAAGGGTTTAGAATTGTAGCCTGAGGTGGGGTCTCTAATGACATGAGAATTGGGAAGCTTTCCAGGGACAGTGAGGTGGCCCAAAGGGGTATTGGATTGGGCCAGAACGTTAAGCAGAGGTTTTGAAGTAGCCATGATTTTTTATATATATGAAGATATAAAAAATAAGAAGAGGTTGTTGAAAAGATAAAGGTTATAAGAGAAGTGGTGGATAATATATTATAATATTAGATATTAAAGGTAAAGTAAAAAAAAGTGAAACTCATTTGACGACCTTTTGGATGTATTTATATATGAAAGATCCTTCTTTTCCCCCTCCTCCTCCATAACCTGATTTTATGAGGGGCTAGAACGTTGTTAATTAATTAATCAAACAGAAGCAGCAGCCCTTTGAATCTCTTGACGAGCGTGCGGCTGACCTATACATATTGTTACATTTGCCATTTTCCATGTCAGATGACTTGCCCATGAAACCAACTTGCTTTGGAGGGCTTTTTTTTTTAAGATATGTAAATATAAATAATACAAAAGATGATAGAATTGATTGCAGAGAGGAGGAAATGTATCTGGGGAATTGAGAATGATGATAGCCGCTTTGTCAATAGCGAGAGATTATTTTTACACACGCACAGTTACCTCTTCAGCATGTTTTTGTCTGGGTGCACAGACAAGCGGGGTAAAAACACGAGCCTTTCGGAGTTTCTCCTACGGCTGGCTGGTTTTACCGGCACCATTTCCTAAAGAAGAGAGAAAAAAACAGAAGAAAAGCGACTTTTCAAAAGTTCACAAGTCATCGGGCTCATCAAAAAAAACGTCAACCAAATAAACCACACAGAGAAGAGGGGTGGGAAATGTTTTTTGCCACTTTGCTAACGCCAGCGTTGGGAGGGAGGAGGACTTTTTTCTAATTTTGCTCGTAAATTTAGAAACTTGTTTCCTTCAACTCAAATACATGAGGCAAATTTTATTTAAAGATTCGTTTGAAATGGTTTCAATTTTTGCTCTGTGATTTTCTGGCTTCAAGTTGACTTTTGCTGGTCTCTTTGGCTTCCTCAGTCCCATTGTAAGGCTCTTGTGCAATCTAAATCAAAAGTACATCATTTGGTATCTTTTATGCACGGGTTTTTCAAAGCCCCCACCAAATGAAAAGATACCTGCAAAGCGGGTTCAAAGCTAATTGAACTCAGGCACACACAGCTCATAAACTAATTTCCTTCAATAACCGCGATTATCAAAAAGAAAGAAAAATCATAGAGATAACGGTTTTTTTTTAGAATCTCGGGAAAATGTAAATAAATGTAAAGCCTTTCATTAAAATAACCGTTGAGCTCTTGAAAAAAAAAAAAAAACTACATGAACCGTTGGGGTTTCATGGCTCATCATTGCCAAATCTTTCCTTTTACAATTGTTTTGTAAAAAATATATATATTGTAATAAAATGCAACGTGAAAAAAACTTATCTATCAATGACTGAATTATATATATATATCATTATATATAGAATGATAATTGTTGGGCGGCTATCAAAGATACTCTAATATGGTCTTAAATGAAAAAAAAAAAGAAGCCCTGGATTATCTGCTTGTAAAATAAAAATAAGGCATCGGCTATTCTTTACTTTTTCCACATTTTAAAGGACTCTCGTGAAGCCTAGATCTCTTCAAAAGAGATATAGGCGGTTAAAACTTTTACAAAGACCTAAAGGCAGGCCCAATTCACGTGATATAAAACATAAGCAATAAATTATATAACTTAAACCTAAACACTTAACCAATATGACTTAAAATTTAGTCTTCTTTGGCTCTCCCCTCTATCTCTTGTGGCAAAAAAAAAACCCACCATCACCAACTCACACCACAATTAGCAGTGCTTGGTGGTTGCTAGTTTTCTGATAAATATCTTTTGACCCATTTCTTTTTTTTTTCTTCTTCTTAAAATTTCATATATCAATTAACAAAAAAAATAACATAACTATTAATGAGTACAAAGTATGTCAATATCTATTCTTTCATCTTCAAATAACCCCCATAATTAACTCTCTCGCGTTTCCCTCCCTCTAACATCCTTGTATTGTATTTTAGATTTTCTACCTTTGTATCTGCACTCACTGGGTCTCCATCCTTGGAAGAAGAGGCCGTCAGCAGCTTAAACTCTCCCTACGATGCATTTGCTCTCGCAGTCCATGTGTGGGCTACCAAACAAGGCCTCACGTTGATTGCCGTCAACGACGAAGACTGCCCAAGCTCATCTTCATCCATTGACGATGACGAGCACCCCTCGCTTCCCGTTCCTCTAAACCAAACCCGTTGGACCAAAACTGCCCCCCACTACTACGGCCTCAGATATACTGCCAAAAGCCCCTCCCAGCACAAGTTGGCGACTCTTGATTTAACAATCACAAAGCTGGGCCAGCGCGACGTCCAGGTGTCCGTATCCGGCGATGTAGTTGCCCATACCCCGGAGAACAGTGATACCAGTGAAAAAAACAATGAAGATGAAATCAAAAGTAAGTTTAGTTTTTTTTTACAAAACACTAAAACACAAGAGAAGAAGAAGAAGAGTAATCCAGGTGATGATTATTGCGACGATGATGATGAATGGGTCACTGTTACCCCTGAACCTGACTGGATAGACTTGAGCCAACAGTACTTGAAAAATTGCTGCAACGACAGCTTTGGCTTGGGTGGCGGCGGCGGGTTTGGAGGCTCTTTTGAGAAGAAAAAACATGGCTACAAGCTTGAGTTTGGTGGAGGTGGGGGTGCTGGCTTTGATTACAACAACCCATCTAACCCAGTCGACCCGATCGACCCCCCAACGAACCCTGGCAACCCCTACAACCCATACCCAGGAAACCCCCCCTCGATATCTCCTCAACCTTCCCTCCCACCTGGCAAAAACAACGGAGCCAACTTTGGGGGTGGTTGTGGAGGCGGGTTCAATAAAACCCCCAATGGAGGCTTTAATGGAGGGGCTGGTGGTGGTTTTGGAGGAAGCGTTGGGTGCCACAAGGACCCTGATACCAACACCAAAATTTATGGTGATGGCTATAATGCTAATGACCCACAGGCACACCCCCCTAGCTCTATCCAGTATTTCAATGGGAACACCTTCAACAATAACCAAGTGTACAATACCTACAATATCCACCATCATCATCATTATCATCATCACATTGTTAAATCCACACTCCCTGCAAGCAGACCAACAGTCAATCATAACAAGAAAAAATATGATACACCCAACACTCAACTCTCTTCTTCTTCAGATTCAACTCCACGTAACACTACTAACGGCTGTGCTATAGGTTCCGCAGCAAACCCGGAAATTGCCACAAATACAAGCAACTCCTTTTCTGCCGCAGCTCAATTCACACTGGGAGCGACGGTCCACACTGGTTTTTTTGCAGAGCAGCCGCGCGAGTCGGAAGACATTTGCGACGTCTATGTATCACTCGAGGCCATTTCCCATTTATGGGCCCAGCTAGATGCTCTTATTTTGACCAAACTGCAACCGCTCTTAACCGACAAGAAAGCTGCAGCCGCAGTTTCTGTCCCGCAGGTTGGTGACACTAAACAAACCAGTGAATCGTCATCTTCTTCATCCATTATAAGTCCTAAGCCGATTGTGGCATCTCAAAGATCAGCAGCTGCAGAATCCTCTCCAAGCCCCGCAGCGCAAGGGCCTGGAACTCCGTTCAGTCCTTATGGCACTCCTTCACCATTTGCGGCACGTGCATTACGCAAATCTCTTAAGGGCGGGGCGTTTGAGGGCGACAGCACCAACCAAGGTCCCTCGGGATCCTCGTCGTTAGATGAAGGTCTTGCTCCCACTGAAGATGAAAACGGACAAGACGCTTCGCTCAAGAAAATTGAGAGTGTTGTTGGGTCGACAGGGACTGCGCAGCGATCTGGAGCCCCGCCCAGTGTTCTGGGAATCCCACGGCCCCAACCATCGGGAATCCCGTCCCGATCATTGCGTGAGGATGAGCCACCTCGCCGGGGTGGGGAAGTACCGCCTAGGTTTGAGGACGAGTACGAGATTCTGGGGTCGTTGGCTGCAGGCGGCCAAGGTCAAGTCGGGACTGGCGGCCCCATGTCTGGGTATGGATCGAGAGACTTGTATCCGCCTGGAATGGAACCTGGAAACAATCCATTTGAGTTTGGGGGAGTTGGTGGGTTGTCTAGTGGTGGAGGAATGAATCCGACACTTGGGGATATTCAGAGAATGGTTGGTATGCCCGGGGGCAGTGACGGAGGTTTTGGGTTAGGACGAAATGATGGTAACAATGGCGATCCTAGTCAGTTGGGACGACCTCCAGGAGCGCGCTGGGATCCTACGGGGCCTGGGTATCGGGATCCATTTGGGGGTCCAGGCAATGATTTCATATGAAATGTTGAAATATTTATATATATTGAGGTATAAGGAGAGGAAGAAAAAAAAAATCAAAATAAGAGGAAAACAGGCTTTATTTGGATAATATTGAAGCTGATTTTTTTCTTCAAGATGAAGAGGATATGGATGAATGAAGTGGTTTTTTTTTGTGATTATTGATAATTTTCAATGTCCCGAACTATCTTCCGAGTTTTCCATTTGAACGTGTAAAAGACATAACTCAGAAATATTAAAAAAATGTCATGATGATTTGATGCCGTATGGGGTTTCACTAATTTGGATATTTACCAATTTCACCTTTTTTCTTGAAATTTTTTTCTTCTTCATGTGATTTCTATTAACTTGAAGACGAAGAAGAATTAAAACTTTTCAATTATTGATTTTTTTTAAAATAGTTTGGATTATTTCACAAAAAAAAACCATTGAGACATTTTTTTTTTAATTTGGTCCCGTAGGAGCATCCAAACCATAAACAACCATCGCCCGGCGGATTTTTCATCCGAGCGAGTGACAAGGCGACAGTAACTTTTTAATGAAAGCAGATCTCTAGACGTTTTATTTTAGTTTCCAAGATATCCAGGCCCGATGGAACTAAACAAGGACATGTTGGCCATTTCTTGACACAAAGAAACTCTTGTTCATCCAAAAGACTCTTTTGTTCAACTGCCGCTGGTCCTCCTCTTGAACAAGACTGCGCTCCCTCCGCGTACCCGCTAAAACCTAAAGAAACACCGCCACGTGACCCGCGGTAACCCCCGGCAACGCGAAATCCAGTAAACACCAGCAACAGGACCATGGCACCACCTCGACGACCGGATAGGAGACGGGATGGCTCTGTGTGGGGTTGGGAGAAAGATGACTTGCGACTGAGAGGGGCGCAGCGATGGTATGGACAGGGTGTGGATGGGGTTGGTCACATTCCACAGAGAATAGAGGCAAAGAGGGACTAGTAATAGGTGGAGATCGAGCATCTAGAGCGTAGTTTCTCAAATGGGAGGGGACGTAAATGTTGTGGACGCTTGGGAGCCATGTAGTATGGCGCCCTTTTTTTTCTCCACTTTCTATTCAATGCTTGATGTCAAAGGAAAAAAAAAAAACGAGAGATGTGGTATCCCCCAAAAAGAAAGGACATTTAAAATAAAAAACGCATCTGTTTATAAGTGGCGATATTTCAAATGAAAAAAATTTCATACATTTATCAAAAGAAAATATAGAATGGAGGTTTATTGAGAGATTTACAAAGCTGCTTCAACTTCCCAAAAACGCAAGGAACCTTTTTTACATAGTAAGTATTTTTTTAACAAAAGGAAAAAAAAATGTTAATGATGCCGACGAGATAATCCTGTATCCAGATATCCGAAGATTCCAATCTAGAAATAACCTCTTCTCACTTATGGTCTTTTTAATCCTATTTCCTGATTATTCAAACTAATGGTTGATGGCAACGTATTTAGCACTTTCCGAGCAAGAAACCTTAAACCCTTCTTCTCTCCCCATTTATACTACATTAGATACTAGAACAAGGCCTTTTCAAATAATAATAAATACATTCCACCTATTCCTTGTTATTAAGTATTCAACTTGAAGAGCCCTATAAGTCCTACCTAATTTTGTTTATGGTTCTCCTGGTTCATTCTCTTCAATTTGGGTTTGTCTTCACTTTGATTTTCTTATTATTTTTTTATCTTTTAATCACACTTGCCCAGGTTTTTTTTTTCAGCTCATCTACAAAAATCCCCTTCATATGACAAAAGTCGCTTTTTATTTGAACTCAATTCTTTTCTATTTCGTACTAAACCCCCCGACTCCTTCAGATGATCACTTTCATGTTGCAAAAAATATAACAGCAGCTAAAAATATACAACATTTGCACACTAATTTCCATTTAAATATATTGGTAGGTTATAGTTTAGAAATCAAAAAACTATTATCCCAGGAAAAAAAAGAATATTACCGAGATTTTTTTTTTTTGATTTCTAACCTATTTCCATTTCCTTGGATTTCACTCTCATTTCTCTTCCTCTACCTCCAAGATTTAAAATTTAAGAATATTAAAAACCTTAAAGTTAAGGTTGTCAATTCAAAATCAATCCACATCTGAGGATTTTGCCGAAATCCTGAACACTCTCATGATTGAGCCCTCTTTTTTTTCTTCCTCCTTTCCCAAACTTGCGTGATTTGTTTTGTTCCCTCTCTCTCATACATACCTTTGAATCCCTTGAGTACTTCCTAAATTATTCTTCATTAATAACTTTGGTGTAAAGTTGTCTATTGCTACCCATATCATCGGGATAGGTTCTCTTTTTCCTATTTTCAAACATTAACTATTTAGTTAAAATCCCGAATAATGGGTTCGAAGCACCTAATATTCATTTTCTTTACTTTTTTCACTATAAGAAAAAGAGATTTGGATCGTCCATTAATGTGCATAACATCTGTATCGTCCATTTAAAAATATTGCCTTGCAAAAATATTATTTCTCAACTATTTTAGTACATCTATGGCCAATTGTCTGGATAAATAATATCTGAGATCCAAGGCTTCAAGCTTTTCAGACTAACTCTCAAGCTGGCTACTACAGTCCTAGTACAAGCAGCTATTCGCCAAAAATAAAATAAAAAACTTTCTTTGCAACGTCAATTTAAACGTGGACTAGACCCAGAAAGATCAGGTTAAGATCATTGGGCTTTAAACTTAAATAAAAACTAGCATCCGTATATAGGTTTTGATTTTTTTTCCCCGATGGCATTCATTTCCTATTCATCTTCTCTAAAAATTAACACTTCCCATGCCATTTATTTTTATTTAAGCCCCAAAAATGCATCCACTTTAATCGCCTTAAAGAACAAAAACAGACGTTTGGGGATGGAGGGAAACGGTTTACCAATTCCAGATATTTTTAAATTGACAAAGAAAAAAATAAAATCTCCCCCCCCCCCCCCCCCCCCCTAAATATCGTATGCTTTTCATTAGTCTTAAACTCCACGCCTCTCTCCAACCTCAAGTCCCAGGTATATTCCCATTATTATAGCGATAGCTATACTCAAGAGGCTGCGTCTGCTGCTGAGGAACTGGCTGGTAGTACATGTATGGGCCGCCTTGAATCTGATTCGACTCAAAGGATCCATCGCTCACCGGAAACTCGGGGTAAATACCGGCCGATGGATTCGACATGATCACTTGATTGTGAAGTTGCTGTTGTGGTTGTTGCTGATGCTGCAGAGTACTATTGTTACCATAAACAATGTACAAAGGAGGTTGACCAGGATTCAGGCCTGGCTGAGGATATGGCGGTTGTGGAAAAGTGCCTGCCATGTTGCTATTATTGTGTCTTGGAGATATATACACGGGTTGCTGCTGCTGCTGATTCCCATTGACTAGTGGCTCATTTGCGAGCCAGACTGTGGAATAGACCTGGCCATTTGCAGCCTGCACTAATACGGGGGCTCCATCTAAACCAACATAAGTGACACCAGGTTGGGGGGGATATACACCCGGCGCAAGATTCTGGTGTTGCATAAGCACTGGAATTGGTTTCCCTTCTGCGTCGTATTCCCCACTCCCAATCATACACTCCTTCTCCTCCTTCTCGCCCTCCCCAAATGCCTTCTCAGCTGTGTATGGCTGCTGCCTAGGTTGTTCACCACTGCCATAAAAATTTTTCTCGGCCACAAAAGTCTGGACTTGCGGCTGCTGGTGCTGGTGCTGGCGCTGATACTGGTGCTGATGCTGATGCTGATGCTGATGCTGATGCTGATGCTGATGCTGATGCTGATGCTGATGCTGATGCTGATGCTGATGCTGATGCTGATGCTGATGCTGATGCTGATGCTGCGGCTGCTGCTGTTGTGGTGTAGATAGGACTCCGACGTGTAAAGGTGGAGTCATTACGTCGGCTCGATGGGGTGTCGGATCACCAAAACGGTTTACCGATTCTTCCACATGTAAGCCAGTTACTTGGCCTGCTTCACTCCCACACAATAGTTTCATCGACTGCTTTTTTTTGCAACGAGCTTCACGCACCCTTGGATGTGCGTTTGTCGACCCTGCCATCTTCTCCACCAAGGACCCATCCGTCGCTGCCGTTTCGGAGCATTGCGGGCCGCTAGGGTTCCTTGACTTGCGTTTCTTGTGCTCCATACAATTATTCCTCAACTCACTTGACGATGAGCAAGTACAGGGTGAAGCCTTACTGGAGCTCGAAGGAGAAGAAGGTTTTTTCCGCAGACTCTTTTTTTCTGACGTTGACGATTGTTGAGGCTTAAAGATGAGTCGGTTAACATATCCCGCCTTTTGAAGCTGGTTTAGTGTCGGATGCTCATAAGTCGTTCGAAGCTTCAACTTTTGGGACTCTTCGTTGGGATTGGCCGTGAAGACGCCTAAATGGTATATGTTTGGATCTGCGCCGGGGATTTTAAACTTTTTGCTGCTTGATTTCGACGAAGAGACATGTTGCTCTGTTTTAAACAAAGGATCTACAAAGCTGATTGAGATCTCCTGGTGTCTAGGAATCGGTGATGACTTTAATGATTCCTGAGAACATTTGGACTTTTGCTTCTTGGATTCCGCTGCCATTTTAATAGTAATAAAGAATTTTCTTTTAAAAAACCACACTGTTTAGTTAATATCAGAAATTTAATAGAGAAATGTCCATCTTCGCATACCTTGTACTATCTAAATATATATATTCCTGTTTCAATATATTACCTATATATATATTTTTCTAAGCAAATATGATATGTGTAAAAGAGATTACTTTTTACTTTAATCATAACTCGAAAAAGTAGTTTATGGGATCAATATGAGATTGTTTTTTTTAAATGGGGTTTAAGGGTTTTAAAATTTAAGGCTTTTTTTTTAAAAAAGAGGGAAAATTCTGGCTCATAAATAGTTAATGAGCTAGAAACCAACCGCATATGTCATAATGGATATTTCCATGACTATTACGCATGTATAAAGTCGTTTATTAATCGATATAAAAAGTTTAACATCGAAATGTACATTTAATAGAGCACACATAATGTTTTTTTTTTGGTTAATAGTCCTCGCTTAATAATAAAACTGTATTAACATATCATGTACATTGATGAGTTTAAACAAGCATTTACAACCGGAATTTTCTTTTGATATAAACAATTGCAGCTTCAGCAATAGCAGCTCATAAGCTTGTGAAAAAAACAATATTTTTACTTCTTTTGAGACTGATGATGATCGGTTGCATGTAAAAAGAGCAAAAAAAAAACAGAAAACTTCCACCTGGTGATTCGCAAGTTGCTTAAGAGCCCCGTGAAACTAAGTAAAAAGGGCTAAGTCAGAGGTCACAACAACCCAACAGATGGGACGCTAATCTATGAAACTAACCATCATCATCTCCGAAATGCATCATATTTAGAAATAATGTAAACTTAAGATTAAAAATTTTGACATCGCCTTATTTCTTATTTTTTTAAAGGCATAAATGTTTACCCATTTGGCGGCTTTTCTATCTTGTTCAACTCAACACTGATCACAGTCTACATACAGGAAATTTACGTAAAAGGCCCCTATTTCTTTTTTGGTTCTCCTAGTAACTATAAGAACGAAAAATGAAAAAAACTAATCCACATTCTAGCCAATCTATGCTTTTGTCAGCTTTATAATTTTTTTTTGTTTCTTTTGTTTTTTCGTCTTATCCCGTAAAATAACTAGGAAATCTTCCCATCTCTAAGGCTGTCGGTAACATGTCAAACATCACCAAACTTCAAATTGTTTTTCTTTCTTTTTCAAGTTTAATCTTGCCTTTTTCCTTTAAAAAAAAAGAAACGACTTCCTAATAGCAACTGCCAACCCTTAATGCTTCCTTACGATATCTCCGGAAATAATCCAACTACCCTTGATTCCGGCCTGACAAGCATATGCACGGTGACCAGAACAGAGAATAGGTCTAGTGCTGATTAAATATCTTTAAATCTAAACACTGATACGCTCCACAACTGAAAGCCATTCCAGTTTAAACCTACATCTACATGCGATTTTTGGGGATATTTAATTCTTTCTTTTTTCAATACTCCACTTATCCTTCGGATGTTGTTTTTAAACTCATTAGATAACATACAACCGTAAAGATAATTTCACAGCCACCACTCATATTCATTACGTATCTAGTTAATTTTTTAAATGACCACAACATTACAGTAAAACAAAAACAACACATTCCGTTAAATTAAATAACTCCTAATCCATTCCTTCCACAAGTCATCAATCAGTGCTATATGGCACAGACGCCCGAGGAGCCTGAGTTACGGATTTTTCATCTAAAACTCCGATATGATTGTAACGCTTGGACTCAACATAACCTTCGCCCTCATAGGCTGGCGTCACCATATCAAATATACTTCGGTCACACCCTGTATTCGAGGTTTTTTGATGGTATTCGTGAAGCAGGGCGTAGTAAAAAGGTATGCCCTTGGGCCGGTTATGCCAAACAATATACACAATAAACAGCAGAATTAGAGCAACACCAGTCACTCCAATTATTGCAGCAAAAATAGGCTTCACATCGTAAATCAACTTCCCATCTGCCTCAAACAATACCCCTTGGAGCTCATTCGCTTCGTACCCCGTCTTACGAAGAATGGCACCACCAACGGTAGGCCCAATCTTGATGTTGGTCAAAAGTGTAAACACTTGCACATCTAAGTGCCGGAGGTCACTGTTACTTTGCTGTACCTCAAAGTATGGCTGCGCCACTTCCGAATCCTTGGTAATGTCATATGATATTTGCTGCGTGCTATAATAGAGCTTGGAGACCGAAATGAACCCACCAACACCATTAAATGAAAACATGGTTCTGCAAAATGAACGAACTGTATCTGACGATTCTGAGGCATTGTAATAGGTGTACGACATTACAAAACTAGTTCCTCGGGCAAAATCGCTATGCATCAATGATAGTACCGAACTCAAATACTGTTTAACCGACATCAAATCATTCTTGTTATACACAGCCCAGTTATTTTCCGCAGAAAGTGACTCATTCACGGGAAATGATTGGTTCATCATATCATACAATGTTGAGTTATCAACAACACCAACATTTATAAATGAGTAGTCATTGATAACAACTGTAGTAGCGTTGATTTTTTTATTGGTGGGATCAATCGCAATACCACTCACATTCTGACCAATACCTAACACAGCCTTAATTGCTGTAGTATAAGGCTTGAAAAATGTGCTGTTTCCGGTATAGTTACTATTGGTCACAAACATTGAAAACCCAGATGGTTCATCTTTGCATTTTAATATCGGCAAAACGGGTAAAGATGGAAACGCATTGTAGTGAGCTAAAAACCCAGTTTGCATAATCATCTCTTCAAACCTATCAGTGATGATACAAGTTACTCCACTTTGTAGGAAAAACGTCGACCCTTGCAAACCCCAAGGTGTTGAATAATTGAAAAGAGGGAACAGGTGGGATGACCTCGACTCATCATATGTATCTGCAGCATTATAATCCGACTCAATGTTGTAGAGGGGTGAGGTAACCTCCTCGTAGAAATCCGGAATATCTGCCAAATAATTTGATGCGTTGGCTAAAGGTATGTACAGCGTTTCTGGTGTTGGATTTCCCACATAACCAAACACGATATGTAGAGGAACAGGTATATACCTAATCAATAGCAAACAAAATGCGAACAAAAGCGAAAGCCGTTTTTTGACTCGTTTCTGTGGTGGTTCATCTGAAAGTATTTGAGTGGTTGTGGGGGGATAAGCGCTGCCGTTTTTATTTAAAATCCCTTGGTTTGATGACTCGGGGGATAATTGAGGATCTGGAGAAGCCAGCAGAGCCCGCCCGGTTTCGATCCGATCTTTATCTAATGATCTCCTAATTACTTTCCGCCTAGTTTCGCCAATTAAGGTGTCCCATATCCCCACCAATGTTGAAAACGCATTGGCAATCTGAGCTGCACTATTGTTGATGGTGGAAAAGAACATCAACAAACACCATCCGAGTATCATACATGCAACATCAAAACAGACTAGAACTGCTTGAAATGCAACTTGACTTGTTACTATTAGGCCCATTTGTGAGTTTTGAATAAAGAAGAAAAAAAAATATTGAACTTGAAAAAAAAAATGGGATATTAAAAAAAGTACAAACTAAAATATAAAAAAGTGAATTTAAAGGGGGGGGGGGGAAACAGCATTTTTAAAACGTTTGCAGTGCTTCATCTTTGAAAATGACCTTTTCGAAGCAACTTCAGTTGTGACACCAGTCTCTTGGGGTAAACTTAATAGCAGCGCTTATACTTAACTTAAAAACGCTGCTTAATTCAGCCTCTTCAAAAAAGTTGTAACTGTAACAAATTGATTATGTAAATATGTTACAATTACATTTTTGTTTAATTACAAAAATTTATATTACAATTTATATTACATGAAAATTACAACTTTAAAGTTGATGAATCGAATGACTCATGAATCATGCCTCTTTTGTCATATCAGGAGCAAGACAAAAAAAATTTTAACCATCATGGCTTTTCAAGTACAGGTTTAAATCTTTTTTAACAAAACAAACCCCATTGTAAATTTTATAATCAAAGTCTTTTTAATTGACTAGTAGTTCATCAATTAATGGAGTTTTTTCAGGTAATTTTCAAATATATATGTATATTTTTCAAATACCATTACTTTTGTCACAGCCACAATTCCAACAAAGCCTTTTGAAACTTGTTGGGGGAGGGGAAGAGAAAGACAAAATTTTCGGACGATTCCCGAAGCTTTCGCCGAGCACTCAAGACCAATGATAAGCCGGCGGAGACCTTGCCCGCGGGGTAACGATGGCAATCAACCTGAAAAAGGACACTCTAAAGCATAAAGGATTTCTGCATTAGGAACTATTCGTGAGTCATCATGTGACTCGCATGATTTAGAATCAGGAGTCATGAGTCGCCTTATCTATAAAAATTTATTCACATACATTTTGATTGGGCAAACGTTGTCAGCAAACAAACTCGGTTTTGTCTAAGTGGGGGTATTTTTTCTTTAAAAAAAACCTATATAAGCCAATGTATTTCCACTCAACACCCTATTATTCTTATATTTTTTATCTTCTCTCTATCAATTTAATAATATATATAAACTTCTAATAATACACAATTTAAAAATTACATATCATACACTCACAAATTCCTTGATTTGTTTTAAAAAGACACCATGTTTCAATCAAAAAATGTTTCAAGTCAGCTTAGCAGAAGTATCCCTGCTTTTTCCCGCCGAACTTTAGCGACTATGTCTACTCCTTCAAAACATCTCACCTCAAACAGCGAATCAGTAATTGAAAAAGCCGTCGCTGCAAACGCCCCTCGCCATAATTGGACACGTGAAGAAATTAGAGAAATTTACAATACACCATTACTCCAGCTCATTTACAATGCATCCTCAGTTCACAGAAAGTTCCACGACCCCTCAGAAGTCCAGCTTTGCACCCTAATGAACATCAAGACCGGTGGGTGCTCCGAAGACTGCAAATACTGCGCCCAAAGCAGCCGATACGATACTGGTCTCAAGGCTGAAAAGATTGTCAAGGTAGATGAGGTCATTCAAGCTGCTCGTGAAGCTAAAGCTAATGGTAGCACCCGATTCTGCATGGGTGCAGCCTGGCGTGATATGAAGGGCCGAAAATCAAATTTAAAGAGAATTTCCGAAATGGTTAAAGCTGTTAACGACATGGGCTTGGAAAGTTGTGTCACTTTAGGCATGGTTGATGACGCACAAGTAAAACAACTTAAGGAAGCAGGTTTGACTGCTTATAACCATAACGTGGACACGTCTCGTGAATTTTATCCAAGCGTAATTAGTACTCGCTCATATGAAGAACGCCTGGAAACGATAGAAAATGTTAGACAAGGAGGTGTCAGTGTCTGTTCGGGTGGTATTCTGGGACTCGGTGAATCAGAAGAAGACCACGTCGGCTTTTTACATACTCTTTCCAACATGCCTCAACATCCCGAAAGTGTGCCCATCAACCGCTTAGTACCAATCAAGGGTACTCCTCTGGGTGAGGAACAAGCAAAGATCAAGCTTCCATTCGATGCTGTCCTTCGTACTGCTGCCACTGCTAGACTCATTATGCCCGCTTCAATCATTAGACTGGCTGCTGGAAGATATACCATGAAAGAGACTGACCAGGCAATGTGCTTTATGGCTGGTGTAAATGCCATTTTTACTGGCAAGAAAATGCTTACCACTATGTGCAATGGCTGGGATGAAGACAAAGAGATGCTTTCCAGATGGGGTCTTAAGCCTATGAAGAGCTTCGAAAGAACGATTGTTGATCCTTTAAATGACATTAAAGAAGATCCTATTCATGCACCAGCTACTTCTTTGGCTGGCCGGACTATGGCTTTTAAATAATAAGCTTTTATATCAACTACAAAAAATAATAAACTTAAAATTGCGATTGAATTACAAAATCGTATCCACATATTTAGTACTTGGCCATAAAGTTTTAATCAACTTTTGATTTAAATTTTCTTTGACAGTAGTCAGTTAACTACTAACCACTGTCTAGTTACTGAAGTAAGCAGTTATGCCACTACATGATCAAATTCCAACAAAAAAGTAATCACACATGAAACTTTTTTTTAAAAAAAGACTGAGAAATGTATTTTTGTAAAAGATAAAATAATTGAATCTTTACTGTAAAACGTTCAATAAACGTAAAGTGCTTTTTGTAAGTTATGCACAGAAGAAGCACATATATTGTAGTTAAACCATCAGCAGTTTTTTTTCTAGAAACGTACAAAAAATTGCATCCCATGTAGAGTAGATGCAATCTTGAAATTTAATCATGATCAACATGGGTAAATGAAAAAAAAATATTAATGCAAATTTCCATCATGATACAATAACGGACCAGAAAAGTTATTTGATCAATTGACCATAAAACTATAACCTATTTAAATATGTTGATCTGCATTTATTCCAATAATAGATAACTCTGCTTATTATTAAAAAAATAACAAATTGTTTTTTTTGACGAGGCTCTAATAAATTGAAATTTCTTTTGTAGCTTTTGTATATTTCTTTCATTCTATTTTTAAACGGATATTAAGGCGTAATATCCACAACGATGGGGATCGGTAAACCCTTGATTTCAATTTGGCTCTGCAAATAAACTATAAATCAGCTCAGTGAAATATGATTTGAGGAGATCTCTAAACATAATCTTTTAATCGAAATTTAACCATTTCAAGAAAATAGTCACGAATAAAATTCTTTAAGAATATCTTTGAAGGAAATAGTTTCAGGCTTGAAAATGGAAACGTTCTTTTACAGGTTCAATTTTTATGTGTGTTATTTAGGGAGTATATATTATGATCTCAGCGTTATTAATAACACTTTCCATCGCTCCATAGATGATATTTATCAGATATTCTCATTTCTATTAAGTCTCTTCAGTTCTCATTAAATACGTTAAAATATATATAACGTCCTATTCCAGTATATATATTTTAAAAAAAGTTGTAATTAAATTTTAAAATAAAAAAACATAAATTTAATCGATAAAAAATAATATTGAAAGGCTTCCTCGGAAATCAAAGTAAAAGAGAGATCTCAAAAAAAAAATCAATACTAATGAACAACGAATTTTTGGTATATGAATAGCGAATTTATTATTTTAAAATTATCCATTAAAACCACCAATTAAATAAACATGTATACTCAAAAAAAACAACAATATTGGATGCAGTTAATTAAGGTTGAAGATATCCTTTTGACAGATAATCTTTTAGCAAGTAATGCTGCTTTGAGTTAACATCCTTTAATGAATTGACTTCAAAATACAAAGACTTTATTATTAATATACTAAAACCTGAAAAATATATAAATATATTTTCAATTTCAATTTTCAATCTATTTATATTTACAAATCGTTGACATTGGCAAAATCAAGCCAACATTTGCCAAAGCTAGCCTGATTTAGATGGAAATTAAAAATATCAAAAGAATAAGTCAATATTTTAGTAATTATTTTTTAATAGAAAAAATTACTCATAAAGCATTTGACAAATTATTGGTAATTACTTAAGGTAATCACGCAACATGAAATACTTTTCTAATGTTTAATCTAAAAAAACAGCAAAACTGCAAGACTACAACATATAAAAGCTTTTGTAAGATTCAGTTAAAATTAGCGGAATTTCTTTTCATAAACGGTCGTCGATTGTTATTCAATTAGAATTTAAAAAAGTTTAAAGCTTGATATTGAAAGGGCATCAATTTAAAAAGTTAAATTTTCTTACGGGTATTATTGTTTTTAATAAATATTATATATATTTTTAAAAAAAACCTCTCAATTACTAAAGAATTAATCTGCCATTCAAAGTCTAAAATAAATTTGCAAAAATAATCTCTCTCTTTTAATTTAATAAAAACAAAAAAGATAACCTTTTGATTTCCAATGTAAAGTTTTATTTTAAATGAATAAATGTTCTATAGTGGGTTTTGAAAATAAAAGGTGTTATTCTTTGTGGTCTTAAACTTTGAAAAAGAAAAAAGGTTAAAGTAGAATAAAAATTGTAATGAAAAATGACAACAAAAAAATGATTTTACTTATTTTTTTTTGTAAAAAATTCTCTCAATCAATATTTTATCTCCCGAGTACCTTTACACATAAATACCACACAAAGTGATATTACACTCTAGGGTTCGAAATACAAACAGGTGTAATTACTTGCTTGAAACAAAATAACTTTAATCTTTTTCAAGTAGTCTTGTGTTTTTCCGCTTCTAATACCATAAATCATAATTCTGTTGTACTCCATTTACGAATCTATTAAACAATCAGAAAAATTTCAAAATCTAAACCTGAGAATCCAAAATGTGTTTAATCGATTATTATTGATTAAACTTGTTATTATTTTTTAAAAAAAAAGTACATTTAAAGTGGACTTATCACAGTCAGTTTGAAGCTCAAAGACATAAATTTGGTAAGATTGAACTAAAATCATTTTATTTGACTTTTTACTTTCACTGAGAACCCCATTTTAAAAACTCAGTAATAATCAGATATATCTCAATAAAAAACCAAATAAAATAACTACTTTTTTATCTCATAATATAATAAAAAAGTTGTATTGAGCTAGTTTAATGTCACTATCATTACTTTTTGTTATGCCATTAGACTCTAGTCATGTATAAAACTTTTTCTTTACAAAAACCTCAACTATGAAAACATGACATCGTCTTTAAATATAATAAGCTCCAATCATGTAGTCTATATATATCATGTGAAGTTGTTGAAAAGTATATAAAAGATATGTTTTTAAAGAAATCAAAGCTGAATAAACAATAACAATTGAAAAGATTGCTTATATATTCAAATACTAAATTGGTTTCTAACTTTTGAAATCATATTTAAATATAGTAAAAAAATATTAAGTCCCATATATAGTTTATAAGAACTTAGAAAACTACTTTAAAAAACTTTTCTCGTTTTTCATTCTTTTATTTTTGCTTTTAAAAGTGCTTAGAATATTTTGACAAATGCTATATTGCAAATTTACACTTATTCTATAAGACACTGAATCAGATCTTGTGTGATAAATATATTTTATGAAATTTCATGTTTATCTCCCCTTAACGTATACTCTTCATAAAAAACCACCAGTATTTTTAATGTCAGCTAATAAATAACGTCATATATTAATTTGGTTTTAAACTATTTTAAATGAATACTGAAAAATTTCTCTTATATTGGAGACAAATACTTTATTCTTGTTTCAAGCATTTACCAAACAACCCTGCTCTGAAAAAACTCAATTATGAACATCCAAAACTATTGGTTTTGAGAAACGAATTAATCTGATTTAAAAAATGTCAAATTTGTTTCCATTCAGACAGAAAAAACGAACCTCATTGTAATATCCATATATAATCCACTTGATAAATATTTCAACAGAAGAAGATTTAAAAGCAACCATCCTACATATATTAAATTTTCTTCAACAATGCCCCTTTGAGATCAACTTTAAAAAAATAAACTAATTGAAAGAGATCTATCTAGGTATTTAATCAAAAATAGAACAATATTTGTTATAAAAGTAAAACAGATAAATCACTTATGTTGAAATCACCAAAACTCAAGCTTTGATGGTTTGGCCTCATTTCTTGACATTTTCTTATATTTTTCTGTACTAAATTTTTTTCGGACAAGAGTTTCTCAATGTTTTTGAAAATCTAAGATTTAACTTTCAAAGGCAAGGGACAAAAAGAAATAAATGCTGGTTAGCCCAAATATTTTCAGGGCCTCTATTGCCTTGAATTTTACCTGAGACATACCAAAATTCGATGAGATTGGTACCTTTTCATAAATGATATTTAGTGATAACCTTAAAATTAAGCTCTGAGAATAAAAGTTTCTATGATTTGCTTTGGGATCTTTTCAAACTTTCTCTAAATAATCCGTTGCAAAAAAATAAGGAAAAGACCGTTTCACAGTCTTTCACTCATGAGAAAAAAAAAGAAAAGGGGTGATCGAATAAAAATATCTATCACAAAATAATCTCACATCTTAACTGTTTATTAAAAGTTTTATTTTCAAAAACGAGAAGTTTATTCAAATCTCAATTTCTATATAAAGTGTGATTTATCCTAGATCATTTCGTTTTTTTTTCCCTTCTTTTTTTTTTCATCATAGACAATAAAAACCAAAGCTTTATTGTTAGATTACCTTTCGCATTATATTCATTCATTTCTCCCAATCAATTTTTTATTTATTCACATTCCTTCAAGTTATTCTGAATTATTGCATTCATTTCAACTAAATAGTTACTCGACAAAAAAATGAAATTCTCTAAGTCTCTTTACGCTGCATTTATTGCTACTGCAGTTGCAGTTCCAATTGCTGAGCCCGAAGCTGCTGCAGTTGCATTTGCCGAAGCTAAGGCTGGTCCTGATGCTTTAAAGGTTCGATCCTACCTTGTTGAAAGAGGAACAAAGAGCACAGGCTCTGGCGCTACTGGAGGCTCTGGCACTGGCGGTGCTGGCGGATCTGGTACCGGTGGTGCTGGAGGATCTGGTACTGGCGGCAGTGCCTCTGGTTCTGGATCCACTGGAGGATCTGGCACTGGCGGCTCAGGTGGCTCAGGAACTGGTGGTGCTGGTGGCTCCGGTACAGGTGGCAGTGCCTCTGGATCTGGAGCTACTGGTGGCTCAGGAACCGGTGGTTCTGGAGGATCTGGCACCGGCGGTGCTGGCGGATCCGGTACTGGTGGCAATGCCTCAAGCGGTGGAGCAGTTACTGTCACTTCTGTTGGCCCCACTGTAACTTCAACAATTGCCAGTTCCAGCAGTGCTACTTCAACCCCTACAACTTCTACCAGCTCTGCTGCTGCAACCAGCACTGGTAAGTCTAAGGATAAGTGGTCTCATTCCGGCAAAACCAACAGTGGTTCCAGCTCCAATAACTCTTCTTCCGGAAACACTGGTGGATCTGGCACTGGAGGCTCTGGTGGCTCCGGTACCGGCGGTGCCGGTGGATCTGGTACCGGTGGTAACGCCTCTGGTTCTGGATCTACTGGAGGATCTGGTACTGGTGGATCTGGAGGATCCGGCACAGGTGGTGCCGGTGGCTCTGGTACTGGCGGTAACGCTAGCGGATCAGGATCAGGCTCAAGCTCTTCCAGCGCTGCTCCAACTACGACATCTACTGGTGCTGCTTCTTCAACCACTAGTGCTTCTCGTACAACAACTTCCAGCGCTGCTCCTACAACCACTTCTTCCTCTTCCAGTGCTGCACCCACCACTACCTCAAGTGCTTCTCGTACCACAACTTCTTCCTCTTCCAGCGCTGCTCCTACCACCACTTCTAGTGCTGCTCCCACCACCACTTCTAGTGCTGCTCCCACCACCACTTCTAGTGCTGCTCCTACCACCACCACTTCTAGTGCTGCTCCTACCACCACTTCTAGTGCTGCTCCTACTACTACCTCAAGTGCTTCTCGTACCACAACTTCTTCCTCTTCCAGCGCTGCCCCTACCACCACTTCAAGTGCTGCTCCCACTACTACCTCTAGTGCTGCACCCACCACTACCTCAAGTGCTTCTCGTACCACTACTTCTTCTTCCAGCGCTGCACCTACGACTACCTCTAGTGCTGCTCCCACCACTACTTCTTCCTCTTCTAGTGCAGCTCCTACAACTTCTTCAACACCCACTTCTTCTTCTGCTACCCCCACTTCTTCCAGCTCTGCTACTGCTTCCCCTACTTCCAGCACCAACAACGGAACTGGTCAAGGTCAAGGCTCTGGTAAGGGCTCTGGTGGCGGTTCTACCAGCGCTGGAAATGGATCTGCTTCTGCTGAGGGCAACTCCCAAAGCAACGCTGACGCCTCTGGCCAGGGCAATGGAGGAAGTGCTTCTGGCACCGCTGGCGTTGGAACTGGTACCGGTACCGGTGAGGGTAACAGTAATGTGAACGCCGCCATCTCCACTCCTGGTGCTTCTGCTTCTGGTGGTGGCACTACCAACACCACTGGCTCAGGCACTGGTACTGGTAATGGCTCTGGCAGCTCTGGTACTGGTGCTGGTAACTCTACCGCAAATGGTGAAGGTACTGGTAACGGAAAGACTTCTTCCGATTCCAATGGATCCAGTGCTAATGCCTCTGGATCAGGATCAGGATCAGGAGCTGCTACAGGTACTGGTACCAGCACTGGTGCTGGATCTGAGGGCTCTGGTACTGCTTCTGGAACCGGTACTGGTACTGGATCTGGTAGTGCTGGCAGTGGTACCAGCAGTGCCGCTGACACCTCCAAGACTGGTAGCGCCTCTGTTTCTGCCTCTGGCTCTGGTTCAGGTTCAGGGTCAGGTTCCGGCTCTGGTTACGGTGGCACTGAGTCTGGCTCTTCTGGCACTGGCACTGGCACTGGTACCGGCTCTGGTTCTGGTAAAGGTTCAGGCTCTGCCACTTCTGGTGGTGTTACTGTTTCTGCTTCTGGTGGTGGCTCCGGTACTGGTACCGGTACTGGCACTGGAACTGGCAGCAATGGAACTGGAACTGGTTCAGGTGCTGGCGCTGGCGCTGGCTCTGGCTCTGGTTCCGGTGCAGCTGCCGCTACTGCAGCTGGTGCCAATGGCGCAACTGCTGCTTCTGGCTCCGGCTCTGGTACTGGTTCAGGTACTGGTACTGGTTCTTCTACTGACAAGAGCTCTGGCACTGGCACTGGTTCAGGTGCAGGCACAGGTACCGGTTCCGGCTCTGCTGTCAGCAACAAGAGCTCTTAAGAACTTTGATTTTGGTATTAAATTCGATGTTGGAAAATGTATGCCATTGTTGGTTATTGGCCCATATTATTTATTATATTTATCTTGAATACGTAATTGAAAAAAAATAAAATCATTTTGAATTAGCCAGTGCCACAATCATTTTGAGGGTAATAGTTACGGTTAACCTTAAATTAAAATTAAGATTTTTTCTAGCTGCTAACCATTGAATTGCGATAAAGTTGAAAAATTTGGATTCAACTTTAAAAGGGTGCGGCAAAACAAATCTCAACTTGAAGCAAGCTGCCTTGGATTTTGAAGACAACGATCATATGTTTCACTCTTTTTTTTTTTTTTTTTTTTTTGAAACAAAGACCCTATAGTTTTTGGTTGCAATTAACAAATAACAATACTGCTAAAGATTATTTAAAATAACTGATCATTAAAAAAAACGATATTTTTTATGAAAGAAATATAATTAGGTATTTGATTTGGACATGTTCGTTCTCTTTACATAATCTGTTTAAAAGCTCGGACAAATTACAAAGTTTAGGTTGAATTAAAATAGCCAATGTTTATAAAAGTTATGGTGTAATAATAGAAACAGGATGGGAAAATAAGCAGCAACATTCATCTCACAGCCATGTAAATAAAGGTATAATTGGTTTTAAAATATTCTTTCCAAGATGTGTACATAAATCAGTTAATTTTTACCAAAATAATACTAAACTATTCTGCATTTTGCGGATATTGAAAAAAGTTTTTGTATCAATATGAGATTCTCTTGATAGTTATGAAATGAAATGCATGTATGAATGTATGTAGCTTTCAAAATTGACTAACAATTCCACGACTCAGAGACACCAAGAAATATATACTACCATTCCAGCTATTTTAAACCAAAGATTACAATAATCGCTATGATCTCAAACTGCAATTCTCATACATAACTAGGTATCTTTATTTTTTTTAAGTTGGTCGAACTTCTTTGTAGTACATGGAATCAACAAGCCATTCTCGGCGTACAGGTATAATGCTTTCAAGGTACCAGTCGCCCTGGCCATATTCAGACATCCCAGTGTATATTACCCAAGGACTCCCAGACTCTAATTCAGATGAATCTGAGCCACCAAAAAGTTGCCGTGTATCTGCACGTTGTGCAAACTCAGACATGCTTCCCACACTCAAACCATGTGCTCTAACAGATATAGTATCTTCTCCACCCCCGCTTTTGTTTTGATTAGTCCGGATCGTAGATGTGGTGTTAATAAGCTCGTATCGAATTCCTGAATCATTGCGGCGTCTGCTTTGATTAGTGATTTTTTCTAGATCGTCATCTGTGGCAGCATATGTCCGCTTGGCGGCGCTCATAAAAAACCCTTTACAAAAAGACCGGCATATCCTTTCCACAATGGGTGATTTATTTTTATTTTTTGTCAAAATATTAGATTTTGTAAGACCTATTCGCTCGGCATCGGAGGCCAACTGAGTGCGGATCCCTTCAGCTCTTAAAAGAGTTTTGTAGTTGAGAAATTTATCGGCTGCCCAACGAGGAACATTTGGTGGGTTGTTATTTTTACCAAGATTTGGAGGGTGAGCTTTCCGTAGGTAGGCTTCAAATACGTTTAGCAACGTAACAGCATCTCCCTCTATCGCTTGAAACTCTAATCGTGCAGCTGCAGCGGCACTCGATTGAGAAACAGAACCAAATGAAGATAAAGAGGAGGATGAAGGTTCAACAAAAGTTTTAATGAGTCCCCCTGCCAAATACATTGCTGTGATAGTAATCATTTCATAAAGGCATCCTCCACACGTGTGGTCAAGATGATCGATTCCAGACGATGCAATGATAGCTCTCGCAAAGGAAATAGGCACAGATCCTAATTGGGCCACCAATTGTCCGGTATTTGTAAGTTTTAATTCAGAATCTATGCACCCTGCATAAAATAGATTTAAAAGAGACTTGTCAATACCTTGAAAAACAGAGTTTTTGGGTGAGGCTTTGCTTGTGGAGGAATAGTTTTGTAAGGGATTAGGAGGTAGAGTTAGTGGTGGAAGAAAATTCACTTCAGTAGTTATGCTTTTAATTTGAAAAGAGAATAGCCTTAATGTGACAGTTTCTAATAGACCATTTATATCTGTTAGAGAGCTTGAAGCTCCTGTCACAGACATGAGGGTCATAAGTTGTGGATCATCATTGAAGGGCATAATTTGGATCAGGTATGCTTTGCGATAGAGTCTGAAACACTTTCCAATGCCTTTGATACCATGGCTGGCCATATTTTTACGTATTTCGGCCTTTGATTTAGATATTGATCTTGTGCGAATGGCTGCACCTGAACTTGAAATGTTGACCGAGTCTAACCCGGTGTCAATGACACAGGTGATTCTGCGCGAAGCCATTAACGCATAATCATTCTCTGCTGCATTGGTCGCAATAATGACGCGCCAAGTTTTGGTTTCCTGTTTGTTGTCAGAAAAGTATTCAGTGTTATAAAGATCCTGCTTTTCAGAGACACTAAGTTTTTCATGACAAGGCAAAACTATAATGTTGGAGTGGTGAACAGATAAGTTTTCTCGTAGTCGATGCGGAAGTTCATTTGAAGCTAGCCTTACCAGATGTTGCACATCATGACGAGTTGGAACGAAGACAATGATATCATAGCTGTTTTCTTTAGCAGCGAACTTTTTATCTAATGACAAATAATCTTGAGAAAAAACTGTTAACAAGACATCTAAGGTCTTATCCAAATAATTAGATATAGGCTCATTAAGGTGATAAGTTTCGACTGGAAGAGAGTTTAAAGTTAAATCGTCTAAAATTGTGATTGAAGGTTTACTTTGTGACCCATTAATAGTAAAAAAATCCCATAGCATGTCAATCAACTGTGGGCAAGTAGGTGATATACAGAGAATAAGATTAAAGTCGGGTAAATTGTCTTCTCGTTTAACGGATTTATTTTGTCGATATTCAATGATGCTTCGTAGTAATCCTAGGGCTACATCTGTCCAGGCCTCTCTTAAATGTATGTCGTCAATTATCAGCACTCTTCGGTTGGACAGTAAGGGGTCAATTGCGATTTCTTGCGTCATGATGTCTGAGGACACATATTCTATACAGGTAGCGGTGCTTGTGGCTGAAAGGAATGGAAGAGAAAACCCGACCAAAAAACCTAATCCTGACGAAGTATATGAAGGTTGGTCATTTTGATTATTTGAATAATCGCGTACTGCTCGTGCAGCCGTAGCTTTTACACGATCTTCGTGCGGATTACTAACGAGAATAGACTGTTTCTGGGATGTGTAGCCATGTTCAAACAAGGCCAGTGGAATTTCTTAACTTGGTTATTAGCATAATATAAAAGACTGTTATCAGAATAAATGAACATACCTGTTGCATAGTTTGATAAAGGAGAGCCCACTACTATATTAATAGAGGACGAGGCCATAGAAGAAAAAAGACTGCGGACTTGAGGTTAATTGCTTTTAGCAACAAAGCACATGATTCCAGAAAATGGTTAAATACTTACTATATGGAAGAGTATGTGAATCTAAGGCTGGGTCGTTCAAAGACCCGGCATAGCCTGCGTGATTCATATTTTGTTTGGAAGTATCGTATGGAAAGAAGGGATGAGTTCTTGTTGTTTTTTGGCGGTGATCAAAAAAAAAAAAAACTTTAAAAATGACGACTTTTGAAATCCAAGTCACGTGGGCGATATCGGCCCGGAAATTAATTGTTGCAACTTGTAAGAGAACATTTAAGCCAATCGTTGCTCCCAAGTTTCTAAGCTCAGTTGAAAATTTTTTTTTTTCCAATGAGTCAAAAATCATTTTTAGAAATCTCTTCTCCGCATTCTGGCAAAATCCCCGAATTTTTTTTTTTTTTCTTTTCATCTAACAAAGTTTGATCAGAATAGACAAAATGATATCCTCAATCAGATTACAGAGCTTTGCTCGATCCATGATCACCCGCCGAACACTTGCAACGGCTGCCGGTATTCCCCAGAATCTTACTGAGAAGATTGTCCAAAAGTATGCTGTTGGCCTGGCTCCTGGCAAAAAGGTCCAGTCTGGCGACTACGTCTCAGTCCAGCCATCTCACTGCATGACCCACGACAACTCGTGGCCCGTTGCCACCAAGTTTATGGGATTGGGTGCTACCCGTGTGAAGGACACCAACCAGGTTGTTCTGACGCTCGACCACGATGTTCAAAACAAGAGCGCTAAGAATCTTGAAAAATACCGAAACATTGAGAACTTTGCTAAGAAGCAAGGCCTCGACTTTTACCCTGCCGGCAGAGGTATTGGCCATCAGATCATGGTTGAGGAGGGCTATGCGTTCCCTTATAACCTGACGGTTGCTTCTGATTCCCACTCCAATACTTATGGTGGCGTTGGTTGCCTCGGCACTCCCATTGTCCGCACGGACGCTGCTTCGGTCTGGGCTACAGGCCAGACTTGGTGGCAGGTCCCACCTGTCGCCAAGGTCGAGCTCAAGGGCAAGCTCCCCGCTGGTGCTTCTGGTAAGGATGTCATTGTTGCTCTGTGCGGTATCTTCAACAATGACGAAGTTCTGAACCACGCCATTGAGTTTGTTGGTGATGGACTCGAGCACCTTTCCGTTGACGAGCGTCTTACTATCGCCAATATGACTACTGAGTGGGGAGCTCTCAGTGGACTTTTCCCCGTTGATAACGTTCTTATCAACTGGTATAAGAACAGATTACTTGTTCTCCCCCAGCCTCACCCCCGTGTTAATGCTGAGACTGTTGAGGCTTTCCAGAAGGCTCAAATCCACGCCGATGCTGATGCCAAGTACGCTAAGAAGCTGACTCTTGATCTGAGCACAGTTTCCCCCATCGTTTCTGGTCCCAACTCTGTCAAGGTTTCTACTTCTCTTGCTGAGCTCTCTGCCAAGAACATTTCTATCCAAAAGGCTTATCTTGTTTCGTGTACCAACTCGAGACTTTCCGATATCGAGGCTGCCGCCAAGGTTATCAAGGGCCGCAAGGTTGCCGATGGTGTCGAGTTTTACGTTGGAGCTGCATCCAGCGTTGTTCAAAAGGACGCTGAGAAGAACGGTGCATGGCAGACTCTGTTAGAGGCTGGTGCTATTCCCCTCCCCGCTGGTTGCGGACCCTGCATCGGTCTTGGTGCCGGTCTTTTGAAGGATGGTGAGGTTGGTATTTCGGCCACCAACCGTAACTTTAAGGGCAGAATGGGATCCCGTGATGCTCTTGCTTACCTCGCTTCTCCCGAGGTTGTGGCTGCTTCTGCCGTTCTCGGTAAGATTGGTTTCCCCGAGGAGATTGAGGGTAAGACTCCCGTCAACACTGGTGGCATTAAGCACTCGATTGAGTACCCTGCTGCTGATGCATCTGCTGCTCCTGCCGAAGCTGAGGGATCAGCCGCTTCTTCTGGCAGCATTCTCGAGGGTTTCCCCGAGGTAATTGAGGGTGAGCTCGTTTTGTGCGACGCTGACAACATTAATACCGATGCCATTTATCCTGGCAAGTACACATACGAGGATGACGTTCCCAAGGAGAAGATGGCCCAAGTGTGCATGGAAAACTACGACCCTGATTTCGGTTCCAAGACCCATGCTGGAGATGTCATTATTAGTGGTTTCAACTTTGGTACAGGTTCGAGTCGTGAGCAGGCCGCCACATGCATTTTGGCCCGTGGCATTCAGCTGGTTGTTGCTGGTTCGTTTGGTAACATTTTCAGCAGAAACAGTATCAACAATGCTCTGCTGACGCTCGAGATTCCCGCACTTATCAACATGCTTAGAGAGAAGTATGGTGAGAACAAGGAGGTTACACAGAGAACCGGCTGGTTTATCAAGTGGGATGTTAAGAGCTCCACGGTGATTGTTACTGATGGTAAGAACGGGCCTGTTGTTTTGAAGCAAAAGGTCGGCGAACTTGGTAAGAATCTCCAGGAGATTATTGTCAAGGGAGGACTTGAAGGCTGGGTCAAGGCTCAGCTGTAAATTTAGAATATGTTTTTATAAGCGGCTTAGTTTCATTTTTAAGATAATTTACTATTTTTTTCTCAATTCAGTTTCACAATTCATTAATAATTCGTAAACATTGTCATATCTATCTAGGTAGTTAAAGGGTTTTTTTTGTGTGTTTTTATATATATGTGGGTTGGATCATAAGGTGCAATTTTTTTTGTTTCTCTAAGCAATAGTTTCGACTTCCTTGACGATTTGGTCAAAGCCTTCTCTGTATTCCTCAGTTTTTGATGCATCGTCAGCCTTCTTCTTTGATCCACCGGGGACGACCATGACACAGGAGGTTGGTCGCTTGGTAGCACCTGCGGAGCCGAGGTCCTCTTTGGAGGGGATGAAAACGTATGGGACCTTGAAGTCTTCGCAGAGCACGGGCAGATGCGAGATCACGTCTGGGGGAGAGATGTCACCGGCGACGACAACAATACCCTTTTCACCCTTGCGCAAAGCCTTGACGACTTCCTTGACACCGCGACGAACATGCTTTGCCTTGGAGGCCTTCTTGACGGTCTTGAGGATCTTTTTGTTGAGCTTCTTGGGTGCTAACGGCGATGCAAAGGGGAGCAACGCGGGCATGCGCTTTTCGTAGTTGTCGATTTCGGTGCTGGACTCCTTGGACTCCTTAGGTTCCTTTTTCGAAGATTTATCCTTGGCCATTTTGTATTATAGTATATGTGTAAAAAACTAAAAAAAAGCTGAAACTCTCTAAAGAGATTTTGATTTTGATTTTTTTGGTGATAAGCACTTGAAAAGACCTTTTTTTTTGAAAAATTTTTTGGAGGTTTTGAAAAAAAAAATTTTCAAGAAATGACTAAGCGGTGACTAACAATTACATAATTTTGGAACCACCCTAAACGACCCTTCAAGCTGCCTTGTTCTGCCTGCATCATGCAGTATTAAATAAATACGTGCATTGTTCGTCAAAATCCCAGTGGCCTTTTTTCTTTTCTACCACATTTTTTTTCTATTTAAATTTTTTTTATTCACTCTTGTCAAAAATTTCATCTTTTTTTTTTTTTAAATATATATATCCCAAATGACCACGCTGTCAAATCAAACTACTACAGACCCGCCGACTGAAATGGCCGGATCGCTCTCATCATCAAGCGCGTCTAGCGACCACTCGTCTATTTCGGCCTCGGGAACTGATTCCTTTGTTTCGTCGTTAACTTCTTCGATTCCTCACACCCCAATAACTCCAACAACCCCAATGATTCCTCAGAATCCAACTGCTCCACAGCCCCTCAGCCTGTCCCGAAAACCTCCAATGCTCTACTCACCTGCAAAGTCTTCCGAAGCCCCACCAATTCCCCCCAGGTCTCCCGGACGCGTCAACTCAAGCTCTCAGATCCGGCTGCTGGATCGCGACAAGCGCTACTCGACAGCCTCTGCTCAAACTGTCCCTCCCTCTCCCATCCTTCCAAGCTCTGGAACTGCCACCCCAGCCTCGGCCTCCCAGGACTCCAAGATGCTCAAGCTCCAACAGCAGCTCGCAGCTCTCCAGGAACAGGCGCAAGCCCAAATCGACGACGACACTGAAGCCCCCCCATCTATCGATAGCACTATTCTTCAAGATAGCCATTCTGCATCTGTAGCATCAAGCTCTGCGTCACCTGCGGCTTTACAATCTAGCGTCTCTTTGGCTGACCAGCAATTCCATCACCCTCCACAAACTGCATTATCTTTGCCGCCGCCGCCGCAGCAGCAGCCACCGTCGTCGGCGCAACCATCAACAGAGGTAACATCTGCTGCTGAACTACCTTCTTCGTCTGCACATTCCGTTACCTCGCCATTGTCCATCACCCACCACCAGTCTAAACGCCCTCCTCCTCCCGCATTGGAACCTATCTCCCAGACCGCACCATTGGCGCCAACTCTGCACTCGGCCCCCCCCGCACTTACTTCTAGACACCACTCCATCCTATCGCCGGTCTCGCCTTTGGAAATTGGCCACTCCTCTACGGAGTCATCCCCTGCTCCCCCAACCCCCCCTATGCAAACTCACACAACAATTCCTCCCGTGGCACCACTTTCAGTTCACTCTTCTTCGACTCCGCCTGCTCTCCCCCCAAAATCTCAACACAGGTCTCCTTCTCTGAGACTTTTGCGCAACTCAAACAGTAGCACGGCTTTGAACTCTCCAGCTACTCCAAAAACACCTTTGTCGCTCAACTCACCTATCAATCATCCAAATAATACCCATGCTAACTCTTTCAGAGCCGCAGCTTTGGGAAAATGGGCCGTGGCCATTGCCCTAGTAACCCACAACAACTCATCCGAATCTCTCCCAGTAATTAAATCATTGCTCCCCGAAGAATCACCTTTGCTTTCATTTAGTCAAGACGATGTTCAAATTATTAGCTCTTGTGCACTGCCTGAACCAACTCCAAACCTTGATTGCACTGTTTCCAGCTTTTCTTCAAAACAAGCTACCGTTGATTTGGACGTTCCTTCTACTAGTTCATGCACGTCTCAGTTCCATTCTTTTAGGTTTGAACCGTCGCCAACAACGGTGATCCCCTCCTCTCGCTTTGCGTCTGCAAAATCACCTTTAGTTCCATCGCCACAGTCTGTCCTTCCCATCACATCAACCCTGGCTTCCAACTCACCATCTTCAGCCGTCGAAAAATACACTGAAACAAATAATCAAACTTCAACAAAACGGCCCGACGTTTATGGCTTTGTCTTAGCCACCACTACTGTCACCAACGAGGGTGTTGTTTTCCAAGATTCCATCGTCATTCTTTCCAGACTTAACTACCCACAGCTTTTCAACGCATGTTTGCAGGTCATTTATGATGTTGTTGGTCGTCCCACTAATGTTTTTTCAAAAGATGACGAATATAAGCTTCACATTATTAACTCTGCAATTTCTGATATAATTACATGGCCTGACCCTAAGCCTAATTCAACTCTCGAGTTGGGCTTTTTAGGCACTATTTTTACGGTGTCGATCCCGCATCACGAGTCTGTTCCGCTCCTTGGAACTGTTGATCTCGACTCTTCATCTGCCCATTTCCATTCCATGGGAAGGAATACTCATAAACTTTATTCTCTCTCAACAAACTTTTCCACCAACAATATCTCCACTAAAAAACAGCCAAAGCCTACCGCATATGCATCAACATCTAATCTTACCTCCACCGACTCTATGCTTGATACCAAAACTGCCGTCCCAGCAGACGCCCCAGTCATCACGGCCTCTGAGCCCTCTGGAACTTGGGATTATATAATTAATTACATCTCCGACATTGCTGACATTTATCTCATTTACGAGTATGTCCTCCTTGGGAAACCCATTGTCGTTTACGGAAATTCCCCACATCTCGTTTCCACTTTTATTTCGCTTATTTTGGATTTAATTCGACCTATTCCATATGGAGGAAGAGTCAGAGAATATGTCACTCCCCAATGCGCGCCCCTGGATTTTGAATCCGGCATTACCGGCATAACCAGCCCCTTTTTGTTGGAAAGCATTTTTGGAATATCCATGGAGTCTGCTGGCAGCATGAATACTTCTGGAATGCGCCATAGCTCGGCCAGTAATTTTTCCATTCCTCGAAATAAAAATATCTTGCTTTTTGTTTTGTCACCAAATGCAAAGCTTATTGCTTCTCAAAAACATGCTGCAAAACTGGCTACTGCAATTTCCATTGGTTCCGTCCCAGTTTCTAATAATCATTATAACCTTGCTCTCAGTAAGCAAAACATTACCTCTCCTTACTTCTATTACAGAACTTTTCACAGTGGCGTGGGAATCTTGCGCAGACAAAATAATATTTGGACCTCTTTTGCCAACTTTGTTATTATTTCAAGTGTTGCTATCCCCCCTACAGCGGCGGCTACTACCTCCACCAATACTGATGATGTAGCTACCAATGTGTATCGCCAAAGTTATTCGGCTGCCGCAAATAACCACACCTCTTCTCCCAATACCTCTCCTAAAAAGGCACATCAAGTCTCAGCATCCTCAACCAACGCCAGCCCCAATGGAAATGGCCTTATCAATAAGTTTTTTTCGAAGTTTGGGAAATCTAAACGGCAATCAATTCTTTCTCCCTCTTCGAGATCCACCGCATCAAGTCCTTGGGGTAAATCCAATAGCTCCAATACTCATTCAAACTATAAAACTGTTCCTATTCCAAATTCAAATGGTACTACGTCATCTCCAGGTCAAAGTACACCCATTGTCACAGTTCTTGAAGAAAGACCCCGCACAGCTAGTGGCTCTCATGGTCATGCTTCTTCCAATAAAACTGCTTTGAAACTTCAGCAACACAACTTCCAGCAACAATTCCAAGAATCTGCTTCCCAGCTGAAAAATAAACATCAAGAGGACATCAATATAACTGCTCGTGCTGCTATGCGCCAATCTGTCCACCACATTACGAAGAGCGGCCAACTGCTTCTTCCAGAGCCCAAATTTGTAGCTCAAATTACTCAAATGTCTGCGTCTGCACTGCAACTAGCTATTCCAAAGACAATTGAATATATAATGGCTGTGCGCGAATCCAAGACGGGAACCATTGGTCCCGAAGATATTGCCAAAATTTTAGGCACACCCAAGACTATTGATTTTGCAATTCGCTTTCATTTTGCTACTTTAACTTCGCGCTTCCTCGCGCCACTTTCTTGTTTCTTGGAACCTAAAATTGAGAGTGGCGATCGCAATGCTGCTAATGGTGGCCTGAGCCCTATAATGTCTAATGTTGCAGCATCTTCCTCCGCATTTAACTTAACTTCTTCATCAGGAAGCAATCTTCTTGTTTCCCAGCAAAAAAGCCGCAGAAAAAGCATCGACTTGTCAAATGGCTCACGCCGTGTCTCTTCTGGTCGCAGTCCACTTAATGCAGGAACAAATAGCGACTTTGAAAGTGACGGAGAATATACAAGTCGCACGAAAACTCCTCGCGTCGTCAGTAGCAGTAGTACTGCTACGATCACCAGTACTAACGTTTCAGACAAAGTTAAAGGCTCCACCAGTGGTTTTTCTACTATTGTCAACTCAAATACATCTAGTACTGTGTCGGCACCTTTGTTGAACTCCACTCCTTCCAAGCTATCCTCCTCCAAACAGATAAATGGCACCACGCCATTGTCCTCAACTAAATCTACAAAACCTTCTCTTGCAGCACCACCTGTTATTCATTCCTCCCAGCGTGTAACACCTACTAAAGAGCGCAAGAAGTTTGGTAAACTCGTCAAGAGTGCCTCTGTTGGCCAAGGCACTGGCAATAATAGTCTCACTCAAAGCATGTACAACCTGACGTTACCAACTATAAACGGCAGTGCTTCCAATGTTGCCCAGTCCTCTAAAAAGTCCAACAAGTCTTTGCATAAGTCCAAGGCTGAAAAGAAACCCAATGGTACTGGCTCCCATATCTCTAATGGCTCACCAGGAACCCCTCAGAAGCCCAAAAGATACTCTCTTCCTCCTATGCTTACTCTCACTCTTAATAATTTAGATGATGATGACGAAGACTACTTTGCTGATTTGCAATCATTTTATACTCCTACATCTGGCCCTGGGTCGAGTACTACTTCTCCCCATGCCCTTTCAATGTCTCCTGGATCGGCAGAAAAAGAAAGAGCTCATCACTCTATATTTTCAGCCCGCCGCTTGTCAACACACTCTCGAAACAGTAGTGGGGGCAGCTCTAAAGGCTCCTCAGGCAAGTCTTCTGTTCCTATTATTGTTCAACCGCCCCCCCAACCACCCTCAGCACCAAGTTCTAGTTTGCATTTTTCATCTGGTCCCGGAAGCCATGCTGTTTCGTTGCTTAGATCTCTTTCTGGTCGCAGCACTTCTCGCAAGAGTAGCAGTGGAGACTCCAAGCACAACTCCCTTAATGACGGGAACAGCACCCCCAGCATGATCACCAATAGCCCACGCGGCAGCGTCGTTTCTTCAATTGCTCCTGGCTCTGTAGCAGCCCTCATGGATGACCCACGCCGTGCTAGCAGTGGTTCCAAGCGTATTAGTCTGCGCCGTGTGTCATCGATTTTTGATTCATCCACATCATCCAATACAGAACGTGACGAAGATAAAGGGTTTGACATTAATACAGCCCTACCAGTTACAACATTTGGAACGTCTGTTGATAATAATGATGGTACGAATCATCACCATTGTCATGGTACTGCAGGCAATGGTGAGGAATTTGATGACTTCAAAAAGCAGGAGATTTACAAGGAGTTTATGAATAATATCAACTTTGCCAATTGGCTGAAGATGACACATGCTGAAGTTTATAACTGATATCATAATATCACCTACTTTTGGCATTTATATATAAATATATTTTGCTTTGCATTTAAATACGAATTATTAAGTGGAAAATTGCCCCCAAGAAACCTCAGCTTTTGTAATAATATATGTTTGCTTTAGTTATGTTATCTTTGAGTATATTGTAGCTTAGTTGCGGTCTTTAATTTCTTTTTAAACAGATACCGGATTAGCTGAGTAGCGTGGTTAAATAAAAAAGATTTGAAAGTAAAACCCAATGGAAAGACTACTGAGTTTCGTAATTAACAATACAATTAGTTGGTTTAAATAAAAGCAAAAAGAAACAGGAGGAAACGAGCTGTTTCTTAGATCTTCTTGAAATGAAGGTCATCACGACATAGGATGATGTAAAAAAAATAGAATAAAATTCCAACCAGATTTTGCGTTTCAAACGTCGGGGAATCTCCGGAAAAAAGCTGATAAATTAAAGTTTTACCACTGTTTTCAGTCATTGTGGATATAAGAAAAAACGGTCTTAAATGAAAAGTTGGAGTAAAATAAATTCTAAATTATATTCAGTTAAAGATGGGAGGTTTTCAAGTTAAATAAGTGGACAAGGTCTAAGAATGTCTTTTGTATTTTTTTTAAAAATAACCTTTTTTTTTAAAAAAGTATCAATTTACAAAATATGTGAATATTTTATTTTTTAAAACTTTTCAAAAAAGAAAAAAAAACATCATTTGATTTCTTTTTTTTTTAAAACTTTTTGCGGTTGAGATGGAAACATTGCAAATTGAATACAGGACTGATTCAGTGAAACAAGTATTCATTTTTGCAGAAATCTACACATAGAAAAGGATTATACAAACAGCATGAGATAAAGTGGATTTTTTTTAAAGATCTCAGTATAATCCACCGGTTTAATTTTCAAGCAATATGAATTCATATCTTAAAATTTAAAGGAAATAAAATCAAGTATTGTCAAGAATCAATTTAAACCTAATCAAGTCATACATTATATCTATAAATATAGGATAAGCCGCATGTTGCTGGACGTTTAGATTGTTCAGGGGTAAATGAAAAAAAAGTAGCTTTTTTTTCATCGCTTGGTATAAAACAAATAAGAAAAAATTGTATTTCAGGCAATGCCAATTGCTTTTTGAAGTATATCCTGATTTGGATTTCAGTTATAAGCCTTCGGTGCCTGAATCATTTCCCTCGCCCATGAGTGTCTTCCATTACTCTGAGTAAATGTGGTCATGACATATATATCAGCACTGAGATTGGAATTGCTAATCTCATCTTTTTTTTTTGCAGAAGCTCTGTTTTTATCTTGAGACAAAGCCTTTATAACATAAAAAACCCATCTTTTAGAAATCTTTTGATCATTGACAATGCTTCAGAGAGTTATTATTTTACGACTATGAGCTCTGCGATAAACTCTCCCGTTAATGATCACCTGAGGACGCCAGCTTCCTCCACCCCGTTACCCAGAGATAACTCAGATAGAAAATCAGCGGTTGGGGGTGGCGGCAGTACTAGCACCAACGCCGGCGACAAGGCGCTTCACGCCAAAATCGAACTCTGGATCCAAGAGGCCAAAGAATCGCTTTCTATAGCGGGACCGATTTGTACTGATGCGAACTTGCTTCTCTCTGATGTGCGCATGCAGCTTGAAAACGCATCGGTACTTTGGGCGCAGTCACAGTACTTGTACACGGCCTTAACTGGCCAGATCGATACCTTGAAACAAATTCAAGAGAAAGTCACTATTAGTGTCACGAAAAACCGGACTGTGTTTGAGGTATGAATGAGGTTGTCCTTTTTTTACGATATGCTTAGTTACTAAAATCTCCTCATAGGCCTCATTAGGACTCTTGGACGAAGAAGACCGCAAACTTACAAAAGCACTGAAATTACTAGAATCTTGCCAGCTTGATAAATCTATAGAATACGATAATTTAAGGCGTAGCTTTAGGCTAGCTGAGCAGAATGGCATCAACAAGGCCGAGACCCCGGAAATAAGCTCCATTGTTGCACGAAACCTCCGAAGCTTTGTTGACGAAGACGCGGTTTCCCGGCTCAAAAACACCATCACTGCTGCCATTGACGTTATTCAGCAGGCACATGCCGATGCAGAGAGCATTGTACGGAAAATATCACAGAAAATCGCTTCTTTTTCGTGCATGGCGGTTCCGCAGCTTGTTGAGAGTCTCGAACGGGTTGCAAGAACAAGTTCGGACTCTGGAGAATGGAAATCTGGAATAGAAAAGAGGTTGGAAGAGGCACATAATCAAACGACCGAAGTTGCAACGCATGCCCATGCTATGGCGATGCTACTCGAGTCGCTGGCACGACACTATGACCAGTGCACGCAGGCCATGCAGATGTACATGGATGTGGAAGCACAAAGAAAAAAGCATGGAAAAGAAGCAATGGATGAGGAAGATGGGTACGACGATTTAAGTGACTTGGTACTTGTTTTGGAGAACGACTCGCGAGAGCTTGTTGGTGTGATTGATGAGCTGCAGGATCGGTTCAAAGATATCGAAAGCTTGACGGGAGACGTCCAGAGTTTCCAGATAGAATTGTCAACAGGGATTTACAATAAGACTAAAAGGACATTTGAAAAACTAGAAGAGTTTGGCAAAGAGGAGCTGGTTCAGTACTTGGAAGAATTACAAGGGTATCAAGAAAAAATTCAGCCCGTGAAATACATGGACGAAGAGCAGCAGAAACAGGTCGAGTACACGGCAGGGATTGGTCTGCCACTACGTGAAATGAAATCTCTAGTAGAATATTATTCCATGTTTTGGATGTCATATCAAAGGCTTGTTGTTGAGGTTGAGCGGCGAAGACGTTTCCAAAACCAGATGCAGACGCTGATTGACGAGATGACCAGCAAGGTTGAAAAGTTGTTAACAGAAGAACTGAATACACGACAGGATTTCTTTGATTCAGTTGCCAACTTTTTACCGGGCGACCTATGGCCAGGCCTGCTGGAGCCTCCACCATTTATAGACTTTGTGCCCAATGGAGATTGGGAGACTCCTGAGCTAAGCAAGAGTAGCTTGGATGTTGCACTTGAGATGTTAAAGCGGGAGAGAGACGTACCAAAGAAGAGAAGAGATGAAAAGTGATGTGCAATATTATTTTTTAGTTAGACTAACATTTCTAAAATTACAACTGTCTTCTGGCGCTCCATGTGTTTAAGAAAACTAAGGTCGTCTTTGAGACTGAATAGTTAACCACATAGTTGTTACACTGGTATCATGAGTTTGATAACGCCCTAGAAAAAACAAATCCATATTTTTTTGGAGAGGGAAACTTAGTGTTTCTTATCATGATTTATTTGCGTATCGTTATGAGTGATTTTCCAGTGATTATGAAGTTCTACATGTTTTCCATCAAGGCAAGAAATAAAGTCTCTAATATGGTCATTTGTTTTGCTTGGTATTACTTTGAGGCACAAAAATGATAATAACGAAAGCACACATTTACTGCTTTTGGTTTTTTTAAAAAAAATCTTTACTTTTGGTGTTTAAAGTCAAGAAATGGAGTTTTTTTATACTACATTTTAAGGACAAAAAAAAGGTTATTTTACCATTTTCAGTTAATAATAAAATATCTTTTTTCTTGATATGTATATTTTTCCTTAATATAATTCTATGACGTTTTTGAGTGTTTTTGGCTCCGTATAATCTCATCTTTCGTATTATTTTTTTTCCTTTTTCGTTGTTTCTCTAATCTTGGGTTCAACCTGGAACACAGTCCATTGTTGAGTGAAGCCTTGCTTCCCTTTGTGTCCCTTTGGTATTTGGTTGACTTCTAAACCCATGGTACCTTAGACCTTTTCAAGGCTGTTTAAAATAAAAGTATTTTTTTTGTCAAGATATGCTGATTGAAATAACCACGTTTTTTTTGTAACTTTTCCAGATTGAAGGACCAATATTGGTATTATTATAAACTGTACCCTGCAACTAGACTTGCATTCAACTTGAGTTGATTTTTGTTTTTTTCTGTTTTTGGTTTTTTTATTGTACTTTTTGTCAACTTCATGCAAGATCAAATGCAAGGCATTTTGGCACGGACAAGAGACCCTGATTGTTGACCGGTTTGGGACTTTATGATTTTTCTTCATTGCATGCCAATCTTGCTTTTTGTGAGAAAGTCCTCGTAAATTAGAATATCACCCCACTCTCATAAGTTACAGCGGGTTTCCCATAAATCTGTGGTATTATGTATCTGCAATATACGCCTTGATTCAACACCCTCTGCACCGTTCATACCTTTCTTCAGTTGTCATTTAGTGTTTTTTGGGATCGCCTTTAGATTGAACCCTTAAAAAATAATGGCTGGTTTGTTCTTTGTCCTAAAACTATTATCATTGTTTTTTGTTACTCATCTTCTAAAATGCAATCCATTTATTGGAACCATTCTAGTTAACTATTTTTTTATGTGAGATTCTTTCCGAGCCCATCTTTTGTCATTCCAAAAACATTTGGTAATCAACTTTTAGCTGATAAACTTTTTTGTTAGATTGCAATACCACAGATTAAAAATCTGAAGAAAGAGACCGCTGCGTATAAGTGATATTTTTGATTTTGGTTTATTCGTGTGTTTGTGGCACACTTTTCGCGCATCGTTCTTATTCAAGTACCATAGCTAACCAAGTAATTAGCACAGACAATAGGCGCTTTACGTAAGTCCAAGAAACCAGCTCCAAATCAAACAAATTCGATATTTAAAAAGCATGCAAAAAACTTTTCTTCATTTTGGAGCCATGAAACAGGTTTTTTTTGAAACCGCCTGGGCCTAAAGGTTTCAACTTTGGTTTACATCTTCTACCATTGTGTTTTCTTTTCTTTTACGTATTTTCATGTTTTTCAATATTGCGTGATTAGATTTAACGAATAACTCTTAAATTTTCCATTTAAATTTATCTAATGGGGGGGTTTGACAAAGTGTTGGTTGGACTTTCTTTGGGTTTTAAACTTTAAAAATAATAATAAAAGCAGCTTTATCTTATATTTATATATACACAAAAAAAGGGGGGGATGGACTCACTGGTAAGCGTCCTCTAGTTGACTAAACATGGTGATTGTTTGGTCAATGGTAAGGTATTGAGTGCTTCTAGACTCTCTAGTGCGAATGCTGAGCTTGCTGTCCTCCATTTCCTTATCGCCAACCACAATGATGTAATTGTAGCCCTCAGAGATGGCACGTCTTGTGCGGGCTCCTACAGTTTCGTCTGCATCAAAGAGGTCCACGTTGAAGTAGCGAGAGTGAAGCAGCTCTGGAAGCACAATGGCATCGGTGTTACCAGAGGTGGAGACGCTCGGGTAAGTGTATTTAAAGTTATATTTCCCCGAGAGCTGGGCATGAATGGCTGATGCATACTGGTGGTGGCGAGCAGCAATGGGAATGATGACGGCCTGGCGGGGATTGAGCCAGAAGGGCCACTGGCCGTTGAAGTGGTCAATTAGAATAGCCATGAAGCGCTCGAGGGAGCCGAAAATGGCGCGGTGGATAAGAACGGGGGTTTCCTCCACGGAGGTAACTGCGCCGGTGGTGGGGTCTGTTGTGGAGTTGCCTGAGACGTACTTGAGGTGGAAGTTTTGGGGGAGCTGGAAGTCGAGTTGGATGGTTGCGGTTTGGTGCTCCTTGCCATTGTTGTCCTTGACAAGAATGTCAATTTTGGGGCCATAGAAGGCACCGTCTCCGGGGTTGAGGGACCACTCGCGACCTGAACTGTTGAGTGCTTGTTTCAAGTTTTCCTCGGCCTTGTCCCAAACCTCGAGGGAGCCCGCGTAGGATTCTGGTCTAGTGGAGAGAACGTAGCGGAAGTCGTTGAGCTTGAAGACGGAATAGGAAGCCTGGATCATTTTGAGACAGCCCTCAATTTCAGCTTGGATCTGGGAGGGAAGACAGAATATATGGCCGTCGTCTTGGTGGAATTTACGGACGCGAGTAAGGCCGGAGAGAGCGCCGGAGGTTTCATTACGGTGGAGAGGCGAGAAATCAGAGTATCTGACGGGAAGATCACGGAACGAGTGAGGGTGTTTTGAGTACATGACGCAGTGGCCGGGGCAGTTCATTGGCTTGAGGCCGTAAATTTGGAGGGCCTCTTCATCGGAAATAGGGCCTGTGTGAGAATGCGGGGCAGGAGACGATGGGTTCTCTGCAGGGGTAGTAGTATCAGTGGGTTTAGTTTCCGAGGAGGTATCTTTGTGGTGCTGTGCCGAGACCTGAAACATGTCATCCTTGTAGTGTTTCCAATGGCCCGAGGTTTTCCAGAGATCATCTTTGTAAATGAGAGGTGTCACGACCTCTTCGAAGCCGTAGCAGCGTTGCTGGGCACGCATGAACTCGACGAGTCGGTTGAAGATGCGGGCGCCGTGAGGAAGGAAGAATATGGATCCTGGAGATAGATGGTCGATGACATAGAGCTGTTGTTTGTTGGCGATGGTTTTGCCCTCGTTAGCTATGGATTGTGCGTCCTTTTTAGGCGGGGCCGACGACATGAGTCTTGCGACCGGCCGGGAAAGCCGGGCGGTCGAGGGGCCTGCCTGCCTCCAAAAAGTCTTGTGAATAAGGTACATATAAGATTGGAGGGGATAGAGATGAGGAGTGTATATAATATATATATATATACGGGGGGTGAACTGCGAGGGATTTGGAGGGGTTTGTGTGGCAGTCTGGTGATGGAGACGTTGGAAAATATTGGAGGAGTTGATTTGTTACAAAATAGCTAAGATGTAACAAATATAAGTTTAAGTTTTAAGGTTTAAGTCGTTTGTGCGATCTGATACCAAGACGCATCTGCTAGGGTGCCAACGGGTAACCCGCCGCAGCCAGCCGGCCCCCTCAGTTTCCTCCTCTGCAGTACACCACCACCACCACCATAACAAAAACTCCTTTTTTCTCTCTCCTTTTTTTTGCCCCTGTAAGATTCACCACCACCATTGTTATAGACAGTAACAGGACTTAGCAAGATCAAGATCAAGAAAACAGGCTTTCAGAAATAAGATACCATAGTTGGATAAATCAGCATCTTTCGTCTCTCTTTTGTAATAGAAAAGACCTCTACTGCATCCGGATCGTCATCTGTTTTTTTCTTTCTCTTATCGGACATACTCTTTCCCATATACACACTCACATCATATCTTTTTTTTTTGCTCTTTCCTTACTCTCATCATCGCCAAAACGGGAAACAATACATTCTGCAGAAAGATAAAGAGATCCTCTGGTTCAATTATTAAACTAAAACTCGCGCACATTTTAAACTCAACCAACCCTCATCGATATTTTTTTTGTGTTCTTTTTTTTTGTTTCGTCTTAATATAGTGTGAGTTCCAGATGATGAGCCTGGACTCTAAAATAGTCATTCTTGGTGCACAAGGTTTGTAACTTTTTATATACATCTCTTATATAACCTTGGATCTTTTTTGCCAAAACATAACCCTGCATGAAAGATTTTCGCTTCCCCGTTTCTAGTCTGTTCCTAACTTTAAATTTAATTTTAGGTGTCGGTAAAACCTCATTTGTAGTGAGATATGTCCGCAATACGTTCCAACAGGGCAATGCTTCCACCATCGGAGCCTCCTTTCTCGCAAAAAAAGTCGTCGTCGATGACGATACCATCGTCCGCCTGCAGATCTGGGACACGGCCGGCCAAGAACGGTTCCGCTCCATGGCCCCAATGTACTATCGCTCGGCCAACTGTGGCATAATTTGCTACGACATCACCTCGCGCGACTCGTTTGAGGCCATGGAGTCGTGGATTCACGAACTACAAAACAACCCGCTGGTGGACGACGACATTATGATCCACATCGTGGGGACCAAACTCGACTTGGTCGACGCAGACCCCTCTCTAAGGCAAGTCAACTTTGAGGACTGCGTCAACTACGCCGTCAAACACCTTATCCCTCGCAAACATAAGCCAAGTGGCAAGAGCCGGGTCTCCCAGTCGCCTCATGGACAGCAATCCCACTACCGATTGCCGCAGTCGCCTCGCCATTACGCAGAAAATGACCACTTGCACCAGCAATTCATGGCGGGCTCCAATGATTTGTTGGGCGCAAATGACCAGCATAGGCGTCTCAGTGTCACAGATAAGCGGCAGCGCCAGCGGCTAAAAACCAAGAGGTCAAAGAGCATTTCGGCGTCCAGCCAGGTCTTATCGGCAAAGCCTAATAATCGAAGAAATACATTTAGTAACCAGCATCAACAATACCAGCAGCAAGAACAATCACAGCAGCAGCAAACACAGCAACAACAGTCACACTCTTCTTCTTCAACCCCTTCATTAGCACCACATGGGTCACCAAGTCATGTGAAACCATACTACTACGATTTACCAGAACACTTTGAGGATGACGCATATCACGAAGACCTAAGTGGGGAAGGGGAAGGTATAAGTCGAGGTAGTGGTGCCATTAATGGGGGGGCTAGTGGTGGTAGCGGGGGCAACGGGAGCGGGTCCGGTGGGTCTGGGGATTTTGAAGAGGACCCCGAAAGTGATTCTAGTGTGGATGAGGAGCAGCTCGACTTTGCCATGTCGTGCTGCCACGAAATAAGCGCCAAAGATAACAGAGGTGTGGAGGAGGTGTTCCAGGTTATTACGCGGCGCCTTGTTGACCGATGGCGACAGCGAATGTATGAGTCATACGAGATGGAGAATAACGACGACGATTACTCTCAGCGACGCGTGGATCTAAGCCAGGGAACATCGGAGGCGCGAAACAGCGGGTGTTGTTAAAATAGAGATATGGAGATGAGGGTGATGATGATTAGGTTTAGTTGCATTTTGGGTGTTTTGTTTCCTTGACTATACCGTTTTTGTTTTTTTCTTTTCTTTTTTTTTCTAGAAGTTTAAACGCACTAAATCTTAAAACACAAATCTTAAGTTTTATGGTCTAAGTCTCAAATCTTAAATGTTCAGGGTAACCTTTACAGAGATCTCTCTCAGTCCTCATTGACACTCCTGCCAGAAAAACAAAAATTCCAAACTTTTCAGATTTTTTTACGGTTTAACCATTTTTAATCCATCCCCCCCCTAACAACACTTTCTATATATATAATAAAAAATGGCAATTGACCCCTTAGTAGCACTGCGCAATGCAATCCAGTCAAACGCAAAGATTGAACTGCTCTCGTCAGACCAATATTCTCCAGAGGCCGTGGTGCCAGACTCAGACCTAGCCAAGGCAAAGTACATCCACTTCCCCGCCAATGACGACCTCCAGCAACCACAGCAAACAATACCTCTTGCGACCGTGACTCGTTATGCCGCCAACAATCAAACCATCCCTATCGACCTGCGCACCGTCTACCATGCGTGGCTTGCCCGCGACCTCAAGGTCACGGACTACATCACCCTGTCCAACGAGCGCGAAATCATGAACCTCAAAACAACCGACCGCACAGACCTCTTGACGTGGCTCAAGGACCCCCGCGCAACAAGCGCAAATGTCAAGGACAGCACCGAAGCATTTGGTCTTTCAGACAGTACTAGTGCTGCGGCTGACGCTACCTCTACTACTGCGGATGCCGCTACTTTATCAGCTGCAGGCGCCACGCCCAGGGCGACAGGATCGTCCAAAGAAACAAACGGAAGCACCGCAGATGCCTCGCACAAACAAAACAAGGAAAACGGCGAAGCACGCCCGGAGTCTTCTTCCTCGACTACATCCACGGGCGGCACCTCTGTGACCAACCCACTCGATATCGTGACCCCCATAGAGAGCGAGATCCCCAGAATAAGCCCGCCCGAGGACACCGGGGTGCAAGAGATTTATGACATTGAGCGCGCGCTCGTCAACCGCAACTCGGTGCTGCACGGCACCAAACAGATCGACTTCTCCTTCATTGCCAAGGAGTGCCGCGAAAAAATCATCAACGTCGTCCGCAACGCGCAGCGCTCAAGCAGCAGCCATCACGGGGCCTCGGCCTCGCGCCACGGACCCTCCGGGAGCCGCAACGGATACCCCCCGGGCCAGTACTCGCGATCGGGCGACTCGGCCCTGGGCCCGCGCGGAGGCAGTGGGCTCATCAAGGGTCCTGGCGGCAGCAGTTCAGGCGGCAGTAGCTTGGGCTCTTCCAGCGGGTCGCGTAGCAACAAGGACCCCATCATTCTCTTGTCGCCGTCCACCTCCGCGTTACTCAACATGGGCAACGTCAAGGCGTTTTTAGAGCGCGGCGAGTTTGTTCCCTCCACCTCATCGCTGGGCGCGTCGAACCTGCAGTACATTACTCGGTACAGCACGCGTCTGGCCGCGGGGTCCGGAGGCAGCAGCGGCAATGGAAGCAAGAGCGGGTCCACAGGAAGCGGGTCTGGCGGCCACCACGGCGTCAAGATCAAGTTTCTTGTTGTGGACAATGTGGAGCGGTTTCGGCCGGAGTACTGGGACCGCGTGGTAGCGGTGTTTGTGACGGGCCAATCGTGGCAGTTCAAGTCGTACAAGTGGTCGAACCCCAACGACTTGTTCCAGAAGGTGGCTGGTGTGTACCTCACGTATGTGGGCGAGAAGGTGCCGCCGGTTCTTGGATCCTGGACGAATATTACGGTGGCCACTATCCCCAAGAATGAGCGGTTCAGAGACCGTGAAGCGGCCGAGCTCATTTGGAACCAGATTGAGAAGTGGATGCTTTCTAAAGGCTGGAGGTTTTAAGAGCTCATGTTGATTTTTAATGATAGAAAAAACAAATTGAATGAAATGGAGAAGGATAATATATATTCAACATTGAATGATTAGACATCACAGCTCAACTTGAAATTCAAATAGTTTACCCGAATGGGTTTTACAGTTTCCTAAGGCTATGTTTTTTTCAGCCCTTAAAGTTGCTACGATGAGCTCGCAAAAAAAAGTAGCAAGTCATCACATTGTAAAATAGCCGCGGAAGAGATAACGGAGCCTCCTGTCCAACCGGTTGGATTTTTGTGTCGAGAGTTTTGTGCAGAAATGGTGGTAAAAGTGGGTAGTCGTAGTGCACACTGTTACGCGGTCTAGGCTGGGAGCTATCGCCCAGTTGAAGCAACTTGGGAAATCGTAAGAGGGTCAAAGAGCCTTAAAAGAAATGTGTTTTCAAAAAGAAAATGTAGGATAGAATAAGGTATAGGAATGTTAGGTGCCAATAAAGGGAATTGTAACGTCAAGAAAGCATTCATCAACCGATACAGGATGGCAAGGTTTACAAGATTATGATAACTGACAGCATTGAAATACACGGAGCCCTCAATTATCGCAATCTAGTTTGTGGTGAGTATGAAATGACGGGAAATCCAGTTTACCTACGGCCTAGGATTTGGAAACCTGAGGACATAATTCTTCATTAACAGCCCAAATGAATCATCTGGAGAGTCATGCGCTCTGTTACACTTCAGAATGTAACTGTAACACCAGGGCGTACGGCTGGCCCACAGCGTCGCCAAAATGGTTCTTTCTGGGTGCTCACACAACAGGCGGCCATTGGGATGAAGTTCTTTCCTTTTCCATTTTCCCATTAACCCACCCAAGTACATTCGACATTGCCATCATTCCCCATGAGTCAAGAATCCGAGATTTTTTACGACCCCGCGCAGTTTCTGCTCGACAGAGAAGGCGGCGAGCGGACGGTGCTGGTGATCCTCAACATGCCGATTCCTGAGACGCACGCATGCGAGGTCATGTCGGGAGATAACGGCCGCGAGTCTCGGCCTCAGCCCCAGACGATCTTCGAAAAGCTGTGGGCCTTCAGCAAGTACCGGGTGTGTGCGGATGGAGGAGCCAACCGGCTGTACCAGCATTTCAAGCATGATAAGAAACGACGAGAGCAATTTGTAAGTAACAGAAATGGGCTTCTTTTTTTTCTGATATAAAATAAAAGAGGAGGGAGAGAAAAAAACATCTAATGAAAGATTGATTCTTTATATATACACATGAGTGTATTTGTTATATAATTTTTTTATTTCTAGTTGCCAGACTTTATCGCAGGTGATTTGGATAGTGCGTGGCCCCGCGTGCTCAAGTATTATGCGGCGCGCGGAGTGGATGTGATTGGTGATTCGGACCAATACTCAACAGACCTTATGAAATGCATCAAGCTGGCGCAGGAGCGTTGGTTCAGCGACGAGCCCAGCGTGGCGAGCTCTGTCCCGTTCAAGGTGATTACGCTTGGGGCGCTCGGGGGCCGCGTGGACCAGTCGTTCCACTCGCTGCACCACTTGTACATTTCGCAGGAAGGTAGCCACCACCCGGCCGCCGCCCAGCAGAACGGGGAGCTCGACATGCGGTACGAGAAGAACCGCGCCACGGTGGCGCACCAGCTGACGCTGGTGTCCGTGACGGCGACGCACGCCAACGTGACGCTGCTGGTGCCCGGCGGCGTGACGGTCCGGATCGCGACGCCGACGCGCGTGCTGGGGCCGGCGGTGGGCATCATTCCGTTGAGCGGGCCGACGCGGCTCACGACGAGCGGGCTGGAGTACGATGTGCACGACTGGGCGACGGCGTTTGGGGGGCTTGTAAGTACTAGCAATTATCTAAGGGAGGAAGAGGTGCGAGTAGATTCGGAGCCGTTGCCTGTGGTGTTTACAGTGGAGATCCGGATGTGGCATAAGGATGAAGAGGATGAGGAGAATAGTGATGTGGAGTAGGTCATTAGCTGGTCTGATTGGGGGAGATCATTGACTGAGGAATATGGGGGGTCATTAAAAAGTCTATATAGTAGAGAGTGGGGGGGGGAATGATATAAAGATAATTGTCTACCAGATTGGAACATTACTCTGGAAGACTTAAATAAAATGGCAAAAATTTAAAAGGGGGGGGATCAACAACACTGAGATTTTGAGCGGGAAGTATCCGAGATGTCAACCAAAGGGCCATCTGAGGTTTCGACGGAATCAAAGTTGAAAAGAACGTCGCGCCGTGCGGCAACAATGCGGTCTGCCACGTACGTGAAGAGTCTATCGACGTCGATGTTTTTCTTGGCGCTGACCTCGAAGCACTTGATTGCAGGCTCGAGTTGCTGGGGATGCTGGGAGGCGGAGGTGCCGGGCATGAGTAGGGGGGAAGAGGGCAGCGAGGACTGGTGCTGGGAGCCGGAGGCAAAGGTTCTGTTTGAGACGACGCTGCCGCTGGAGAGAGAGAGGGCGGTGGAGAAGGACTGATCTGCAATGAGGTTTGATGCGTCGTTATCCTCGGAGTCGTATTCCGGGACGTGGGACATGTCTGACGAGAAGGTCTGGGGGAGTTTCAAGTCGACGGGGCCTGTGGAGGGCGGCTGGAAATGCGGGATGGGCCAAGGCGGCGGCTGGAGGTTATTGGCGGCGGCGGCGGAGTCGGCGAACTCGCGGGCCTGTCGCTCGGAGACGGTTCTGTACTCGGCTTTATCGATTTTGTTGCCGACGACGATGACGATTGGGGCGCGCACGCGTGCGGCGGAGACAAAGTCGCGGAGCCACTTGGAGAGGTGGGAGAAGGAGGCGGCGTTGGTGACGTCGTAGACGAGGATGGCGACGTCGGTGCCGCGGTAGAAGGAGCGGACGAGCGAGTCGAAGCGCTCCTGGCCGGCGGTGTCCCAGATCTGGAGCGAGATGGGGTCAGGGGAGGCAGCAGGGGAGGAGCCGGCGGCGGCAGGGGAGGTGGGGTCAGGCGAGGGGTAGACTTTGGCGGTGAGGAAATCGCCGCCGACGGTGGAGCGGTATGCGGAGGAGAAGCGGTGGTGGATGAACTGGGAGCGCAGGGAGGTTTTCCCGACGCTGGCGTCCCCGAGCAGCAGGACCTTGGCTGTTGTCGGGACTGTGGACATTGTGTGGGATGGTGGTTAAGTTTGGTAGGGAGGGAGTCTGGTGGTGGTGATGAAAAAAAAGAGAAGGTGGGAGAGGCGGATGGGGGGAAAAAAGAAGGGCGTTTGAGATTTTTACGGCACGACGTATCTATGGGTTCTAACGTGTATCTTGGACAGATGGAGGATAAAGTGCAAGGACGTATGAACAGGGCCGGTTGCGAGAGGGCGTTGGAGGGTTAAGAAGACGTTTTAGAAAGGAGGGAAAGAGAGTTTGGAGATTTTCCAGATGAAAAAAAATTCCAAAAGGTCCAAAACGCCAAGTTTTTTTTAAGAGAAGATCCGTATTTGTAAAAAAAAAAGCAAAGCGCGCGCCTGGAATACTGAGAGGTGGCTTGAGTCTGGGGAAAGAGCACCCGGGCAGCGCCGTGATATTAAAACGGTAGTGTGTGTGTATTGGGCCAGTCCTTTGACAGTGGAAGGGAGATGGGCGTAGAAAAAAGGAGCTGTTAGTGTCTGGGGCTCGTCGTGTTTTTTCATTCTTTTCAGGTACGGTTTTTCACGATGCCAATTGGCGCCCGAGTTTGGAGCGACTCCTGGACAAACTACATAGAAACGGCCCAGCAGCTAAAGGACAAATCCTGCAGGCGATGAGTTTTCGAGGAATGAAGTTGCGGAATGGCATGTTTTTTGTCCGCGGGTTAGGGTTGGGGGCTGCAGCCGTGCAGACAAAGATACGACGCGCGGCTGACGGATAAACATTTAAGTCGCCGGCGGCACTCCGCGGCTAAATGTGCGTGGTGAAAGACCGAAGCCCGGGTACCGAGCCCAAGCCCTAACCCACAGAGCTCAGATATAAAAAAAAAAGTTTAATTTAGGCCTTTCTCCTTCTCCTTCTATATAGCACAAATGGACCCGCCACCAAAGCAAACTAAGCTTCCGCCGTTCAAGGTCTCGCAGCCGCCAGTGGCCTCCGCCGGAGTGACCCCCCGGGTTTCTTCGAGCACGTCCAAGCTACGGTCTGTGGACGAGGACAGCAATGACGACTCCACCACGTTCCCAGCACCTAACTCGGCCCAGCGAGCTTCTTCCTCACTCATGCCTCCTCCGGCCTCGTCGCTCGCCTCCAGATCGGGCCAGGCCCTGGCGCCTGCTAAGGGGCTGGCGCCTCCGCCGACCTCGACCCTGGTGCCCAAATCGGCTTCTGCGGCGGCTCGGGCGCGCACCAAAATAGCGCTGGCACCTGGGCACTCGCCCATGGACTGGGCGAGGCTGACCAACAGTGGAGCCAATCTTCGGGTAAGTTTTTTTTATATATAAAAGAAGTTTGCCATAAACGCACATGGATAAAATGTAAACTGTAATCCTAACCTTGGCTCATCAGGGAACAGACGCACCTACGCTTCTCATAGTGTCGAAAGAAGAGCTTAGCAGACACAATACGCTGGATGACATGTGGACCGTCCTGGGGGGCCGGGTCTACAACGTGACGCCCTACGTGCCATTCCACCCGGGCGGCGCGAAGATCCTCAAGGGGGCTGCAGGGCGCGACGGGACGGCGCTGTTTATGAAGACGCACGCGTGGGTGAGCTACGAGAACATTTTGGCCAAGACGCTAGTTGGAGTCTATCGGCCGTGAGCGATATATAGGGACTGCACTGCTATAATAAAAATCTAAATGGGTGGTGGGGGTTTCTTGACGGCCGAGCGGACAGGACGTAAAAATGAGGCTGGCGAGGTTGGTGCTGACCAACGCGGGTCTCTGGCTGGGGTTCTCGTCGGGTCGTGGGCGAGCCACAGCGGAGCCATTACTAAGGGCTGACCAACGGCGGCTGTCATTTGTGGCCACTTTACCCCTAGACATCGTGCGGCTGGCGGTCCCCCTGGTGTAATGTAATTGGTGTCGTGATAAGAGCCAGCTGGCGTTTTAGCTGAAACCGCGCTGTTGGGGGGGAGGGACAAGCGCGTGGGTTTTGTACAGTCGCCCTAAAGAAAGCTCGAAGTCAGTTTACGAAGGTTGTGAGGCTTTCTGTAATCATGTAGGAAAACAGGTCACTTTAAAAAAAAACCACCACCACCACCATTCTTAAAAAACGCCCCTCCCTTGAAAGCCTCTGAAACACAAAAATTCAATCTTACGTATGATCGCTTGCTGTAATCTAAAAACCCTAAGCTCTGATTTATCGCCCCATGTGGTGGTGCATGTATCTTTGTGGAAATCCAAGAGGCCTTGTTGAAAAATTCATCGTCTTACCCATTACGCCATTTATGGGAAAAGTATAAATATTCCCCTCGATCCACCCTGTACTCTTTTTTTTTCCTCCCCACCCCCTCCCCCTTGATAAAATTATATAACCTCCCAAGTCTTTTCAACGTTGTATTAATTTTTGTGTATTTTCTCTGATATATATAAATTATACAAATATATATCAACTAAAAGAAAATAATACCACATATCCCCCCCATTATCCCCTTAAAAATGTCGTCCTCTGCTCGTCCTCAAAACGTCGGCATCAAGGCCTTTGAAATTTATATTCCTAGCCAGGTACGCCCTCCTCCCTCTAATATCCCCCTCCCTCTAACCTTGCTCTAGGCCGTTAACCAAGCCGATCTCGAAACCTACTCAAATGTCCCCGCTGGAAAATTCACCATTGGCCTGGGCCAAACAAATATGGCCTTTGTCAACGATAGAGAAGACATCTACTCTTTTGCTCTCACCGTCGTCTCCAACCTCTTGAAAAACAACAAGATCGACCCAACCTCCATTGGGCGCCTCGACGTCGGCACCGAAACCCTCCTCGACAAGTCCAAATCCGTCAAGTCCGTCCTCATGCAGCTCTTTGGCGATAACACCGACATTGAGGGCGTCGACTCGATCAACGCCTGCTACGGCGGTACCAACGCCCTCTTCAACGCAGTCAACTGGGTCGAATCCTCCTCCTGGGACGGCCGCGACGCCATCGTCGTCGCCGGAGACATCGCCATCTACTCAAAGGGGGCCGCCCGTCCCACCGGTGGTGCCGGCGCCATTGCTCTTCTCATTGGCCCCGACGCCCCCATCGTCATTGATCCCGTCCATGGATCCTACTTTGAACACGCCTACGACTTTTACAAGCCTGACTTTACCTCTGAATACCCCGTCGTCGATGGCCACTTCTCCCTCACCTGCTACACCAGAGCCCTCGACAAGGCCTACCAGACCTACAACAAAAAGGCCGCCAAGAGAGGCCTCTCCCAGCTCAATGGCCACGTCCCCGTCGGCATGGACCGCTTCGACTACTCAGTCTTCCACGTCCCCACATGCAAGCTTGTCTCCAAGTCCTTTGCCCGTCTCTTTTACAATGACTACCTCGAGGACCCCTCGTCTGCTCTCCCAGAAATCTCAGACGATCTCAAGGCCCTCACTTACGACCAGTCCCTCACCGACAAGGCTCTCGAAAAGTTCCTTGTCGCCTCGGCCAAGGAAAAGGCTGCTAAGCGTCTTGCTCCCGGTCTGATTGGCCCCACAAACACTGGTAACATGTACACCGCCAGTGTTTACTCCAGTTTGGCCTCTCTCCTGTCTTACGTCCCCGAAGAATCTCTCGCCAACAAGCGCATCAGTTTGTTTTCTTATGGCTCCGGTCTTGCATCCTCCTTCTACTCGGTGGTTGTCAAGGGCGACATCTCCAACATTGTCAAGACTCTTGATCTCAAGAATAAGCTCGACAACAGAAGCATAGTCAAGCCAGAGGACTATGAGGCTGCTCTTGGTCTCCGTGAAAAGGCCCATCTTCAGAAGGATTACGTCCCTACTGGGTCCATTGATCACATTCGTCCCGGTACTTACTACCTGACATCTATCGATGACAAGTTTAGACGCGTTTACGCTGTCAAGGAGTAAGCACCAGTTGTTTAAAAAAAAAAGTTATACATATATACATAATGGGGTTTATCTGTAAAATCAGTTTCTTTCATTTATTTTTTTTTATATATATAATAATAATGATTAATAGAATGGTGTAAAAGTTGTATATTAACTTGTTTATTTTCCAATCTGATTTGCCTCTGGTTGGTTGACTTTGAAAATTTTATTCGCGTTTTGTAAACAAACTCAATCCCCCTTTTATCTCCCCTCTCCCCCCCTTTTTTTCAACCAATTGGTTTCTTTATAAACACATGAAGTCCCGAGCATCAAGCATCGACAGTGCTGACAACGATCCCGCATTAAAAACGCTACCGTTCCACCGCGTTCGCCGAACATTTAGTCAACGCATCCCGACGCATGAAATCGGGCCCACGCACCCCCAACCCGCGTCGCGACCAACCCTCGCGACCGAGCTCAACGTCGGCACCATCGCCCCGTACCTCACGTCCTTCCCCGCCCCAGACTCGCGGCCCCCCTCCGCCCCAGACTCGTGGCCACTCTCCGCCAACCCCAAAACCGAGCACGAGCAGGACGACCGGATCGAGCGCGGGCTGGCCGACATGCTAACCAGGGCGGGCCCCGCGGCGTGGTCCGGCCCCCAGGGCGGGTCCCTTCGCGTGCGCAGCTTGCGGCGCGAGCTGACGGACGACACCAACACGGCGGGCGCGCCCGGCTTGGACTGCGACGACAGCCTGTCGCTGCCGTCGTTTTCGGACTCGGACGACGAGCCGCCGGCCATGGCGCGGCGCGCGGCAGCATCGGGGGGCCGGGGCGAAGTGGCGCCCCTACCACGGCTCAGCGAAGGTGGGGGGGTGCATCTTTACAACAATCAGCACCCGCCCAAATCCCAGCATCCTCAAGACCACACTGCAAATTTACCCAGCACCACCACCCACGCGTTGAAAACAGGTGCCACCAGCAATCAGAGCAAAATAACCACTAGAATCCCCACCAAACTGCAGCACCCGTTGGAATTCAACCCGAGTCGGTACGCCGAGACGCGGACCGGCAATGGTCCCATCCTTGGGCCTGGCAAAAGCCTTCACAACCTTACACCGCGCTTGCTTGCTACAACTACAAACACGCCGGCTGTGGCGGCCGCCTTACACCCCCAAGCACGCGAAGAAACCCACCTGCCCCTGCCGCGCCGGCCTTTGTATCAGCCGCGGTTTCTGCGGCGCGACGGGCTACGCGACGCAAACCGCCCCGAGTCTCATGCAGATGATACCCAGTCTCAGCCCACGCAGCAACCACATAAACCAACCGCCTCTGCGCTCGCAGCCAATTCCCGGCCCCGGTCCGCAGACTCGGACGAAAACGGCGCATGGTCCGACGCGGCGTCAATAGGTCTGCGGCGCGGACCTCTCCGCGAAAACCATGACGACCTTAACCCCTCGGATAACCACCCCCGTCTCCAATACGCGCCCGCAATGCTTGACCGCCGTCTTGGGCTTGCGCCTGCTTCCTCAATGCTGCGGCGTGGCCCAGCTATGGAAGACCCCAAAGCCCTAGACCCACACGGGGAGGGTGAGGAGCTCGGCCGCAGCAGCAGGCCCAGCCAGATCCCCGTGCCTACCACCGCGCAGAGCCATTTCCCGGTGTCTGAGGAGCAAGCTGCGGGTGGAGGCCCCAAGGCCAGAGCAAGCACGGCGGGGCCGTCGTTTGCGGAGAGCGTGGGGCTTGTGCGGCCCGTGTCGCGAAGCAGCACCCGGTTCGCAACAGCGCCCTCCGGCGCGACCGTCAGCGTGGGCCGCAGCGCGGGGGGGGCGCCGCTGGAACGGCCCCGGTCCGTGTCGCCGGTCGAGGGCCGCGCGATGCAGCAGGAGATCCAGAGAGAAGCCGCCGAGGTGCAACGCGCCGGGTTCAAGCCCGCTCGCAGCAGCGCCGTGGGGCTGGAGCCCACGCAGCTGCCGCAGCCCTCCCAGTCGCAGGGCCTCCCCCGCAAGCAGGCGCTGGAATCGCCGTCGCCGCTGGAGCGTGGGCTGCGGCCCAGGCGGTACTCGGAAGGCAGCGGCGGGCCTCGGCTGCGGAACCCCTCGGGAGAGACTACGGCGCCCGAAATGGGGCGGCCAAGGAGTACTGTGAGTGATGGGGCGTTGTCTAAGGCCTTGGATTCTGTGGGCATGGAACTTGACCAGAATCACGCCCCAGTCTCCACAGAAGGTACTGCTGGAGTGGATGAGCATGGAGATGAAGATGCGATCATGAAGGAGTATCGGGACGCCAAATGGGTACAGGGCGAGTATACGCAGATGCTGAAACTGATGGAGGGGATTGAAGAGCGATTGAATTTAGTGCGAGGGCATATCATCAATCAATCCGGGGCTGCTGGGTCGCCGCCGTCGTCACACAAAAACGAGGAAGGTGGCGACGAAGCGATGCAGACGCATTTGCAGTTTATTAACGCGCTGGCGCCGCTGCAGCTGGATCAGCTCAAGGATTTTATCCGGCAGACAGCGGCTGCGGAATCGGACCAGGTCCCGGGCAGCGGTTCAGGCGCGCGGGAGCAAACGCCTGAAAAACAGATGCTCACGGAACAAGTGCAAACGGACCCCGAGGTGGGGCCTGGCGAAGAACAGAGCCCAGCGCTGGGCGGAGAGCCCGGGGGTGAACAAGGTGGCTCTGAGACCCCGAGAAGCGGCCAGGTGGACGGCCAGCACAAGGAGATGCGGCGAGTGCTGCGCAAGCAAGTGGCCGACACTTCCGCGGTTCTCAAGATGGAGCCCAAGGAACCAGATGTCCCCATGGCAGGGGAGCAGTGGGGCGGTGATGTAGTGCTGGCGAGTAACGAGGGGCCTCGGGTTGGGATTCTTGGTGCATTGACAGGCATGGCTGCATGTATTTCGGGAGCTGTTTTGGCAGTACGGGTGTACCGATTTCTCGTTGATTACACGGCTATTCCGCAGTCCCCGTTTTGAGAGGGGTTGCAAGGTGGAGGCAGGTGAGATTGTTTTTAATTTCCGTTCTTAAATTAAAAGAAATTTCTTGGAATCTTGAAATTTCCCATGAAATAAAACCTTAATGGTTTCTCCATTTCTTTTAAGATTTGCAATTTTGAAAGAATTGGACCATTTTCAAGATGCCATGGCCGTTTTTAATTAGCTAATTAAAAGTGTATAATATAAATAGAGGAGGATATGTCTCCAGGTTTCGATATCTTCATCTTCATCAAATCAGTCAATTCTATCAAAAATGGTCTCCTTCAACACTCTTGTCATTGCTTCTGCCGCCATTGTTTCCGTCCATGGCCAAAACCTGGTGCAATCCATTGCCGATAAGCTTGCGAGCGCCATGATCCAGAACCGCAACACCAACGTCCCCGAGGTGGTTGCTCGCGACGAGGTCAACAAGCTTGTTGGCTTTGTGACGACCGACTCCCACCTGTCAGCCTACTACGAGAGCGCCATGCAGACCGGGGACCACTCTGTGTTCAACCCGGCGGTGGCCTCGGCGTACCTCACGAGCATTGGGTCTGTGGTGAGCTCCGTGACGCGCAAGCCGGACTTTTACCAGATGATCAACGCGGCCCGGCACAACACCAACAACTACAACGTGGAGCAGATCATGACGACGGCCAACGGCGAGATTGCGCCCCACGTGCGCAACGCCTACTCCAAGGTGGCGGCCGTGTCCTCGACCGACGCCGGGGTCTCGTCGCTTGCCCAGAGCTTGTCGCGCGACTTCATGGCCGTGGCGACCAAGGTGCTGCTCAACTCGTTCGGCGGCAGCTTCATGGTGGATGCCAACGGCGAGGAGCAGGTCAACCTGGCCATGTTTTTGGACCGGTACCCCGGGATCAACGAGTTTTGGGGGGAGCAAGAAAAGCAGTTTGATCAGGAGAAGATTGTGGTGAATGTCTAAGCGCGGGTAAAGGGTATGGTTGAGTGGTATATATATTTTAAGAGCGTATATTTGTGGATATGTAGGATATATCTTTATTATTGAGTCTAGCTGTACCAAAATTCTAAAAGTGTTCAAAGAGCCAGAGGCTGTTTTTATGGGTAATTGAGGCCGAACGACGACAAAAATAATTATGAAAAGGTGCGCCAGATAAGGTTGTCGATAACAGCGATAACGAATAAGAACAAGAGGGGTATTTCCAATTGAGCTTTACAGCCCGCTTAACCAGATCAACACCGACTAAAAAGGGGGGTTTCTCCTGGGATTGATGAAGTTCGTTCTTAGTTGCTGTTAAAGAATGGAGGTTTTTTTCATTTCGAGCTGAAAAAACCACTTGGTCTGGAGACAAAAGCCGCAGCGGCTGTTACTGCGACGCAGAGAAGACGAAAAGGACAAATTGCCGTTTTGGGAAGTTGCTGGTTTTGCTCTGCGGAAGATCGATGTTAGGGTTTCTCCGGGCTGTTACACTTTTTGGCTTAGGATAATCTTGTAACACACGAGAAAATGGCTGATTAAATTTTCAGCAAGGAAATTTCGGTGAGTCAATTTGAAAATTTTTTTGGCCCATCCCAACCGCTCGTCAAAAATCTAATCCTGCGCTCTCCCCCCAGCTGACGGCCACACAAACCCTCACAACTGCGATAGCCAGAGATACTGGTTGGCAACTCTCCCCCTAACATACCCACCAACACACACAACCCGGGGCCAAAAAAAAATTATAAAATGGCCTTGAATTCCCGCCTTTTTTAATTTTTTTTTTCTTCTTTTCCCTTTCTTATTTTAATTCACCAAATCCTCATCCACACACCCTGGTTTTATATATATAAATATATATCCACCCATATACCACTAATCAATTCTATCCACAATGTCTAAGGGAAAAGTCTGTCTCGCCTACTCCGGTGGTCTCGATACCTCCGTCATTCTCGCCTGGCTCTTGGAAGAGGGCTACGAGGTCGTTGCTTTCATGGCCGATGTTGGTCAAGGTGTGTGATTTTTATCTTTTCTTTTACAATTCCTAACAATTCACCTAGAGGAGGACTTTGAGGCCGCCCGTGTCAAGGCCCTTAAGATTGGTGCCACCAAGTTCGTCGTCAAGGACGTCCGCCGCGAATTCGTCGAGGAACTCTGCTTCCCCGCCGTCCAGACAAACGCCATCTACGAAAACGTCTACCTGCTCGGTACCTCCTTGGCCCGCCCCGTCATTGCCCGTGCCCAGATCGACGTTGCCCGTGAAGAGGGCTGCTTCGCCGTCTCCCACGGCTGCACCGGTAAGGGTAACGACCAGGTCCGCTTCGAGCTCGCCTTCTACGCCCTGAAGCCCGATATCAAGGTCATTGCCCCCTGGCGTCTCCCTGAGTTCATTGAGCGCTTCAAGGGCCGCTCCGACCTCATTGAGTATTCGGAGAAGAAGGGTATCCCAGTCGCCCAAACCAAGGCCAAGCCCTGGTCCACCGACGAGAACCTCGCCCACATTTCTTTCGAGGCCGGCATTCTCGAGGACCCCGACACCACCCCACCAAAGGACATGTGGAAGCTCACTGTCGACCCCACCGACGCTCCTGACACCCCTGAGGACTTCACTGTCGAGTTCAAGGAGGGTCTCCCCGTCAAGATCACCTACGAGGGCTCCAAGACCGTCACCGACCCCGTCGACCTCTTTTTGACTGCCAACAAGATTGCCCGCCGCAACGGTGTCGGCCGTATCGATATTGTCGAGAACAGATTTATCGGCATCAAGTCCCGTGGCTGCTACGAAACCCCCGGTCTCACCATCCTCCGTACCGCCCACATTGACCTCGAGGGTCTTGTTTTGGACCGTGAGGTCCGTGCCATCCGTGACACCTTTGTTACCCCCACCTTCTCTAAGATTCTCTACAATGGTCTTTACTTCTCTCCTGAGGGTGAGTACACCCGTGCCCTCATCGGCCCCTCCCAGAAGACTGTCAACGGTCAGGTCCGTGTCCGCGCCTACAAGGGCTCCCTCACCATCCTCGGCCGCTCCTCCGAGACTGAGAAGCTCTACGATGCCACCGAGGCTTCCATGGATGAGCTCACTGACTTTGACCCCACTGATACCACTGGCTTCATTGCTGTCATGTCCATCCGTGTCAAGAAGTACGGTGAGTCCAAGATTGCTCGTGGCGAGTCTTTTTAAGTATTGTTTTGTTTTTTCTGCTCTCTCTTTGGTGTGTAAAATTTATGTGGATATATAATAATGTATTATGACTGTTATAAACTCAATGGTAAATCTAAAAAAAACCAATTGCGATCTAGAGATTTTAGTCCTTTGGCACGATTTAAGGCAAGATTGCCGCCCATTGTATAAAAATCCTAGGGAAACCGCATGGGTTGTAAATTGGTACTTTGCGCCAATCCTTCCCAGCACGTTCCTATTTTCACATGTGCACACCGGGATTCGAGAAAAGGTTATATTTCTTTTTGTGTCTACTTTTGTTATACTTAGATAATACATTTCTTTTTTTGAGGGGACATTGATAACATCGTCAATTGGAATGACCAGCAGTTACACAAATGAGACCGCATAGAAGCAGTTTAAGTTGGCTTACAGAAGATTTTCAATTTCTTGAAACATTAACGGCACAAGCGCAACTTGGGGAAAAAGTCTGGAATTAGCGCACTAAAATTGATTTGGAACATAATGACTTCCCGTCCTTGAAAACCAAACCCCCTCTACATTCAGAGGATTTCAAATGGGAACTAGAAACCCCCAAATGTTAAAGAAACTCGATGTTTGTTCAATGGGGAAAACTCCCAGCGATCAAGAGATTTCCACAGTCGATTTAACATGTCCACGTGACTATCTCCGGGTAACCCAAGACTTATCATCAACGTCTGAAATAACTTCCACAACAAACTCCCAGCTTCTCTCCCAGAAAAAATCCAGCCTACCCACCCAATTTGTAATTTTTTTTTTCTTTCATCACCACCAACTTTTGTTGCCACTCCCCTTTCTCAGTCAACTTAACACCCCCCCCATCACCACCACTCCTACATTAACAAACCAATGTCGGCAGCTGTCCAACTCCTCAATCCCAAGGCCGAGTCCTTGCGCAGAAACCAGGCTCTGGCCGTCAACATTTCGGCCGCCCAGGGTCTCCAGAATGTTCTATCTAGTAATCTTGGGCCCAAGGGTACCATCAAGATGTATGCACCTCTTTTTTCTCATTGATCTATCTCCAAATCGTCTAACAATCCATCTCTAGGCTTGTCGATGGTGCCGGCAACATTAAGCTCACAAAAGATGGCAAGGTCCTGTTAACAGAAATGGTGAGTTTCTACATTGAAAAAAAAGATGTCGTATGAAAGTTAACTCTTGTTTATTTTAGCAAATCCAAAATCCTACGGCAATCATGATTGCACGAACAGCTTCTGCTCAAGATGACATCACCGGAGACGGCACTACCTCAGTGTGCCTTTATGTCGGCGAGTTTTTGAAGCAGGCTGAGCGTTTTATCTCCGAGGGTCTGCACCCCCGCGTGGTGACTGATGGGTTTGACATTGCCCGAGCCGAGACTCTGCGGTTCCTTAACCAGTTCAAGCTGGACGTCACCATTGATCGTGAGCTGCTTCTTGCTGTCGCCCGCAGCTCTCTCACCACCAAGGTGAACCCGAAACTCGCGCAGATCTTGACGCCCATTGTCACCGACGCCGTTTTGTCGATCCAGAAGGCCGACAGCGAGCGCGTGGATTTGCACATGGTTGAGATCGTGGCCATGCAACACCGTGCCAGCACTGAAACGCAGCTCATCAAGGGGCTTGTTCTTGACCACGGAGCGCGCCACCCAGACATGCCCAAGCGGGTCGAGAATGCGTACATTTTGACGCTCAACGTGTCGCTCGAGTACGAAAAGAGCGAGGTCAACTCGGGCTTTTACTACAGCACGGCCGAGCAGCGCGAGAAGCTGGTGGAGAGCGAGCGCCGGTTCGTCGACGACAAGCTGCGCAAGATTGTGGAGCTCAAGCGCGAGGTCTGCGGCAATGATCCCTCCAAGGGCTTTGTCATTGTCAACCAAAAGGGCATTGATCCCATGTCGCTGGACGTTTTGGCCAAAAACGGCATTTTTGCGCTCCGCCGCGCCAAGCGCCGCAACATGGAGCGTCTGCAGCTCGTGTGCGGCGGCACCGCCCAAAACAGCGTCGACGACTTGTCTCCCGACGTTCTTGGATGGGCCGGGCTTGTTTACGAGTACACCCTGGGCGAAGAAAAGTATACCTTTATCGAGGAGGTCAAGGACCCCAAGAGTGTGACCATTCTCATCAAGGGCCCCAACCAGCACTCAATCACACAGGTCAAGGACGCTGTGCGCGACGGCTTGCGCAGCGTGGCCAATACCATCATGGACAAGAGCGTTGTTCCTGGAGCCGGCGCGTTCCAGGTGGCTGCACATGCGCACCTGACGGGCGCGTTTCTGAAGACCAAGGAAGCCAAGGGCAAGGCGCGGTTTGGCGTGGAGGCCTTTGCCAACTCTCTGCTCATCATCCCCAAGACACTTGCGGCCAATGCCGGCTTTGACACGCTGGAGACTTTGGGTGCGCTGCAGGAGGAGCAGGCCGAGGGCAACGTTGTGGGCATTGATTTGAGCACGGGCGAGCCTGTGGATCCTACGGTTGAGGGCATTTACGATTCATTCCGTGTGCTGCGCAATAGTGTTTCGTCGGCGACCTCGATTGCGACCAACCTGTTACTGTGCGATGAGCTTTTGAAGGCAGGCCGGTCATCACTCAAGGATGCCCAACAACCTCAGCAATAATTACTGGGGAAACAATATAAAATAAAACTGATTTAAATAAAAAAAAGGATTTAGAAAAAAAACGAAGACCAAACAAGTCATTATCTACTATTGGTAATTTTTTTTTTTTTCGTGGCAAGTACCCGGTGGGAGGTACATGGTGGGTACCGGACGTGTATATCGGGGCATGGCGTGCGTAAGTCTGAACACGGTAATCCAAAGCGTGTAGAAAAGCTTAAAAGGCGATTGCTGACGGCTTACGTAAGAGGACTTATCTGGGTATGATGATGGGCCCATCTAAGCTGGGAGGAGGAGGAGAAGGAGATTTTTTTTAAACCACCAAAAGTTGGAACCGTTAAATACTCGGTGATTTCTCAAATTTTTTATTTTTTTATAAATATGTATATATGTGTTTATAATTATATATATATATGTTTTTTTTAAAAAAAAAAGGAATAGAAAAAATATTTTTTTAAAGGCTTTTGAAAATCCCTTTTGTTTTTTTACTATATATATTTTCAAAAAGGATATATATACACAGACACATTAAAGAAATACATCCCATTCCCTACCATACTCCCACTTCTCTTCCTTATATAAAGGACCCTTAAATGACTCCCCAACGAGCTTCGTCTCCTAATCCATCGCCTGAGTCTCCTTCCCAGTTCCTCCACTTCCCCCCGTCCTCCTCCTCCTCCACGCTCAATCTTGCTGCCCAGTCCTTGAATCATCCAACCGCTCTGCTTAAACCCGACTCCTCCTTTGCTCCATCCCCCGTCCCTCTCACCCCGGGCCAGCTCTACTCCTACTTCTCGTCGGATCCAACTACCGTCTATAACTCCAATACCCAATCGGTTCCACCGCCAGCGTCCATTCCAGCGCTTTCGCCCGCCTCCTCCTTCACCACCTTAACCTCCTCCTCGTCCTGCTCGAATTTCATCGACTCGTCCTCTCCGCTCAACTTCCCAGACTTCTCTCTATCCCCTCTCTTTGTTTCCAACACTCCAGGACCTTCCTCGTCCTCTACAACCCCGTCTTCCTCGTCCTCATTTTCCTCCTGCTCCTCCTCTACAACATCAACGTCCAATAAAACCCCTCCAACAACTGGCTCTTGCACCCAATTGCAGTTGGCGCACCCCGCACCAAACCAACAGCAAAACAACCTCACCCAATCAAACAGCAATAAATACTCGCCCCAGCCCCTCTCACCACCGTTGGCCCAAAAACTTAGCATGAACCCCGCTTGTTCTGATTCAGCCCCGCTTAAAATGCTCTCGCCAGGGCACTCTACAACGAGCTCCTCGAGTTCAACTACTACAACCACAACAACAAAATTAGCCAACAGTAACAGTAATAATAACTCAACTACTGTGCACCTCACGGGAGCCACACCACCTTCTTTAGCCTCCTCAGCCTCTTCTTTCACAGATAAACAACTCGACCAAGCGTCTTCCGATGCGTCTCAGCAACCGCGCCAACGTTCCCGCAACGGGTGTTTTACCTGTCGGCGGCGCAAGAAACGGTGCGATGAAGCTCGGCCCGTATGCAAAGCCTGCGTGCGTCTTAAGCTTGAATGTATTTACCCCATTCCTGGCCAGGAGCGCAAAAATAAAAAGCGCAAGGCCAAAGAGGCTCTGGAAGCAGGAGGCGCGGGTGAAGGTCGACCAGGCGATGAGGACGTTGGCGGTGATGAAGACATTGGTGGGGATGTACCTCTGGGATATACCGATGATATGGACCGAAGAGACCCCGAGGTGCAACAGATAGAACATAGCAATGGTGGCAGCGATAAGACGATTACGCAACCATCTGGTACGAAGGCTTCAGCAGCAGCAACCAACAAGAACAAAACCCCGACCAACGAAACCGACAAAACTCAACCAACGGGCCAAAATACGGCTACAAATCCAGCTAAACGAAAGATGGCACGTCGATCCCTGGAGGCTGTTTCCAACTTGACTACGTTCCCGGAAATTGAAAATGACATTTTGTCGTCGCTGCGTACCATGGCAGACCGCGAAAAGCGTACAGTGCAGCAGCAGCAGGACATACCCATGGGACTTGGCGCAACTCGAGCTCCCAATGTCGCCGATGACGAAGGCGCAAGCTTATCGAATATGCTGCGCGGTCCCGATGGCCAACACAGAGCTTCCATTTCGAGCGGTAGCGGCTCGAGCAACATGATGAACACAAGGGCGGTGACCGAATGCGGCAGTGGTAACGGCAGTGGTATCCGAGCAACGCACAACGGCTTATCAGGCGAGGTGGGTGACCGGGGGATTTTATCGCCGGCCAATCAGAGGTGCAGCACGGAGGCCAGCCTTATCAACGGTAATCATGAAAGTCTTGGGGAAAATAGTATTAATCCGGCAAGTACCATGATGATGACAACAACAGCCACGACGGCGGTTGGAGCTAATTCCATGAGCAGCAGTGGGCTCGGCAATAATTTTAACAGCAGCAGCTCCTTCAAACGAAGACGGAGCTTGACCCGAACGCTCCGCGGGAACAATAACGACTTTGGAATCCCTCCTGCCTCTTCCGCGTCCGAGTTTGCGGACAGACAGTCTCGGCTATTGCCCAGTATGGCGGCCCCATCCAAGTTCGCAGGGTTAGGGCCCGGCCAAGGTCAAGGAGATCAACCAGCGTGCGGCTCGTCCTTTAGCGGCAGTCTAGCCGAACTGCTCAACTCAAATACCCCTGCAGCCGCGTCCCATGTCTCCAGCAGCACGGGCCCGGCTATGGGAGGATCCCATGGTCCCGGCCCAAGTTTTGGTGGAGGCACTTTTACCAGCAACAACAACAACTCTACAACAACTGCCTCATCATCTGTTTCTGGCAATCCTCCAATTAACCTGATATATCCAGTAATAGACCCTTCTTCGGCAGGTCTTGCCATGGCTGCTATGGGAGCCGCTCGTTCGCCCTCGCCCGCACCGTTCGGGATCCGCACGCTGCATAGCATGCTTGCCTCGCCGTCATTTGCCGGGCGGTCTCCCCGGATTGAAGAGCTGTGCAATGACGACGATGATACCAATAATAATAATCACAATAGTAATAACAATGATAATGATGAGGTGGAGGAAAGAAACGCCGACGGTGATGACGAAGAAGAAGAAGAGGCGGGTGAAGAAAACGAAGGGGGTAACGGTACCGAAGATAATGGAGATAATCAAGATAACGATAACAGAAATGACAGCCAACCAGAAGGAGGCTCTAATATTGGGCCTACCATGTCTGATTTCGAAGAATATGATTTTGGTGGAATGCGGACCCCGGATATTTTCAACGCCTTGAGCCATGAAAATAACAGCAACAACAACCCGCTGGCGGGTTTTGCAAACTCTGGAGCTACATCGGTCGGGCCCTCGGCCATCACAAGCCCAAGCACGATTCTCACCAACTTCCCCTCTCTGCCGTCGTCGCCGGGCCCCATTCTGTTCTCGACTCCAACCCCATGGTACACCATGTACTTGGACCATTTCGGGATCGAAATGTTTTCCTACTACAACAACCACCTGGCCAATATGGTCTGTGTGTCGTCCAAGATGAACTCGTTCATCAATGTGTTTGTGCCAATGGCCCAGCAGGACCCGTCGGTGTTGTATGCGCTGGTTGCGTACGCGTCTTTCCACCACAACATGGGCCGCTACGAGGACATTGGGCTCAAGTACCTCAACAAGGCCATCAAGATGGTGCGCAACGACATTTCCAAACACAACCTCACGACGCTGGCGTGCATTCTCATCATCACGACGGCCGAGATCTGCAAGGGCGACATGGTGCACTGGAACAAGCATCTGTCGGCGGCAGCAGATGTGATCCAAATGCGGGGCGGCATCGAGGCCTTTACCCACGACCCCACCAAGCGGTGGCTCGCTACCAACTTTGTATACCATGACTTGCTGGCGGCGTCCAAGTACGAGTCCAAGTCGCATTTCGAGCCCAAGGACGTGGAGCTTGTCATGCGAATGGACACGGGCGTGCATTCCCTCATTGGGTGCTGCAAGCCGCTCTTTTCGCTGCTGGCCGAAGTCTCCGACCTGGCGGTCGAGGCCCAAGAGGTTTACTCTCTCATCACCAACCCGTACCTGGACGACTATCACGACAATGACAACGAGGCCGATGCAGCCGACAAGTCCTCATACCCCAACGGCTCTGGCTCCTCGGCGTCCGGCTCGCGGTACCCCATCAAGGCCATGTTGTCGTCGCAGCGCAAGATCTCCGAGAAAATCCGATACCTGTACCACCGGCTGGACTTGCTGGAGGCCAAGATCGACGACTGCAAGCCGGACCCGAACGACGTGCTGTCGCTCTCCAAGTCGTCGCCGTGTGACTTGGAGCAGCAGCTGACGCTGTTCGAGACCTTCCAGCTGGCCACCAAGCTGCACCTGTATCAGTCGATCGGGCGGCGCAACGCGGCGTCTCTTCAGATGCAGGTGCTGGCCAACGAGCTGACGACGTCACTGGAGGTCGTGCTCAACACCAAGGTCGAGGGGTCCTTGTTGTTTCCGCTGTTTATTGCGTGCATCATGGCCATCACCGACAAGCAGCGCGCGCGGATGGTAGCCCTGGTGGAGGGGTTTTATCAAAGACAGCTTGCGCGGAATATTGTGCGAACGCTGGATCTTGCCAAGGAGGTGTGGAAGTTGGATATGGGCGGTACCAAGTATGTGAACTGGTACAAGGTTCTTGAGCAACATGGCTGGGACATTTGTTTTTCATAGAAGGAGGAATTTATTTAGATGTACATTTTACACATATATACTCAAACATAGAAGAAGAAAAAGTTTTTAGAAAAGAAAACAAAGAAAAAAATTGAAATGTTTGGATATTGGAATCCATTTTGGAGTGTACCATTGAAAAGGGTTTCGCCTAGTACTACAATCCAAGAACCCGCCAACGTAATCCTTAGATATGTGAGCAGTTACGACGTTTATCTGTAGTTCAATGCATTGAAGACTGGGGGGCTTTTCTTTTTCTTCTTGTTTATGCTTCGAATATTCGGTAACCAATTTGCATTAAAATCTTTCATATGGAAAAACGACTTATATGTTGCATAAGCCTGTTATTATTTTTTTATTTTAAATAAAAGGAAAGATTTTTTTTTTTTCATGGCAAAAAACCACCCAAATGCAGCAACTGTAACCATCCCGTATGACTGCTTAATTTTCATCCCTTTCAAAAGAGCCCTTTGATTAGTGGACTAGCCGAGTCCTTAAAAATCCGCGCTTTTAAACCAAGGCGGATAACAATTGGACTGGGTCTTTACTCCTGATTAGTGGAGTGGTGCACAGTGCTTAGCGCAGTGCTATTAAAGTTTCTGGTAATAATAACCCGCTACGCCAAAGTTTATTATGCACAACGCCCATCAGTCTTGGGGGGGTTTCTTCACGGGAGAAGAGGACTCTCTCAACCAGGTATTAACGCGGACTTCCCATTCTTTGTATCGTACACAATTATAAGGTTTCTTGTAAGTTTACAGGGCATGCGCAGACAGAAGGACAAAACGGGCTCTAGGGCCAGTGTGCAAACAAGAAGGGCGGAGTGGAGAGGGAGGGGACAAAAAGGCTTCAAGATAATAACACGGGGCTATTAGGGACTAGGATACTTTTCCACGACATTTTAAATTGAGGGGAGTCTTTTCTATCTTCCTTTTTTTTTGCCTTTTTTTTAAGGCACGTACTGGCTGATTTCTTGAGCTGGGCTGTGTTTAAAAAAACAGGTGTCTTGACGCCTGATGTTGGAGGTGAGGTTTTAGGAATAATCTTCCCGATATTTTATATTGGGTTTTATTTTTTTTTGGTAACAAATATTATCATGGCCAATTAATAATGAAAAAAGGGATTAAAGAACAAAGCTCTTTGGTTCACATCAGGGATTTATTTTTTTCTTTTTATTATTCAATTGATTCACTATAAGAAAAAAAGAAAGAAATGATGTTCGTATTTTCACTAGGTTTAGCAGCCAGTAAAGGAATATTTTTTAAAAACAAAAGATTTGGCTAAAACAAAAAATCAAGTGACGAGTTTTTTATCTCTTGAAGCTCTGACTTTTGAAAAAACAAACATCAGAGAAGAAATAAACGGTTCCTACAAATTTCTTTTTTTTTTCAGACGGATCAAATCCTCGCAAAAGACGGGCAAACCTTTTTTTTTTTACGTGTATATTACAACCTCTTCGGAATTAACTACTCATTTCAAGCAATAACGTGGGGAGAAAGAGGGGAAAACCTTTAGAAAAATTATCCTCCCATCTTCCAGCATCTTGAAAAAAAATTAGACCCTGCCCATAGTATCAGGATTTAGTGGTAGCTAAACCAAGCTAGGCTGAATGGAGAAGAAGCTACAGCAGGCAATGGGTGAGGGTGGATCCAGCTCATCTCCTCAATTTCGGGCCTGGAGAGGAAGAGGATTGAGCACTTTTTGGGATATTTAAAATGGTCTTTTTTTCGTTAAAATAATTTGAATCAAAAAATGAATTAGTCTATATATAAGGAGGTTTAAACAAATGTATCTCTGTCTCCACACCAAAACCTTATAGTACAACCCTTTGGACCAGCCCCTTAAAAATGAAGAAAACGATACTAAAGACGAAAGAAGCTCTTCTTAAAACAAACTTCTCTCCCTCAATTCTTAAAATATATCTTGGTTTTGGTTTAAAATCTCAAGTTATTTTAATAATAGAATGAAATTTTATTTATTTTATTTTGCCATTTCTTATTTCCAATGTGCATTTCTACTCAGATCAACTGATAAATACTGTTTTTTGAATTCTGATCATGGGAGATGTTGATAACTTCCCGTAAAGATGTTGCCGCTGTTTCCTCTCTTATTTTTGATTGCTATTAGTACTACTACTAATACTGCTACTGCTGCTACTATTGCTACTGCTGATGCTACTACCTCTATGCTTACTACTACGGCTTGTTGCTTGGGCTCCAGTCCCTGTGCTTCCCGCCTTCGAGCGCCCGGACTCTTTCCTGCCGCTGCTGCTACCTCGCCCGGGCCCCTTGTGAGCCCGCCGTCCTCCGCCGTCCTCCATTTTCTTTTCCTTCTTGAGCTTGAGCATTGCCTTTGCGCGCACGCGGTGGCGCACCTGAGAAATGCTGCGTTTCGTTGCGTCCGAGAGAAGTTTCGTAAAGAGCCCCTCTGTGATTTGCGCCTTCCAGTCCTCGACGCTGGCGTCGTACGGAAGCCCGTTGGGGAAGTCCTCACAGATGATTCCGTGGTCGTATGCCTGGTACTGCAGTTCTATGTCGTCGAATCCCTTGCCCGGTAGACTTATTTTGGGTAATTGGCCATCGTCGATGCTGAAGTTTTCATTGTTGCTGTTGGAAAGTGCAGGGATCCAAGCATCGTCGTCCCATTCCATCATTGGTAAAGAGTTTTGCATGGTCACAATGAATGAAGATTGAAACGTTTTTTTAACAAAAGTCATATATAAGCTTATTATTAAGTTTTTTTTCTTCGAACTTTCCCTCAAAAAACACACAGGAAGAAGGGATGAAAAGATTTTATGTGTCGTTTATCGAAATGTGAATTAATTTCTAAATGAATTTAGGCTTACAAGAAGGGGGGAAAAAAAAGGGAAAAATGGAGATATAAGAACGTTTTTATACATGGAATTTTTAATTTATATAAGATGTTTTTTTTTATTTGTATCTACAATATAATAACAAAGATATAATGACTGTACTTCTTCTCTTAGCTGTTGCTGCTGCTGCCGCTGCTGCTGCTGCTGCTTTTGATTTCCTTGACTCCTCTTTTTCTTTTTCTCCCAATATTTTGTAATAAATTCATATCCGAGCCTTATGACGTGCCTAGTTATGCAGCAGATGCTGATGGACTAAAATAACCTTTTTTGGACATTTGCACTCACGACAACTAGTTTTTTTTGATTAGGAGAAAAACAACAATGTCCTTCATCTCTTCATCATCTCAGCTTGGGTTTTCAGATTCTTCCAGCCAATTCAATGACTTGCTAACAATCCATCAAACGTTTGAAAATTTTCATTGGTCCGGAAACAATTTGTGTTTTGTTTTTTTGACCACCCCATTTTTCGGACTCCCAAATCGCCGGCTCAGGCCGACTATTATTTTTTTTTAAGCTGACGCCCAGGACCGCCCTTTGGACTTATTCACCGCCTTTCTTATTCAAATGCCGCCCTGTTTTTTTTTGTCAATCTATTGTTTCTCCTTTTTACCATCTTTCTACCCATCCTTTCTTTCTCTTTCTCACTCACTCCCCCCTTTTTTATTCCGAACTAGGTTCTTTTTCTTTTTTTTTATAAATCTACTTAAGTCACTAGGGAGGTCAACACGTATTGCAGTTAATACGAGAGGTTTTTAGAGATAAAGTTTGTATACGGGACCTAAATATGATATGGCATGTTGAGCTAATAAGGTGAAACAGAAGAGAATTAATAACGTAACAATAGCCTAAATTTTTTCCCAACAAAAGACTTATTATATATATATATAAAGAAAATAAATATTCTTTTTATTTTTTATTTGGTGTGAAAGTTTCTGTTTTCCTTTTTTTTTAAAAAAAACAAAAGCAAGAAATAACTGCAACTTGGAAAAGCTCGTCTCCTTGTAATTGGGTCCGCCATTAAAGTAATCAGTAAGGCTGAGCAAGTGGTGTTATTATTTTTCAAATATTTTTTAAAAACTTTTTCTTTGAAAAATCTCTCTTGTTTCATAGATCAACCAGAAGACCCTCTCGCTCGCGTAAGAATACTAAAAAACTACCCTTATTGTTCCACAGCTTATTCCAAACAAATCTAAGATATCTACTCTGAAAACCGCAACCTGATAATTTACTCAATAGTAGATAAACCGTAAATTAGATCCGTCTTTTCTGGAATATTTCCACTCAAATCTGCTTATAAATGAAATACAAGTTTTTCTATTTTGAATTTTTTTACAAAAGTATATATAATAGATATAAACAATCCAACTGTTGCAAATACATGTGCCACTTACGGTTCCAATTCCTTTTTCAAGGTTTTTTTTCACACTTTTCAATGATATTCATTAGGGATATTCCAAGATAACTGGCCGCTATTAAAAATTCTCACGACTACTACATTCATGCACCTGTCCTTCAACGATAGAATCACAGGCAAAAATCTTTTCAACAATCGGGACCATCAAACTTCTTCTCCTCTCTCCCTACTTGTCTCTCCCTCCCCAAAAATTTTTTCTCCCAAAAAAAAAAAGAGAAACCCATAACGCCTTAGAGGCTTGCTATTGTATTATCTTGAAAGTAACATGGCATTACTAAGAAACCTTTTTGTGTGTTCTCACTGGAGGAAGTTCGTGTTTAGTTTCTTGGGTCCAATATAATAGTGAGACACGGAAGAAAAACAAGGAAACTTCTTTACATTTCTTTTTTTTGAAAATAATTTTTTTTTTCAATGATACTTTTTTTTTTTAAATTCACTCAAATACTATTAAAACTTAATTCTATTAAGGGCCGTGGAAATAGCGCCATTGTTAATCCCCCATTTGTTTGTTTGTTTATATTCAAGGGTTATAGAAGTATATAACATCAGCGTTATCGCTATCCTTATTAATTTCTAACTAATGTGTGTCGGTCATGTAGTACCTTTTCAGTACAAGTGTCGGTCTGGACGTCTCGGATAGCCCGGAGCGCACGGGCCCTGATGCCAGCCTACGAGGAACAGGGGTGAATCAGTATGTCGATCCCAAACCTTCCCGACCCAATTTCCACTTATCTTCACAGACGCTTCACGGAAAACCGTGATTTTATTTCTTATTCCGCCCTGCCAGAGATACGGCCCGCAATCACCTGCGTAGCTAATTAGACTGACAGGACGGTCGGCGGTTAGGCCCTTTATGTCGGACTATGGTAAGCTCCCGCAAACCATTTAAAGAGTGGGTGGTGTGGGGCTCGAACCCACGCCTCTCGCATATAGCGAACGTCTTTTCCAACTCGACTAACCGGTCCCACTCTTAATCCCCCATTCACTTCAAAACTACCACTTTTGAAAGGCCTTCTGGTTTATATCACTGAATGCATTTATTTGCGGCTTAAATGGGTCATTAGTATAGTGGTAGTATACCTGCTTCGGGTAACAACTGAAGCTCGTACAATTAAGTTTGTATTTGCAGGTGACCCCGGATCAAACCCGGGATGACCCCATTTTTTTAAACCTTTTAAAAGTGTCCCTTCCTTTGACAAAAAGATCTCTTCAAAGGCCCGCCTTTTTTAATTGTCACCATCTTTTCTGATCCCCCCCAAAAAACCTTTCATCCCCATCGCTTAACATTCTACATTCGGAAGTTATAATCATTACCTCTAAAATGGGAAGCCAAGTGACAAAAAACCCTATTGTCATCCAAAAATAAAAAAAAAATTTATTCCGATATGCATAACTTAAATCTACCTCTATTTCTTAGTCTCTCCTTAGATATACTCTTGAACTCGATTGGCCCTATTCTCAAACGAATAATGGTGGGAAAAAACTTGCTCTCCATTAAACTGTCGCCTCCGCCCAAGATCATACACAAACGTCACATATCGTTCATACGTTTCGTGCTTACCAACAACAAAATACGGTACGTGCGGAAGTACGCCATAGTTACCATTGTATATGGCTTCCCTACCATCCAGATGCACCCACTCACACGGCACCACACATTGCAGAAGAACCTGCTTCAGTATCCCGGGCCTGCTAATCAATTGCTGTAGCCTTGGTGAAGAGTAAAAGTAATCCAGACTAAGCTCCAAAAGTTCCAGACTCTCCAGCCCTCCAATGGCTTCAAACACTGCCTCAAAGAAACAAAACTCCATAAAACTCTCCTCATACTCCACTCCACTCTCCTCACTCTCCAAAATCCTCCCGGGACAACTTACTATCCTTACAAGCAGATCTTGTGTGGTGACATTTCCGTTTCGGTGCCCCCTCAGGATACCATCGTCTTCCCCCCTTATTGGGTCTTTTGGGTATACGTTTAGCGTCGCCAGTATCTTTACCAAGGACTCCTCATCAGTAACTCTTGTAATCGCCACTTGCGTCAAGTAATCCTTCACCATGCACAAGTCCCGAAACCTCTTCATCGTATAAATCTCCAACTTCCTCAACCTCCTTAGCTTCCCAAGCGTCCGCACAAACCAGATATCTCCGCGCTCCAAGAAAAACTGCACACCAAGGACTGTTAAGGTATCGGCTATGGGCTCCAAATCCACAGTGGGTGCTGCTGCTGCTAAGATCCCGCCGCCTACCTCAACATTTCGGGGCCCACGATACCCGGAAATCAATAATGTTTTAATTCGAGGAAATCTCAACTCTTCCCCAATAAACGCCGACACTTCATTATGGCGTGAAGCCGCCCGAAATTCTGTGACACATGAGAACACAATTGGGTTTCTACTGGTGGCCTGTTTCCACCTTTGTTGCTGTGATGAAAATCTGTCATGTATCTGTTGCTCATCCTCACTCTCCTCTTCAATCAACACTTCATCCTCGCCCGAGTCATGGTATTTGCTATTGACAACTTTCACAATAACAGACTCTATAGTTGCAGGTAACAGATTAAGTCCAGCCACTATCCCAGGCACAAATACCCTCCCTTTTAAAACTCGTACATCCAGCTCCGTGACAACTGCCTTTAATTTTGCACACTGCAACAGGGCCTTTAAAATAAACATGTGGGACTTAAACCCCATATCTGAAAGAACAATCTCGTGTAGATTTTCCAGCTGAGGCGCTAAAAGCTCGCTAGGATCCCCATAAAACGAATGTAAATTAAGATGCGTAATGCTACTCAAGTCGCAACCGGGAGACAGTCCTTGGAACGGATGGTAAATATCGCAAAATTTCATGTCCACCATAAGACCATCTCTGTCTCGCTTATTAAATCTTTTCAGCGACTGAAAAAAGGGTGACGAGAAAAACGCCCACATCTTTTTGCCTTTGATCCAATACTCTAGGTATACCTTTTGCAAATTTGGGTATTTATCCCGGCATAACGCCCCCTCGGAAAACCTAAGATCTGCGTCCTGCAAACTGAAATCAGGTACAACCCCCAAACATTTCACCCATTTGCTCTTAAACCAGCCGTATTTCTTTGGGTAGTTGAGCATGTGTAAAGTGATTGCACTCCACCCAGAAAACTTATTGGGCACCACATAAACGTCCCGCACCTCGCTTACCAATATGCATCTATTCCACACGGCATGCCTGTACACTTGTCTTAGCGACCGGCTCGTCTGGCTCACCACCTGATTTTCTTGGGGGCTCAGATACTCGCTTAGGTCTTGGTGTACATCCACCGGAAGGTTCCCGAGGTTCCACGTCTTGGGTGGACTTGTCTTCCCGGCTTCTGGCCTTGATTTCTTGTTCCAGCGATCGGTTAAATTATACACCAGCCTCTCCATCTCTGTCCAGCGTGTGTTTAATTCCCAGAGCATCTCCTCAATGGCTTTATCATTCTTGGACCCGCCGTCCTGGCTAAAATACGTTGTAACAAAGCTGGTATACTTTTCAAGAGCCCCACAAATCTCATACTGAAGCATTTCACAATGCCGTCCAAATTCCTCTGGAGATTGACAACTATTTTCTGACATTATTTTTTTTTTAAAAATAAAAAAAACTTTTACTTAGATTCATAAAAAAAAAAAAAAAGGAAATCATGGACTTTTAAACTTTAAATCTCCTGCCTCACATCGTCACCCCGCAGTTACACGATAAAACCAAACGCGTCAAGTTTCAACGCAGGGACCGTAGACAAACAACCAGAACAATGGAGATGGTTACTGTTATTTTAACTTTACAGCCTTATTTTTTTTTCTCCCTTACCCTCTCAGAACCCTGTGTACTGAGAAAATACAACATTACAAAATTACCAAAAAAATGGACGACACCGGAGTTGAACCGGGGACCTTTCGCATGCTAAGCGAACGTGATAGCCAACTACACCAGACGCCCTAAGAACTTGATTTTTTAGGGTGTGCTTAAAACATACTGTCATAAACCTCTCATTATTTAAATAACGGTCACATGACCTTGAATTTTTTAGATGCACAGGGTCCAAAGTTGACAAATGGAAATTTGTTAAGAAATATATTGACCCGATAAAATATTCTCTACGCTCCCTATTGTCATTCAGACCCATTGACACCATGGCCGACACTTGACATAAAAAAGTCACAATCAGCAACAAAGTTAATGAGCAACTTCTAGAGGTGACGATGACAGGGTGTACACCACTTGAATAAAGTCAACCTCACATTAAATTCCAACACTGGGATTTATTTTCCGGATGATAGTCATGGACTGAGGAAGAATAAACAGTGCAAAGAAAAAAACCATCGAGAGCAAGAAATGATAAACCGATAATGTATATATTCTCAGCCTCCCCCTCAGCTAGTGGGCCATTTCTACAATCCCAAATATGCCTCAAGTCTCCGACAATCAGTTTGCAAAGCCTTTAAACTTAGCTGCGGACCATCGCCATCTGATAAGAAGTTAAACAAAAAGGCATTTTACTCAAATACGATGCCGCACATGGAAATAAGGTTGGTATGGACTCTACGTTTCTTCTGTGCGATAATCCCGGCATCTTTTTCAGACTACCGGGGATACTATGATTGTAATAGAACCAAAAGATTATCATTTTGCAAATAAAACAGGCTGCTACAAAAGAAACAACAAGGCCTGGTTTCAAGGTTATAAATAAGATGAGAAAAAACGTATAATTCATGCCTGTTTTCTTCATCTTGTCTTTTTCTTTGGCATGAATCTTTCCCATTAAATAAAATTACGTCTGACAAATCTTGGGCTGAAAAATAACGATACTTGTCTAAAGGTTAATTCATTGAATATCCTCAGATATCTCCAGATATCATTGTAACGACGCTCTGTCAATTATAATTGCTTGTCAAAAAAAGAAAGAAAAATGCGTCAAAATATTAGCATCTGGTCACTACTTGGGATTTCCTTTGGAATCACCAACTCCTGGCTCACAATCTCGGCCGCCTTGATTCTCTCAATCTATAGTGGTGGCCCATTAATGACCATCTATGGAATCCTAATTGCTGCTTTGTTTGCTCTTTTCATTGCCATCTCCTTAGGTGAACTGGCCTCGGCTTATCCTGCCTCAGGCGGCCAATATTTTTGGACCATGGTTCTGGCTCCCCCAAAATATGCCCCCTTTTTGGCCTACCTCTGTGGTGCTCTGTCTTGGGCTGGTTCAATTTTCACTTGTGCAACCGCTCATATGTCCATTTCCCAAATGCTTGTAGGCATCCATGCGTATCTCGCGGGTCCTGGCTTCAAAGTCCACAAGTGGATGGTTTTCCTGACCTTTCAAATCGCAAACTTCTTGACCTTCCTACTCAATAATTTTGGCATGCTTCTGCCCGTTTACGCAAAACTTGCCCTTTACATCTCTCTCCTAAGCTGCGCAGTCACTTTTATCACCGTTCTAAGCTGCTCTTCCGGTCACTTCAATACTGCCCACTTCGTCTTTGTAGAATTCAACAATAAAACTGGCTGGTCTTCAGCCCCGCTAGCCTTCATCGTTGGTCTCGTTAACCCATGCTCAGCTTTTGCCTGCTTGGATTCGGCCACTCATCTTGCTGAAGAAACTTTGAAGCCTGAGACCATAATTCCCAAGGTGATCATGGCCACCGTTGCAATTGGTTTGGTTACTGCGTTAAGCTATGCCATTGGCATTTTTTTCTGTATCAATGATCTGGAAGCCGTTTTCAACTCTAAAACTGGGGTCCCCCTTTTTGACATCTTTTCTCAAGCTGTGAAAAACAGGGGAGGCGCTGTGTTCCTCATGGTGCTCCTAGTAGCAACAACCTTTTTCGCCATGCTTATGATCCAAGCATGGGCTACACGAATGGGTTGGGCGTTCAGCCGCGATAAGGGATTACCGGGGTCTCGTTACTGGAGCCAAATCCATCCCACCTTAGACATTCCTCTTAATTCAAGTATCATGACTAGTGCGTGGTGTGCACTTTGTGGATGTCTTTACATCATCTCCACAACTGGGTTTGGTTCTCTTATGACGGGGTTTACAGTTTTTTTACAGCTTTCTTACATCATTCCAATTGGCTGTTTACTTTACACAGGGCGCAGCAACATCAAGCATGGGCCCTTTTGGATGGGTCAGCTGGGCTTGGTATCGAACGTTATAACCATCTTATGGACCATCTTTTGCACGGTTTTCTTTTGCTTCCCAGCCACCATGCCGGTGACCAAAGACAATATGAACTACATTTCTGTTATTCTGGCAGGTTTCACCCTTTGGGCCATTGCATACTGGTACGCAAGAGGTCGCCATGTTTTTTCTTCAGCAGATCTGCACAAGCTAAGTCTCGAAGATCAACATTTAGAAGACATGACTAAGGAAAATTTCATAATTAAAGAAAAAGAGTTTGTTATTTAGTAATCACTCTATATTAAAAAAAAGAAAAAATAAGTATATTTATAAAAGTTTGAAATCTATCCCAAGTTTTGGTACCGTGCGGTTTTTTCTCTCTTCATGTTTACACATCCAGATGTGTACATCGTAAAAAAAGCCCATTAAAAAAATTATAGCAATAATCATAATTTTTTTCGATAACTGAATAAAAGAAAAGTCTCAATTCCACATTCCTTCCCATGTCAAGTTGCGACGCACTGCATTCGACAGACCCTCATGGTATTGGACCCAGATCCGGGTTTTCTCATCGCCGCTGGATGCAAGCACTCGTTTGACCTCGGGTTCTTTGTCCTTTTTCTTGCCTGACTTTGTCTCTTCAGCCTGGATTCTGGAAAATGCAAAACGTAACAGGCCAGTAGAAGGGTTTTTTCTCTTCTTTTCTTTGGCCTCAAACTCCTCCTCAGAGCCGGTCTTCTTCTTTTTATTACTTGCTTCTTCTTCGACATCCTCATTGGGGCGTTTCAATCCCTCCAAGTCATCTTCAGCGGGCTTCAACACAAGTGTGGCTTTGTATTTCACAATCTCCGCGTTGATGAGGTTGCGCGTGGCATACTTGCCCACGCTCGCTTCGAGCTGCTTCTTGGGATCGAAAAAGGCTATTTTTTCAAATGCAGGCTCAAGCACATAAACGGTGCCGGCGGTCCCAAGTCGACTGGTATCATCCGAGCGACCGTTGTTTGTGTCGTGCATCACGTATTTTATGCCGTAGTCTAAAAGAATGTGTAATGTGTGATTGATCTTCTGCATACGCAACTCCTCTGGCGTTATCGAGGCTGTCTCTCCCTGAGATTCTGACCCAGGCGTACCCTGTCTTCTATTTCGGGACGATGCTTGGGGCAGCTCAGGGTTGACCAAGTATGCAAGGTAAGGGGTTAACAAGGTGACAAAGTCATTTTTATTAAAGGACTGCAAAATCTCCGGAACGTTTAGATAAGCCTGTTTGAACATGGAAGAAGTGAGGTCCTGGTTTGACTTGAACTGCTCGTAGAACTCATGCTCCGAAAGAATGTTTTTTGTCGGCGCATTCTTGCCATCCTGCGTCTTGGTCCAAGACGCACTATACTTGGGGAATCCGCGGTTATTGTTGATGTTGGAAAACAGTTCGTGGGCCGCCAGGGCGGTATATCCGTAATAATCAGCAATGGCACCGTGCTGGTCAGCTCCGTAAACGCACCGGTTGATGCTGTCATGGAAATGCAGCCAGTCGCCAAACTCCACAGGCTTTGCAAACAAGTCGTCATTATACTGCATGTGAGGGTAAGCGAGAAAAGTTCCCATAGTAACGCGATCGTACTCGCCCGAGGCTTGGATCTCGGAAAAAACTGCAGCCGATTCATCTTGTTTTGTAGAAAGTTTAGCACAAGAAAGACCGGCAATGGAGTTTGTTCCAAGTGTTTTAGCACCGCTTCCGCGTAGCTGCTGGAACACTCGCATGGTGACCGAAGACCAGTTCTTGGCCATATCTTTTTGGAAGTTGGATGATTTTGCCGAAGATGCAGCACGAGTTGCTCCAGTCTTGGATGTCCCAGCTGTGGGAACGCTATTGCAGTCGCACCCAAACTGCAGCGTATTTAAGCAACTGCGTAAATCACACTCGGAGTCAACCGCAATGCGGGTGAGTTCATCATCATCAATGTCGAAGCCTTCGTTTCGGCATATTTTTTGAAGGGTATCTGCAATCACGTAAGGTGAAACTCTGCTGTAAGAAACGATTTCTGCATATGGTCTTAGGGACCGGAGGGAGGAGGCATACACGTCGTTGCACACGGCAATGATGGGGCGCTGGAGTAAGTTGTTAATTGTTGACCTAATATTATTTTTTCTATTTTTGCGACGTTTGCCGACCGCTTCCTTGTCGTTTTCATGTTGGGCAGCCTCTGCGCGCTTCTTTTGGACCGCCAGTTTTTTCAGAATGGCATTGGGCTGCATTTTCTGACCTCCCTTGTATCCAGCAGCACTTCCTCCACGCGAAGTTAAACGCTCGATAGTCTGAATGGCCCTGGAGTCGGCGTTGATCAAATCAACCAGCGCCTTGATAAACCCACCCTCGGCGGCGCCCTCGATTTCGTCGGCAATGATGCACACAGGGTTGCCTGAGGACGAGAGGCGATGCGAGTGGATAGCTGACTTGATGCGATCCTTGACTATGGTTCCGGTTCTTTCGTCAGACGCATTGATTTCCATGACGTCGTAGCCGGCTTGCGCCGCAATGACATGCGCCACCGTTGTTTTCCCGATTCCTGGGGGGCCATGGATGAGCAGGATTTTTTTTTGTGGGCGCGAGAGAAGGTCGCGAATATTATACATAAACTGGGTATTGACATCTGGGGTGACTGGGGTATCAAAAACTAACGGCGACCACTGGCGTAACCATTTGAGCATTCGGCGGTGCGTTTTTTCAGGGCCCACCAGATCGAACCAAGACGTGGGGCGGTATTTTTCAGTTAAAAGCACGTCGGGCCGGGGTTCCCTTTTTTTCGTGGATGCAGGTTTAGGGTCCTTAGGGAGTTTTTCAGCAGCAGTTGCTGCTTTTTGGGCATTTTCGGCTTCTTCGCGCTCAAAGGCCGCTCTGAATGCGTAGACAGGGATGCCGAAATGATTACGCAGATCGTGCTTGTTCGACTTGTAACCTGGGTTGCGCTCCTCCATCATCACCGATATGCTTTCATGTTCTGGAACGGCTTCTGGCTGGGGCTGGCTTTTTTTCTTGCGCAGGAGAATACTGCGGCCGTCTGAGATTTTGACTGTCGTGGAGCTTGGAAGTGATTCGAATGAAGGTGAGACGTCCGAGTTTTCGGAAGACGCATTATCAAAAGAACTTGGGAGTAAGGATGGTTCTCTAGAAGCGTCATTTTCAGACTCTGTTTGCCTGTGCTTGTCAAAAAGACTGGGTCCTAAAGAAGACCCTGTTGATGGGGCTTTCTCCAGCGTTTCCTGTCGATGCTTTTCAAAAAGACTGGATCCTAATAGCCACTTTTTAGGAAGCTCTTTTTCTGTGGAAAGAGGTTGGGAGTATTTATCAAAAAGACTAGAACCTAATGGTGATTCGTTTGATAGTTCCCTTTCAGCAACTGGAGATGGGGCTTTGTGTTTATCAAAGATGCTGCTTCCAAGAACAGACTTTTTGGAAAGACCACTGGATGCCTTGTCAAATAAACTGCTTCCTAAAGGTCGAGTGACTTCATCTGTTTGCAGATCAGGCGTTTGCAGAGGCTGCGCCCGAGATAAAAGACTGGCACCCGGCGGTCCTGATCGCTGTTGATTAGCTGGGGGTTCATTGGTTGTTTCTGCGGGCTGTTCTGTAGATGAGGGGGGAGAGGCTGGGGTATCCACGGCGGTTCCGTTGTTCTGTGTCTGGGGTTTATTTAAGAAACTGGAGCCTAAAGGCCTCTGGTTCAGCACGGAGTCGGGCATGTTCAACAAAAGGGGCGGGGGGGTTTTATGAGAAATGGACAATGGACGGAGGAATAAACTGGAAAGGGTTGTTGGGGTGGTGGGCTTTAAAAAAATGTAAACAAACGACAAAACGTGAGTGAAAAAATAGACGCGTCGAGTACGCGTTTGTTTCGCGCACGTGCGTCATGTTAGAATTCGAATCTTAGGTTTATGTTGAGGGAAAAAAAATCCCATTTTTCATTCTTCCTCTTGATATCTATGAAACAGACTGAGAAACCTGTTTCTCATTTGCAAAATTTACTCTAAAATGGATTTTGAAACCGTTGACGACGACACTCTGAAGTTTTATATTGCACTTGTAGTGCCAGAAGTTTGCTAATTTTTATAGTTTTTCTCGCCATACTAACAATTAGATGAAAAATGTACTAGGCCGTTGTTATTTCGCGCAATCGGCCTCCCCCTGAGTGGAACGATTGCGGCGCAGAGCGAGAGGACGGTACGGATCCGGTGGCAGAATACCTGGCTCAGGTTAATGAGAAGATGGACGACCCCGTGTGGTTTTGGCAGAAACGGTACCAAGAGAAGTGTAAGGAGATGGATATGATGGCGCTGGAGATGGAAGTTTTACAAAAGTCAGCGAATGAGGCAGGCAAAATCAAGGAGGGTGAAAATAGAGGAGACGAGTTAGTTTGTGGAGAAGAGGCGTCGCCCAAGAAACACCTGGAAAAGTTGGACGTTGATATGCTGGTTAAAGCAGTAGTGCAAAAGCTTCAGACGGATGTTGAAAACAATGTGAATGAGAATATTTACAACTTCATGAGCACGTTACGGCAATGGGTGCGTCTTGAGGATCTGGATGCCGCGCACGTTGTTGAGATTACGCAGCAGATTAAGCGGTGTTACAAGCACATTACGACGCAGAAGGCCCGTGGGTGGTTCAAGACGGCCCAATCGGTTGTTGACCAGGTAATGGATCTTTACTATTCTTACTTTTGTGCGATATACGGGGTGCAGCTCAAGGAGGGAAATACCAACAAGGAGTATAAGAGGAAAAAAAGGGTTTTGGTGAAAGATGCCATGTTTACGTTAGTGTTTCTTGGAGCAGAGACGATTATGGTTAGATATTGTGAGTTTGATTACAGTTTCTTTTGGGGAGGAAGAGCTAACGAGAGAATACAGATGTCATTGAAAGTTTATGCAAATTTCTGTCCGCGCAAAGTATTTTGACCCATCGGCCGGAGAAGCTGGAAGAGGAAGGTGGTAATAAGCAGAGGCAGCGGGTAGAACAAGCCGTGTTGTATCGGTTTCTGGATAAGATTGTCAGCGGGGCGATGATGCGGCTGGTGAGCTCCGAGCGGTCGTCGGAGCTGTTTGTTGGAGAGTATACGAGGCTTGAGCGGGACTTGAGGGAAGGTGGGGAGAGTCTGAAGGCCGGGGCTCAGCTGGAGGAGGCTGTTCGCGGGATGGAGCTGCGGAAAGAAGGGTTGCGGGCCGTGAGGAGTCAGACAATCAAGAGCATTTTATGGCACATGGATGATCTTCAGTTACAGGCCAAATTTTTGGATATGAAATGGGTTATTTTGGATTAACAGGGAGTTATGGGGTTTAAAATTTATATGGGTACCTAAAGGTTTTTTTTTTTTCAAAATTTAAATCAAGCTTAGAATTATATCTTATTATTAAATTATTATATTTATTTATCATTTTTTTACTTTCCTTTTTGTCGTTCTAGAGGAGTTAATTCATCAAAGTAAGGATGAGCCATAGCCTCCTTAGCCGTAAGACGCTTCTGGTGGTCGTAGACCAGAAGTTTGTCAAGAAAGTCCACGGTGACATCGGTGGCAAATGCGCTGTTGGCTTCGGTTATAAACTTGGACCAGGGCCTTCGCGCAAAGGATCCGAGGTCGTCAAACTCGGAGCCAAGCTTGATGTGGTACTTGCGGAGGTACTCGTAGAGGTCGCTTGTGCCCAAGACACGAGCAATTTTGACGAGCTGGTCGGTATTTGAGTTTCCGTGGAAAAAGGGTTCACGCTTGAAGATAAGAGAGGCGAACATGGCGCCAAAGGACCAGATATCGAGGGAGTAGTCGTAGCGCTGGTACTCGACGAGGAGCTCGGGGCCCTTGAAGTAACGGGAGGCGACGCGGACGTTGTAATCGACGCCTTTATGGTAGAATTCCGCGAGTCCCCAGTCTATCAGGCGGAGACGTTTTGCTTCATGGTCAATCATGACGTTGTGTGGCTTGACGTCGCGGTGCATGATGCCCATTGAGTGGGCGTAGTCGAGGGCGAGGAGGAGCTGGTACATGTAGAACTTGATGTCGTATGGGGTGAAGGTTGGGTAGAGGGTTCTGAAGTCGATATTTTGGACGCGCTCAAAGACGAGGGAGGTAGTTTTGGACTCAGTGTCGTGGACGACGTTGAGGAAGGAGATGATGTTTGGGCCGCCTTCGAGGTTTGAGAGGATTTTGATTTCGCGTTTGATTTTCTTGTGTTTGACAGGTTTAAGGACTTTGATGATGACTAGTTCTTTTGTTTCAATGTCGATGGACTCGAAGACTTCCGAGTATTTGCCTCGGCCGACGCGTTTGATGATTTCATATTTTTCTTGGTAGCCCCAGTTGATGGCGGCGTGTTCTGAAGGAAAGAGGGATGTTAGAGTGGGGAAGGTGGGGAGGGGGGGGAGGCAAGGGATTGACTAAAAACATGGGGAGGGAAGAATGTGAAGAGAGTGAGCTTACCGTAGTCCCAATAAGACTGAGGGAACTTTTCATTTGCATCGGCATACACGCGGGAAATGAATCGCGGGTCCTTTGAATCCATTTGGATATGTGGGAGTATATATGAATTTTATATATATATATAAATTATTTATATATACATATATATATATACAAAAGTATATATACGAGTGTGTGAAAAAAAAATAAAACGAATTTACTTTTTTATTTCTTTTTTATAATATAAGATTATAAAAAGAGAGATTGAGGTATTGCTTCGCGTTTAGATTTACAAGATGTTATAAAAAATCAGTAAATGGGTTTGAGTAGCAGTATATAAGAAGTTATAAGAGGAGAAAAAAAAATATCAACGTGAGCACCCACTAAGAAATATTTGAGGACACGTGAAAAAAAAAAATGATGACGACGGTAGAAGCAGAGTTGTTTTCAAGAGAGAGGGATGGAAGAGTGGACGGCGGTTGATGAAGAAGACAGGAAGAAGAAGGGGTGGAAAAAGGGGGAGGATTATGTGCGATTAGGAAAATAAAGGCGATGAGACGATTAAAGCTACAAAGTAGTTCGAAGACAACGGGCGCCCGAGACCAGAAAAGACTAATGGCGGGAAGTGCTGGGATTATAGGAGGTTGGGCTGAACAGCTGTGGTGAAGTTCCGTTTGGAGGGTTTTGGTGGTGCTGCTTGCTGCGCTCACTGTGCCCGGAGCTTTTTGGGAGGCGACGATGGAGAGAAAATTTTAAGCCAAGCAGGCCAAAATGGGTTCTTACGTAAGCGGTGGGTTCTGGAGGCCAACTGGAAGGGCGAGAAGTGTAACAAAGGTGTAACAAAGGTGTAACAAAGGGGTGACAAATATGTAACAAAAGTGTAACAAAGGTGTGACAAATATGTAACAAAAGTGTAACAAACATCTGTTACACTCCCCCCCCCCCTCTCTCTCGTAGCTTGCAATGCTGCGCAATTTCGCTGAAACAGCCAATCATAGGATAAAACGAGACCACGAGAAGCGCAGCCGCGACAACCGGGGATAACGGAAGGCCCACACTTTATCGGTCACGTGGCGCTTACGTAACGCCCTTGGTCGTCCGATCCGGTGTTGCATCTAAGGGCGGGTGCTGCGATTGTTTTAGTGATGTCAAGTTTTTACAGGCCCAGGCTGGGAGTCTCCGCATAAAAGTTTAAAATGACCTTAACTCTGGTGACTAAGAAAAAAAATTTATTTAAAAGGTGCGCCTTCCTCCCAATTATTATCCCACAGACCACAAAAAAACTGCTCCTTTCTATCTTCAGATCCCTTGATACATTCTCTTTATTTTTTTTTTTTTTAAAATATATTACAACTTATATATATATTTATATATAAATATATATATATCTCATCCCTTTTACTCCCTCTTCTTTCTCTTCCCCCCCTCTCCGCTTTTCTTTTCTTGCGTAACAGTTTTGGTATCTTCAACTCTCTCTTTATCCCATGGGTAACACTCCTTCCAAAAATGCTCATACCAGTATCTCAATGACGCCAGATGTAGGCGCTGGTTCTTCATCCTCGGCCGGAAGCTCGCTCCAGACCTCTGAAGACGGGGGTCTGGACGACCCCATATGTAGCGGTAGTAGTAGCAGCTCCAGAAACTTAAGGTCCAGCGCGTACAATAATGATCATCTTGGCTATGAGAAACAGGGTCCAGAGGTTAACAGCCCCCTCAATCTTCAATATGAGCTCAGCAGATCGTCTTCTTCCCTAGAAGAGAATCTACCCTATGCTTATTATCCTTCTCCTTCAACTCCGAAATTAGTCCCTTCTTCAGCAGCACCAACATCCCGAAACGACCGCAACAAAACTACCCAAAGCGTCCCCGTCCCTCTCAGAAGAAGACCCTCTTCTTTTACAACTCCTCGCCGCTCTTCTTCCATCCTATCTACCTCCTCCTCCTCCTCTCAACAATCTATCGTTGTTTCTGCTGTTCATGTCCTTCCCGTCGTTGCAACCTGTCCCGCAACCACAGCCTCCTCCTCCCAAACCCCAACCCCAACAAAAACCCCTACCCTCACCCCAACCCCTACCCACTTGTACGCCGTCTCAGCCACCAACCCTAACCCGCCCCTCTCCTTCGCCCAGACGGTGGCGGCTCCGCAGGCCTCCTTCTCCTCTGCTACTCCTACCGATCCCTTCCAATCTACCCAACAACAAACAACCCAAAAGTGGACAAAACCCGCATTGACAATCGCTACAAATGACCCCGTCTCTAGCCCCTCTGCGGCCTCGCGACATCCCTCATCAAACTACAGCCCTACTTGCAACCGTCTGGATAAAAGCTCAGCTCCCTTGACTCCCTCCCAGCCTCTGGCTTACCCCACCCATCAGGATGACTTCTACGCAATGACCCCCGTGGGTGGGCTCCAAACCACCGTCGCCCTCTCCTCTAGCCTATCGTCTGTTGGCACGAGCTTCTCAAGCTCCTTGAGCTCCTTTTCACAGTCGAGCCAGTCAAGCCAATCTAGCCAACAAAATTCCCCCATAAAGACCCCAACTTTTGAAGAGTACCCGTCAAACTCATTTGTCGTCGACGAAGACCACCCAAGTGCCAAAAAATCAACCCGTGTCCCAAGCCCAGGATCCCACTTCCCGGCAAATACCATCGTTACCAAAGCCAACCTCCCCACTGCTGCTCACACTCTCACAACGGCACTGGGCACCAATGTGGATATACCTGGTGCGGCAACCGCCACTCAGCAGCTGTCGACCACCCCTAAGGCTCAACACCCACGTTCTCAGCAGCGCTCCTACACCTCTGTCAAACACGCCTCGCCTTCTACTTCTCCTTCCTCGGCCACAAAGTCGAAGCCTAAGCAGCATGCCGTTGACGTCAACGAACTTATTGACCGCTTGCTCAATGCGGGCCTTTCCTCCTCAAAGCGCCTCTGCATTAGTAACAATGAGATTATTGGCATTTGCCGTGCCGCCCGCTCCATCTTCCTCTCCCAGCCTACCCTGCTCGAACTAGGCACCCCGGTCCAAGTTGTCGGCGACATTCACGGCCAGTACGGAGACCTGCGTCGCGTCTTCCAGCTCTGCGGCATGCCTCCTGAGTCCAACTACCTCTTTTTGGGTGATTATGTCGACCGCGGCAAGCAGTCAATCGAAACAATGTTGCTGCTTCTGTGCCTCAAAATTCGATATCCCGAAAACGTCTTCTTGCTTAGAGGTAACCACGAATGTGCAAACGTCACCCGTATCTATGGCTTTTACGACGAATGCAAGCGCCGCGCCTCCGTCAAGGTCTGGAAGACCTTTGTTGACACTTTCAACACGCTCCCCATCGCAGCTACCATTGGCCGCAAAATCTTTTGTGTCCACGGTGGGCTCTCGCCCTTCCTCAACTCTCTCGATGACATTCGCAACATCCAGCGCCCTACAGACATCCCTGAAATGGGTCTTCTTAGTGACCTTCTTTGGTCGGACCCCGATTCCACGGTGGAAGAGTGGCATCCTAATGACCGCGGTGTTTCGTACTGCTTTGGAAAACACATTGTGGAGTCCTTTTGTGCCAAGTTTGGCTTTGACTTGGTTGCTCGAGGACACATGGTTGTTGAGGATGGCTATGAGTTTTTCTGTCGCCGCCAGCTGGTAACGGTCTTCTCGGCCCCCAACTACTGCGGTGACTTTGGCAACTGGGCGGCCGTCATGACTGTCGGAAAAGACTTGCTATGTCGTTTTGAGCTTTTGCAGCCTCTAGACACGAATGGAGTGCGTCGCGAGCTCAAAAATGGCCGCAAGACCAATGTCAAGACCTTGAGTCCTATCAAGAAGAAAGATCTTATCACTCAAATTTCACTTAAAGGTTAAGAAAAAAAACGTTTATAAAACCATGATGAGTTTATACATGATAAAAGTTTGTAATATTTTTTAAAGAAATAAGTATTAAAGAGAACACAAGAGAATTGATAAAAACATGATTGTTGGCCATTTTGGTGTGGTCCTAAGTCAAGAAAAAAAAAATAAAGAAAAAAATTTTCCCCCTCCAATGCCAGCCTTTTTTTTTTTTTTTTCCACGTTATCCCAAGATTTCTCAAACCCCTTATATACATTTATATACAGTTTCCAAAGTTCCCATCCTCCATATTGGCTCCATAGAAGCTACCAATCTTTTATTGTTTTCACTCACCGGGCTATTTCTAATCCAATGGACTTAGATTCTGTATCTGAGCGCAGGCGTACTCGCAAGCGAGGGGGAGGAGGCGTGTCTGATAACGACGACGGCTCGTCCTCCTCTGGTACAAACACTACCAGCAATCATAACAATGGGGCCGACGACGGCGATAACGACTCGTACGAAATGACCAGAAGCCACAGCAGCAGCAGTAACAGTGCAGCCAACGGGTCTGCCTCGCGGAGCCGGCACGCGCGGGGGAACCACGACGACCCCAAGCGCCGCGGTGACAAGGAGCAGCATGATCGCAATGGAAGTCGCCGCGTGCCAGAGGACGAGGTGGACGAAGAGGACGACGAGGACGACGAGCGCGGCGAAGAGGACGACGAGGACGACGATGGCGCCCAAGCCTCCTCCGAAATTACGCGATGCATCTGCGGCCACCAGGAACTTCAACTCAGCAGCGTGCAACAGCGCGAGCATGAGCGCGTGGACGAGTCGCTGTTCATCCAGTGTGACGAGTGCCAGGTCTGGCAGCACGGGTTTTGCGTCGGCATTCTAACCAACGCGTCGGCGCCCGAGGTTTACTACTGTGAGCGGTGCCGCCCGGACTACCACGTTATAGTAGTGCGCCCCAACGGCAAAACCTCGCGGTACTCTCCCCAGGAAGACGACGAAGAAGAGGAAGAGGAAGAGGACAGCAGCCACAAGAATAAAAAGGACGGCGCGGGGAAGTCCGCCAGTGGCTCCAAGGACCACCACAAGCACGACTCTGAACGAGGGGTGTACCGTGTGAATGGAAACGCAAGTAGTGGTGGCAAAACCATCGAAGACGAAAACGACGGTCTGAGAGACGAAGAAACAGGGGCCAGATCACGACAGGGAACTAGTCGGAGCAGCAGCCGAGAAACGGCCGACGGAGACGGGAAAGGTGGCGGCCCCTCAGATAAGAAGCGCAAAAAGGTACCCAAGAAGGAATCCGAAACAGAAGGCTCTGCCACATCTTATTCCACAGCAACCCTATCATCGGGTCACCAACAACAGTCCCACCAGCAAAAACCCACTAGCGCTTCTTCGGGAACGCACCCGGGGAGCCCCTCTGGAGGCCAACAACCATCAACTCAAGGCGCACTGGCGCGAAGGCACTCTGCGCGTAGCTCTCCGCAATCTCCTACGGGGCCGGCCACGGGGTCCGCGCGGTCTACTCGCACACGGCCTACTCTCAATTCCCAGGCCTACGAGGAAAACCTGCGGCGGGCTCTCGAGGAGTCTGTCCATGACGCGCACGCAAAGACGAGCGACGGGGAAGGAGCTGGAGCCACAGGGACTGCCTCAAGCTTGGAAGCCGCGGGCTCGGCATCGACTGGAGGAGTATCTTCATCAGGCACCACCCTGGTCGGCACGGGCCCCGGATCAGCCAAAACAACAGATGCCGACGGAGACGTGGTTATGACGAGATCGGAGGGCCCCGACGGCGCCACCATCGCCGACTCGGACGGTCCGATAACCTCAAGCAGCCGCTCGTCACGCTCTCAAGTGTCCAAGAGCTCCAAAAATGGCGGAGGCGCTACAAGTCATTCAAGCAGCGCAGGCTCCGCCACAACAGCTGCCTCAGCAATAACAGCAGCAAACTCTATCGATGACTCGGCAGCTACTGGTGATGAAGAGGGTGCTGCAACAGCAACAACCACTCGAAGCTCGGCTCGAAGGACGCCCGCAAGGTCGGCTGCCGGCACCAAAGGAGACTCGGATGGTGGGGCTACCGGAACGTCGCGCAAACGGCCCCACGAGTCGGCCGGGTTTGGGTCGGAGGATGATCCTCAAGATACTCTTGCGGGCGGATCGTCTGCCGCGGCCACTACCGCCGCCTCGAGCATACCATCCTCGCGAAGCTCAAAGTCCAAGAAGGCAGGTAGTACGGCTGCCGCCAGCGAGTCCGGTACTGGCGCAGCTTCGTCGGCTTCGTCGGCCAGCAAGCGGAAGCGCACCCGGCCGCGGGCTGCAACTGGCGGGTCCGGTCGCAGCGGGAGCCCGGCGGTGGGGCCCGGGGGCTCTCATAACCACGGCCACGCCAGCAGTGCGGGCGGGCGGGAGATTGTCGATCGGCCGGCCAAGGCGCGCATCCCGCAGCCACGCACGTCCATTCCGGAGATGCAGAAGCGCGTGTCTGCGCTGCTGGAGTTTATTCTGCGGTCGCGCAACGACCTGGACAAAGAGCACAATAACCGGCAGTGGCTCATGGAATACCGCGACACTCGGTTCCGCAAGATTTACAACATGGAGGCCGCGGGCAGCAGTCCTGCTGCGCTCAAGAGCGAAAAAGATACCGACCCCTCGACACTGGGAGAGGGCAATACTAAGGACGCGGGCCTTGGAAAGGAACCTGCAGATGCCGTTCCCGTAGCCGATGGCATTCAGGCGGTGAGCTGCAATTTGTCAGAAGATGCCGAGTCGGTCCACGCCACTCCAGAACCCGCGCCGAGCTCGGTGGGCGCCCCTGGTGACGCCGTTGTGTCGGCCACCACAGCCTCTCCCGCCGCGGCGCCCGGGTCCCGGTCGCGCAACAAACGCGCGACCCAGAAACAGAAGCAGCTCGCGCAGGTGCAGAGGAAACAGGAAGAGGAGCAGGCGGCGATTGCAGCCCAGCAAGAAGCGGTGCGGCAGGCGGCCGAGCAGACGAAAACAGGCATGGCCATGGTCATGGAGGATCTGGAGAAACACCTGACGGACCCCAAGCTGAGCCAGGCGCTGTTTGAGTGCTACCAGCCCACGGTGGATCTCATGGAGTCGCTGGTCAAAAAGCTGCTGGAGTGGCAGGATCGGTTCAACTACTCAATGAATCAATAGCATTCTCCGTTGCAAAGCTACAAAGGCAGGTAAATAAAATAGTATTTTTTATATATCAAGACAAACTCGTACTCTCATTTAATTCGTGAAGCTAGACGCGTGGCGGGAGATGCGTCTCGTAACGAAGAGGTCCCCTGAGACCCGGGGTCCAGCCAAGTCTGGCTCATCGTTTCCATGACGTCCAAGAACTGGCTCGACGAGAGCATATCCGTGGCGCCCAGAACCACGCGCACGCCGGAGCCCGACTCGTTAATTTCGGCCACGAGCCGGGCCTCCTCGTACGTGGCGCCGCCCACCATGAACACAATCACGTCGTGCGGCCCCTCGTCCTGCGGCACGTCGGCCTCGCTGCCGGGCCCGCCGCCAACGCCTGTCGTGCCGCCGCTGCTGCCGCCCGCCGCCCACGAGGGCAGCGAGCCGTCGCCGGGGTCCATGTAGGGGTGGGTGGCGCGGCGCAGACGGCCCTTGAGCAGCGACGAGAGCGTGCGCTCCAGCAGCGGCGTGTGTTGCGTGTACACGTTATCGACGCCCTTGAGGCCTTTGGCGATGCTGGTTTGCGCGCGCGCAAAAAACCCCGTCTCCTTGGCGTAGAGCGGCTCCTGGCGCTGTGCCTGGCCCGCATACTTTTCCAGCACCGTTTTGACAATCGCCTTGATGTCGCGCTGGTGCGCCCCGCCATTTGTCGTTGTTGCCAGCAGATCCACCAAAAAGGACAGCTGCGAGTTGCTGTTGCTTTGGTACCGCAGACCGTACAATATCACAAGCCGCAACTTGACGTCCAGATCAAGCGTCTCGGAGCCAATGAACCCTTGCAGCGCCTTGAGATCACTGGAGTGCGAGTCGTTGCATGCCAAGGACTGCTCGAGCTGCGACACCTCCAACAGGTCCTTGACGCCAATGAGCCGCGACAGCTCCGACACAAGTGACACATGCTTCGACACGTTACCAGAGAGCCGTCGAAACTCCGGGTAGTCCTGGACAAACCGCTTCATGTCTTCGATGCTGTCAATGTTTTTATTCATTTTGGTCTTGGCCTGGTACTGGCCAACGTACTCCTTGATGGACGCGCCCAAGTCTCCAAAGTTCAGGTACATGGTTTTTTTAAAAAACGGATCTTGGTCGGGAGAAAGCACAACCTCCTTTTGTTCGAGTTGGACGTCAGGGACATGCGAAAGATCCACGCGGTTGTTGACAATGCCAATAAGCTCATGTGTCATGGCTTGGTATGTCCATGGGGTGAGCAGAGGGGTAATGGGGTCGTTTTTGCGGTCCAGGATTAGGAGCACCGGCGGAGTATCGGGGACGATACGTTTGCCATTGTGGGAAGCTCGTACCTGCTTCTCCATCTGAATGAGCAGCTGGGACTCTTGTTTGATTTTGTACATGAGCTCAGCTGCTAGCTTTTTGGCCAGAGCCGAGTTGCGGTCGTATCGAATGAGCAGCGGGCCAACCTTTTTGAGAGCCAGAACGGATGCAAATAGCCCGTCCACTGTGCGGTTCAGGTTAGAAGGGAGCCACGAATCTGGCGAATTGTTGAATTCGGGACCCCCCCACGGCAACGGTGGCGCCAAGTTGATGCTGAAGAGATCTGTATTGATGATGTAAAAGTCAACAAAAACTTCTTGTACGCTGGTTACGATTTCGTGATCGTCCGATTCGGCAAGGCGCTCAAGAGCAGACTTCTTGATGACGTTTGTGAAAAACAGCTGGTAGCTTGCGTATTTGGGGCTCCGGACCTCTTCAATGAGATAATCTATGGTTTCTGGCGTAGGTCGAACAAATGCAATACAGTGCAAATGGCGCATTTTTTCTCGCGATTCGTTTTCCAGGCGACTGTCATGTTGGGTTAGTGCTAATCAAATCCCGTGCGGAACCCAAAAACTTACTCAATCAGGTAAACCTCGTGCTTCAAGAGCATGGACTGTGTAGAAAACATGGATATTATGCCGACCTAGAGATAAGAGAAGTTAGTGATTTGCGGTGGACCTTGAGTGGGCTTAGAACTGACCGTTTCCTTATCCAGCAGCAGGACCTTAATCTTAGAGGACGACGACAGAGTTCCGGTAGCTGGAGCAGGAGGCCCGGACGGCTCCTTAGCGCCAACGATGGAATATAGATAAAAGTTGGCGACCTTCAGTAAATCCATGGTTGTAGTTGTATGAATGTGTGTTAGGAGTTGGAAATTACACGTAACTGCCGTGACTTTTTTCTCAGAGATGTGCCAACTGTTGCCTTCGTAATAAAGAGAGTGCGAGGTGGAATCCTCAAGTGTTGCATATAAGGTTGGAAATATTAGGGTTTTAAACAACCTAAGGTATACCGGACCATGGTATTCACTTCGATAGTGTACTATCCAGTCTACCTGGGCCTCAGGACATGTGGCAACCCCTAACCCTGCATGATACTCCTGAGCCAGGCACCAACTTCCTCCTTCTACTATTCCTATATACACTGAGAAACTAAAAAAACTCGAGCCCAGCCACCAAAAAAACCTCTCGATTAAGCTTACCAAAAGATACCAAAGAGAACTCAATAAGAATCTGGAATAGCAATCTTTTTTTGTTTCTTTTCTCCTACCATAGATTGATACCTTCTTTACAAAAGCCATAGACCCTAATATTGCTATAGATTTTTTATAATTAATATCCAAATGATTGACGATGACCTACTACAGCAGCATCCACAGCAGCAACACCTGCAACAGCAACCTCAATTCCAAAGAAGAGCTCGATCCGCTGTTTCCTTAAGCACCCAGGCCTTGAATAACCGCAAGAGAGTTCCTAGCAAACAGTTTGTCGCTCATTCCAGCAGGCATCGAAATACCGCGTCTTATCGAAACCTCAGCCGACTAGGTTCCTTTTCTAACGCCTCGGCCGGCAATGGCTTCAACACTCAACCTTCTAACCAGCAAAGTCAACCTCCTGCATCCTCCGAGGACCACCTGCCTGAAGATCTCAAAAATAAGAACGAAAGAGTCAGTACTGCGGCCAAGGAACCCAGGAAAGCGGTGCTCTCTGTCGGTGGAGACGAGGACGAGGACGAAGACACAGAATCCGAAGATGAAAGTTACCATTACCATCAAAAACCACTTGCATCACAACCTCACCAGGAAAAACAGTCTTCCCTAGAAAAACTGCAGCAAATTACACCTACTCAGCCTCAACAGGGCCTTTCACCAGTCTCCCCCGGCCATGACATTACCAAAAACCACACCAGTATAAATCACAATTTACAACAAAACCCCTCAGATCCAATTACTCAACATTTGGTGAGCGATGACGACGACGATGATGAAGACACGGAAGAAGACACAGACCAAGGCCTCCAAGGGTCTACAGTCGCTGCAGCCGCCGCCATTGCTGCCGCAAACATCTCCCATAGCCATGCTTTGGCCGAGCAAATCTCCGACCCTCACACTCCCGCAGCTACACTGATATTTTCTGCTGCAAATCAATCTCACAATCAGGCCTTGACAGAAAATGCAGTTAACCGTCAGACTTCCACATCCACTCTGGTATCTCCTACTGCAACTCAAGACTTGTCCAAAACGTCGTCTGTCCATGAAACTCAGTTGACCCCAGTACCTTCTTCGTCGGCCACTCCCTCGGCTTCAGTAATGGCCACAGCCTCACCCCAACTACTGTCCCTCGCACCGGCACCAATTTCCGTCTCTAATTTACTGCCATCTTCTTCCACCTCGTCTAGTTCTACTCCTAATGCCGGTGCCTCTACTTCTGCAACACTGCCGAACCCTCCGCCCTTGGCTCCTTCCCTGGTTCTTTTTGACCAGCCCGTCCCCCCGCAAGTTTCCAATGAAACGGTACTGGCCGTTGTTCCTGGTACAAATGCCCCTG